>JAGPOW010002514.1:46216620-46283766 GCA_030014935.1 Caiman crocodilus | reverse complement strand
GATATTGGGATTGCCTCTTCCAATTTATTCCCTGCCATTCTTTCCTTGATACTCTATCGTGCCCGCCTTCTCCTATTTCCTCCATGTATCCCCTTATTTCATGATGCCCTAGTTGTAAACACTCCTTTGTTGTGAAGCTTAAACCCTTCCCTACCAGTAAACATCTCACCTTCCACAATGCAACTTGCATACCCACTAAAATCACCTGAACATCACAATTTTTTTTCTCATCTTTGACTAACCCATACAGTGCCCCTTCATACGAAGTCCCGTGCCCACCCTAATTCTTGTAAGAACTTCCCCACTCTCTCCCACACCTTCCGTGTGTACCCGCATTCCCAAAAGACATGGTGCACCGATTCTTCCCCCGGCAAAGTTCCCTCAGACATTCTGCTGATCTGACTAGTCCCCACCTATACTGTACTTCCCTCACCATCAAAACCTTCCTTACTACCATCCACCCTAGTTCCCCGTGCCCTGGCTCCCACCTCTTATCCACAATCCCCTTCCATACCCGCTGTACTTGTGCCCAAACCTACCACAAGTATAGGTTAGTGCAATCCATTTGACATATGTTAGTGCCCACTGAGTACGGTCCCCCTCAGTGCCGACTTCTTTTAAACTCATGGTGAGCCATGACATTGCATACAGTTCACTCAGAATCCCTCTGTTGCTCCCTCTCAGCCTGGTGCATATGATGAGTGTGGCCCCACCTTCTGTGAGGTGAAGCTGGACCAGGCCACCCTGCACCTCATGGGCATATAAATTTTATGAGCATCCCAGGACTTGTGACAAGAACACCTGGTTCCAGTTGTAAGTAGGGACTAATTAACACATGGGACCCATTTACATGCGCACTTTAATGTTCATTAGCTTATTTTAAAAGTACACTAGAGCATCACAAAAAAAATGCTCTTTACTTATTGTGCATTAAAATAGGCCAATGCACCTTCTCCTGGTATCTCACCATGGAAGGCATTTTTACATGTGCTGTGGGACATAGTAATTAGTGAGCTGCACTAATTAAAAGCACCTACATGTCATGTACATCAGTGTCATCATACGCCCCTACACTGAAAAAAATGATAGTGAGGCACTTCGAACTAAAGCTCATCGTGCTTTATTTCAAAGCACATTGCCACCACTTTTTCAGTAGAAATGTACGGCAACGCTGATACACACGATGCAGAAAGTTGATGCGTGACACGTCAATTTCCATGCTCCAGCAGACCCGATTAATCAAGTCTGCTCTGACACTCTGGATTTCCTGCATGTTGGAGCAGGCTTCATGCACATGTATATGAGCCTGGAGGTACTAGATTTAACGCACACTACCTAAAGTGCATTAATGAACATAGACACACCCAGTGATCCTCTGTGGCAGGTATCTGGAGTACACACACACACACACACACACTTGGCAGCACTGAGCATCGGGTTAACCATGGCTTGAAATACCGTCAACTCTGAAGGGGCCTAGCTTTTTGAGCTGTGTGGTAAATTATGAGCCTTTTGGTTTTGGACTAATATTATGCATTGTTTGTAATTACACAAGTAGCTGACGAAGTCTTGCTCAAAAGTGTATTTATGGAGTACCTGTGCCAAAACTTGCAAAAACCTCAGGAAAAGGTAACATACATGAATTCTGGATGAACTAAGCATATAGGTACTAAATACAAATTGTTTCATTTCAAGGTTATTGTTTTCACATTTGCACCTCACTTTCATGAGCTCAGAGGGAGCAGGGGCTGACAGTAAGGAGAAGGGGACGGGGACTGCCAAGGGGAAAAGCTGGGTGGAAGCAAAGGGGCTACCTAATGTCACAGATATTTTTTCCCTGTTGTAGCAGTGGGAGGGGGAGATATTCACGGCAAACCTCCAATGATTTTATACGTTTTCCATATACAGAACCTAATGGGGGGCTGTCTTATAATCAGGGTCATCTTCTATTCAATTAAGTATGGTAGTCATAGCTGATCTAGTCCAACCTCCTATGGAAGGCAGGAATATCCCTGAGGAAATGACTTCAAGCCGAGTAGCTGTTTAACTTGCTCTTAAAAACATCCAAGGATGAAAATACCACAACCTCTGGGTAACTTGTTCCAAAGCTTAACCAGCATCTGAGTAAATTCTTTCCAAGGTCCAACCTAAACTTCCCTTGCTACAATTTAATACCATTGTTCCTTATCTTGTCCCTGGAGGCCCCAAAAAATAGTCTACCAGCATCTTGAGGTATGTGAGAGGAAAAGGAGTCCAGGAGAGCTGGCTGCATTAAAGGTACAGGAACAAGTTATCCTGATACAACACAAGAATGGGTGGGAAGTGCAACAGGAAGCCAGCCTGGCTAGACAGGAATCTTTTGAAACTCAAGAAAAGAAAAATGTGGAAGCTTGGTCATAGCAGTACTAGGATAAGAGTATCATACGGACATGTAGAAAGAAAGTTAGGAAGGCCAAACATGTTTGGAGATGCAACTGGCATCTATAGACTTAAGAAAATGGGTCACTTTTTTTGTTAAATATCAAATTATGTAATATTAATAAACAAAGCACTAATGGTTTTTATTACTATTTAAATGTTTCGACATTTTCCACACAGAAGCCAAAATTCAAGATACTGTACAATGTAAAGTCCTATATACAAGGTATTTTAATATTATGGCACACTGACACTATATTAAAGCCTCTAATCTCTTAGTATATTTACCCCCACAAAAACCCATAGCCTTTGGGAAGTACCTTTCTTCTCCCCCAAGTGTCAAAGATGAAACATCACAGCACATTGTCAAGAAAAGCTAGGTAGAACAGATTACTCTGAGGAAGTCTGAGGTTGAACAGATTACAACTGTATCACTTATAGTTTAACCATTTGAGCTATAAAATATAAAAAAACTGTACTGAAATCAATTAAATCTACAAGGGACATAAGTCGCGTACCACTCTGCAATACTTATTCTATTTTCACAGCTGCAATTAGAATTCAGGCACAAAAATAAAAATGATCTTTTATTTATTTTTCTTCAGGTAACACACAGAGTTGCATGTACAAATTTACTTATGCTATTGAGAATATTCAAATAAGACTATGTATGGGATTTGAAAAAACAGTGATACTGAGCAATCAGTATTTTTACAGATGGGGAAACAGGACATCTGTCGATCCCAGACAGGCATCATCAATCATCTTTAGACAAGCATATAAGACCATCATCCTTGACTGGAAAGGGCTGTTGGAGGAGGAGATGGGGAAACATGAGACTTGCATAAGGTCACACACACAAGTCAGGATGAAAGGATTACAAAATGAGGCGCTTCTAGGTCAGGGGTGGTCAATTATGTTGGACGGAGGGCTGCTTATAGAGTTTTTGCAAGCTGCCAAGGGCCACGAGTACCCCACCTCTTGAAAAGTAAGTGTATACAGAGCGACTTAACACTAACTGGCTTAGCAGAGATGTAAGTTTAAGGTGATGATGACAATAACTGCTGCAACTTCTGAATTCTCTCTCAAGAAGGCTGTATAAATGTCAATAGCTACTCATTGGAAAAAACCTTGCTACCCTGAGTATGTTTATCTATGATACCTTTCTAAACATGATTGGTGGAGTTTTAAGCCTTTTTCTTCATTTTAAATAAAAATGAGCCATGACTAATAGGATTACCCACCAGGGTATCTCTCTTGAGTAAAAGTTCACTTTTTTCAAGATTACTTTGCAGGATGAAACTGTACATTACTACACTGGAATTTGAAACTGAGACAAGTGGTATCTTAACTCTTCACAGTAACAGCATATTATTGTTTTTAAAAACAATGAGACATTTTGAATATCTTAATAATGAATTGTAGCAGGAGCAAAGAAATGGAATAAACTAAGGCATTCAATATAAATTAGGGCAGGGCTCTCCAACTTCTAAGTGGCAGGGAGCCAAATACCCTGCAGGCTGAAGCAGCATATGCCCCACAAAGAATCTGTGTTAATTAGCCCTTCACTCATGCCTGGAACTAGGTGTTCTTGTCATGAGTCCTGGGGTCCTCCATAATTTATATTCAGACAAGGCACAGGGCTTTCTTGAGATAAGACCACATGCCTGTGGATCACACCAGGGTGAGACGGGCTCCCCAAGCCACACAACATGTGGATCTCTCCCCCATCATCATATTCTTGGATCACGTGCCCATGCAGGTGCTCTGCTCTCTCCCCATCCCCAACTACTGCACCAAGGTTTATCTTCAGCTCTCCAGGCTGGGCCCTGCAGCACTTCCCTCTCCTTTGGGGCAGAGGCAGCAAAAGCTGGAAGAGGGAGGACCCCAGAGATGCAACTGGAGCAATGGAGGGGGCAGCAATGGCTGAGCAGCTGTTGCAACTAACCCCTCACAGATGGCACGCAGCCCATAGACCACAAGCTAAACAGGTCTGATTTAGGGTAAGCATATCAAAGGAAAAGAACAGAACAACAGGATGTTAACAGATATGTTTACATCATTTTGCTTAAACAAAGAACCAATGAAATACCAACAGCCTGTTCAAATACCAACTGCCTCAAAGAACGTATATTAAAAACTGTATGAGCTCTCAGTTTGAAATTCAGCTGAGAAGAGGAAGGATGGCCCACACTGGGCAAACATACTTAAGGGAACTTACCGCAAGAATAGGTTAGTGCAAGCCATCTGAATAAGATACATGGTAGGGCCCTTTATGCAGTCTTCCTCAGCACCAACTCTTTTTTAAGTCATGGTGAGCCACTACACTGAATATATTTTAATTCCCTCCACACCTCCACAGCCGAGGTGAGCCTTTCTTTCCCCATTTCCAATGATTTGTGTTTCTTCACCAGCCTTAAATATCTGGCAAACAGTAACCAAATGGGGCCCCAAACATTTTACCTAGAAAATCCTGCTGTCACCCCCCTTTCTCTGCCTGTAGCATAGGATTACTATGGCTCTATCCTCCATGAGGTGGAGCTGGACCAGGATGCCCTGTGCCTTATCTACATATAATTTTTTGGAGGATCCCAGGACTCATGACAAAAACACCCAGTTATAGACATGAGTGGGGGGCTAATTAACATATGGATCCTTGAGGGGCATATCTGGAACACATACATGTACTAAGCAGAGCTATGGGACCACCACAGAATGAAACATTTGACTCTGCTGGGGCCCAGCCCAGCGAACTATATGGTAAATCATGAGCCTTTTGGCTTTGGGCTAATATACATCGCTTGTATTATATATAAATAGCTACAAAAGAGCTGCTGAAGTGTGTTTGTGCACTAAAATTTCAACAGTTAAAAAAAAAACAAGTCAAATGTATCACTTCTGGATGAACAAACTATGGGTACCTGTAACAATTTGCCTATATGGAAATTATTACAGGTATGTTATTTCAAATTTGCTCCTTACTTCCATGTGCTCAGGAACAGCATTGTCTGACACTAAGTGTGGGGCGTGGAGGAGGGAAATGGCCTGCAGGGGGGAGAAGTTTGGGTGAGGGGCAAAGGCCAAGGGGACTACCTGATCCTCCAAATTTATGTTCCCTTCTGTAGCAAGTGGGAAGTAGATAATAATCAAGGCAAACCTCCAATAATTAGATTCTATACCTGAAAAATTATAATGAATTTATAATTTTTTCATACATAGAATCTAATTATTGGGGGGCTTGCCTTATCTTCAGGGTTCTTATAGTCAAGTGATTGCAGCATTTGTCAAGGAAGAAATCTGTCAGAGTGAAAAACAAATGTTAGAGTAACAACCAATGTTGAATTTATCTCCGGTCTGACTGTTCTGGGCTTTGACTCGCATCAAAACAGACACAGGACAGTCATTTATACATGCAGACTGAATGGCAATTAACTGGAATAAGCCTAGATTGTACCAGGGCTACAGTACCAAATACTGGGAACAGGCTGCAGAACACAGCTACAAATTGAAATAATTTACTCTTGATTGCAAATCTCAGAAACCATAAATGTCATGGGAACTGAGATGTGAAAAGAGCATGACCAACATCCTAAGTTCCAGGAAAATTAGTATCTGCAAAGTCGATATAGTTTCCCTGATTGGCAAAGATTAAACAAATGTAAAATAAACCTTTAAACCTGGGGTACACCTCTATCTCCATGTAAATCACACCATCAGGCACAGACACACAGCAGTGCAAATATGGAGTGAGCATATGACATACAGCCTATACCACTGTTAGTCACTGCACTCCAGGATAGAGTTACCCTTTGGAAAGTCAAGAGCATCTGTATACCACTGTAAATTATGATGGTGTATGGGTTGTGTCTGTAGTTCTAATCTGTTTAATCTTGACAGTCATTTTGTTCATAAAAAGGGGCAACTGCTAACTCCACATCACCTATTAATGAAGGTCTGTAACAGCCTCTTTTGAAAGCATCTACTTGAGGCAAAGTGACCATCTGCCAGCTTCAGACACCTCTATAACCAGGCATACAAACAAATATAAATGAGGTGTCTCTACTCCCTTATGTAAATGTAAAAAGTATGTATGAAATTATACTGCTCTCATATGTGTGTTCAAGACTCCATATTTGGCAACCTCACATAATAAAGTATTGCATATTCACCGAACTAATTTTGATCAAATAATACATGGATACAGTTGACAATGGACCAACTAGAAGCCATGTTCTTTTTCAAGTTCCAAAAAAACAGCCAAGTAGAAATCTATGCCTTTTTACTAATGGAGAAAAACATGAAGAATCTAATGTCTACTAGCATGTGCATGGCTGAAGAAGTGGCTATTTTTATGGGAAATAAAGGCTCAAAATGTGGGTGGTAAGTAAAGCTGGGCCAGGATCCTGAACATTCATCAAACAACCAAAAACCAGTGTCAGATTAACCCTTTAGTGGGCCCTAGGCAAGCAAACTCATGGGCTCCTACTTAATACTATATATTTATATTTCTTTTTATCCCCACTCAATTATAATATGTAAAATAAGCACAACTGGGCCCCTCCTTCACTTAGGGCCCTAGGCATGTGACTATGCATTAATTTCAAGTCATACCAGACCACTTCCTAGATGACTAGACACAAGGGTTAGAATCGAAAAAGCTAGAGAGACTTAGTTCAAGACAGAAGGACTCAACGTACTAGTTCAGTGTGTTTTTTATTCATTAAGTTCTTTGGTAGCACCAGTTCCATCCAGAAATATCAGGATTCTGTTACTGTACCTCTGGAAGAAAGTGAAACGTATACATACATACATACACATACACACATACATAATGTGTGTGTGTATATACATATATTAGATATTCTCATTTAAATATATGTGTACACACACCCACATCGAGTAAAAGCTTTGTTATCGAGCATGAGTGGGGTAAGCGGGATGCTGGTTATCTAAAAATTCCAGTTATCTGAGGGTTAGATCCCTTTCCCCTGCCCTCACAGACTTTCCTGCTGGTGGGGAGGAAGGGGGACAACACACACACTCAGCCCTGCTCCCCACAATTTTTTTATGCCTCCACCTACACAGATATCAACTAGAAGGTCTCCCAGAAGCTCCTCTGTCAGCAGAGTCACTAATGCAAACAACAGAAATACTTGATGCACGTGTTGGATAGACTTGGCAAAGATTCCAGTTGCTAAAGTGAGGATTTGTATTGGGAGATATTAAAAATTCAGGTTAATAGAATATTCTGGTTAGTAAAATACCAGTTAACACAGCTTTTACTGTATATATAAAATTTCTGCTTGATTTTTGTGTATGTAGCATTTGAACTTGGAGCAGGAGAACAAACAAAAAAAAAAATGGCAGAATCTGGTGTGTTTTAACTAAAAGAATCCCTTGTTCCTTGCCATAATTTAACACCCACCATACAAGTCACTTCACAGACCTTTATGTATACTGCTGACACTGAATGGCCTCTCCCAAATTCCGTTCAGGTTCTTCTTTTCTCCATTCAGAGACGCTGAAACTGTTTGTGAGATTTAGCAATAAAGGGATCTAAAAACTGGTAAGCCAGAAGGGTCTAGATGACTGCAACTGGACTAAATTAGTTGAAATGAAAAGAAATAGGCTTTTGGAATGCATCTCACAGACTCATAAACAAGACTGATGCTTCTAGACAGATTTCGGAAAAGGAAGTCTGGACAGTAAGAGTTGAGAATTATCCAAATGAACAACAGGGTCCAGACAGTGTTACAAACTAAATGTCAGGTTTCCCAAAGGCTGAAAGTTCAAAGAAAAGTGTTATCCAGAGGCCTTAACTCAGACCTTCCTGGAACACAAAATACTGGCAATATTCCAGAAGACAGCTAACTTTCACAGCACCTTCTGCTCCTAACATGCGAGAGAGGCAACTATGTTTTGTTTTTATTTTTTTTTTAAGCGAGAAGGAACTCAACACCAATCTGACATGCTGTTTTTACTAAATGCACTTCAGGGGCTTTCAGGTAGTCAGCATAGATTGTTTCAGAACCATCAGGGAACTTGATCGATTGGCATGAAAGGTTGACACAGCACTGATGCAGTTCAGAACCTGAAGAACTCAGTACAAATATTTACGATGAAGAACTGATTGGCTTCTGGACAGATATACGGTACTCCGATGTCCTCTGTCATCTTAAATGTTGTTGCATCATAAAAACATACTAGATCAATTTTACTATAGTAGGAATGTAGGAAAAGCAACAGTTGGTACATGAATATGCTAGAACAGGGCTGCTCAGGAGGATGAGCTAGACCTGGAATGCTCCAGACAGCTCTCAGAGGCCGTACGGTTGAGAGATACCGTTGTCATGGATGACCTAAACTACCCTGACATCTGCTGGGGGGGACAGTCAGCCAAATCTAACCACTCATGTAGGTTCTTAGCATACAGGACCTCCACCTAACACAGGAGGTATACATTCCCACTAAGAGAAACGCTTTGCTAGACTTGATGTTAGCTGCAGGGGAAGACCTGGTAGGGAATCTGCAGATACAAGGTAACACAGGGGATAGTGACCATCGACTGATTGAATTCACTATCCAGTGAAGGGTAGATAAACTAACCAGAAGGGCTGAAGTGCTAGACTTCAGAAAGGCTAACTTCAGTGTGCTCAGGAGATTAGTTAGTGAGGCATTAAAGCTCAAAAGCATTGGCAAAATGGGGGTCCAGGAAGGGTGGTTGTTCCTCAAGAGAAAGATCCTACAGTTTCGAAGGAGACAATCCTATTGCACATAAAAGGGGGCAAAGGGACCAAGAAGCCCTCTTGCCTGAACAGAGGTCCAAGGATTTCCTTTTTCCTGGGAAATCCAGGAAAGCCTAAAAGCAAAGAAAGAGGTATCCAGAACATGGAAACAGTGGGTAGCTACCAAGGAGAAGTATACCTCCCTGGCTCACACTTGCAGGGAATCAGTCAGGAAGGCCAAAGCAGAACTACAATTTAGGCTGGTGACAAAAATTAAGGACAACAAAAAGTCCTTCTTCAGGCACATAGGGGGCAAAAGGAAGGTGCAGGATAGCACAGGATCACTACAGGATAAACTAGGGCAATTGGTGACAGAGGGGGGACAAAGCTGAGCTCTTCAGTGAGTTTGGTGCATTTGTATTCCTAAACACAGACCAAGACAAATCTTCTAATTGGATCATAGATAGATACAGGAGGGACACCAGCCCACAAACTGTTAAGCAGACTTAATAAAGGGGCACTTGGAGGGGCTGGGTGTGTTCAAATCAGCAGGGCTGGATGAACTTCATCCAAAGGTCCTGAAGGAATTGGCCAGTGTCATAGCAGAGCCGCTGGCACAACTGTTTGAGCGCTCATGGTGCTCCAGTCAGGCCCCAGAGGACTGGAAAAGGACCAGTGTGGTTCCTATTTTCAAGGAGGGGAGGAGGGAGGAACCAGGAAGCTATAGGCCAGTCAGTCTCACCTCTCTCCTTGGAAAAAAACTCTGGAAAAAATCATTAAGGACCACATCTGCACCAGCCCAGCAGGGGAAATAATGCTGAAAGGAAATCGGCACACGTTCATTGCAGGTAGATCCTGCCTGACTAACCTTGTTTCTTTTTATGACCAGGTCACAAAATGCTTACACACAGGAGTTGTGGTAGATGTCATCAACTTAGACTTTAAGAAGGCCTTCGATACGGTATCTCATTCTGTTCTCGTAAATAAACTGACAGGCTGTTATGTAGATAATTACATGGTCAGGTGGGTGGTAAATTAGCTTAGGGGTTACAGCCAGAGAGTGGTGGTGGATGGGTCGATATCAACCTGGAAAGATGCGGGTAGTGGACTCCCACAAGGCTCAGTTCTTAGACCAGTGTTATTCAATGTCTTAATCAGTGACTTGGATGAGGGTGCAGAGAGCACCCTGTCCAAGTTCGCAGATGATACCAAATTATGGGGCAAAGTTAACACACCAGAGGGTAGTGAACGGATCCAGGTGGATCTGGACAGGTTGGAAAAATGGGTAGAATAAATAGGGTGCAGTTCAAGTGCAAAGTGTTGCACCTGGGCAAAAAGACCCACCAACACACTTACAGGCTGGTGGATGATCTTCTCATCAGCACAGGAGCAGAAAGGGATCTTGGAGTCAGAGTTGACTCAAAGATGAACATAAATTGTCAATGTGATGAAGTTATCAATAAGGCTAGGGGAGAACATGGCCTGAGGCTGGGGGAGAAGCTGAACTGCCGCAGCAGGAGGAGTAGTGGGCCCGCGCTGACCTGGTCGGGGAACGGGTGGAATAGGTTCAGAACTGACAGGGGGAAGGAGTGGGCTAGAGCCCGAGTGGGGAAGGAGACTTGCTCCTCCCTTCCCCCTGCCACTGCCACGTCAGGCCAGGCCAGGTCCGGCCCCCTGTTTCTCCCCAGTGCCACAACAAGCCAGTTTCTCCCCTCAGCCTTGGGACCAGTCCTCCTCCTGGGCTCAGGCCCACTCCTTCCCCACCCCAACTGCTGCTGCTGCAGCATGCCTGCTATTCCCTAACCCATGTCAGGGCTGCTCCTCCCCCCACCGCCACTACCTTGGACCTTCAAGTGGCAACAACGGAAGGGGGAGGGGCAGGCCAAGGCCAGAGCCGGTGGCCTGCCTGCCCCTGCCCCCCGCCCGCCTTCAGCTGGCGTATCGACCCTGCGCCACTGCTGTCACCTGTAGGGAGTAAGGTGGGGAGCAAGGCCAGATCCTATGGCTCCCATCATTGCTATCTGTAGCGAGCTGGGCGGGGGGGGGGTGGCGCTGGCCTTGCCCCCCTCTTCTACCGGGGATGGGGGGAGGGAAGGCTAGCAGAACCTCGCCCCCCCGTCCCTTGGGTCCTCACCATCATGGCAGTACTCCACCATTGCCAGCTACTGTTCGAATGCTTGTTCACACTCTGTTTGTCAGCCAATCAGAGCTCAAATAAAGCGAGACAGCCAGACATACTTAGGCTTTTGTAATATTAGAATTATCCCTCTTTAAGCTGCCAACCACTTTCAACACGAGCACCACTGTTATGCCTCCTGCTTCCTCCCTAATTACTAACTCAGTGAGTGCATCTACACAAGATGCTACTGCAGTCTTTACCAGCAAATGTCTTCTACGGGATGGTAGTGCACAGTAGCATATTATCACCGTCTGTCCCGTGTTACACTACTGCACAGTATTTTTCAGCTACTGCACAGTCAACACCTCGTTTAGATGGACCCACTGTGTCCTTCACATCTTCATCTCCACTTCACTTTTCTGTAAGTATCATACCGGGCTCTAAAAGTGTGGTCCCTTTTCTTTTCTTCCTGTACACCACCTCTCCAATACAGCTCAAAATGAATTATTGCTATCTTTATACACTCAATTCAAGATTAGCTACTCCAAAACAATTTTTCTGTGATCAGATTCTCACCTTGTTTCACATCTCAGCATGGAAATTTTGCCATTAGCTCAAGCTCAGTACACAGCTGAAGTGAAGTTATTAGTTTTCTCTCTTTCAGAGTCCTAATTTTTTTTGAGGTCTTAATAACCCTGGTCAACTTTTTCTGCATATCCTTTCTAGATATACCCTTTCCAATGCATTATCATATCTAAGCTCTTGGCCCAGCTCTTACCGCATCATATCTAGGTTACAGTAATTCTCTTCTCTAGCTTTCTTGCCCCACTGATAGCATTTTTTCTGTTTCAATACTTAATTTAAAAGATCCACCTAACATCAAATTTAAACCTCCCTTGTTGCATTTAAAACCTGTTACTTCCTGGTTCTGTCTCCTGTAGGCACAGCAATAGTTAATCACCATCTTCCTCATAACTCCCTCTCTTTATGAAAACTTATCAAATTTCCCCCAATTCCCTTTTTTCCAGACTAAATAATCTCAGTTCTTCTAACCTCTTTCCTTATGTCATTATCCCTTTCAAATATTTTGTATTGCACTCCTTTAGACTCTTCCAATTTACGAACATCTTTTTTTAAGTATAATGCCCAAAACTGGGCATAGCATTCCAAGTCAGAACTCACCAGTGCTGACTAGAATGGAAGAATTTCATCCCATAACTTGAAACACCCCTATTAAATATGTTCCAGTATGCTATAAACTGTTTTTGCAACAATGCTACACTGTGGATTCAGATGCAGCTTGGTGCCTGTTCTGCATTACTGCAATCTAGCCAGTCATTCCCCACTTTACACCTGTGCATTTGCTAGCTCAAAGAGAAAAGGAGACACAAGAGACTTTCCTCATGTAGCTGCAAGAAATAACAGTGGTAGCCCTGTATCACTGTGCCTCTGAACTGAACTCAGCCAATCTGGTCTGAAGCCTGAAAAAGCTGGCAGCCCCTGCATTAAATTAAAATACTGAGCAGTTCTAAATGCAGAAAACACCCATAGGGAACCTCACTCACTTGATACATACCTCTTCCAATGTAACGTTAAGACACTGATGTCTACTCTTTAAGCACAATTACCCAAATCATGCCTACTCCCACCTTATAGTAGTCTCAGCCAGACTATTTCCTTATCTTACTTAAAAGAATATTACAGACCAGTGATTTTCAGTCTATGGGCTGTGGACCCCTGAGGGTCCGCAGACTGTCTAAAGGGTTCACAAAAATAACTGTGATCAAAAGTATGTAAATACACACAATTACAATTCAAAGGGTCTGTACCTCCATTCAACAATTTTTTTATTTTTTTTTTTTAAGAAGTCCACAAATGAAAAAAAATGAAAAACACTGTTATAAGCTATAGTGTCAAAAGCCTTCCTTAAGTCAGGGTACACTCTATATACTGATCTAATACCGAAGTTCATCACTCATTTCATATTCAGAACTAATGCTTGCCTTCTATCACACACATTTGAAAATTTAATACATGCTTGGGGGAAATTTCCCTATAAACATCCAGAATGCTGCTTCATTGTTCTCTTTCACTGTGCATTTAATAGCTCATTCTTAAGTACTATACTCATCCTTACTGCATGCAAATGTCTTTTTCTGTGTAGCCTACAAAACATTTGAGCTGTTGGCATGCCCAGATGACTCCCTATGAAGCTAACCAATACTGCCTCACTGTCTTTGTACTCTATATGCATGTCCAGATGAGCACACATATGCAGGAGCATGCATTTGCCACAGCAAAAATAGCAGCACAAATTTGTGCCGCTGCTTTTTGCCACTGCACATGCCCTAGCACTTGGGCAAAATGCCCCACTTTGGTGAAACCGCCATATCTCTGCTCCTCCAATGTGCTGGAGGAGCTGAGGCACAACTAGAGGAGGGGAGATGCCTGGCCTGCAGCCAGAATGTCTGCCTAGAGGACTGAGCCTCTGGGCCTGTTGGCATGCTCCTGGAGAGTGCGCCACGCTGTCTTTTTTTTTTTTTTTTTTGCATAGTGTTTTTTTCCCCTACACTGGCATCTCCTGTTGTCAAATTTTGGCACCATGCTACAAATTAGCAGCGTGGCAAACTGTTGCATGTGCACCATGTGCAATATCTCAAACAGCCTTAAGGAGCCACAAACTGCACGTGCATACTCATCTGAACACACCCTGCCTTGTCTCGTCACATCTTGATTTAGACTGTAAGCTAATTGGTCAAGGAACCACTGTGTTCTGTGTTCATACAGTACCTAACCCAATAACTGGTTCATGACTAGGCCTCCCAGGCCCTATTATGTTACAAATAAAATTAAAATCTAGCCAGTAACAAAATGTGCATTATTTTACATTAACTTAACCATGTGCTTATACCTTATCTGCTCTGTCATGTCATAGCTAAATTCTAATGGTAAGCTCCCTGAGGGTAGGAACTATTTTGTGAAGTTCCTAGCAAATACATCAATCATTACAATGTATGATTATTATACAAGCTGTATCAGTTAAGTTCTTACCTTAGTAAAATTAGATGTAGAACAAAAATTGGCATATTTGACTCCTGTATAATAAGTAAACCTCCAGAGGAGATACGTTCCTATACTAAAAGCTGAATGTTAATAAAATCCTATATTAAAACCTCAAATGAATTATAAATACACACACTTTTACGGCTTCTAACTCCGCAATATCAAAGCACTTGGTTTATTCTCAACAACCCTGTTTTACTCCTTCTTCAAAGAGTATGTAATTAAAAGCAGAACTAATGACTTGCCCAATCTCATGACAAACTCAAATTCTGTCCAAAGTCCTTGTGAAGCATCTTAACCTTTTTTAATTGCCAAAATGGAGGCATGAATTGTTAAGAAGCAGCTGCACTGCATACAACATTCATGTTCGTAACATTTCTGAGCATTAAGAGGAAATATTTCACAGCGAGCTACAACCTTTGAGCATACTAGGGCTAGAAAAGGACAACATCTGCTCCTAGAACTCAGCAAAAAGGAAGAATTTGTGTAAGGTAGACCTACAGTAAAGTATAGACCCAGCAAATTCCTTTTCCAAAGCACCAGAGAAAGTTGAGGACAATGGATGCACTGCATTTTATTGTATACAACATGCCCTGGAATAAAAGATGTGCCTTGTTTTTGAAAGGAGGAACATGAAGGAAAAAATTATCTTTTAGTAATTAACTGAGTAGCAGCAGTGAGGTACCCAAGCCTGCTCATTGTTTCTCCCCGTGTACTGGTGCATGCTTTACTTCAATTTTTGCCCGGTCAAAGCCCAAACGGCCGAAACTGTTCTTACCGTATTTCCTTGCATACGATACACACACAAATTTCCAGCAACTGTTCTTTTATTTGGGGGGAGGGGGAGAGGCAGTTGGGGAATAGAGGTGTGTGGGCCGTATGTGGAAAAATGCAGCAGACCAGGCCTTTCAGTCTTTTTGACTGAAAATGTAGCTACTTCATAAGTTTGTCATAGCTGTGAGGAAAATCCACAGCTGAAAACAAGAACAACTGCCTTTTGACAGCTATAACCCGACAAACCACAGCTTGTGAAACACCACTCTAGAAACTTCCATTCCCCAGAACTATACAAATGCATTAGCTGTTTTTGTAGTTTAAAATGATCTGTTTGATGATTAAGTGGACAACTGGCAGTCTTCACTCAAATACAGAACGGCAGAGCACTTGTTTGTTCTAATCCTACAGGTTCCTTTTTGACCCTGAAGAGGGGAGGGGAAGGAAGAGGACAAAAACAAACAAACAACCCTCCCCTCTCCCCCCCAAAAAACCCCCACAACCCTATTTTATCCAACTAACTCCCTTCCTGGATTGTAAGCACTGCTGATTTAACAGTTAATTAGATGTGACTGTGCACACACACCCATCAAGCTACCCTGCAAACTAAAACTTTCTATATAAAAATAAAACCAAATCAAATGAAATCGAGTAAAGTTCAAATTTTGGTTGAACAACCCATTTTTACACATGTACTTGGATAGCACATCAAATACTTACTTTTTATAGGATCATAAAATTTACACTCTTTTCTAGTCTGTTACTAGAGTCAATCATAATCCAAGTTCAGAATTGTTCCAGTTTATTTTTCTAGCACTTTGTCCAGTTTTAGATGTTCCAAGTCGTACACGCCATAGCAAAGGAAAATTAAAGAGAACGATGCTGACAAAGTTATGGTGCTGCAAACAGTTTACAATATAACCCCTAATTTCAGAGCTACATAATGCAGGGGCAAAATTGCATCCCTATAATTTAGCTTCTCTGAAAATATAATTTGGCTGATTCCAAATCTTTTGTTTTTTGCTTTTAGCTTGGCATGAGTAGGAACACCCATAGTTTGCAAGACCTTTGGACCTGTAATAATATGCACATATTTATGCCTCAGTAACAGATCATCTGCTAGCACCTCAGAACACTCCATTTTACTGCACTTCAGTTCTCTGATAAAAAAAAAAAAAGTAGAAAAAAAATCCTAAACAACCAGAAATTTAAACCAATTATATTAAATCCTGTAAAGGCACACAAGGGAAGCAGGATTATAGTTAAACTATACCTTCAGTAAAGCTACATGCATAGAGTTTAGAGACAGAAAAGACCAACAAACACCTACTTGGATTTCTTTCATGTCACAGACCCTTAACATTTAATTTCAGTTTCTCCTGTACTGAGCATGAAGACTTGGGTTTCATTAAAGCAGTGGTTTCCAAACTGTGCTCTGCAGAACCCTGGTATTGTGCAATAGGTCGTCAGAGCTGCCACAAAGACAGTGGGGGGAAAGGCAGAGTGAGCCAGGCCACACTGAGCCAAAAAGGCTAGGTCTGGTCACCTGGCTCCAAGTCAGCTCACACAGCCCCCGGAGACAGGGGGATAGGTTCTGCTGCAGAAGTGATATGAAAGGGCTTTGTGACTTCAGGAAGTTTGAGAACCACTGTGCTAAAAACCTATGTTCCAGAAAGACATCCACTCTGGATATGAATAAGTCCAAAAATGAGCAAACACACCTCCCAACCCTGTTTGAGCCAATGGTTAACCATCCTTAAAAGCACGGGCAACATGTAGGGGGTGCATGTACACCCCTGGAGATTGGCAGTGCACCCCTGAAAAAAGTGCCAATGACACTGCCGGCGGTGCCTGTGGGCAGTTGCCGCTAGCCAACCCCCACTCCCTTGCCACCAACACTGCTGGTAGTGTCTGCGGGAGATCCCCGATTGCCACTGGTTGCTGATAGATGTGTCTGTGGGTAGTCACCAACCGCTGGTTGGCACTCCCCCCACCCTGATAGCGCCATAGCTGCCTGCAGGAGCTCACTGCTCGCCATCCCCATGCCCCTGCCTCCGACAGTGCTGCCTGACAGATATCGCTGTGCCCTTCCAGCCTCTGGGGACACGTAGTATTCATGCTTAAAAGTAAAAAATATTAAACTAATTTTATTTTTTTATTTCAGTTTCTGTCTACTGGATATTAAATTAAACACGTGTTTAGTACATGGTAGGTTAGACAAAATCATGCACTTTAATCAAGTCACTTTCAGCCCTTTTGATTAACCAAGTAGGCCGAATTCAAAGTCTCTCACAGACATCCTTTTTTTATTTTGCCTTGTAGTCTATAGGTATGGCCTGCATTGTTTTATCCCAATGGCTTTGTCTTTTGTTATATTAAAACATATTTTATGTGACTAGAAACCACTTAGAGTGATCTAGTTTTCTCTGTATGACTGCCAATCCTCATCATTACCATTGTCTGACCTTACTGTTCCCACATTTGTACTGACTGCAACTTTCATTACTAGGGATTTTGCATTTACTTTTAGGTCCCTGATGAAAAATGCAAATCGCTTCAGGCCTAATGTTAGATCTCTACTGAATTCCACTAGACACCACCTCATTCAATGACTCATCAGCCATCCCTCACAGTTGAGGATGATTGCTGTTTATCTTTTATGCTCCAATAGCATAGTTTTTCTGTCATTATGTTGGTGGCGGTGTTTTCTGAAAAATAATCTCCTTTTTGTCCAAGAATCTTCAAGTTCTGAAGTGATAAAATGCTGACCAACTGCTGGTAGGTAAACCAGGATGATAGGGAAGTCTCCCAGTTGAATGATTACTCCTTCAGTCTCTTCTGATTAAGTCCACACAACTTCATTTGCTTTGCAATACAATACAATGCCTGATCAAAGATTATGACTTTATGCTGTTGTCCCAGGCATCCTGCAATTGTTTTATATCACACGATGACAGTTCAAATGATGCTGTACTCAGATGCTGGTGCAGGCAGTATGGGTGAAGTATCCAACAATTTATGTTTGTGAAGTATCATCAGAAACTGGTTAAATGCTGTCCACCCTGGTCCGGCAATGTTCTCCTGGTTATCGACTTATATTTTACCCACTATCCATGGTAGTTCTACTGACGTCTGTTGAAGAGCTGTGTTATCAACCTTTTCATCCGTATCATGGATGGGTGGTTTCAAGGACTTGTTATGGGTCATTATCACCAGACTGACTGTTAAAATTCAAGTGGTACGTTTTTCAAAGTTCTTTTTCTTCCTATTGTGTCTATGCTTTCTTCAAATCTCAACTGGTTTCAAAGGCTTTCTTTGAAATGCTACAATTTGCACTGCATGAAATTTCCGCTTTCCATCCAATGTCTCCTCCAAGATGTTGATGTTGTCCAAAGAAAATTGAACAAAATGATCAGGAACAAGATTCCTTGGGATAGTAACTCCATTTTCCTGAAATTCCTTTAAGTTTTTCTCAACAGTGGTTGGTCTCAACGTGATGAACTGGGTTAAACTGTATGCTGCATCTAGCAGTGTAGAGACTTTGTACCAGCTTCTTAGATCTAGTTGCATGATGTATTGCCAGCCTAACCCAACATGTTTTGGGATCAGCTTTTAGCCCCTTGATTGCAGGTAAACCAAAATCCTGACATATATTCAGGACATATATGTCTAGATTCTTATTTTGCACATGACTTTCAACTTTTAAGTTGTCATTGATCCTATTGATTTTGGAAGATGACAATGTGCAAAGGCTATCAGAAACACATTTTTGGGATTCTTTTTTTCTCAAGTTGCTGTATCTTGCTATAACTTTCAAATCTGCTTTGATCTTGAGAGCAACACAGTACACGTTTTGTGCATCCAAAAACTCTTCTCTGACCTGCAGGCCAACAGCCTCCTCATCACTTATAAGCAAAGTTGCAACTGCTTGTATGGCTTTATCAGTTGTCACAGTTCAGAAGACAAGGAATGGAAAAATCTGCATTTCTTCGGTGCTGAAACTGAATGGCTGTCTTGAAGTAAGTCTCAAGTTTTTGCTTCATTTGCTTCACTGTGGTGGTCAGAGGACATTCACCATCTTCATCTTCTACTAAATTGCAATATTTTCCAAGTATATCTTTCAGACTTTACACATTTTTCCATTCAAAAGCAGCATCTAGTTCATCAATCACTTGATGCCATGCTCTTACATCAGGAGAAAGAAAAGTATCAGAAATCCTGGAGCTCTGATATAGTGTCCAAAGATTGGAAGAAGGCCAATGTAGTGCCTACCTTCAAGAAAGGGAGGAAAGTGGATACAGCAAACTACAGACCATCAGCCTGACCTCTATCTTGAGGAAGGTCTTAGAAAAGATTATCAAAGAAGCCATTCTTAACAGACTGGCCAATAGCAACATCCTGAGGGATAGCAGGCATGGGTTTGTTGTGGGTAGGTCTTGCTTGACCAATCTCATTTCCTTTTACGACCAGATGACCTATCACCTAGACACGGGAGAAGAGACTGATCTTGTGTATCTTGACTTCAAAAAAGGCTTCAATCTGGTATCCCATGATTACCTCTTGGCAAAACTGGCAAACCGCAGCCTTGGGTCCACATGATCTGCTGGCTGGGGATTTAATAGATTCATAGATGCCAGGGTCAGAAGGGACCTCAACAGATCATCGAGTCTGACCCCCTGCATAGGCAGGAAAGAGTGCTGGGTTCAGATGACCCCAGCTAGATGCTTATCTAACCTCCTCTTGAAGACCCCCAGAGTAGGGGAGAGCACCACCTCCCTCGGGAGCCTGTTCCAGACCCTGGCCACTCTAACTGTGAAGAAGTTCTTCCTAATGTCTAGTCTAAATCTGCTCTCTGCTAGCTTGTGGCCCTTATTTTGTGTAACCCCCAGGGGCACCTTGATGAACAAACCCTCATCAATTCCCTTCTGTGCCCCCATGATGAATTTATAGGCAGCCACAAGGTCGCCTCTCAACCTTCTATTGTGGAGGCTGAAGAGGTCCAGGTGCCCCAGTCTCTCCTTATAGGGCTTGGCTTGCAAGACCTTAACCATACGAGTGGCTCTTCTCTGGGCCTTCTCCAGGTTATCCACATCCCTCTTGAAGTGCAGTGCCCAAAACTGTACGCAGTATTCCAACTGTGGTATGACCAGCGCCCGATAGAGGGGAAGTATCACCTCCATGAATCTATTTGTCCTGCATCTGCTGATGCACAATAAAGTGCCATTAGCTTTTGATGGCTTCGTCACACTGCCGACTCATGTGCATGTTGGAGTCCACTAGGACTCCAAGATCCCTTTCCACTTCCGTGCCACCAAGCAGGTCATTTCCTAGGCAACAGGAGGACATTTTTCCTCCCTAGGTGCAGCACTTTGCATTTTTCCTTGTTGAATTGCATTCTGTTGTTTTTCGCCCATATGTCCAACCTGACCAGGTCTGCTTGTAGTTGTTCCCTGCCCTTTGGCGTGTCCATTTCTCCCCACAGTTTTATGTCATTTGCAAACTTGGACAGAGTACACTTCACTCCCTCATCCAACTCGCTAATGAAGATATTGAAGAGTATCGGTCCAAGGACCGAGCCCTGCGGGACCCCACTGCCCACACCCTTTCAGCTCGATACTGACCCATCCACCACGACTCTCTGGGTGCAATCCTCTAGCCAATTTGCCACCCACCGGACTGTGTAGTCATCTAAGTCACAGCCTCTTAACCTGTTTACCAGTATGGTGTGGGATACCGTATCAAAGGCCTTCCTGAAGTCTAAGTATATGACATCAACCCCTACTCCCACATTCAGGCATTTTGTAACCTGGTCATAAAAAGAGACTAGATTAGTCAGGCATGATCTACCTGCTATGACCCTGTGCTGGTTTCCCCTCAACATAATTTGTCCTGCCGGGCTCTTGTAAATGTGAGCCTTGATAATTTTTTCAAAGACTTTGCCTAGGATGGAGGTGAGACTGACTGGCCTATAGTTGCCCAGGTCCTCCTTCCTCTCCTTCTTGAAAATGGGGACCACATTGGCCCTTTTCCAGTCCTCTGGGACCTGGCCCGTGCACCACGAGTGTTCAAATATTACTGCCAGTGGCTGTGCAATGACATCAGCCAGCTCCAAGGCTGGACCCAGAGGGTGGTGGTTGATGGAAGTCAATCGTCATGGTGCCCTGTGACCAATGGTGTCCCTCGAGGCTCTGTCCTTGGACCTATATTGTTCAACATCTTCATTAATGTTATGGACATTGGAGTCAGAAGCAGACTGGCCAAGTTTGCTGATGATACTAAACTTTGGGGTAAAGCATCCACACCTGAGGACAGGGGGGGCAATCCAGGCCTACCTTGACAGGCTCAGAAAATGGGTGGACGAGAACCTGTTGGTGTGTAAAACCAAAAAATGCAAGGTTCTCCACCTTGAGAAGAAAAACCTGCAGCATCGTTATAGGCTCAGCAGTGCCATGCTGGTTAGCATTACGGATGAAGAGGACTTGGGAGTCACGATTGACCAAAAGATGAACATGAGCTTTCACTGTGATGCTGCAGCTAGTAAAACAAGCAAAACACTGGCTTGCATCCACAGGTGCTTCTCAAGCAAATCCCAAGACGTCATTCTCCCATTGTACTCGGCCTTGGCGAGGCCACAGCTAGAGTACTGCATCCAGTTTTGGGCTCCACAATTCAAAAAGGACGAGGAGAAGCTTGAGAGAGTCCAGAGAAGAGCCACGCGCATGATCAGGTCAGGAAAACAGACTTTATGACAGGCTGAGACCTATGGAACTCTTTAGCTTGGAAAAGCGCAGGCTCAGGGGCAATCTGATGGACACCTATAAGTTCATCAGGGGTATTCATCAGGATCTGGGGGAACGTTTGTTCACCAGAGCACCCCAAGGGATGACAAGGTCAAACAGTTATAAACTCATGTCCAGCCTGAAACAGTCTTGCAGATGGAAGAATTTCTTTACTCTCCGAGCCCCCAAGGTCTGGAATGGCCTGCCACTGGAGGTGGTTCAAGCACCTACTTTGAACGCCTTCAAGAGAAAACTGGATGTTTTTCCTTTCTGGGATCCTATGACTCCTCCTTGCCCTGGGGCAGAGGGCTGGACTCGATGATCTTCTGAGGTCCCTTCCAGCCCTAATGTCTATGAAATCATCTTGCACATTCTTCATGCAAATGGGAATGACAGACTTGTTGCTTTTGCTGTTCTCGCCCGCCTGCATTCAGGATGGTAAGACACCTCAGCAGCTATTAGATCTTTAACACCAATTTGGTAACATAACGTTTCACTCTTCTCTGCTATTTGATTATATGCAGCCTACACTGTGCATGACTATAGAAGACACAGCCCATGCTGGGCAAAACTTACCAATGGGGAACTACCTTCTTTTTTTTTTTTTTTTTTTTAAAGAATTTTTTCATGTTCCAAGCCAAATCAAGTTCAAATTCGTGAGTCAGACCACAACTATAAGTGACTCTACAACTGGCAAACATCCTCTACCCTTACCAGGGGGTTCAGATATTTCCAAAGTCTTTTGGTGGGTACCCTTTGTGCAGGCCCAAGCCCCACCTGCCCTCAGCCATACGGCCACAGGAACAAGCTAGGGAGAAGCCTCCCATTTCCATAAAATGGGCATTAAGCCCCAACACTTTGGCGGGTACTAAACTATGCCAGAAGAACAGTTATCCCAAGGAAGGCTGCCTTCTTGTACCCAGATGCATGGTGTTTTCCCTGCCCAGTAATGGGAACCTACCACAAAGCCAGAATAGCGCATCCCAACTGAATAAAATGTGATAGTCCCCACTGTACATAGTCCCCCCATCAGTACCAACTCTTTTCCATGCCATGGTGAGCCACTACAATGAATACATTTCAACTTCTTCTTCAGTCCCGTAGCTGAGCCAAACCTTTCTTTCCAATCTCCAATGCTTCCTGTTTCTTTATTAGTCTTAAGTGTCCGGCAATTATCATGAAACAGGGTCCCAAGCACTTCATCAATAATCCCTCTCCCTCTCTCCCTCCCCGTCTCCCACCCTCTCTCTCAGCCTGTCACATAGGATTAACGTGGCCCTGCTCTCCATGAGGTAGAGCTGTGCCTCACCTGCATATAGTTTTTTTGTATGATTCCAGGACTCGTGACAAAAATCACCCGGTTCCAGTCATAAATGGGGAACTAAATCAACACAGATTCTTTGTGGGGCATGTATTTGGGGTACACACACATACTGAGCAGTGTTGAATTGTGGGGTCACCATGGTCTGAAACACTGTTGACTGCCATGGCCCAGCCCAACAAACTATATGGCAAATCATGAGTCTTTTGGCTTTGGACTAACATCATGAATAGTATGTGCTGTATATAAGTGGGTACATCTACATGCACGCTTTACTGTACAGTTGACTAATTAGTTCCGCAATAAAGGGTCACAGTCTACACATGCACCAGTATTAGGTTGCACTAAATTAATTAACTCCACCATAGGATACTGCCTAGCCTTGCACTTTAGCACGTTTGTGCCCCAGCCAGTCCCTCTACTGCCTGCCACCACCACTTGGAGTTGACCCCCGCCCCCCCCACGGCTCTCTGCCAGCCTGGGACTACTCCGTCCCAAATCTAATTGTTGCAGTCCCAGGCATATGTGTAAATGCTGCACCTGGGAGTAGTTTTCTTCAGCGCAAACTGCACTGGAGTTTATCATGTCATTTATCATGTCGCTTTAATGGCACATGTAGATGCACACAGTAAGTACAAATGTACTACAATCCATAAATGCATTTTTAAGTATCTGTCATAAAACTCACAGCAGTTTAAAAAAAAAAAAAGTGCATCAATTCTGAATTAAGTCTATGGGTACCTGTAGTAATTTGCCTATATTCAAAGGTCAGTGTTTTCATATTTGTACCCCACTTCCATGTACTTAAGGAGAGAATGGTCTGACAGTAAGAAGTGGGGGAAGAGTCGCAGGGGGAAGAAGTAAAGAGGGGCAATCTGACACCCCAAATTTATTTGCTATGCTGTTGCAACGGGAGGGGGGCACATTCAAGGCAGACGTCCAAGAATTAGATTCTGCACCTAACAAATTATAATGAATCTATAATTTTTCCAAATAAAGAATCTAATTATTGAAGGGCTGTCTTACATTCAGGGCAGTCTATTCAAATAATTATAGTACATCTCCTTGCTCTCGATCCTGATGCCCCTCATAAATAGGAGTAAAGTTGTCATGAACACAAGGAGAAAAAGAGTAGGTTTGGAGGATCCACTTTGTTTAATGTGAATCAAAATAACACAAGTGTCAGAGCAGATCGGTTAAAAAGGTGCCTCGGCACAGATGTATTAGGCACATTGCGAGTCCCGGGTGCAGGGATTTTCTCTGTAAGGCAGGAAAAGTCCATGGTGCAAAATCAGAGCCCACCAAAGGTTTGCAGCTGCACCAGTGAGTGCATGCTCGCAACTGGCTTGGACTAAATTATGCATATGTGGCGGTCGGCAATTGGCTTGCTGGCCGCAAAAAAGGCTTGGGCGATGCCCGCCCAAATTGGAGGAGTGCTTGAATGTGCGTGAGGAGAGAGCCCCACGTGTGTTGCAGAGCCACGGAGGAGGCCTGAATTGTGCCTACACTGTATGCATCGACGAGAGTCTGTGTACTACAGCTTGTAAGTAAAGTTTTTTTGTTGCAACCCACTGCGGCCTCTCATTCAACTAGTCCCGCTCTAAAGGCAGCCTTACTGCACCGGCGGTTCTCGGCCCCCACACAAAGCAACATCACTGGTTTCTTAAATCCCTCCTTGGTCTCTTTTTTGTTGCAATCCCAACAATGTTCTCAATCAGCTAAGGCATCAGGTGTACTAAGGGCTATGCTTATAAACACCAACCAGTACTGTCTTATGATTCTATACTAGTCCTTTTGCCAATACATTGATCTTTGTCTTAGACTGCAGATATTTCTGGAGTAGGGTTCTGGTATACAAAAAGCACTCTTTTTTAAAAATACAAATAAATAATGATTAAAATCTGTAACGTTACCAGTTCTCAGGATTCTATAACAAACCTCACATTTGGAGGTAGTATTAAATCCCTAGTTTTGGGAGTCGATTGATTACATTATTTTATTTTAAAAGGCGTTCTCAGTTGTGGAGAAAAGTTTGAAAAGTGTGATGAGCATACATATTAGTTCAAAAAAGAAAAAAAAAAAAATTCTCTTTTAGTGTCAGACCCAACTCATGATTTTTGGAACCTCAAGGTCCCCATGTTGATTTGTCCGAGTCAGTGTCACGATAGTCTAACAAATCCCATTCTCTAGAGAGATCCATATATTAACACAGAATTCTATCTATATCAAACAGGTAGTTCTCCACACAAAGTACGGCTGGTCATGAGCAGCAATCGCCACATTTGTGCCACTGGCACTTTTTTCCCTTTTAAGGTTTAGCTACATTGTATCTACATTGTAGCTACACAAAGAGCATCATGCCAATTCTCTTTTCCTGTTCAGCATTCGGTGGAAGAACAAACAGGAAACATGGTAGGCTTGCTTTCACAAACAATTTACAATAAGCCAGACATGATGAGTTGAACTGATAAATGTGTGACTAATGCACACAATCTTTCTAAAGTACTCAGAAAGTAGTTTAAAACACTGACCAATGCACATAATGTCTGCATATTCACAAACATAGGCTAATGTGAGAAACCATTATCATTACTATCAAAAAACCCTGCAAAGTTGTAAAAAGTGCGCTAAGAAATTACCTATGGAATCACCTTCAATCAGATAATCTCTCTCATCACTAAAGGCTGTTATTTAGTAATGTGAAATCACTAAAATAACTTATCTTCCTCTTACAGCAAGAAGATAATCAATTCTAGCAGAGGCAAGGAGGTGGAAAAACTTGCCATACGAGGAGAGGCTGAGGGCATTGGGCCTCTTCAGCCTACAGAAGAGAAGGCTGAGGGGGGACTTGGTAGTGGCTTACTGCTACATTGGGGAGTACATCAAGAATCTGGTAAACAGCTGTTCACCAGGGCACCCCTGGGAAAGACCAGGAGCAATGGATACAAACTCCTGGAATGCCATTTCAGGCTCAATTCCAGGAAAAACTCCTTCACAGTCAGGGTGTCCCTCCAGTGGTGGTGCAGTCACCTACCCTGAAAATCTTCAAGAGAAGACTGGATGGTCAACTCACTGGGGTCACCTGACCCCAGCTGTCTTTTCCTGCCTAGTGCAGGGGGACTGGGACCAATGATCTACAAGGTCCCTACCGGCCCCATAACAATCTATGAATGCATCACATCTGAATTATACCGACTCTACTGCCCTTCTCCCCTGCCTCCCCGTCCCCCTCAACCCTGCCCCCCAGCCTATAGGTGCAATGCAGCTGTTTGTCAGCAAGCCATGGAAGACACCAGGCTGCCAAATTTCTTGTTGCCTATACAAAGAAAGAAGAGCCTAAGGCAGGAGTCAGCAACTTTTTGGAGAAGTAGACTAGACATTTGATAGCCGGCTGCTGCGAGCTGCTGATCCCTCTACTGCTCTGATCTCCCTCCCTCCTCTGTGACCACCAAAGATGACAATGAACATCAGTGGGAAATGGCCAATTTGGTTGCGAAGGCACAAAGCAGATTAAGTCACTGCTTTCCAGTAGTTCCTCTAAATCGGCACACTTTCTCCCTCACAAAATGAGATCTTCAAAGGCCAGCTCCACCTCTTTGCAGGCCATATGGCACCAACCCCTGGCCTAAGGAACACAATGATCAAGTCTAGAAGACAGTCAGGTACCAGACTTATCAAGAGGTTCATAAACAAATTTTCATCAGTTACCGGTACATAATCTGAGGTATGGCATGAAAAGAAAACCATTATCAATGCACTGATGTAATGCTTGGAGGGAAGGAAATGATGATCTTACAATGACAGTAAGCTCTCTAAATTCACACTCTCAAACACAGAGTGACTATAGACATGTGGGGATGCTGCTCCGATGCACTGTAATTACAGTGCATCAGAGCAGACTCAATTAATCAAGTCTGCTGGAGCATGCTAATAATTGCACTCCAGCAACCCCCCCATGTCTCGTGTATTCAGCATCTCCATGCTTCAAAATGGTGGTGGGGTGCTTTAAATAAAGCTCACTGAACAAGCTATAGTTAAAGCTCCCCCACTGCCATTTTGAAGCACAGGACACTAAATACATAAACCGCTGCAGGCACTTTAATTAATAAGAGTCTCAAGAATGGTCTCAAAACCATTCTAATTAAAATGCAACCCTGCCCACCTCCAGAGCACCTGTAAAGATGTCCATGAAGTCCAAAAATCAGAAACTGCTTAGCAAGATCAGAGTCCTGAAGCTGTGATGTCCCAGGAAGCATACAAGAATTTTTTGCGATATTTTAGTGAACCAGCTCTGTAGTTGGGAGAGCTGTTTGACAAGTTCTCAGACATCAAGTGCCCTTCCTTGGAACTAAAGCACAAAAACAAAAACAAACAAAAAACAAACCAAGTCTGTTCCTTGGTTCAAACAAGTGCGGAAAAAAGCAACACAACTGGTTTCTAAGAACAATGCAGAAGAAAAGAACCGTGTGTCCTGTTCTCAGAATACACATTATGTTGATCTTTTTAGACAGGAAGTGATCGAGGATTACTTACTTCTATGGCAGTAATGCTTAGAATCAAGGACCAAATCCATTGAACTGGAAACTATTCACAGAATTACATAAAAGTTTACCCTGAGAGAGGTATTCCATTTTAACCTAGTGTTTGGGAATTTAAGTTGACAGTACGTAGAAATAACAAGTAAAGGTAACAAGGTAGCAATTATCTCAAAAACTATGCAAGAAATGTATATCAAATAAGATGTAACATAATGAATACAATCCTAAACTTAGAGCTCTCTACATAAGCTGCAAAAAACTAGTAAATTTCTGCATACTATTACACGTTTAAGATGGTAGGAAGCAACACAGAGTTAACAACCAGTACAATCTGAATACTAGTTGGTTACATTTAGTTGACAGTTTAGCAGTCAGTCTGTTATAAACCATATCTGCATAAAACAAGTGAGAAGCTTCCCTTGGCAAGCACGGAGAACTAAAAAAAAAAAAGAGGTTGCTTTTTGAAGAATACTGGTTTCTAGATATTCTGAAATACGAACCATGTATAAAGCAATTTTCTTCTGCTGTTACTACTCAGAGAAAAAAAACCAAAAACCCACAACTGGCTAAATTCACTCATTATTCCTACTCTTTCAGGACAAAGACACTAACAATCATGTTTATTCCATGCTGTAAGCAGAAGCAGATACAAAACAAAACAAGAGTTGTACAGGGAGGAAGATATTCCCTCCTCTTTCCTTCACAGCAGCCAGGAGATTCGAGATACAGGGAAGAAACAAACAAACAAAAACAATCCGAAAACTTTTTCCCTTCTTAATCAGCTAGATAGCAACAAATCTTCAAGTTCAGTACACGCTTACTAGATAGTGACCTACCTATATATGTAAAATACAGTATACAAAGAAGGGTCAAGAGACCAGGCATGTCACAGAACCAGGCAGTGACAAAACCTTCTTGATCATTCTTGCAGATCTTCCAGTGTCATTCTTTGCATCTATTTCTAAGTAGGTGACTTAAATACTCCATCACTAGGTCAAGGTTTGCAAACTTGCAATCCTATTGTGTTACATACCGACTTCTCTTATCTCTCTGTTTATAACACTTGTAAATTTAGAAATGATTCTAAAACATATAGGTTTTAGCATATTCAGTAAGAAAGACAAATTATGATATGCAATAGCTTATGGACTAAGACTGTAATTACAGCCATTTTTGTCTTTAAAATTGCCAAAGAAATTCGAATGAATCAGTCAATTTGCTTCATTCCTTTCTTCCCACACATTATCAAAATCTGCATTTTTTTTACACTTACAAGTATTTTTTAACTGTTCCCAAGATGGGATCTTGTACGCCATATCTGTAGGCTATACAGAACAAGTGTTTTCTCATTTAACACTGCTGTGAAACAAGTTTTAGAATGGAAATGCTGACAACTTCAAGCGACCACAGCTATGGCACTTCATCTTGAACACTACAGGGCAAAGCTGAAAAACGGTTTACACACACAACTTCAAACTGTCATGGACTGGTACTCAAAATACCTTCAAATTTGGGAGAATAGGAAGGAGGAACTGAATCAAGCATGTCCCTGGACAGTGAACCAAAGGGTATTCATAGTTAGATGCTACTCTGTGAATCAAATATTTAACAGAGATTGATATTTTTAAAAGAGTAGTTTTAAAAATAGACTTTGAATTAAATAAAAGATGGTGTTGTATTCAGACACAAAACTTGAGTTGGAATACATTTCTGAAAAACAGAAGTTGCCCAAATAGTAACAATATTATTCTAGGATTTGCATGCATGAACTCATGCAGCTTTTGCTTTTAAGTTAGTTGCAAGACAATGCTTCCAACCAGCATATATACTCTTATAAATACATTTCAATGAAAGGGAAATTTAAGGTTGCAAAGTCCTCAATTCAAGAAATGACAAAGAAAGTAAAAGTTCTCCATACACCTTAACACTGTTTCTTATAAATCTGTACTACAATTTTGCATACTTTTTCCTTATAAAACAACATATTTTCCCATCTTTCTACAAATTTTAGACACACATCTGTGCTTGTTTGGATGCACCTTATGCATGTGACACTGCAGATGCACATGTTGGTGACCCTTCACTGCTACTTCGCAGAACAGGGTGGGTGAGGTTGACCCTGGGAGATTGGTGTGGGTTTTTTGACCTCACAAAAAAAAAAAAAAAAAAGCAGGGTGATGCCGCCCATAACCAGAGCCTGGCCAGCCAAAGACACATTCCAGCTGCCAATCAGGCTTCCTGCTGCAGGAGTGCCACAGCTACAGCTCCCAGAGGCCCCAAGATTCCTCCTTGGAGGAGGTGGTCCTCCAAGGTTCTATTCTGGGACCGGTACTGTTTAATTATCTTCATCAGCAATTTGGATGAAAGTGTTGAAAGCACCTTGTCCAAATTCGCTGATGACACTAAACTATGGGGTACAGTAAGCACACTGGAGGGCAGGCAGCCAATTCAGGCAGATTTGGATTGACTGGGGAAGTGGGCAGATCTGAATAGGATGCAATTAACAAAGATAAATGCAAGGTGCTGTACCTGGGGAGAAAATCTCCAACACACCTATAGACTGGGGGGACCATTCCGAGTACCACAACAGTGGAAAGAGATCTCAGAGACCTGGTTGACACAAAAACGAACACGAGTCGCTTGTGTGACGAGGTAATAAGCAAGGCTAACTGCACTCTTTCTTGTATCAGCAGGTGCATTACTAGTAGGTCTAGGGAAGTGATAATTCTCCTCTATGTGGCGCTGGTGAGACCGCAGATGGAGTACTGCGTCCAGTTTTGGGCGCATCACTTCAAGAGGGATGTGGATAACCCTGAGAGGGTTCAGAGGAGGGCTACTCATATGGGTTGAGAGCCTGCAGGTAAGACCCTACGAAGACAGACTCAGGGATCTGAATTTCTTCAGCCTCCACAAGAGAAGGCTGAGAGGCGATCTTGTGGGTTGCCTACAAACTGATCGGGGGAGGTCAGCAGGGAATAGGGGGCAACTGTTTACCAAGGCACCCCTCAGAGTTACCAGAAATAATGGCCACAAAGTGAAGGAGAATAGATTTAGACTGGACATAAGGAAGAAATTCTTTACAGTAAGGGTTGCCAAAATATGGAATAGGCTTCCAAGGGAGGTGGTGCTTTCCCCTACCTTGGAGGTGTTAGACATTAGAGGTGGAAGAGATTAGACAAGCATCTGGCTGGGGTTACTTAACCCCAGCGCTCCTTCCTGCCTGGAGCAGGGGGTTGGTCCCAATGATCTACCAGGTCTCTTCCGACACTAGAAATCTATGAATCCAAGGACCTCAGGTAAGGCTGCTGGGGCCAGCCGGGGTAACCTGTTGCATGCCAGAATGTGTGTAGCATGGGTATTACCTGGGGACAAGTAGCAGCAGCACAAGGTGTGCCGCTACTACTTGTCCCCAGGGAAACAGAAGTTCCCGCTTGTCTGGACGTGCCCGTATATAGCATTTTCAAGAAGCAGAAATTGCTTTCCTAATAAAGAGGAAGGATAAAAGATACCAGTAAATATTTTCAGCAGCAAAAAAATATCAATGCTGTATTAGACATAAAGACGACAAAATTTTGACCACAGTTAATGCCAGAACTCCTACTGAACTCAAAGCAGCTTGAATTTCACTAATTATCCTTATCAATCAAGCCTTAAGTCTGCAAAGTATTTCATTTAAACAAAAATTATTTCATGTGCTAGTAAGACATTCACTCATACTTAAATGTACAAGTATGAACAACATAAAGCAGGTATAAAATATGAATTTTTAATCCTACATACTTGTTTGTAGAGCAAATTCTGATTCAATGTACTTAAATGATTAGCCCATTTTAAGCCAATCAGTTTACTAGCATAAATAAAGATTGCAGCTTAGAACTCTTATCCTATACAGTCATCTATAAACTGGCTTTTACACCACATACCAGATAAACACTGATATTTGCTAGAATTCTGACCACACACTGCACTTCAAGCAAAATAGTAAACTTAATCTTGAGAGCAATCAACTGCCTCTGTAGTTCTCCCATGAACCGAACACTCTGAAAGGATCCTGTGCTCTTCATTCCTTGGCTTTCAATGTTAATCACATTACTATGCAAACAAAACGCGTTTTTTCCAAGATGTCAAATATTTATTTAAACATGGCAATAATTTGATTGAAATACTTGGAAGAACAATCTATTCTCCCTGAATATACCAACTCCATGCAGAAAATTCAGGCCAGTCACATGGGGGACTTTTAGAAGTTAGTTTAAGAAATATGTACAGTGACTCTTTCATGCTAACTGAAGGCAATGTCAGATGACATACCAGACAAGACCGCTTACAACCACATCAAAAATTCATTTAGTAGTTTACAAATACAAACCGATTAAATACTAATAATCAATACGTTCAACTCTCTATATATAACCATGTTTCTCTAAAGGGTACTGTGGAGTCTTTCAGTACAACTGTAAGAATCAAATCTGCACTAACAAAATGCACCTGTCACAATTACTACCATATTTACTCAAACCCAAGATGAGCCCCCTCATATGTTGACTTGGAGGGGGGAACCTCATCTTGCATTGAAGTACTGACTGGGGCAAGTGGATACTGTGATCCCATCTCCAGGCTCGGGGCAAAGCTGGACCTGAGGTGAGGTCTGCCCAGGGCCAGGGTCACTTGTGCTGTGGGGGAAAGGTGTGTGCAGTTAGGGGAGCACAGGAGAAACCACATGGTGGGGGGGACCCATACAGGGAGGAGGGTAAAATGAGGGAGATCCACAGGATGGGATTTGAGAAGGGGAGAAAGCACGTGGTCAAATGTGCAGCCTGCTGCCCCACCACTGAGCTTCAGTCCGAGCTGCTAGGACAAAGGACAGGGGGAAGGGATGGGGGTCTAGCTGCCTGCCCTCCACTGCTGCTTTCCCTGCCACAGCAGTGGGGTGGGGTGTGAATATACAACAATCCCCTAATAATTAGATTTTATACACAGAATATTATAAGAAATGTATCATTTTCCATTACCAGAATTATTTAACTGGGGGAGGAGGGGAGGACCTTAAATTTGAACTCATCCTGTATTCAGGTAAATACAGTAGTTGTATCTTAACAGTTTACAAATTCCATTCTTACCAAAAAAATTTAAACAACAACAAAAATACAAAACTCCTCTGTGGTACATACCAACAAGTTTGAATTATAATTTCTACTTCAGCTCCTCAGCTATTTGAAAGGGCATACAAACCCAAGAACAAATTCAATAATTGTAAAATGTCAACAGAAGGAAATTAGATTCTAAAAAAATCAATAGTGAGCCCAGTTCTACAAGGTGGTGACTGCTCTAAGAAGTCACTTCCAGAACTAGAATTGAGACCATAATGCTGTACAGGATCAAATGCAATAACCCTGTTTTCCCTTATGGATATATGTCTAAACCACAGCAGTTACTTAAATGCTGCAAACTTGGCAAACCATTTGTGAGACTGCCCAAGGGTGTCCCTCTGCAGCTGCTCTCAAGACTCCAGTCTCCAGCTCAATTGAGATCTTCCACTGAGAAGGTTCCTAGATCTGGTTCAGTAGGCTTGGAACATGAATATTAATGATTTAGAGGATGAGACTGAGTGCATAGTTAGCAAATATGCAGATGACACCAAATTAGGTGGACACTTTGGAGGACAGGATTAGGATGGATTCAGAACAACCTTAAACTTTAAAAGTGACCCAAAATTAATCACATTAACTCAGTAAGGATAAACAAAGTCCAACTTTCTGGATAGAACAATCACAATCAATTATAGTCTATAATTTAGTAATTTTAATACTTTTAGTATGTTCTGGCACCACAATTGAGCAATGGAATTAAAAATAAATCCATAACAATGATTCACTACAGGAAAAATCATACTTCTTAGAGAAAAAAAAAAATGTAATTTATAGGCTGTACACATTGTTCATGTGATAGCATTTCAAAATTATGACACTGAAAAATACAGTAGGATTTAGTGTTATAAGAAGTACAAAAAGTAACTGAGAATAAAGAATGTTTGTGTTTGTCTGTTTTCCCAATAACCGCTCCAATTTTTCTTTATTCCTTTTACTTAATACCCCAATGTTTCTTCTAATTATGTAGACATTCCCAGCTTAAATGATCCTTATGATAAACTCTAGCTTTTGAGGTGAATCAGCCACTGACCCCAAAACAGGAATAAACTCTGCCTTATACTCTGTCATATGACAGGAAAGCCCCTGATAACGCTGGCAGACAGCCAGGCTGCTGATCACATGTAGAAAAAAAAAAAGGCCCTTTGCCTGGCAAGGGCAGAATAGCAGGAGGGGTGTGACAGCATCTCCCAAATCCTGTATTAATACTCAGAAACCATCAGAAAGCAGCAAACAGAGCAGGAAACCCCTAGATTATAATCTACCACAAGCTAGCCATCTCCTCAAAAAGGTGATAAAAACCACCAAATCTTAAGACAGGGTCTTCAATGATGTACTGATGACAGCTTTTCTTTGGTCCAATCTGTAGCATCACAGATGTGTCAAGGCTATCCAGTTTCCCTTTTACCTCTTAAAGTCATCTCCTCCTTTACAGCAGTAGGGAAAACAAACTGATATTTACATTAACAAGTTTCACAACTGAAACTATACAGGAATTTTTACCAAAAAATAATCTTTGTAAGTAAATCTAAATGCAGAAACAACTACCATATTGAAAAAATAACCTGCTACCTTAACAAGCATAACATCAGAAACACTGGACTTATGGAGATGATAACCTCAGCAGTCTCATGTTTATGGAACTTAGCTCCTTTTTTCATGCAGAGCTTTGATTCTCAGAATAAAACAACTCCAGATTTTTCCCTTGTACATTTGAAAAGAAATAAAAATTACTGGGTTAAATTATGACATTATCAGACCTTGAAAAGTTAATAAGTGAACAAGGTACAGAGACATCAACTTGTGACAGAGAGCATCAACTTTAAGAAAACAAGTTTTAAGTTTGTATACTTGTTCTTAATCTGCACCTCACAATTTTGGTGCATTTACAGTCACATTTTACTTTTTCTTAACTGATCTTCCCCAAAGCCTGTGAACAATCCACAAACGGGAAATATTTTCAACTGTACAGAAGATCAAGAAAATGGTATCATATATTCAACACACAAGAGAAACAAGCTAAAAATAAACATATGTTTTCTCTTTTAGGTATAGTAAAGTTGTGCATACTGATGAAGCTTAAGTATCTACTGCTTTAACTTCCTTCTACTGGTCTGAGATGTCTTGTGTATATGCATAAGCTGTTCTTCATTTATGATAGTCTGGACTTAAATCAAAGAGGCTACTCCAGATAAACAGCAGTGCAATTCTGTGCCAGCAGGAATCAAACTGATTTAAATGCAGTGTGGGCACATATATGCCAGTTCCATTTAACTTACCCAGTGCTGTTCAACACTTCACACCTGAAGTGATGTTGCACTCCAAAGCTTGGCAGCCTTCTGGGCTATAAGGCGCAATCTACTCAAATATCACTGGCAAAAAATCAAGTACCACATTAGTACCTTAAAAGGCGCAATCATCATTTCTAAGAAAATACAAACTTCTCTGTGCTTTTATTCCTATACCTCAGACATCTATCTGGGGCTACACAAAAGTTGGCCACTTTACTGCTTGGTGGGGACAAATACGCACAGTCCTAATTGTCAAAGAGTTGCTGAAGTGCCATGGCTTACCAGGAGATAGCCAAGCAGATGGCCAAGCTTGGATATTCTAAAAACAAAATGTACTGCTGGAACAAGCTTAAGGAACGTAGATAAAAATACTGACGCAGGAAGGGCCACAACAGTACCTCTGGGAACACTAAAGATACTTTCCTTTCCAAAAGGGCTTTGCAAAACTTCACTTTAACTAGACCAGGGGTGCTCAACCTCCAGCCCATGGGACAAACATGGCCTGATGAACCATCATATCTGGCCCACAGGTTTCCTCATGGGTCAGGAAATTTGGTGGAGGGAGAAAGGTGGCCATTAATACCATCACTGGCCCCCACTACCAAATTCCCAAGCCTCACACAGTGGGTTGGAGCCTGGCTACACCCCCTTCCCTCCAGCCTCCTCCCCCTACATGAGGCTTGATCCGAGCCAGGCCATGCCTTCTCCCCACCCCCATGCAGCTTGATCAGGGCTGGGCCACACCCCCTCCTGCCATGCAGATCAGCTGGTGCCTGGCCACACCTGTTCCCTGCATGGCTCGATCAAGCTAGGGCCACGCCAATCCAGTGCCAATCCAAAACGAACTGATACACTGGTGCACCTCTACTTATGACTCTCAGACTTAAAAGCCAGTTTTAAGGTAGATAACTCATTGTCATCCACTATTATTTCAGACAGCAGTCCAACTCTCATTTAACTTAAACATTAAAAGATAAAGTAGAGTTTCAGGACCTCCAATAAAACTGGTAATCCCTCACCCTTTCAGCAACAGCTATGGAACCATCCAATCAACCAGATATGCATGTCAGACTTATCTTTAGCCCTCTTGCAGCATGATGGCCTTCTCTGCTTTACAGAACATGTTCCAAGCTAACACTCTCCATGGTTAGTATTTGTAATAATATAACCATTCAGTAAAAAATTTTTCTTTTCCAATATAACAGATTCTTTTCTTCTACATGCAGAAATTAAGCAAATATTCCATATATTCCGTCGTCTACCAGGACTCAAAACTGCTGACTTTGTACAAACTATTGGTAAAATATGCAAAAACAATACAATAATGGGCAAAAATTAAGGAACAGACATTTCTTTTTGAAAATGTTTGGTTGACTGAAAATTATAGCTATAAGGCTATAATTATAACTGGGATGCATTTCCTTGCCCAGACTACAGCACAAAGGCCTTCTAAAAATTACTAAATACCTCGTTGTTTTAAAAAAAGAGGGGGTAGGGAAGGGAAAGAACTACTACAAATTCACTAAACAGGTAAGAAAACCACCAAAGGACAAATCAGTGAAGAAGGAAGTTACCGAAGGGTAGACATGCAAAGACAATAACAACAGAAAGATACAAAAGCAGGTGACTGAACTTCCAAGTGGAAAGGTTCATCTCACCTCCTGAGCCATCATTTACTACATGTTGTAACAAATAAAAAAAACCACATGATACTGAGGATGCTTTTTATCCCTCTCTCCTCAAAAGACCCCTACAACCATCTACCTACCCCACAGCACAACAGCAAAAGTATTAAAAACACATCTCACACATTTTATATAGTTACAACCCACATCCTTAGTAATATCCAAGAGCACAAACAGAAGAACAAGTACACTGTTTTAGAGGCTGGGGTAGAACTCACTTCTTGGAAACGCACACCAGCTACCTGGTCTTGCTGGTCTGCCGGTGAATCTAACTCACAGGAAGTTACCTCTGAATTAAAAATAAACTTCATCTTCACTTACTATGGGTTAGGGGCAGAGAGATTCAACTGTTATACCAGATTCAGGTGCCCTGTGGTCCATATACACATACTTATAAGACTGCGTAACTGTTTTGATCTTCTACCATAACTCCCTCTGATCAGCCACAGGTTCTTTACGCATTGGTCCATTTTGACAGTGACAGGCTGATCAAAGAAATGTTACTAAGAAAAAACAAAATTTTCTCATTGTTAAAAAAGTAACACATTTATTTAAAAATAAGAAAGGTAAGTTTATTAAACAACCATTTATTAATGATGTTAACTATGTGGTCTGAGAGTTGTATAAGTACATCAATATCTGGTGGGTTTTGGTAAAGTGCAAAACTTATTCAAACTATGTTCTGGAAACATTAGGTACTACATAGTAGAAAGGTAAGCTGCATATTACACAAACTGGATTGATGCTCTAGTCCTGGAAGTGCAGGCACAGAGCATCTGTAACCCCCTCCTTCTCATCCCTCATCATTCAGTTTGAACATCCAAAAAAACAAACTGAAAAGATTAGGAGCCCAGGAAACAAGACTTGTGAAGAAAGGCTGAAAGAACTAGGGCTTGAAGATGAGAGGACTGGGGCAAGATTTGATAACAGCCTTCAGACACCTGAAGGGCAATTATAGAAAGGATGAAGACTGGCTCTTCTGTGGCTGTAGGGGACAAGACTAGAAGCAACGGCCTCAAGCTGAAGAAGAGGAAATTTAGGTTGGAGATCAGAAGGATCTTTCTAACTATGAAGGCAGTCAAGCATTGGAAAAAGCTGCCTAAAGGAATTGTGGAATCCTCATCCTTGCACATTTTCAAGAGCAGGACTAGATGATTTTGTAAGGACCCTTTCAGCCCTGCTTCTCCACGATCCTGCTGTTGACAATCTTTCCAGCAAGTCTAGGTACACACATACTATTTACAACTGGCAACTGCCTTCAGCAATCACGTCCCCTTTGGTCTTTCAAGATGTCACATAAAATGCAATATGCAAAGAATGTATTGGAAATACATCTTATAAGCACCAAGCTGCATCAAGCACTTCTTCACATGCTTTTCAACTTCTCAAGTGGCCTTTCTATATAACTCCTTCAGCTATTCACAGGTTTAATTAGGCAGTTTCTTACTCATGTTAAGATTTCTACTTGAAGGCTTCATACGCAAGGAAAGCAGTAATGTGGGTTACCCAGAAAGATGCAAGCATCTCAATGCTGGACCTGGACAAGAATGCCTTGCATTCAAAACCTTGCTGAACTTTATTGGACCAACTTCCTGGTTAAAATAAAAAATATCACCCCTCTCCCCCCAAATCTTTGACTCTTGCATAATTCCTGGACCATTATAGCTACATCACACTAACACTACCATATTTTACTGTGTGTTCCACTATACCTCAACAGCGATTATTTCTGTTGTGCCTTCATATGTGACAACTGTTATAAAAGACTGCAGTTGTGCATCCACTTCTTCCCCCCCAAAATATAGGACCAATCTGATGTAAAACATGGCTTAGATTTTAAGAAGAAATGCTGCGGATTCTTTAAATGGTGGAGGAAAAGAAAAGGAGGGAGAAGGAAGGGATCCTCCAAGCCACTGGTGGCTCAACCTTTTTACCCAGTGGGCCAGAAGAGTGGTATAGTGCCAGGTCACAGGTCAGATCAGACCCCTGACACCAGAATCAAAACCATGCACCAGGACCAGGACCTCATGCCACCATGCATGAGGTATGACTCTGTGCCAGGGGCCCAACCTGGCCCACAGGCTAGGGATTGAGCACTTCTGCTCTAAGGCATTTTTATGCCCATTTTCTCAAACTCTTACTCTGAAAGAAAGCAGCAAGGAGTGCCATGGTCTCTGTATTTGTATTTTAGGTAAGACAAGTAGTTTGTGATATTATAGGATGAAAGAATCAGCTAATCAAGAAATCTGTTAAACAAAGAAACATCTCCAAAACCACTCTCTTTGTACGTATAACCAATGAAATTGTTGATCCTGGGCTTTAGGTGCTTAAGATAATTAAAAGCACAATGTCAAGAAGCACAATGTCAAGAAGTTGTCAGTTTCTTGCGTTCTCTAAAACCAGAAAATAAGGATGCCACTGTATGTACTAGGGCTGTGCGAAACAGCTGTGTTTCTATCTAGTTTCGGATTTGGCTGTTTTGGAAGACAGCGATTCATTTTGGTGTTTCGGACCACTGTCCTGTTTCATTTCAGCTGAATCTCCTCTGAATCGGTTTCAAATGGTCTGCAAGGGAAGCTTTGCACAGCCCTACTCAGCAGGATGGGATTGTGGGTAGCTCATCCAGGGGACAGGGAAGGCCCTGCTCTCCATACAGGCAAGGAGACCCCCACATGGATCTCTGAATCTTGTCACGCTGGGTTGCAGAGCAAGAAAGCAGCTCAGAACAGCAAGGGTCCCAAGATCCGTGCCAGGGTCTTCTAGTCCTGTTTTTGTTTCCCTGCAAGCCTGGCTCTGAAACTGCAAAATTAACTGAAAACACTTCCAAAATGTTTCACAGCCTTCCAATTCATTTTGGAGCCTTCCATTTCGATTCAGATTCGGCATTTTGGATGCCGAAATGGCCCCAAACACCTCCAAGATTAAATGGCTGCCAAAATTTCACACAGCCCTAGTATGTACTATGAAGAGCTCTTATTATGTCTAGAGATGTGAAATCTGGTGCTTGGGAGCAGCATGGGATACCCTAGAGCCTGATGCCCACATGTAAAACTAGTCGGTGGCAGCACAGGGCCCTTAGAGCCCAAATCCTGCACACAGGACTGATCAGACATGACACGGGGTCCCAGACCCCATCCCTACATGCAGAGCAAGGCAGGGGCAGCACTGGGCCCCTAAAGCCTGAACCTGATTTGTCAGGCTGAAAGAGGCAGCACAGGGTCTCCGGAGCCCTTTCTCTCTCCACGCAGGGCCAGGTGGAGGTAATGTGGGGCACCCAAAGCCTGATCCCAGTCCATGGGGCCTGATTTAGCCTGTGGACTGGCGCCACGCCCTCATTTGGCCCACAGAACCAAGATTGAGCACCACAGGTCTAAAGGATTAGAATTCAAAAGAGGAAGGTCCCTTAAAGACAACTGCTATTAAAAGATCTCTTCCCAAAGAATGGGATTTCAAGTCCACTATTGACTATAAATTTGACAGGATAGTAGGTAGGCTTGTCAAACAGGAAGACTGTAGACTACTGAAGGCTCTGAAGCTTAAAGCCAATGCCTTCAGCTCCCAAAAAAACCTGATGCAATGTGTCACCAAGAGATGCATGTAAAAGGAGTTACTACATTTGCATAAAGTTAACGTCCAGTTAGATTTCACTGAGTGAGACTCAAAGCAAAATACATCACAGTAACCTTGGATTGCAGTTTATTACAGGACCTAAAAAATAAGCACTGAGGACATCAGCAGGTGTCTAGGTTCTAGACTGCAGCTTGGAATCGTTTGTAAAATACTCAAAATGTCAACGTGGATTTACCTAGTGTAACAAGGTTTCCCATAAACTGGCCCTAACGTAGAGCACAGCCACTGGTCCTAAAGTAGAAATTAATTGACCAAAGTTCTATTACTTGCATTATGCAAGATGCTAAGCTATATTATTACAATGGCCTCTCTCTCGGCCTTAAAATTCTAAGGTTTTGGTTTCACTACGTCATATACCATGTGGTGATCCAGCCATAATCTTACATTCCAATACAAAAACTATTGTAGATTAGGCCAAATGCAAATAAATTGGCTTTAAAGTATATCTTAACCGACTTTTGCTGTAACCTTAATGGTGCCAGCTTTTCTTTGGTCTCTTCTTCCAAGAAAGGATACATCTTCATTAACACTTCGGAGGATAGACTTAAATGTCTCAACTGCAGATTTAAGAAAAGTACCAAGCAGGGTAGAGCTTTGGATGACAGGTTTAGGATCCAAAATAACCTTGAATACTTGGAAAAGTGGTCTGTAATAAACTGGATGAAATTTAACAGTCAAATACAGAAATAAGAAGTGATGAATGACTAGCTAGACTCTAATACTGCAGAATGAGACCTGGGTGGTTTAGTGGGCTACATGTTGAATATGAGTCAATGGTACATTACCACTGCAGAAACAGCTAACAGACTACTGAGATGCATTAGTGCATCACATGCAAGTCACAATGTGGTTCTTCCACTCTATTCAGTATTAGTGAGGCCTACCGGGGTGCTGTGCACAGTTTGGGGCATCACACCTCGAGAAAGTTGCCGCCAAATTGACAAGAGTCCACAGATTGCAACAAACATCATCTAACGTAGAAAACACAAACATAAGGAAAGATTAAAAGAATGGAGATTAAACAGAGATTATTTAGGCAGGAGAAAAGCATTTCTTTTCAGGTATTTATAAGAGTCAGGATACAAAGAGGGATGTTCTAAGGAGGATGGTGATCAACTATTCTGTTTGTTCTGTCCCCTGTAGACACAGAAATTAGTTAAAATTGGAAAAAGGTGCATTAGGTAGAATTTAACCATACTTTAATTACCTGGGTAATTAAGCACTGGAACAGATTATCTGGAGAGACCACAGAATCTCCATCACTGAGGGCACATCTACATGTTTATTAACATGCTTTTGGTAATGCCCATTAAATTTACTACATATCTCCAATGTGAGGTACTAGAAAAACGCATATTAGCCTATTTTAATGAGCATCAGCAAAAGTGGGGTTTTTTGTGATGCTTTAATGTGCATTAAAATAGGCTAATGCACATAATGCCTATTATGTATGGACACACCCTGAAAATTTTCAAGTGCAGATTAAATGACTGGAACAGTTTAGACAGAAATGTTCCTGCCATGAACAGGAAATGGGTCTGGATGATTCTATAAATGATTACGATTCTATAAATTCTTACCATATTCTAGCCATGCAGTAGTCTGGAGACCATCTGAAGTTTTATCTCGTATAATAAATACTATGCTGAGGTATAAAAAACCTGAAGCCCTGCCTTTAACCAGAAGGGCAAAGAAACACCTGAACTGCTTTAGAAGTCGCACAGCCTACAGTAAACCAGTATCCATTACACTGTTATTAGCTCCTTATCAATGAATCCAGTAAGAGTTAGACTAAAGATGAATCTTGTCTACTGCTCCTGTCTCGTGCCTTTTTGAGGAGGTAACATAAAACAAATGGTTAAAGCCTATTAATATTAGGATGGTAGATTTTGTAACCAATTGGAGGTATGATCCCTTTAACTAGTCCTAAGTAACATGTTCAATTTGTATCTGCTATCTCATTCAAATCAGTGTTTAACATCTGGAGACTGTTTTTCCTTAAACACTCAACCCTTTTAGCAAGCACTGATTTTACTAGGAAAAAGTTAAGGGGATTTTGCTGAGTTTCTGAGGCAAGCAGTACATCACCACCGATACAACGGACAATGGCTCTCTAAGGAGAGCAAGAAGGGTGTGGGAGGAGCAGGCCTGAAGTAAGGGACTTACTTAGTTAGCCATCAACCTGAGATCTGGCCATTAAAAAAAGAAAAACTAATTTATATAGTATGGGGACTTTCCAAAAAGGCTAAGTAAAATACCTGTTCTCATTACATTATAATAATTTGTTTCTAACACAATACTAGGAAGGGTCCAACCAGACTGGTACCCAACTATACTAGGTAGTATACTCCCAGTGCACTCTGGGAAAATGTGTGGGTTTCTCACCCTGGTTCAGCAGGGAAAAGTGCCCAGAAAATATACACGAAGCTGATATATCTTTCTATGTAAAACAATGAACTCTATGATATCTTACTACAAAAGGCAACTGGAAGGAAGAAAGATATGCCAAAATTATACAAAACAGTCTGAGCCTGTTTGAATTATTAGCAGTATTTCTGACCTAGCTACACAAAGACAACTGTGTGCAGCTAAAATGTACATATACTAACCAAGTCCTTGCCACATGCTTGCCTGTCATTTTGGTCAAGTCAATGCTCAATTAAAATCTGCTTAGAACAAATTATTGTTCACATATATACATAGAGAGATACATATATATATACACACACACACACACACGGAATAAGAGATGCTTATAAACACAGGTAAATTAGTACATGGACATGAATGCACTAATTTATCAGATACTTTATTTCAGTGGCTTTCATATTTAGTTCTCTGAAAAATAAAGCTTCATTTAAAAGAGTATCAAATTATTAAAATGTTTGGCAGCAACTATGGCATATATGCAATACAATATGAGAGACAGACATTAAAACTATGTTTTATAACAAAGTATACAGATCCTTCTCTAATTAAAATATCATTAAATTAATTATGTATAAAATTGCTGCTATACAAGTGGAGGAAGAAAATTAACATTCATATTGTATGCAATGATGTCTATTTCAAGTTACATAACTAGCTATGATGTCTTGCTGCGGCACACTTGATTTGCTTCTTGGTGCCTTGGTTTTCTCTTCTATAATCTGGGACTAGTACGTCTTGGAGGAACATTAGGCCTAGCACATGTTTCTAACATGAAGACATTCTAAAACAGAGGTCAGCAGTCTTTTCAGGAGACAGGCGAAAGTGACCCAGTTTCTGACAGAAGCAGGCATATGAGTAGGCACTAGGACCCAGCCACTGCCACTGATTTTCTCCAAAGTGGCACACGGAGTGAGCCTACCCCCCATGCTTTTCCCCATAGAAGTTCCCTGCCACCAAATGCCACTGAAGCACCACATCCTCTAGCCAGATTAAGTACCTCCATGGACCAGATGTGGCCTACTAGACACAAGTTGTCAACTCTGAGTAAATTACATTAATACCTGATCCTTATTTCAAAACTACATGCCTTTGGCAAGGAGTACAAATAAAATTCAAAGAGGTCCCATATGCAGCTCTAATTGGGGGCTTACAGCAAAATATCTGCCAATTTAAAATTACCAGAGCACATGGCATCTTTTTTTCTATTATGTTACATTAAAAATGGGTATCTAAATTTGCACACAGCCAAATAACTTCTCTATTCAGCAGCATCCAAAACTGAAGTAGCAGGCTCGGAGCACTGCAAAATATGATCTCTAATTTTAAAAAGACTTATAGATGTGATACAAAGTTATCAATCAATATGAAAGAAACAGGTGTCACTTCCACTACTGTTTTCTCAGAATTGGGGTATTAACGTTTAAGGTTTCACCGTTCTCAGAAAATGGCAACCTCATTTTAGGTTGTGAGTAGAGTATTTCAAAACTTATACAAGATTTATGACGACAGAATAATAGGGTTTTGCAAGTAATCTGTAGTAGATGCCTACCTAAATAAACAGAAAACTACGCAGTTACAAGAAATTATTGGGCATATATGGGAATCATAAATGCCCAATTCTACAAGCCTGCACATGTTCTCTCTTATGCACAAGGCAACACAAATATTGCAGTTGAACCAATCACATGCGTGTTTGCAGGGTAGGGGACTTAGCACCTCATCCACTGGCAAAATTCTCACCAGTGCAGTTTTAGAAACCCATCTATATGATGTATTAATAGCTAGAGTTTAAAATTAAGCATGTCCTCAATTAGAAGGGTCAAAACCCTGAAGATAAACAGATCTGCTTTACAATAAACCTCTCATGACAGGGCTCATACTAGAAAACACCGGTGTTGCTCTGTCACAATGACAGTTAACTGAAAGCCATACAGATCCCTTAAGTCAGTGATTCCCAATCTTTGGTACGGGTAACACCAGCACTACGCTGACAACCTGTCAATGGTACATGTTAACAGATTTATTATAATTATTGTATATGAGAAAGTCTGCTGGTGGTACTTAAGGTTTTATTGTTTTAAATTGGTGGTATGCAATCTTTCAGAGTTTGAAAACCACTGCCTTAAGTTATTCCCGACCAGCACCCTACTTCCATTACACTGCTGGGCCTATTTAGTCCCTTTGCTTCCATCCCTTCAGCCCTGCCAGATTTCTTGATAAGCCGCTCGCATCCAGGGTGACAACACCACTGGGTCTTCTGAAGCAAAACGCTCAACTCCTTGCAATCACAGAGGCTGAAACAGCCTCAAGTTCTCGACCAGCAGCAGCAAAGGAAACCCGCAGGGCTCAAACGCACACACGCGCACGCACGTGCACAAAAAAAATATGAAAGTTACCTTTGTGCTCTCACAGCCAATTTATTTTTTAACCGTCACAGAGAAAGCCCCTACATCCCCCCTCCCCTCCCCGCTGAGGAGAGTATGCCCGGGAGGCCGCGACTGTGCACAGCGAAGGGCTCAGTCGCCTGCGCTGCGGCGGGGAAGGCCCGCAGGCGCCCACATCACCCCGGCCACCTCCACGCGTCGGTGGGGGACCTTGCCGAGTACCAGCATCCCAAGCCCCAGGGGAGCAGATAGACAGGGAAGGGACCCATCGGGGTGTGACCGGGCGACCTGCAGCCGGGAGCGGGCGGGGACGCTTCCCGTTAGCGCCGCAGAAGGGGAGGGGAGGGGAAGAGAGAGGAGGGCCGGGCCCCGGGGAAGGCAGGGAAGGGGAGGGGCTCCCGCCCGCCCGCCGGCCCCGGTACCTCGGCTGAGATCGAGCGGGACGTTCTCCTCGCCGCTGTCGTTGCGCCCTGCGGGGAGAGAAGCGACAGGGTCAGGCTGGGCGGGGGCGGCGCTCGCCCCCCGGGCCGGGCCGGGCCGGCGCTTACCTCGGATGCGGAGGTGCCGGAGCGAGCGGGCGCGGAGACTCACCGCCATGTTTACGGCCCGCAGTCACAACACCGGAAACCTCGCGCGCTCTCGCGAGAGCCGCAACCCCGCCCCACCTCGCCTAGCGCGCGTGCGTTACATCGCCCCGCTCCGCCCCGCCGTGCACGTGGGCTCCGGCGGCGGGGGGCGTGGTTGTCGGCGAGACAGGCGGCCTTTGCCTCCGCGCTGGGTGCGGTCTCGGCGGGAGGCGGCTGGGGCACGGCCGGGCGGCGTGGCGGTTGGTTTGCAATGCGAGGCCGCCTCGTGGACGCTGTGGATGATGGTGTTCGCTGCAAAACGACCGTGCAATGCAAACAAATATGCCGAGTAATCTTCTTTATCTTCCTCCCTAATTTAGCAATGAGCGATGGAGAACTGGGCGGTCAAAGTTGAAACGTTTCTTGATTTCGAGGCTAGCGGTGGTCAGGAAGTGCTGGCAGCAAACACAAATGTCTTTACAAATTCCCTGGTATCATTTCTTTATTTTCTTTATCTTTGAGCAGTGGGCTCAGATCAAGCGCAGCCTGTGCTTGCCTGGCAGGGGAAACACCGTGGCCGCTGGGCCTGTCTTCCTAGCCGCACCAGGAGAGAGAGCTCCCTGGCACGGCGCTAGGACCTGCCGAGGTAGCGTATAGTAAATCTCGCACTGAGCTCCTGGAACGAGAAGGCCTTGGCTTTACGCCCACTTTATGGAAAGAGGAGGCTGCTCCCTCGCTTGCTCCTACGGCCTTAGTGCGAGTGAAACTCAGGGGCATCCACCCTGCACGTAGGATGCTCGCCAAGGGTTTTGGAAACATCTGAAGCCCCGGATGGGGGTGGAGTAGAGCAACTTATGGCTCTGGACTGACTCGGATTTGGAATTTGTTTTGGTTCATTTAGCTTGCAATTTTTTTAAAAAATCTTAATTCCCTACCTATGGGGACTTTTTGCCATCTTTAATTTTCCCTGAGCCTGAGGGAGGGTGTGTGAGCTGGAAAGCTTACAGAAAAAGATAATTTTTTTGCAGTTTCTTGATCTAATAAAAGGGATCATCTGAAACAAGATGTCTTTCCATCTCAGACCAGCATGGCTACTGAATACATCCTTTAAAAATTACCCTGTATTTTGAGCACTCTTACTGTTATTGATTATACATCATACAAAGGTTGAGATGTTGTACAAATATGATGATTACATCTGGCAACACTGACTGGGAATGGATGAACGGCAAAATGAGCAGGAGTGAGAGTCAAAGGTTGATGACGTGCTCCAAGAGGGGGCACCAAGCAGAGCACCCCACAGTGTTCACTGGGCCTCCAGCCCACCCAAGGAGCCAGTGGGCACTGCCCAGTCAAACCGCCCAAAGATGTAAGAGGATAAGGGATAGAACAGTGGCCCTGCAGTCACTGGGGGTCACCCTGGACAAAGCCTTCTTCCTGGTTAGCAGACCTGGACGCAGGCATGGGCGAACCAGGCAGCTGCCCAGGGCCCAGACACAGAGGGCCTGAAAATGAAAAAAAAAATTACAATTGCAAAAAAAAAAGTTTTACTATTGCGCATATATGGGACTTACAATGTTATCAATTGAGAATGAGCTATTGAAAGACATCAATACCACAGATGCAATAAAGACTTTTGCAATGAGTCCGATTATTATCAGTATCTCTGGTGAAGGGGGGCCCAATGCTGAAAATTTGAGCGAAGCCACAGCTACTAGAAGAGAGGAAGTGCAAGTGTGGGAGAAGAGGGACTATGAGACAGGATGATTAGCTGTGGTTGTAAAGCTATTTTTGTAAAGCCACCAGAGGTCTAGATATGGCATTGCTGATTAGGTTGATGGCTAGCTTGGCTAGGGCCAGGAGGATGGTGGCCAAGAGGTCCTGGGACTTGGTGGGGCCAGGGATGAAGAGCGTGTAAATAAAAAGATGCAGGGATGCTGCAGCTCAGCTGAAGGCTCGAGGAGGTGGTGAAGGGGCTGCAGCCTGCCATACTCGAGACAGGCGTGTGCCAGGGTCTCCCTCTGCTCACAAAAGGGGCAGGTGTTGCAGAAATCTGAAGCACACCTGATACGCGCCAGTGGAAACAGCTTTGGAGGAGCAACCAGCTGAGGTCCCAGACTGCTTGCAGGATCAGCATGGAGTACAGGGATGGAGTATAGGCTTGACCCTGCTGAGGGTGTCCTGCCACTTGGTATCTGCTCCTGTGTGACACAAGAGACTGAGCAAGGTGTCAGGCCCTTTGTGGCTTCTCTTATTAAAGAGGGGGCTTATGGTTTGACCCAAGAAATGGAAGTTCTTATGTGGGCTCCCCTTACTGAGGCGGCTGTGCAGCTAGACACTGACTTCCTCTGGCATCATTCAGCCCCTGCAGGGACATGTTGGTCTATCCTGTGAAATGGCTTGTCCCTTTTATTTGGGGGGGAGTTTAATGAGATTTCCCCAGTTGCTTTTCCCTTTTTCTGTGTGTGCTTTACACACAGAGAAAGGGAACAGTGTTTCTCAACCTGTGAGTCGTGACCCAAAAGTAAGTCAAGAATATAGGAAAGTGTCGCAAACAAACTATAAAAAGGGATTCTCCTTTAAGGAGAAAAATGTGAGAAACCATGAGTTTTCCTTTGCAGGGTGGCAGAGTTCCAGCCAGCGAGGGGCTGTTTGCCCCCCTGCCCTTCCACACACCTTCCCTTGCCCCGCACACTGGGAGGCTGTGGGCAGGGGCCAGTGGGTCAGGAATGAGGGGCACTGGGTCAGGACTGGCCACTGATATGTACAAATGGGTCCTGGTACAAAAAAAGGTTGGGAACCACTGTTCTAGGATGAGACATACATACATCCCTTGATCCATCACACATCTAGTTTCATCAGACATCCATCACTCAACCAGTTGCATGTGTACATCCATGGGTTCTGCGTACAATATGCTTTTCAGAGCATTTGTTTTTCAGAGAAGTGAAATGAGAACATGATACCTTAGAATTAACCCAGGGTGGAAAATTTTTATTTTGTTCCTAAGTGATATCATGTCAACAATGTCCTTCACTGATGCATTTCTTTTAGCTGTTTCTATAAAATACACTTCTTTTACCAAAACACCCCCCACACAATTGATCACAGGGACTCCTATCACAAAAACACCATGTTTTTTACTTGTCCCATTCAGGCAACGGTCTGAATCAACAAACATGCCTTACATTGTGCCCTGAATGTCAGGATGAACAACAAACAAAAACAATTCTTTCTTTCAAGGCCTTCCAACCTCCAGGAGTTCATATAGAAGCTATGTCAAATTGAAAGGCAAGGGTCAGGGTCTGCCATTTAAAAAAAATAGCTTTACAACCACAGCTAATCATCCTATCTCATATATGGTCCCTCTTCTCCCACACTCACACTTCCTCTCTTCTAATAGCAGTGGCTTCACTCAAACCTGGCATTACATAACAAAATCTTATTTTATTTATCAAATACCACAGTGATTAGAAACTGATATATAAAAGATTTTAAATTGTCCTTTGTGATACTTTCTCCCTAAAAACACTAATATTGATTCAGTAGACTTAAAATATCACCTTATAATGTCATGAAAGCAATTTTTAATTATCAAAATCAATCCAGATCAGAGTTGAGGACAGTGGAATACCTCTTAAATCTTAGGTATAACAGATCATTATAAACACATGAGAACCCTGTCTTCACTGGGATTCTGGCAAGCCTATATAATGTAAAAAGGTGACTCCTTTAAAATGTCATTGTTAACTTTTAAAATCATTGTCATGCTCCTCCAAATACTGGGATTGATAACTTGGATAACAACAGGAACGGACAGAAGTGACAACTCCGGCCCCTGAAAGTGCTCTACAGCTGTGACCTAACACAAGTACATGGCTGCAGAGCTCTTTAAAAGGGCCCAATCCTGTGACAGTCTGAATCTTCATTACATTAAGGTTTATATGAGGGTTCAGATGAAGGAGCTCCAAAGCTGAATGCCTTCATTAACTCGTGTCTGCTCCAGGAGGGAGAGTAGGTTTTCAGAAGCGAAGAGAGGCAGCAGCGGTAGCTCATTCTAGGGGTTGCCCAGCCAGCACTGGAGGAGAGGTAGGCAGATTGGAGCCCACCTATCCCCACTCCAGTGCAGGCTGGGGAAACCTCAGAACAGATCTCCCTCCTCAACCTTTCCCCCCTCCCATCCTGAGACAGCACCAAGGGGCTGGAGGTGGGGGAAGAACTAGGGGCAGAGGCTGCAGAGACACAGCCTCTCTCCCTGGATCAACTCCAGATTGGAACTCAACCCCCCACCCTTCACCCCCAACAGCTAATGTCTGTTGGGTCAGGAGGATTGGTCTACTTATGGTGCTTTTTGTGAAGTGCCAAGAGTTAGACCAGGGAGCTGCACTTCTGTCTGCACCTTTACTGAGGCTAACTCATTTCATGTTGGCTACTAGTCAGTTGTTTGATAGCATTTGGTTACTACCCTTTCCTGCCTCTCCCCCTCCCCACCCACCAAGTGTCAAAGTGTAATTCAAAACCTGGTTACCTCTAATCTCTGGAATTTGAACCTACAATCTAAATACAGAAATCTCTGAATCCTTTTACCAGGTTCTGGTGCTAGACAAATATTTTCTTCCATAAATATATACGTGTGCATACAACACATTATATACATAAAAGAACCACGATTCTCCCAAAAATAGAGATAATGAGAAAGAACAACGTCTTAGACATCAAATAAAGTCTTATGTTTTATGTTACTGCATATCAGAAGTTGTCAGAGAGAACACATCATTTAACCAAAAAGCTCTTATCATTTAATCCTTTCTACTCCTCCTCCCCTCCCACTATAAAGTGGAGCTGACAGTGTCACAGGTTGTTCTGAATGGAAATGTAGAAACTTTAAATGTTTATGCATCTCTTAGATCTGAACTCTTTATGCTGACAAAAATTGAACATCTTAGTGACTAAGATAGCACGCAAAGCGGTAACAAAGTCAAAAGGAGGCATATGGGTTTACTGAAGATGAGGGTGAGGAAATTAAAGTTTGTCATAAAAACAAAAATTCAAAGTTTTATTTCCAAGTTTTCACTACTATAAAGAGATTAAATAATAAAGAATATATTAGCATTAACCATTGTTTGTATATATGCTACATCTCCACAAATGGATGCTGCAAGAACGAGTCTGTTCTTCTGCTACCTATGATTCTTATGCCCTGTGCAGAGCTGAAAAAGTTTCCTGAAGCTTCAGACAGCACAATCTCATCCTTCTGTGCTTCTCCCACTCTTTCTACTTCTGTTCCCTTCCATAATCAGAACATGGACCATATTGTAATTATGAAATGACAAAGGTTGCTATCAAATGTTCTACACATTTTCAAAAAGGAAATTACTAATCAGGTGATCTTACTTCTGAATACAAAGGAAAGCCAAATATGGAAAGGGAAGTTAGTTTTTCTGTTAGGAGGAGAAAGTGCTAATGCAAAAGAGAAAATAAGGAGTTTGTTCAGCAATATGATGATTTGTCACATGGGAATGTCTTATCAGTTATTCACATATAATGATAGTGGTAAAGTTAATTCTATAAAATTATGCGTGCAGAGCTCCCTCTGTGACACACTTATTCTGGAATAAGGTTGGATTCTTTGGTTTATTTTAAACGCCTTCGAAAGCAACATGACCAAAACTATTGAAAGACATGAAAAGGGCCAGGACAAATCTACATGTGCAATTAGTCACAATGAATTTTAATATGCATTAAGTTAATGTGCAGTAAGCAATCTTTGGCATGTGTCTACACATCACCAGTGGTCCCTGGCACTCATGTGTAGCCCCTGCACTCACCTGGCATAGGAGGGAAGCCCTAGGCACTGGAGCCAACAGTCTTCCCTGCTGAGGCTGCATGACAGGTGAAAGAAGCCTCACGTGCCTTCCCCTGGGGGCTGGGTAAGGCAGCCAGTTCAGTGCCTGGGGCTTCCCTCCTGTGCCCAGCAAGTGCAGGGGCTGTTTGTGTGTTAGCACCATTGTCCACCAGTGTGCTTAGGGATTGTTAAAGCACAATTAACTCTTACATGGAATGTTAAATACGAATGAAGACAACTCTGTGTCCCAAAATTGAAGTTTCACTTAAATGCAGACAACTGTCTTAAAATCAAAGTCTCTGACAACTCAGAGTCCTAAAATCAAAGTCTAACTTTATTAGTACAATGAGTATTATTTTAACAGTTTCTATATTCAGAGAGAGAAGAACATTCAGTACAATAATCTCACCAATCCCAGATGTTACTTTGCTTAACAGATAAAACAGCCCTTCAGTTCCTAGAAGCACGGGTATGTCGTGGGCTGGGACAGTCCAGACAGGTGTAGAAGGTTGGATTTATAATGACAACAATGAACTTTCTTGCTCCCCCTTTTATGCTCTTCTTCAACTTCACTTCTTTGATGCCTCTTTGCTTTCGGATTGGTCTCTCTGTAGTCAGCATACTGTCCATCTTTTATCCCATCAGCATATTTCTTTGTCTAACAGATCCATTACAAGCACACCTCTTCATTTGGTCTTTTTTCCAGTGTCTTACTTTGGGCATTGTCCACTGGTCTCTCTTATCACCTTTCGTTAATATATCCAATTCTTTCATCCCTCTGATTCAGCTGGTTAGTGCCAAGTTCAGTTAATTAGAGCTGATACAAGGCCATTGCTATGTTATGTTAAAATTACTTCTCACAGCAATAAAAAAGAAAATATATACTAATGAGCACCTATGAGCTCTACAAAAAACCCCTCTAAGTTAGCTAATAATAAAAAACAAAAGTTAATAAGGACAAAATGTAAGAAACGTAAGCAATGATTTAATAAGGCTAAAATATAAACAATACTATAAACTTGTGCAACTTCAAAACGTTAAACATAACAAGCTACCCTCACACGAGTGCCAGAGTGCACTGGTGATACAGACTGTCTGGTGGAGGTGCTCCTCACTGCAATGTGCACTGCTGACTGGAGCTGTGCCCCACTGGGCACCTGCACCTTGAGTGCCCTGCCCGCTGCTGCTGTGCCATGGGGGAAAGTGTGTGTGCGGTGGGGGTTCCCACACTCTCCCACCCTCCCTGATACCCCACAAACCACACACACCCATACTCTGCCCCCACAACCCCTACATATACACAATCCCTCAACATATCCTATGCCCCCCGCCACACAGCCACATACCCTCAAAACCCGCCCCCACACCTTAGCATGCACATGCCCCCACCCCGCCCACACACAATATACAAGACTAAGAATTTATTTTTGAGTTAATATGTAATCACTGATCAGGACAAAAATATTTTTCACAATAAAATTAAAATATGTTATAGTAGGTATTTGATTTTTAGTGTATGATTTGCGTTTTTTTGGTTCTAAGATGGAAACCTCCCTCCACCAAAAAGGAGCATTTCTGAAGGGCAAGGGGAGGGACTTTTGGTGGCAAAGGTCAGGGGTTAGGGCTAGGACTTCTGGTACCAAGATCATGACAAAGAGGCTGGGCAACCATCAAGGGCCAGGGCTACCCATGTGGCCCTCGACAGTTAACCAAAACTTGTTAAGCAGCCCTCCACCCAAAATAATTGCCTGACCCTGAGTTAGCACAAAATATTTATATTTCTCACTTAACATTCTCATGGAAAGTTCCTTTCTTAAATTATAACATTGAAAAGTCAATCCCTTTTGATATGTTTCAGGCACAATGTCAACATGGCAAACTGGAGGGAGAGACAGTTCACTGAATTTGATCAAGAAGTCTAGAGACAGAAGTTACACATAAACTGGTTTAAGTGACCAGAAACTAGTTTAATTCTGTAACAAAATAGAAGTTCAGTGTACACAAACCAGTTTCAAAATGGCAGAAACCAGTTTGAGATAAACCTTGTTGAATGTATTATCAGACTTAACTGATTGAGCTCAGACTGGTTTCTGGAACGTCTGTCCCAGCCCTCTTCCTGGTTTAAGTTAAACCCGAGGCCCTCCACATCTCAGCATGCTCTGGAACCCTGGGCTGGGCTGTGCTGTGCTGTCTGCTCCACCGGAGCAGGGCTGGCCCCACTCCTCTGCTTCCTAGCCAGAGCAGGGTTGGCCAGGGCCAGGGCCACGGCCAGACACTGGCACCCCTACAGTGAAGGAGTCAGGGAAGAGGTAATATCCCCCCCCTCTGTCCCCTGTCCCACCAGCACAGATCCCAGGGGGGTTGCCAGGCAGGGGCACAGCAGCCCCTGGTTAGGCATTTCTCTGCTCGCTGATCCAGCAGTGGGGGCATGACCAGCCCCAGCAGTAGCCTCAGGTGACCTGGCCAGGGAGGTCACTTGATTTAATTCCCCCCTACCTGTTCCACCGGCACAAACTCGAGCCAGGGTTAGCCTGGCACTCCCCCCTTGCTACAGCAGTAGCAGGGGTAGGGACACAGCCCAAGGCCAGCTGGCTTGGCCCCTTGAGGCAAAGGGGGAAGGGAGGGGGAATAAACCCCCACCCTTCCCCCTCTGCCTCCTCTGCCCCTGCAGGACCGCAGCCAGGGTCTGCCAGCCCCAACCCCTGCCATTGATTGCTCCCTTTGTGGGGCAAGCGATGGAATAAGCTCCTTCTCTGCCCCCTCCACCAGATAAGAGAGGGAGGGGGGAAATTACCCCCCTCCCTGCTCTCTTGCCTAAGGGGGCCATGCCAGCTGGCCTCTAGCTGTGCCCCCGTCCCTGCTGCTGAAGCGGTGAGGGGGCAGGAACTGTGGTGGGGGAAGCACCCCCTGTCACGGTTTCCTGGGAGCATAAGCCTCTTCCCAGCAGGGGCCTGCACTGTGGGCAGGGACAGGAGTAGGGCAGGCAAAGCTGCCACAGACTGTGTGGGGCAAGTAGCAGCGACAGTACTAGGGAGGGTTTTGGGGACTATGGTCCCTTGAGCCCTGGTGCCTCACCTTGCTGGGAAGAGGCTTGTGCTCCTGGAAAACCATGACAGGGGTGCTGCCCCCTTCACGGTTCCTGGTCCCTCACTGCTCCAGCAGCAGGGGCAGGGATCTGGCCAGAGGCCAGCCAGCATGGCCCCCTTTTCAAGGGGGCAGGGAAGGGGGTTATTTCCCCCTCCCTTTGGCATCTGGTAGAGAGGGCAGGGAGAGGGCTTATTCTGCTGCTCACCCCATGCAGGGAGGGATCAGCAGTGGTGGCTGCAGTCCTGTGGGGGCAGAGGAGGGAATCAACCCCCTCCCTGCCCCCTCTGCTTTAGGGGGCCATGCCAGCCGGTCTTTGGCCCCCACTACTGCTGCAGTGAGGGGGGAGTGCCAGGAGGACCCCAGCTCAGGGGACCCCAGCACCACTTCCCTGAAGATGAGGATGTGCTCTAGCACCCTCACCCCCAGCTTCTGGCCTGAGCCACTTCAGGCATGTGCCTGCATTTTCTGCATGTCTACTCACTTGCAAATTAGTTCAATCTAGTCAGGTTGGACTAGCCTGCAAAGACTGAATCAATTCAGGCTCTGGCTTTTTTAATGTCTGTCCGTAGCTGAAGAGTAACAAGGCATAAAAAGAATCAAAAAACTTTGCAAGAAAGGAAAGGCGTTGCTAGTTCAGCTTTGCCTGTTTTGCCAGCAAGAATCCTAGAACCATTCTGTTGGATATAACTTTGCTTTACATGAAGCCACTGAAACTGCTTTCTAAGAAGTATACCATGGGTTCATTTATTTTGTATTGCCAAGAAACACTAGCAGAGAAAGCTAGTTATCTTTGTTATTCTGAAGTCAGGAAGATGGATGCAAACTGACTGACTGAAGAAAGGAACTTGAAAACTAATCAATGGCAAAATGCAATAGTAAAGCCTCCTGTATCAAAGACGCAGAGAATCAATTCCCCAATATGACATTTTTCTTTGGGTAGAAAATAAAGCCTAAACAACAAAACTATTACAAGTGGTTTGGTAGGGATCCTCAGTGGTATGGATCATCAACTTTTCAGCACGACACACTTACTTAGTGGATAAGAAAAGAAATCATTACATTAAAAACAGGTAGTGAATGCTAACACTTCTGCAACTTCTGGCATGCAAATCTTCAGTCTCAATAGTATTTGATTTTAAAGAATTCCCAGTCCCCAAAAGTACTTTTTGATGCTCTGCTAAATAAGTTAGTCACTGTGTGATAATCAGGGCTGTCTGACTCCTGAACTGTCAATGGCTCACAGAAAAGAAACAAACAAACAAAGAAGGGATCGCTCCCTGATGATTTGCCTATGTAGAGTCTAATTTACATGTAATCTTCTTCCTTCCTTCTTCCTGTAAGAGTGAGTCAGCTGCTTCCTGGAACCACCTCTCCTTGCCCTGGACTCTGTCGGAGAATCCATGGAAAAAAAAAAAAGAATGAATCCTCAGATGCCCACAGGCCTCTATGTACACGGTGGATTCCAGATTAAAGGAAGACAAAAGCAGGGATGATAAAGCCTGTACAAAGGTTGACTTTGTCATCTGCAAATCCTCTGGGAATCTGTTTGGGTCTCAGGGATCCAAGGGGAGGGATTTTGGTTGCATATAGGGGCTGTACATATAGAAACACAGGGAAGGGCCTCCTGGGCCATCAAGTCCACTTCCCCGGTTTTACAGGCAAACAATGATTCAAAGAATTCCAAAAATCATACTCAAAACCAAAAGTTGGTGGGCAACTTTTATACTGACCTCCCTTTCTTCCTTTCCAGACATTTTAAGGTGCAGCGGGTGTTCTAGGCTGGAACAGCAGAATCATTGTTCTGCAGCTATAATTTGAGCTGCTGCCTTAGCGACATTAATATATACAAAGGTTGTTTTAGACACTTTCCAGATCAGAATCAGAGCTGTAAACACGTTGTAAAAGCCACCATTGTATCCTTGCCTTCATCTGGAGGTTTAGCGTAGAATATGAACCCAAAAATTTAAGGGCTGGAACCCCCTTTCCCTTGCTTGGGTGTACATAACTAAGAATAGGTACAACAAAGGGTGTAGGCACCTACCTGTCAGATACCTGCCCTCAACTGAATCCAGAGCTCAGACCTAAGATACCTAAGTCTTCTATAAACTGTGTGGGAAGTTAGGTTGCTACCTAGAAGTAGTAAGTAAAAGGTGCTGAGTATAAGAACATATATGAAACCCAGCCCATGGATCAGGGACTCCATTCATTCAGGATCCAGAGCCCAGAATCCTTCCCTGCAGTTACAATTATTATTTCAAAGAACTGAGCTTTTCCTGCTTTCTTATAACGTGCCATGGCTCAGTTTTTATATCAGTGCCTAGTTATTATGAGTGATCCAGGTGCAATGCCTAGCTTTGCAGCATGGCCTTGAACCCAGGACTTTCCTTTTCCAGCTAACATGCCCTAATCACCTGGGATCCTGGTTTTCCCAGATTAAAAAATAAATAAATCACAAATTCTCTGATAAAAACCCCAAATCCATGATTAAAATTAAGCCCCTTCCCTTCACCCCCCAGCCCTGCTGGTGCTCCTCACTCCACCCCCCAAAACAGCTCCTCAACCCCACACAAGCACAGACACACACACATACACACCCCAGCAGGTAGGGGGCCTTTGGGTCTTTGATTCTCTAGGACAGGTTAAGACCCTACTAGGACGGCTTCTGCTAGGTCCTGGCACTGAACTCCTACAGCTGGGCCATGTGGGGCTTTTCCAGCTAGGCTTCTATGACCTTGTGGGGAAGCAGGGTGCAAGGCTGCTCCAAATGTAACAACTGAGTGCTCTCCCTCATCCACCCCACCTCCACTCTGAAGTTTTGTCCAGGCCAAAATTTATAGGTCCACCTCTGTTAAGCACCAAAGTCCTATTTGTATCCATTTTCCCCAAGCCCATCAAATTATTTGATGACTTCTCCTGCAGGATTTCTTCTCAGAAGGCATCACTGATCCCTAGGTTACACTCTTCACACCTTCAGGCTCTGGCTATTGTGACATCAGACTCCTCGAATGCAATCCTATCTGCTTGACATACAAGAAATAAGTCTAAATTAATATATTTCTTCATATATAAGAACAATCTCACATGATAATCTGTGGTATAATTAATATTTTTATTATTTAATACCATAGACTTCAAGAATAAAATAATATGGCCCTAGCAAGTTCCTAATACTTTAACTCGAAAGATATCTTTTATATGCTATAGATTGGCAAAAGAACATAATATAATGCAACTCCCCCAGGCAGTACTCATTTAAAGAATGTGGAAATGTAACAATATACTGTTCAAATTGATTGCAACCAAGTAAAAACAAGTATTCCTTTAGTAAATTATTCCTATGTTCTCTAGTTATGAATAAAAACAAATCATATACAGTATAAGCTATAGAACTATGAAATACAACCCACCGACCTCCCACTTCCACACACATATCTGCATAGATAGTCAAGTGACACAACAGTCTTATTAAATATGTGATTTGGTCAACTTATTTAGTGCACCCATGCGTTTAGGAATCCATTCATGTAAAATTATGTACGGCATTCTGCACTATATAATCCTATTGAAGCTGTGAAAAGCTGTAGATATTCAGTCAGCCTATGGTTGACATATTAATAAAAGAAGTATGGTCTGAGGATAAGACCTTTAAAGAAAACTATTGTGTCGTGTGGGGCAGAAAGCATCACCATAGGATAGAGGAGGGATGTAAACAAGATTTGTTTTTATTTCAATGAAATGAAGCATTTCAAAACCTTTGTGGCTGAAGAGAACATTTTCTTTTAAATATTAACAGTTTATTCTTCTGAAAACTACCTTCACAGCTGGAGAAGTGTTTGGTCCCTTTCCTGGTTACTATCTGGCAAAATATGAATCATATTTTAATAACAATATTACTATACATCTATATAATTGCACAAAAATGAATGAACGCCCCTGAGCAACCTCACTCAGGTTAAAGCACATCATGAGTAAAGTACATATGCAGAGACAGTAGGGATGGCTTGTGAACATCCAATCCTGGACTGAAAGCTGTAGAAAAAAAGTAATAGGATGGGAAAAACAAATCACCAGCTTCCTTTTGCATTTTTTTTTAGCTGCTGCAATGAGAAGTGTCATTATGACTTACTCATATACTACTTCCCAATTCAAACTCTATAGAAAACCCACCCAGATAACAGAGAAGGAAGGTGCATGCATTTGGCCTAATTTCAAGTCCTATGGGATAAATACCATGGACCTCAAAATACGAGAATTGTAATTCTCTCTGGTGGCTGCTGAGTCACAGAGTCTCTGCTGCCGTCACCCAAAGGGTTAAGAATCTTTCATGAAAGAGACTTTAAACAGAAAAAAATGAAAGCCCAGATGAGTGGAGGCAATAACACAGGAATAGGGAAGCACTAAAGAAGGGTCAGGAGTGCCAGGGTCAAAGACACAGAGCACTATTGTCAAGAAAGCAGGAAACAAAATAACACTGAACAGGGACAGGGAGTAGAAGAACAAATGACAGGGGTAGAAAATGGATCAGGCAGAGGAGACTATGATATGAAGCACAGCCATGAGTAGTGACAGAATGACAGAGTCCCCTCTTCAGTCATTATAGAGATGGGAGATGTCCTTACCTGGGGCAGCTGGAAGAGACTTGGCAGGATGTCCAAAGCAGGAGAGAAAGGAAGGAGCTGGAGAGAGTGCCCAATGGGATGCATGGAGGAGGACTGGGAGGGAAGGGAGCTGGAGAGATTGTCCTTTCTATCAGGGGAAAAAGGGGGCAGCATTTCCAGTGCGTGTGTATGCATTTAGTATACATTTTCCACCTGCAAAACATGGACACAAATGAAGGAGCAGATGGCTTTTCCTGCTAACAGTTTGAGTATCAGGGGCCAAACCAGAAAACAACCGAGAAACAACAAAGCCAGTCTTGAACTTTTTTTTGTCTGGCTGGCTCATGATGCTTGAGTTGAAGGGTTTGGTGATGCTACTCTAGAAACCCTATAGTGAAGTTTTTGTTATAACCTTTTCTACGTAGCTACTCCTTACTTGCCTAAACATTTACATTTAGGCGAATCTAGTCTGTGTTTGGTCTCTGCCTAAAGATGAAAATGATAAGTTTAAACAACTTTTCTACAGCTGCCTGCAAGTTAAAAGAAACAAAGAACAATTTCCCACATTCTTTTCAACCAGAGCTGCAGCATAAAAAGCCTAGTCTGACACTTCATAAATTTAGTAAGATGTAATAATTGATCCCCAGTGCTTTTGCTTAGATTAAGGAGGACAACAAAAAACATAATTAAAAAAATTCTAAGCATGTTTATAGGCAGCTGGTAAGATTTTATTAGATCCTCAAAAAGCCAGGTACTCTTTGTGATATCACTTTACTTCCTTCCCACCTAGCCAAACATGGCCTTTCAGGCTGATGCTTTGCATAAAGGAACTATCAATGTCCCTTTCAAATAACAAGAAACAAATCCTCAAAGCCAAGCCTCTCCCCACCAAAAAACATACAACACTCTGTACTGATATCACAAACAAGGGGAGGGGGCAATTAACTCCAGACAGTGTTATTTTTTTGTCTTCAGTAGTTGTTGCATTGCACAACATTTTAATATAGCCTAGGCTTTTATTTAAATATAATTAGTTTACCATGTTGCAACTATTAGAGCATAAAAAGATACACTGTGCAATTGGTCCACTGAAAACCCTCCACCTAGACAGTAAGAACATTAAAAGTGGGAAGCGATTTTATTAATCTCAGTGAAGTATAAATTTCAAAATATAAATGTTAGATATACTAACCATGAGCATTTTCCTCTTTCCATCTTTTTTAAACCAAAAGGGGAAGGAGAAAAAAAGAAAAAAAAATTAAAATGGCCAGCATGGCCCCAGTTCAGCCAAACACTTCAGCACACTTAGCTTTCAGTATTGAAGTCAATTATGCACCCAAAACTAATTAACACTTTCCAAAAAACTGTGATGGTTGCCTTTCCTTATACCAAAAATTGAAATAGGAAAAATGTTACTTTCTCACTAGAGAATTGTGAATTCACGGATACATGTGACGCTCTTAGACAGCAATGTGTGTTTTCTACCATAGAAAAACACATAAAGAAATAATCTTGAATTTGGCATAGAGTTTGGAAGATATACACCAATTGAATGATAACAGCAGAAAGCTGTCTTTTTCTGTCATCCAGATTGTACACTAAATGAGGTAGGGATCTCATGGGGGAAAAAAATATCATAATTAATTACAAACCATACACACAAATTAAGATGTGAACATATAATATCTGAATTAAGGTTGTTTTGTACACTTCCAAGCATTTAAACATTTGACTTTATGACTTTTTCACCATAGCAATGGTCTAGGCATATTTTACACAGTATGATAATGATTATGGGACTGTGGTATATACATGTTGGACTAGTAGTAAGGAAAATATATAGCAGCATTATTTTCAGAGGCCTTCAGAATCAAAGTTTCATGTACAAGTTTTTAAATTGTAATTAACTGGTTTGAAAATATATTCTTCTCTTTCTGAACCAGCTCAGGGCTCAGATACATAGATAGACTGAAGAGCTAGCACCCAATACCAGATTTAACTCAGCCCCCCAGAAATGTGAGGGGATCTCCAGAACTCTGCTGCACTGATAATAGTGATGATATAGAATACATTGTGCAAAGGAAACATACGTAGGGGAGCTCTGAGTTGCCAGACTGGAAGGAGTAGCAAGAAGGTGTGCAGTTACGTGGCTCCAAACTCTAAAACTCATGTTCAGGAAGACACTGAAAATAAGTCACTAATATTGCTCTGTTACCTGGAGTAAAAAGCAGAGAAACAGTTCCAAAGCCATGAAGTTGGATGGAGGATTCTTTTCCTCCCACCTTGCACATCCTTTGTGCTAATCCTGTTTACTTCAACACTGTACAAGAAACATTATTTCATCCTAAAATAAGCTAAAACTGGCCCCATTCAACTCCCTTGGATGTTGATGCTGAAGTCTACTGAGCTAATTTTTAACGAGAACTTTATTTAATTGCTGATTATTTTAACAGGCATATCCAGGTACTCCAGGATTTTGGATGGAGTATGGGATTTTGAGGGTAGAAATGTCCATAAAATTCCAGCAACGTTTCCTCTCTCTTGCAAAGTTTGGAGATAAAAGAATACACATCAAAAGAGAAAACCCAAGACATCATCTTTATTAAACTGTTCCATACTTTATGATTTTCAATAATATATAAGCATAGACTTTTCTACTTGAAAATTTTCTACTTACATTTTGTATTCTACAAGTCATTGCTAACAAAGTAAGATCACACCGGTAGTTACGTGCTGTCACATTAGTAACATTTGCTTTCATACTGTTACTCAACAGCAATTTTCAGAAGTTATTTTAAGACACCGCTCTTCTGTTTTCGTATGAGACAATGCAACCACATATTTATTGGAAATATACACTTTTATTTAGAAGAAAAAATATTGCATCTAGGAAATGCCATTGGTGGAATAATAAAAATAAAAGTAAATAACTCCAAGGACTTGCAGTTTATAGTAGTCTGTAATCTATTTCATCAGTCTGCATCAGTCACATTTCATTATGATCTATATTGTACTTTAATAAATGACTCCAGTGATTTTCAACTTATAGCATCATAAGACACATTTCATAGGACTGTATTATTTACACTGCATTATGATCTATGAGGTAATATAATATCTCCATTTGTCATGTTATGCTCCACATTGTTGGTAGTCAGAAATTGTAAAAAACATTAAAAAGTATTACCAGAAGTCTCACAAAATGTGAAATTTACCTTGCCACAAGAGGACAAGAAGTGATTTCTGTTCTGTGCAAATCCTGCTTCTCTCTACGTGGGGGTAAATTCTACACACAAAAAAGTCCAAGCATGATTTTGCCTCTATTGAAAGCATGGGCAATTTTACCATTGATGCAATGGGAGAAAAGTTAGACATTTACACAGACTATAAGTTAAACTTTTTTGTTAGTATGTTAGGGTCAATAGAAATGAAGATATTTGGCCTGTTCACTAGCTGGCAGGTAGCCTTTACATTCTAATGTCTGAACTGTAGCTCAGCCCTCTGGCACATCCCTGAAATACACTTGAAAAATAAACAAAACAGACTGCTGCGCTAAATAGCCTTCATGGTACTGAAAGTACAGAGGTTACATTTCAAATCTGGGTGCTGACACCAGTGCTTAAATACTTAAAATAGGTATTTGCATATATATAGGTTGATCTGAACACCAAGCTATAGAACTAGATGCCCTGGCTTATTAACACAACTTCAAAATTGGCTCTGGTTTATTATCCAAATCTGTGATTGTCAGTATATTCTGGATTACATTTTACAGAATATAGATTAAATGTAGAGAACATTTGCTACCAAACTGCTAATAACTGCATTGAAATAAATTGTTCATAATTCTGAATTATACTGGAAATTTGTTGTGGTTAGCATTATCAATGGATAAACCACAGGTGTAATAATCCTGGTACACACCCTAGTGGGAGATTCTAACTCTGATAAAGTCAATGGCAAAACTTTTCGGCTGCCTATAGATGTGCTTGTTCGTGTTCTAACTGGAACGCTCTAGCTTTACATTCTTTCCATAGCTTTACATTCTTTACATAGGTAAAGCTCTAGCTTTACCTCACCATCACATGTATTAAGTGTCCCCACATTTCAAAGTGGCCACAGGAGCATTTTAACCAAAACTTGTCAAATGAGCGTTAGTTACAGCACGCCCACAGCCACTTTGAAATGCAGGAGTGGGGCCGTGATGGCAAGCTGTTTTTATTAGAATGGTTTCCTAGGCTCCAATTAAAATGCCCCCCACTCAACTTAGAGCACTTGTAAAGGCAGCCCTACTGATTTCTGTTGCCCAAGATTTCACCTAGGTTATGCAGTCTAAACTGTAATGAGATTAGACTTGCACTGGTGTATCATCCTTCAGTTTCAACATGGGTAAATTGCATTAGTATGGGAGAGTCTACACGTGAAATTAATGCGAATGAATAAGCTCCAACACACATCATGCCAGAGTCTTCACATGTGCCTGGGACGGCAGCACATTGAGCTGGGCTGGAGCAGCCCTGGCTGGCAGGGACCTGGCGGGTGGTCAGTCTGCCAGCCCGAGGCTACTCTGACTCAGCTCAACATGTTACAGAGGGGCTGGCTGGGGCATGAGGGTGCCCCAATATGGGGCTTGGTGGCAGGCTGCCCTGCACTGAAACACCCTCATGCCTCAGCCAGATCTGTCAGTGTCTACATGTGCATTGCTGTGCACTAAAGAATGCCGTTGCAGGATAATATTTGTATTTACAAGGACTAACCTGCAGTGAAGTTAGTTTTCCGTTGCCTAATATAGTCACACAGGTAGATGCTGAGACTTTACTGTGGAGCTAATTAGGCAGCTGCTCACTAAACATCTTGTGTTTTAGATGGGAGCAGCATAATCTGTCTACAGATTATACGTTTGTGCTGACTGAACTGCATTAGTATTTGGTTTAGAGAAGCATAGGGTTTGTAGACAATGTATTATTTTCTTAGCCTACATGCTTCTTTGAAACAGTTAGTCTTTAAGGTGCCACCCTCCCCTGCCTTCTGTCTGACTTCAGGCTACCTACCTCTCTCTACATAGATATTTGCTAGATAAAACCTCCAATATAAGATTGTAGAAGCTACAAATAAAATGTCATCTTTTAAATATTTGCTCTACTATATTCAGAATCCATTGTTAATATTGTATTTTCAACAGATCTTAGATATGCAAATAAGTGGGGGAAAAATGATTCATGGTTCATTTGATTTCAGTTTACAACCTGCTCATTTATGTAACAGCATCACTAAAGATGTTGGCACTGTTGTAGGAAAAGTTTTTATTACAGTGAAGTTGCACTTCTTCATTTACATGTTTCTAGAATAAGAAAGCAATACTTAAAGGAGATATTTTAGTATCAGAATCTTAAAACGAGAGGCTATTTCCCACAAGATTAAGTCAATTTTCATCTCTAAATTACAATATTAACTTGACAATTAATCAAAGATCTAAATCATAGGCTAAATATTTGGAAAATTACATCAATATGCTACAAAGTTAAATAGAATCATTTGTTGCTTGTATCTCAGAGCACTATACATAAGACATACAAAAACATTTAATTTATATTTCTTATTGCAGTATTAATTAGTTCAAAAGTACATATGAAATATTTTTTAAAAGATTTAGAAAACTATAATCTATTATTACCATAGTCTAAAATTTTAGTTATACAAAAACACAGCTGTGTGTCTTACTGTCACCCTCACAAGTAAAATTGGAACGGCAGTTCAAGGATATATGAGCTTCTTTGATGCTTGCTTTGATTTCCAGTTTTTACAACAGTGATCCCACCACTACAGACAGGCATTTTTCTCGATAATTTCTTTCCCAAAAAGAGCAGTCGTTGCAGGTGTTTTTGTCTCATTCTTGTAATCAGAATATAGTGTTCCACATATCTCTGTTCACAATGAATAGGCATCACTGGTAAATTTTACTGATGAATTTTTTTATATGGACCCACAGAGGATGACAGAGGCAGAAGGGACACTCATGGTAAAAACTTCACCTGTCATTCATATTACCCAGCAGTTATCACAGCAAGGAAATATCAGTCAAAAAGTACCAAAGATTTAGAGGTCTAAACATGTTAACAAAAACTTCACATATGTACCAAGTACCAGAGTAGCCACCAATTAACTTGTAAACAATCAGCTTTGGTGATTTTTAATGCCAATCAGAAATAAACAGTAGGCATTAATTGTCAATGAAGCTTGCATATTAACAAAATTCAGGATTAATCATTATCGTAGATGCAATCTAAATAGGAAAGAAAATGCAAAAAAGTTAGTATTTTCTAATAGTTTGATACAAGCATAAAGTTACTTGCTTTAGCAAAATAACACATAATGATTGCTGTATTTGAAAGGTTCAACATACCATCAGCAATATCATCATAGATCTCTCCATCACTGAAAATTTAAAAAATAAAAATATATATTAATTGAAATTTGCAAGTAGGTATAAAATCAGGTCCTAAGATATCAAGTAGCTATCAAGTAATTGATTAGTTCATTTCATAAAATACTCTTAAAACAGATGGACAGAGAAGCATAGCTGGAGCTGCTTATACTTCTTTAAAACTTCAAACTGATTTTGATGTTTTTTCCAAAACAAGTTTAAGAAAAATGTAATTGGTTAAAAAAAAATGCCAATATTTCAGTACAAGCTTGAGCCAAAGTAATATTTTTTTCCATGAAGACAAAATGATTACTGATTTTTTTAAAATAAAAAACTGGAAAGAGAAGTGAAGACACTCAGTGGGTGCATCTACAAGTGCTATTTATCCAAAGCAATAAACTTGGCTGCATATCTCACTGGCATTTATTGCTCCCAGGCATGCCATTTGAATGTAAACCCAGGATCACAGCGTGTTGAGCCAGGTTGGAGCAGCCGTGGCTGGCTCAACATGCTGCAGGGGGACTGGCTGGAGCATGAGAGTGCTCCAGGTTGGAGCTAGCCGGCAGGGAGCCCCACATTGAAGCACCTTAATGTCCCATCCAGCTGCGTCAGCGTCTATGTGTGCAGTATTAGTCTGCTGCAGAGTTTATTAGTTTTCTACAGCCTAGTAGGGCCACCGGTTTAGATACCATGTTGTTTATTGTGGAGTTAATTAGTCTACGTCTCCTGTAGATGTGCTCAGCATGTTCTTTGATAGTCTCTGAAAAGATGCTAAACAATGTAATAATAATGGGACTGGAAAAACTGAAGAGATAATATCTGTGGCTAAAGAGTACAGATTTTAAAGGCTATGGTGTATTTTAGTGAGTACGATAAAAGACTAGTGAGTATGACAGAAGACCAGCTTGGCTTAGCAGGGAATGCTTCAATAAACTAAATCACAAAAAGGAAGCCTAGAAGAAGTGGGACAAGCAACTAGGGATGAGTACAAGTGCATTTCTTGGGCATGCAAGGATGAAGTCAAGAAGACCAGAGCACAGCTAGAGTTGCAGCTAGCAAGGGATGTGAAGCATAACAAGAAGGGTTTATACAAGTATATCAGTAACATGAAGAAGATCAGGTTAAGTGTGGGTCCCTTGCTGAATGGGAAAGGCAATCTAGTTATTGAGGGTACAGAAAAGGTGGAAGTACTCAATGCCTTCTTCACCTCAGTCTTCACAGGCAAGGTCAGCTCCCAGACTATTGCACCTGACAGCAAAGTTTGCGGAGGAAATGAGCAGTCAACAGTGATTAAAGTACAAGTTAGGGACTATATAGAAAAA
>JAGPOW010002514.1:46070002-46216520 GCA_030014935.1 Caiman crocodilus | reverse complement strand
AAAAACTGGACATATACAAATCCATTGGGCTGTATGGGATGCACCCCAGGGTGCAGAGGGAGTTTGCTGATATGATTGCAGAACTGCTGGCCTTAATCTTTGAATACTCGTGGTAATTGGGAGAGATCTCAGATGATTGGAAAAGGGAAAATATAGTGCCCATATTTAAGAAAGGGAAAAAGGAGGATCCAGGGAACTACAAACTAGTCAGTCTCACCCCAGTCCCTAGAAAAATCATGGAGATCCTCAAGAAAACTTGGAGAAGAAGGTAATTAGGAACAGTCAGCATGGATTCACATGGTGGACAAGTCATGCCTAACCCACCTTATTGCCTTCTATGATGAAGTGACTAGCTCTGTTGATGGAGGGAGACCAGTGGATATGGTGTACCTTGATTTTAGCAAGGCTTTTGATACGGTCTTCCACAATATTCTCCCAGGCAAGATAAGGAAGTACTGGCTGGATGAATGGACTGTAAGGTGGATAGAAAACTGGCTGGGGCGCTGGGCTTAGAGGGTAGGAATCAATGGCTTGATGTCCAGTTGGGGCTAGTTTTGTTCAATATCTTCATCAATGACCTGGCAGATGGCAGAGAGTGCACCCACAGCAAGTTTGCAGATGACACCAAACTGGGGGGAGGGGAGGGGAAGAATAGTAGATACACGGGATGATAAGTCTAGGATTTAGAGAGACCTAGACAAATTGGAGGATTGAAGGACAGGTGCAAAGTCCTGCACTTAGGACAGAACAATCCCAGGTACCAGTACAGGCTGGAGCTGACTGGCTGGGCAGCAGCTCTGCAGAAAAGGACCTGGGGGGTTACAGTGGACAATGAGCTGAATATGAGCCAACAATTGCTCTTGTTGCCAAGAAGGCTAACAGCATACTGGGCTACATTGGTAGGAGTGTTGCCATTAGGTCAAAGGAAGTGATTATTCCCCCCTATTCAGCACTGGTGAGGCCACATCTGGAGTACTGTGTCCAGTTTTGGGCCCTCCACTACAGAATGGATGTGGACATATTAGAGCAGGGGTGGTTAAAATGTGGCCTGCTAGCCATGGGCCCCTAAAAAATTTAGAAAATGAATATTTATCTGCCCCTGGCTGTCTGTCATGCAGCCCTCGATAGCTTGCCAAGACTCGGAAAGCAGCCCTCCGCCCGAAATAACTGACTACCCCTGTATTAGACAGAGTCCAGTGGAGGGCAACAAAAATGGTGAGGGGGCTGGGACACATGGTTTATGAGGACAAGCTAAAGGAACTGGACTTACTTATTCTAGAGAAGAGAAAACTGAGAGGGGATTTAATAGCAGCCTTCAACTATCTGAAGGGGAGTTTGAAGGAGGATAGAGCTAGACTGCTCTCAATGGTAGCAGATGACAGAACAAGGAGCAACATCCTCTAGCTGCAGCAAGGGAAATTCAGGTTAGATATTAGGAAGAACAGTTTCACTAGGAGGGTAATAAAACACTGAAACAGGTTACCAGATAGGTTGTGGACTCTCCCTCCTTTGAGGTTCTTAAGACCTGGCTAGAGAAGGCCTTGACTTAGATGATCTAGTTGGGGCTGGCCCTACTTCGAACATGGGTTTGGCTAGATGGCCTTCTGAGGTCCCTTTCAACCCTAATTTTATATGATTTTATGATTTTCAAAAATTGTTATTTTATGCACTTATTTATGCTTGTAAGTAGCTCCACTGCAGCTACTACTCACTCGCATGTCTACTGTTAAGCAACTAAGTCAAGTATCTTTGCTCCTGGTCAGCCAGGCAACAGGGGGTGGGAGATCTTTGCTCCCTGCCCCCAGGAGCTGTTCCAGCTGCTGCTGGAATGGGCTCTACCACCAGAGCCCAGGCAGGGACAAGGTCCCCCAGCCCCAGCAGCAGGGAGCTCCTTGTCCCAGCAGAGGATCTGCGAAGGGGATTGTGGAGCAGGGGCAGGGGGACTGTTCCCACCCCAGCTCCATGATGGTGATCACAGAGTGGAGGCAGGGGCAGGAAGATTTTTCCCAACCCTGCTCCATAATTGCCATCACAGAGCAGGTGCAGGAAACAATCTCCTGTCAGCAATCTCCTGGTCCCCTGCTCCCTGCCAGCCCCTAATACATTTATTTAATGTGTAGTTTAATAATAATTTATGAGCCATCTTTCAAATGATAGATTAACATGTTTATTTTTTCTAGGCTCTGTGCTAAATTTGTGAACAAGAAATGCAGGAGCAGGTTCCCAGATAATTTCCAGCAAAAACATATGTGACTATTCTTGAGATGTTTAAACTTCATAAACATATTTCACGAGGAAATAAAAATCACATGGTAAAGTATTTATCTAAACTTCTACTTGCCTAATAAGTAATTAAGGGCAAAAATGAACATAAGAATTCCTATGCTGGGTCAGGCCAATGCTCCATCTAGCCTATTAGCCTGTCTCCAACAGGGGCAAGAACATATTATACCAAATGACAAGATCACTATGTACTTACTTCTCAACTAAATTGCTTCTGAGGACATATCCATCTGTAAAATTAATAAAATAAGAACATTTAATTTCAATTTGTACATTTACATTACATTAACATTGTTTTTCTTTTTTTCTTAAAATAGCCATTTCAGTAGGACATTTTTAAATATATAAGCTATTACAAGATAGTATACAGCTGTATACCCTTGCAATATTGAAGATAGGAAGATGTAGCCAAGGAGAATCTGAGATCATATTGTAATAATGTGACTGTTTGATTTAAGTTTTTTAAATAATTATTTGATTAGCACTATCAACACTATGGTGGCATCTTTAGGTATCTATAGGTTTAAATCACGCCTCTGTGCTCTAGTATATACAAGTCTACTCATGTTGCCATTCCTCTCATTTCACTCTAGTGAATTGCTGTTGCACACAACACTAGTGGTGTGATGAGCAAAGGGGAATCCCAAGTATACAGGATCAGTGTTTTACTGTTTAATTATTTAGTAGCAGATCTGAGGCAGGGTCTGATTGGACAACTTTTAACATAATTCACAAAACACCTCTCAGAATTTCATAGCATTTTCTTTTATTGGACGTTTCAAGAAGATTGAACCCAAGCAGCCTGTGGTGGTAAAACTGCCCATTAACCCACAATGAGTCATACAGAAGTTCCAGAGCATGTATATTTAGAGCTAGCAGATGAATGCTTTAACAGGCGCCCCCAACCCTTCTGCCCCCACAAGAGCTGTTCCATCAAAGTATTCAATGTTGATTTGAAGGAGCTTACCTAATAATTAAGATATCTATACCATATAGCTATAGCTACTTGATTAAATAAGGCTTTCATTCTCACTGCTTATTTTAGGGATCCATACAGTTTGTTAAAATCTTTGGATTTTATATGAATATACCTTCTTGTGTTTTGTATGCAATCAAGGTAATGTTTCTTGTAACTGGATTTGTATCATCAGATATTGTCATGTAGGGTTAATTCAATCCAAATTAAACTAACTCATTATGTGATTCTCCCCAAGGACTGCATTGAATTGGGAACTATAAAAGTGCTGGCATTTTCTCTTAATAACTGATCTTTAGTAGCTCCCAGATGCATATGAATTACACATACAGAAGTCTAGATAAAGGAGATAAAGATAGCTTCAGGCAACTAATTTCTGATCATGATTTGAAATAAATATACATTCAAGGATATGTGAGTTCAAGATGTAGGTTCAGATCTCAGAAGGGCTGCTTGCACATTGTGGATCCAGGTTTAGATTTTGAACAGCACTGGAGTTCTAGGGATTTTAGATCTGTGGTTTTGTCATGGGTTTATTTTTAACAGAAGCCTGCTGAACAATTTCTAAGTCACTTTGTCTGCTTTATTGATTACAGTTATACTTTCAGTGAGTCTATGCCTTAGTTAATGAGCCATTACATTGGTTGTAAGCAGGGCTAAGTTACTTTGTTTCTCTGTAATTTTATGAAGACTTCTCTGAAGTAGACTTTGGCTTCCCCCTGACTATTTTCTTCTTAAATCAAGAGTGTAGCCTAGTCTTTCCATTCTCAATATTTTCAGGAAATGTCTTTCTGGTTAGCTGGATCTGGCAGCTTTTTGGTTTAAATTTCTTTTCCTGATCACTACCGATGCTATTGGATGTACCAAACACTCAGACACGCATAGAAAAATATCAACAAAAACTGTAAACTAAAAAATAATCTTAAGGAACTTGGAAGATGAACAGGCAAATGAGAAAGGAAGTACGTCACAGGTGATAGTCACATCACTTAACACACTAGTGAAAGCTACTCAGTGATGGGTGCTGTAGAGGAATTTATACCAAATCAAAGAATGAAATAGAACAGAGTCTACAACTCCATTTTATTTCATTTATGCAATGTTAACTGTATCAGTTCTTTTATCTTCTTGGGTTGTGACTCCCCCTTGTACTTTGAGAAGGTATTACATACCGGAAGCAGACACTGGTTTTCTCCTAGTTGTTTTGGAAGTGGTTCTTTCAAGTCAATGTGCATGAAATCCCAAAGTTTATTATTTTCTCTAGGGGAGTTCTTTCCTTTCTTGTTTATTTTTCTTGATATACAAGATGTATCTAAGTTTTAAAAACTCAGGAGTCTGTAGCAAAAAGAATCTGGTAGCTGACTCAGAGCTCTTCTTTATAATCCAGTTCCCCTGATGCTTGAAATGTTTCTGCGCTATACTCTGCTACTCTGCTGCAAGGACAAAACTTCACTAGTTAATCTTTGGCATGCTTCAATCCTGCAAAATCTTAGTTTCTATTGGGGTAAGAAAATATGCCCATCTCATATAAGGAAATCTTTGACACTGGCAGACTTTAGAGAACAACTTATTGTGGCCCTGACACAACAAATCAATACATACATTATATAACACTATTTAAAGATAATTTATCTCATGGGTCAGAACTGAACATTCCCTTAAGGGCAATAAAACTAATTTAATGTAATAAAATAATTATTTGGATGCTATTAAGATTTATGGGATCCTTTAGTCTCAATGTATTAGTGTTACTAGTTAAAGAAATACAGTCACATTCTGGAATAATATTACTCTCTATTTAACAAATTTTCTAAAGTTGGAACACTAGAGGTTATCAATGGCTTTACATGACTTATCAACAGGGATCCTGGTTTTCTCTGATCAAAAAAAGAAATCCCCAATTTTTGTATTAAATAAGTAACCCAAAATCCACATTTGTCCATCATCAAAATGAAACACCACTTACATATATAGATCTACATATTATTATAGATTATCTATATATCTATATTAGTAGTGTTTCATTTTGATGATGGACAAATGTGGATTTTGGGTTACTTTTTTAAATCCAAAAATTGGAGATTTTTTTCATCAGAAAAACCCAGGATTCCTGCTAATAAAGCAATGACAACTTCTCTGCAAAGACGACAGCAATCAAATCATCAGTTCTTTTACTTAGCTTGGGTTCTCCAACTAAAATTAGAACAGACCTACTCTAAGAAAGAAACAAGAATTCTTGCTATTAAGAATATGGCTCATTTTTTCTACATATATAATATCTGATTAAAGATATATTGTGAAAAATATCTGTGTTTAATCTTTTTTATGTTGCTGTAGTCATGAAGGGCAGTTATTTAATTTCTACTACAACTTGCCCGTTAAAAAATATAACTGCAGATATCTTGATACTGGACCAAAGGACACCACTGTGAAGATTTAGTCATACAGCTAGTCCCATTGATTACATGAAAATCACATTAATTAAATGCTGTTTGATTTATTAGTATATTCTTTTGCTGTTTCTATTTCCTTCATTTTTATAATGAAGAATTTCACAGGAATGAAAAGCAGGTTTTCTATAAGGATTTTGTGCCAGATGCTATGGTGTTTACTAGATGTCTATGTCTACATAGCTATTCTGCCAAAAGTGTGCATCTCACCTCAGGAGTACAATCCTATTCTACTCAGGGAGGTATATAGCTCTCCCACCCTCTCCCTGGGCAGCTTATTGCAACTCTGTGAGCCAGTCCTATTCCACCATGGCAACAGACAGCCTCATTCTTTCCAGACTACTACAGGCAGCCAATAGGAAATGTCAGGCTTCTGTATGAACTCTCACCCCTAAAGGTGCTTGATTTGGTGCTGCATATTGTGTACCTTTATTACATCAGGACATCAGGATACTTTTTGTCCGGTAGTCAAGTAGTTAGGACATTTACCCAGGTTACCCCATTCATCCTGAGGAGTTTTAAGCCCACATATCCCAGTAAAGTGCCTTTGTCATTAGGCTATGCGCTAGGTAGGGCTGAGACAGTCTTCATCCCTCTTGTTGAAATGGTAATTATGTGGAAAGGAATAAAAGGGTGATGGGATGAGGAGAGGCAGATGTCTTAAAGTTAAGATGAAGGCAGTTACAAAAACAGATGCATTCATGGTTTTCTAGGACATGAGCAGGGTGGGTTAGAGTTGCACATAAAGACCTCTACCCTCAGAGGCAAAGGATGTGGGCTTTGTCTTCTTTTAATCGTCTTAACTCAGTGTCAGAGAGCGGGGTCCCCAGGGGTGGCCGTGATGCCCCTGGCATCTCCACAACCACGCAAGCTCCATCCTGAGGGTACCCTCTTATCTCACCTCCCATGTCTTGTTAGTAAAATAAATCAGGAGGCTGCCTGCGGGTCTTCACTTGGTCCCAGTCCACTGAATTTCACTTAAGATCACTGGCCTTTGCGCCCTTTGACAGGCCTCCCTACAAGACTAGATGTGCTGCATGGGGCACCTCAGGCCTTGTGGGTCAATGGTGTGGCTCCAAACCTCCCCTCTACCATGCCCCATGGGTGTTACACTATCTGCTGGGGCCTACTCAGCCTCCGCTCCTTTAATATAGCGCTAGCCTAGACCCAATGCATTGAGCCTGGCTTTGAGAAACCAGCTTTCATTAGATCTCCTCTTGTCATCAGGCCCCTGGCCCTCATCTGCTGTACCCATCTGGCTTTGGGCTCTACACAATTGCATGCCTACCTCCGGGCACTAATGAGACCTCCAACTCCCTAGTTAGCCTCATCCCAACCCAGTGGTTCAAACAATAATACAAACATCAGCCCCTGGGCTATAACATAACAACAACCGTGAAGGCAGCACTCTGCCCCTCTAAGAGGGCAAACTTCCATCTTTAGGATAGCATACCCCTTAGCCCTGGGTACTTCGTGAGCTCCTGGAGTCTTACTGCGCTTAGAGGTAGCAAAGCAGGCAACACAATGTTTTGGATAGGAGCTTTCCCTTAGCAGTTGCCAGCAAGAAAGTGACCCTGCCAGCACCAGCCCTGGGCTTATATGTTCCCTGGGTTGTGCCTTCTTCTGGGCAGCCCACAGGTGCTGGCTAATTACCTTGTTAGCCTGTTACTCAGGCAACCTACAGCTGTGGAGCTCTGTCTAGTCTGCAAAGGCTCCTTTGCTAGGCGGCTTCTGCCCTTAAAGGAGCAGGCACCCCCGTAGTACCCTGTGACACTCAGTAGAGATCAAGATTTTGCAGGATTGAAACCTGCTGAGGCCTTGGAGAAACTCTCCATTTTGAAACAATTTTCTCTTTCTTTCCTAAAGCAGACATATTTGCATGAAAGGATTTTCCCCACCTGCACAATAGTACTCATAGCTGTAGTCATGCAACCCAATGAATGTCTGGGCTGCTAGTATATAGTTTATATAATATCAGAATATAGGGGATTGTCAGTATAACTGCCTTTAGTTGCCTCATGAAACTGGGGATCCTGATTTGCAATTATCCCAAGGCCTCTTGCTACCACTCTGGTAACACAAAAAGGGCCTTAAAGTAGATATAAATTATACCTTCAAACATTTTGAGGTTCATTTCTATTGCCACATTTGACCCAAAACAAGTTTAAGGGAATGGGGGGATTCCAATCAACTCCCATAGGCTGTGTATCTGGAACAGTGTAAGGGGACTTTAGCATAAATTAGGACCATTTTATGTATTTCAGTGTAGTTAATCTATATTCATAAGCTACAGTGAAATCTCTGTCAAGTTCCTCACTGAGGTAAGACATATACTATACTCAGTGTAACTTAATTGCCTGCAGCAACTAAAAGTTTAATGGTAGAATGAATGTGCAAAAAACTGACATGAAATGTCCTTAATATCTGATGCTTGCTGCTACAGATTTCACAGGGATTTTATTGCAGTATGCTTGTCTCATTTTAAAGCATTATTTATCATATAACTACTCTTGGCATGGCAAATATGAAGGTTATTTCTCTAAAATTCTTGTCAGTATTGGCCATCTTCAGTTTCTGTTGTGAGGTAAGAGTAAAACCTGTAAAAAATCAGTTGAATTTAAAAAAAGGCTAGAAAATTAGCAAGGTATTAAAATCTGATTTCAGATTCATAAAAAAAAGCCAGTAGTATAATCATGTACTATAAGAAGCTACTGAACCACAGTATATGCCATATCCTGTACTATTCCACCAAAATCAACAGATAATATAAGTACTTTAAAGGCATGGAACCATCTCCACTAACATCAATAACAAAGCTGCTATAGACTTCAGTGGGGTAGGATTCAGCCTGGAGCGGCGCTAATTAACGTGGAAGTTGAGAGGTTTCTGTTCAGAGGTATTCAGTGAAGTTATTTTTGTTTATTTGTCCTTTGTGCATTGCAAAGCAGTAGCTCCTGTCTTTGCTGAACCTGTCACGGGGATTTGAAGAATACATTACAGAACACTGACATCATCACAATTATTTTGTGTTTCTTTGTTATTCTTAAAAAAGAGTGCAATGGAATTCACTCATTGAGAAGGGCCAAGCAAAGCCGCTCCACCGTTTGAAAGGCCTACATGCAGCCACAGTTAGGATCACCTCCCTACACTCTGGCAGATAGCTCCACAAAGCCACTGGAATTCTGCCAGAATGTCCAAATGCAGCTTTTTTGGAGATTGAGTCTGCTGAAGGGGTAAATTTGCTGCAAAAATTAAATCTACAAATCTACAGCAAGAATGGGGGCAAGTGATAATTCTAGGGAGGACAGATGATATTGGGCAGTGAGGGGAGGGTGAATTTAGCTCCTACCACTTCACTCATTCTGTTCATTCTTTATGGGATTGCTGTTGTACACTGTGTAGCAAATGGAGACAGAGAAACAGCAAAAGCAAAACAAAGCAGGAAAACTAAATGCCTCTACCCAAACCTGTTAATCTCAGGTTTAAATAAAAAAAAAAAGATTGCTGACAAGACACCTGTCTTGTCTATGTAGAGTGTAAGTGTAGGACAGACGGTCTCTTACCAGTGCCTAACAAAATCTAAGAGATGATGATGATCATAAATATAATAAATCTATATGCTGTTATTCATTAAGTAAACAAAGAAAAAGTGATCATCAATCAATACTGAACAAAGAAAAAGTGATCATCAATCAATACTGAACATAACAAAGTAGGCTACTTGTTATAACTGAAGTTATGCAGTAAGCTCATTCTCTACTTGCCAGTTCTGTCACTCTGTTCTACTCATTATTTTACTTACATTTTCCTTCCTCATTCCTACACAAAACCTTGGTATCATCTGTGCTTTGTATAACTTCAACCGATTCCCCCGGCTTCACTTGTAAGTCTTTTGCTCCCCATTTTTTAGAAGATAAATCCAGGGCAACCGTAGTGCAATAAAGAACTCTAATATCACCTTCAAACTGGAAAAAGAAAATAAAGATGCTTAATACAAACATTACACACAGTTTTTAGCTTTACTTTATATTGCAGTGTCTGAACCTTCAGGATACATCCTGATGAGCATGCACGTGCAGGGGCACGTGTTTCCTGCAGGACAAATATTTGTCCGCAGGCACACCCCTGCACACACACTCTGGTGTGCTGCAAAGTAACCTGGGTGGGATGGGGAGGCTGGTGGATAGCACTTGTGCTGGCCCCAACAGCCTTACCTGGGGTGCTGTGGGGCCTCCCAGGGCAGCAGCAACACCAATACAGCTGCTTGGAGCTTATCCAGTTAGGTTCCCTTTTTGGTGGTGCACACAGCTGCCATGTGCTCAGTGCCATTTTTTCAGTGGTGGTGTTTTTTTACATCAGGATCTTCTGGTGTCAAAAAAACTGCTGTGCTGCAAATTAGCAATGCAATTAACAGGTACACATGCTTTGAGACACTGCAAAGCGCATGCTTGTTGGGATATGCTTTTAGTCACTGATTTTCAAAAAATTACATAAGGAATTGTATGTGCTGTCCTGGTCACTGACTGTGATTGGCCTTTGCACATGCAAACACAATATTGCAGGTATAATTAGAGGATCAGTGGCATAACTAGGGATGAGTGTGTAAGGATACAAGATTGGCAGCTGCTGCTACTCCCAGCCCAGTCAAATTGACTACCTCTATGGCTGCCATTGCTACCCAGGGTGCAAAACCCACTTGTACTCTTGCGGAAGGTAGCGGATACAACTGCATTCCAAAGTGTTTGAACATTGGGACCGCCCTGTGAATGCACTGTATACTGTATTTTATTTCAATAAGCATCATTTATGCTTGGGATTATTATTGACAAATTTATAATGGAGAACACTGTCTGGCAGTCAGTCAAAAATCGCACAGGGCAAACTCCTACTGATACAAGGTATATCTAATTAAATCATTTCTTTCCCTAAAGGCTATTTTTCTCATGCAATTTGTAAGCTGTCTTTGAATAAGTGTATTAACTTCAAGAATTTTGCAATGAAATTTGGTCTTAGTGAATGGTACTGAACTGTCATCTCTGGAGAGCTAAATTCTCTTTCCAGCCAACAAACAAGTAAAGCATAGGCGATGGCAATGCAAACTTTCCCACACTGTTTTTCAATGTGCTCCGGCTCTGAGCTGACTCAGCCCCTTTTGGAAGTCAGAGTACAAGCTCATTTTTTGCTCGTTCAGCCCGTAGCCTCCTTGCCACTGGCACCATCAGTAAAGCTACTTATTTTATTCTATTTCTAGCCAGGTCATAGGTGTACGAAATACTGCAGAATCTGAGAAAGAGGATGCACTGTGCTTTCAGGCTCTTGTAAGAGAACTAATCATTACTTTATTATTTGTTGTGTAAGAAGAAAAAATTCTACTGCATTTCAGTAAAGAAATCACACAGATTTTGAGACTGGTTAAATGCCTAAATCTCACTTCAGCTACTAATCATATGCAACATTTCTTTAATACCGGTACTTTGGAATACAGTTGTCCCTTCAATATAGTAATACAAGTTGTTATTCTGTATGAATTGTACAGTTGTTATTAACTCATGCCTAATGTGACAGTATCAGAAATAAAGCAGAAGACCTGACATTTTAAAATGTAAAAATAGTAACATTTATTAGACATACATTTTTCAGATTTTCTGATTTAGTCTACATTGCCATTGACTTCACTGAGATCAGGCAGCACAAAGCTGAACAATTAACCCACCTATCCTGCAGGTTTGGATGGAAGCACACCTACATTTCTGAGCTAACCTTTGTTTCTAAGCCAACCACAGAAAGAAGAACATTTCCTTTGCGTTGCCAAAGGAACACACATTTTTAATAAATAGAACTTTAGATAGAATTATTTACTAATGTAATTTTGTTAACATTTAATGTAACTTTAGAAAAGTGTCAAATGCATAATCAAACACTGCACTAAATCAGTTCACACAAAATCTCCTTTATCCCAATATGAGCTGACACTGATTCATCATAAAGACATAGATAAGCCATTTATGATTTCCAATACGCTAAGCAGCTACAACCCCTGATTTTTTCAGGAAACAGAGGACTTCTCCATACTTCTGAATTTATTGAGCTGTTAGATTCTGTCATTTCCCTGATCTGTAAAAGTGTGGATAATACAATTTTCTTATTTCTGAGGAGGGTTGTTAAGGGATTAATTAGCTAATGTTGTTTTGGCAGTTATTGAGGTGCCAGTTACTATTCTAGGTATTTGCTGACTCTGGGTCATCAAGCAACTTAAAACTGCTTAGTTGTTTTGCTTTTATTTTTCTTAATTCAATTGTTAAGTACTGACTTAATGAATAAGGCCCAGACTCCTCAAGCCTTTCATTTGTTCAAAATGTCTTTACCTGTTATTGTTATCTCATTGATTTGAATGGGATTTCTTAGGACAGAATTTCCAAGATGCACATTTTTGTGAAATAAAAACAGAAGACTAGAGTTTATAAAGCTATGTTGAGTTAATATCCTGCCATTAAAACTATTCAAGCAATCACAAAAATGGAGTAATAAATGTTTCAAGGACGAAAGATCATTGCCACATGTATGAATTATAAAATATACAATATCTTTTTGTTTACATTCAAATTAGACCTACTTTAAACTTTTTTCTCAACTCTTTCTCCTCCTTTTCCATCCTTTTAGACTTCTGTGCATCTTTCTCATCTGATTTGCCTTTTGGAGTTTTCCATGACTTCTTAAATATTGTCGAACTGAAACATAAGGTCACGGATAGAACATAGTTAAGAGCATGTGATAATCTTTTAGATATTTCAGTAAAATTGCATTTACTAATCATTTCCATTACAATATAAATTTACACAAGGGTTGTCCAACTTCTACGTGGCTAGTGGCCACAGAGTAGTTGGACAGCCCTGTTTTAAACCTATAGTATTAATATAAGTATTTTTATTGTAGAATCCTAGAAAAATATAGCTGTAAGGGACTTCAGGGCATCTAATTCAACTCACTGCTCAAAGCATGTTAGAATGAAGTTATATGTTACACTTACCAGAGGTGCTCAATCCTTAGCCTATGAGCCAGATTCAGCCTGCAGAGTCAAGTAATTTGGCCTGTGGAACTCCCAAGGGGCCTGGAAACTTGGCAGCAGGGGAGTGGAGGCAATTAACACTACTACCACACCCCTACCACCAAATTTCCAAGCTCCAGGTGGCTGAATCAGGGCCTACCTGGGCCAGCCCTGCATAGAGGGATTGGATCCCATTCCCATGCAGTTGGATTAAGTAGGGGCCTGATAAAGCTACATAGAAATGGCCCAAATGGGGCCCAATACTTCTGTGTGGGAATGGCCTGACCAGCACCTGGTCCTGTGCAGCTTCACTGACTCCGGTCAGGTTGTATCACAACAGGTTGTACTACATCAGACTTCTGCCCTGTGTAGCTGGATCAGATTCAGCTGATCCATTTCTGTGTAGGTGCACTGGCCCCAGCTGAGCCACTACTGTATGCTGGATTGGGTTCAATGATGGGATTTAGCCTGTAGACGAACCTGCTTATCCCACTCATCCAGGCTGTAGGTCCAAAATGTTGGTCACTACTAACTTGGACCATTCTAAATCTAGGAAATATAAAGCAGTGTTAAAAAAGTTAGAACATGCTATAAGCACTCATATGTTAAGGGTTTACCCAATTTCTTGCCTGCACAGCTCAGATTTGCCACCAGAGGGCTCGCAAGCAGGGGTATGGTAGGAGTCAGGACTCTATCCTTCTATCCCTGCTCTGGGTGGGAGGGAGAGGTTGGGAGTGGTACGTCCTGGGATGCTGAAGAACTGCAGGACACAGACACAAGTGCAGCTCTGTAACTGAGACTGCTTTGAAGGAAGCATTCTGAGTTACAAACAATCCCTGGGATCAAACAGAAGTTAATTTCTGGTTCCAGGGGGGAGAGGAATCTAGCTGCTGGCTGCAAGCTTGTAGCCAGTTTCCTCTAGCAATGGTCCCTTCTCCCTGCAAGGCTGAAACATTTTCAGAATGTGAAGGGGAAAGGGAGTAGAGGGAGCTCATTTTAGGGGTTCCTCAGTTGGTGCTAGAGGGTGGGGTGGGTGAATTGGAGCCCCCCCCGCCTCAGGGGGCTCCAATACACTTGCCCCACCCTTCAGTGGGACTGAAAAAAACCCTAAACTAAACTTGGTCTGTTCCCTTCCCTCCTCTCCGTTCTGAAAACAGCTTGAGGCTGGGAGGCAGACACAAGCGTCAGAAGAAGCTGTTTTGAAATGTTTTCATTTGACCCCTAATACAATAAGGATTCAGATTGTCACTAAATCAGCCATTTTTAAGCTGTCTGCAGCTGCGCATTTGTGTTTGGTCACAGCTATAGATGGCTTTCGGTGGCCAGATTAGGTGAAAATTGTCACTTCTTTCTGTGCCCCAGATTGCTTATTTCATCTCTATACAGCAGACTGCAGTTACCCAAATATATATGCTTGGTAGCATGTCCTAGAGTTAACACTTGCCTAAAGTGATGTAACGTTGAGACACTCAGAGGGCACTTACCACAAGGTTTAACATGTGGATGCTCATTTTTTTAACTGTCCTTAGTATGGTCTAAGTGTAACATGCAACTTCACCCTTACACAATATAGGCAGATTTCAAAGACATAAAAAGTAAGACAATTTTTGTTTTTCACTTTTATTGCATGAATGAGTTCTGATTTAATTGATCAAATATCCAAAGTATGGAAAATTATTCCAAAGGTACTTTTTGTTTAATATTCCTGTGATGCAGTATTTTTATTGTACTCCTGTGATTGAGTATTTTAGAAGTACCAAAAACAGATCAGAAAAGTGAGACAAGCCATTTTGGAGCTCTAATCAGGATACTTACATACTCACTATACAACACAGTGGGCATTCCCACATGTGCTAATGCTCCGGGGTGGGTTTAGTGTAGAGTAAACCCACCCCCAGAAGGTGTCTACATGTGCAGGGAAGCAAAAGCAGGTTTGCTGCTCCTGGCAGCAGTACGCACCCACTCCCTATGGCCCTGCAACAGCCTCCTAAGCAGCCAGGGGGAGCTCCAGGCTCTCCCTGGGTACTAACTCAGGGCCTGGCAGGGAGCAGGGGGCCAGGAATCAGCTGTCTCCTGGCGGGGTTGGGAGATTACTCCCTGGAGCTTCCTGCTGCTGGGACAGACTCTGCCACCAGAGCCTGAGCAGGGATAATGTCCTCCTGCCCTGGCGGGAGGGAGCTCCCATCCCTGACTGTGACAATGGGACCTGAGGATCACCGGTGCCCACCTCAGGCCATCCCCTAGCCCATCTCGCCTGCCACGACTTTGATGATATATAAATTCTTACAGGGAGGGTGATCAGTGTTGATCTAAATGATATAGGGGTATACCTGAGGCGTACTCACGAACGTTGGGTCCGATGGTCCATGAGGCTCTGCCACCCCTACACCTCATCCACACGCCAACCACTCACTCATTGGGACATCAATTGGTGAGATCTTGATCCTGGTGGTATCCGGATCCTCCGGGATCATTACTGCCCATATCAATTGGACCTGACGAAATTGATACTTTACATTCCAGAAATCTTCCTTCCTAAAAAATATACTCTGCCGCCCCAAAGTGATTCTCTAGGGCAGAGTCCAGCTCTGGCTGGCTCGTAGTAGCCAACCTAGCCTGAGATCCTGAGTCTTCCCTGGCTCTCTCTAGCCATGACGCTGGGACTTCTCGTTCCACAAGCCATGCAGCTCCCACAGGAATCACAGCAGCACCAAGCCGCAGTCTTCTCTTCTGTCCCCACTCACTCTTTCCGTCATGCTCCGCTCCGTCATGCTCCGCTCCGCCACGCTCCTCTCTGCCACACTTGTCGCAAGGCTCATCGGGCTTTTTAAATTTTCCCTCGGCCGCCAGCATGGCGGCCGCAATTGGCTCCACTCCCCAGCTCGTTAGTACTAACCGCTTAAACAAGCATCAGGGACACAGCTCGCTTGGCTGTAATGGCGTTTGCTGCAGCTGCTCTCATTTCTCTTCTCCTGACTCTCTCTCTTCAGGTAAGTGGTCTTTCTTTCCTTTTACTGATCCCTGGGGCCCTTCCTGCACTCCGCTGTCACAAATCTCCCCCTCCAAGTTGCCTTGTGGCATTTGCATCACTTGTCCTTCCTTCCGAGTGCCGTTATTCTGCTGTTCATGATGATGATGTTGTTCCACTTTCATCGAGCCATCCGGTTCTTCCCATCTAGACAAAAAATGAGCTCTCCATCCCTGAGGAGCTCTCCATTCCTTTAACCGGTTTACATGATATACCTGCTGCTCACACTGGTGTCCTGGTTTGTGGACCTCATAATCAACTGGCCCTATTTGTCTGACCACCGTAAAGGGACCTTGCCACATCGCTAGCTGTTTACTGGAAGTAGTCAGTATTGAGACCAGGACCTGTTCTCCGGCTGAAATATACGACTCTTCGTTCTTTTATTATAATGGCTTTCCTGTCATTCCTGGGCCTCTCTCACATTATTTCCTGCGATCTTTTGGGCCTTCTGTATCCATGTCTGCAGTTCCTGGTGGTACCTTTCCGCCGAAACCCCCAGACCCATTGGCCTTTCCCATTCTTCCCTGACCACCTGTAATAGGTCTCTAGGGGTATGTCCGTACACTAGTTGAAACAGTGAATAGTGGGTCGACTCCTGTGGGGCATCCCAAAGAGCAAACAAAAGGGGTGTTAACAAGGTATCCCACTGCCGAGAGTCTTCTTGTGCACACCGCCTCAATGCTCGTTTGATGGTGCCATTTAGTCTTTCTACCAGGCCATTAGTCTGAGGATGGTATACAGACATCCTGAGCTGGGTGATCCCCAAGGTTCTACACAAGGCCTTCATTATCCCCGACATGAAGTTGGTTCCCTGGTCTGTAAGAATCTCTTTCGGAATGCCTACTCATGCTATCCATTTAAGGAGTTCCTCTGCCACCTTAGGAGCTGTAACAGACCATAGGGGAACCGCCTCTGGGAATCACGTGGCGTAATCCACCATGACCAGGATAAACTGGTACCCATTGTGTGACTTTGGTAAAGGGCCTATTACATCTAAGGCCACTCTGGAAAAAGGTACCTCAATTATTGGCATGGGTCTCAAAGGTGCCCTAGGTGGGCCCCATTCCTGAGCCCTTTGACATTCCAGGCATGCAGCCAACCATCGTTCAACATCTTCCTGCATATGGGGCCAAAAAAATTCCCGGGTTAATCTGGCCCAGGTTTTAGTTCGCCCCAGGTGACTGCCCATCGGAGAAGCATGGGCTAATCTCCACACTGAGTGTCGCAAGGGCGTGGGCACTACCAACTGCCTTCTGTTTCCCTCATCTCCCTCTTCCCACTGCAATCAGTATAGAAGCTTGTCTATTACCTCAAAACTGCTCCGACTTCTAGACATTCCCTCTCCAGAGTCTTCGACTCCCAGGTGTTGTATCTCAGAGTCCTCTTGCTGCATCTGCTGGAATTGGGCTGCACTCATTAGTGATTCGGTGTTGACAGCGGATCCTTCTTCCCGTCTTTAAGGTTCAGTATTCTCAGCTGCCCAGCCTTCTGCTTGAATCCGCCTCCCCTCCTCCTCTGTGGCTTGCACTCATGCCAATACTTTATAAAAGGGCTTCCATTCTCGTCCCAAGATCATTTCACAGGCCAGAGTAGGAGCTAACCCGACCCACAGTTCCTCTCGGAATTCCATCACCTTTATAGGTATATAACAGCACCGAAACTGCATCTCTTCACCTAGGATGCATGTCATTTTCACAACGCCTGCTTCTCGTCTGTCCTGCTGGGGATCTAAGTCAGCCCTAAGCAAAGAGAGGGAGCACCCTGCATCCAGTATGGCCCTTACATTCCTCCCTCCTATCCAGGCCGTGACCATGGGTTGGTCCTGATCATCATCTGAGCAGGTGAAACCCATACTACAACCCCTGGGCTTGCCTGTCTCCCATCCTTGTCGTTTTTCCTTCGGGTATCGATACCCCACCGAGCCATGACCTGCTTCACTTGATCCTCTCCCGTAATCTCGTGAGATGTGCCCTATCTGGCGATATTTGTAACCGATTACTCCTTGTGGCCCCTCCTTCCTTGGGATCGTCCATTTTTCTTTCCCATTCCTTGGTCTCTCTCTGGGTCCCTTTCTGGACTTAGGGGCCCTGAACCTTGTTACACTGCATTGCCTCCATTCCAGATGTCTTGCTTCTTGCTGTTGCTGGGTGACCAGTACTTGCCGCACAGTCTGCAATGTGTAGGTAATGGCTTTTAGGGTGTTTGCTTCTGCAGACTGCATCTCATTTATGGTTAGGGGTTTTTTGTGGGGGTTTTGGGGGTTTCTCTCTCTCTCTCTTTCTCTCTCTCTCTCTCTTTTCTCTCCTGGGCTGGGACACTGTTCCACAGATATCACTTATAATACTGACACCAATAAGTTCCCGGCCAATGTACCACTGTGACAATGGGACCTGAGGTTCACCGGTGCCCACCTCAGGCCATCCCCTAGCCCCTCATCTCGCCTGCCACGACTTTGATGATATATAAATTCTTATAGGGAGGGTGATCAGTGTTGATCTAAATGATGTAGGGGTATACCCGAGGGGTACTCACGAACATTGGGTCTGATGGTCCATGAGGCACTGCCACCCCTACACCTCGTCCACACGCCAACCACTCACTCATTGGGACATCAATTGGTGAGATCTTGATCCTGGCGGTATCCAGATCCTCCGGGATCGTTGCTGCCCATATCAATTGGACCCGATGAAATTGATACTTTACATTCCAGAAATCTTCCTTCCTAAAAAAAATACTCTGCCGCCCCAAAGTGACTCTCTAGGGCAGAGTCCAGCTCTGGCTGGCTCATAGTAGCCAACCTAGCCTGAGATCCTGAGTCTTCCCTGACTCTCCCCAGCCATGACGCTGGGACTTCTCTTTCCATAAGCCGGGCAGCTCCCACAGGAGTCGCAGCAGCACCAAGCTGCAGTCTCCTCTTCTGCCCCACTCACTCTTTCTGTCATGCTCCGCTCCGCCGTGCTCCACTCCGCCACGCTTGTTGCAAGGCTCGCTGGGCTTTTAAAATTTTCCCACGGCCGCCGGCATGGCGGCCGCAATTGGCTCCACTACCCGGCTCGTTAGTAATAACCGCTTAAACAAGTGGCAGGGACGCGGCTCGCGCGGCTGTAATGGCGTCTGCCACAGCTGCTCCCGTTTCTCTTCTCCCGGCTCTATCTCTTTAGGTAAGTGGTCTTTCTTTCCTTTTACTGACCCCTGGGGCCCTTCCTGCACCCCTGATGGCGGCATGCCACCGTCACACTGACTCCACAATCATGGAGTGGAGGTTGGGAGATTCTTATCTCCCAGCCCTGGCTCCATGTTTGGGAAGCAGAGGCTGGGAAATTCTCCCAGCTCCCACTCCTTAGTCGCAGAGATTCTTCCAGCTCCTGCTTCCTGATTGTAGAGCCAGAGCTGAGAGAGAAGCATCCCCACCACCCCCCAGCTCCATGATCACAATTGCAGAGTGGGGACTAGTAGCTCCTTGCTGCCGGGGCAGGGGGACATTGTTCAGACCCAGGCTTGGATGGAGATGTGCCCCCCTAGCAGCAGCAGCTCCTGGGGGCAGGGAGCAATCTCCTGCCCCTTGCTGCCCAGGAGCGCATTTGCTCCCAGTAGGCCATCCACACATGCTGTACTACACAGTGATTACTCCTGAGTAAACTTGCTACTTGTATTTACAGGTAGCAAATTTACTTGCAATTAGGGCAAATTACTAAACAGTAAATGTCTGCACATGTAGATGGTGATAGTCAGTGCATTGTGATTTGCTATATTCTCGAGTAAGGCAACCAGTGAGTAACAAATATTCCATTAGTGAGTTACTTGAATGGCCGCGTGCCTGCTGCCACTGGGTGAACAGGGGATGCGGCACAGCCTGGCAGTGGCAGGCTCATGACATCATGTGGTTCCCAAGGCTGTGGCAGTGGGGTGCAGAGCCCCAGCCCACAGCAGGTAGCCCACCTCCACCCTATGCACAAATCCAGGGAGCACGTTCTCCCTGTCCTTCCTCCTGGGTGCCGGAGACCCTGCACAAGCTGCCCAGGTGCCAACTGTCCCACTAACTGCCCCATTCACCCCAGCCCCTGCCCCACTTCCTCCCTCACTGTAGGGGTCTTGATCTGCGCTTCTCCCCCGACACACCTTTGCCTTCAGAGACTTACCTGCTGGGTGGGTGGGTGGGTGTGTACACTTATCACCCCCAAAATAATATTTTCTCCCACTAGCTATGCCTAGAGGAGTTGTGGAAAGCTCTTCCTTGCAAGTTTTCAAGTGCAGGTTAGACAAGCTCTTGATCAGGATGACTTGATCAGGGATGATCTGGCCTGGATGAGATGACCCTGTGAGCTTCCTTCAAGCCCTACTTTCTTATGATCCAATGAGAACCTTACCATTCCAGATAAGGACACCACACATATGTACAGTAGAACCTGGATACTTGCAGGGTTCGGTTCCTTACCCCTGATATTGGTGAGGGAGCCATATAGGGCCACAGCAAACAGCTGCACTGGTCCACTAGATGGCCAAGCTGGTTTCTGTGGGTTTTATTTCAATGGGCACCACTTCTCCAGTCAATTGTCGAGGCTCGCTGATGGACTCCAACTGCATAGAGAAGTGCAGCCCTTTGAAGTTAAAAACTGCAGCAACCAGCTGAGTGGCTCATCCTTAATTTAGCAACTTGCTGAAAATTAAGTAGGTTGCAAAACATCTAGTTATGCATGATCTAGGTTCTCCTGCATATCCAAAATTCCAGGCTGAACTACATTGTTATTTGCATGTCTGTCACAATTTGCTTAGTGCCACAGGGTTGTGGCAGAGACTGAATTCCCTTTCCTACTTCCCACGTGGAAAGCTGAGCTTTGATTCTGTATTCTGGAACCGGTAGAACCTCGTAGACAGGCGAGGTGTGGGCATTCAACTATCCAGAAGCTGGGTAGGTCATTGGCTTTCCTTTGCAAGGGGATGCACTGTGTTTTTCTGGCCTCCTGACTAAGCTGGTGAAGTGCATTCGCTTTGGAGCTACACTTTAGGAAAGTCAGATAGGGGGACCTGCCACAAGCTGTTTATTTAGCAGTTCTCTCATCCAGCAGCACAATACATCTATACTCTAGTGTGCCCTGACTGCTGGACAGAACAATCCCACGCACCTCTACAGGCTGGGGGCTGACTGTCTGGGCAGCAACTCTGCAGAAAAGGACCTGGGGAACAGTGTACAATAAGCTGAATATGAGCCAACAGTATGAAACAACAGATGCACTGGTAGGAGTGTTGCCATCAGCTCACTGCACTAGTGAGGCCACATCTGGAGTACTGTGTCCAGTGTTGGGCCCCCACTACAGAAAGGATGTAGACAAATTGGAGAGAGTCCAGTGGAAGGTAACAAAAATGGTGAGGACAAAGAGACACCCAGTAACGGCAACAAGCAAAGTAGATGCACTAAGTAATGTAACAACTGGCCACTCTCAAATATTTTGAACATGTTGCAGAATAACTATGTCTCTACCAAAAGAATCACTCTTATTTTCACTTGCCTGATTTCTACTGGTGGAGGAGGGAAGTCTGATGAATCCACATCATCATAAACATCACTGTCTCCTCCTGAATCTGAAATAGGAAGGTTCAAAGCAATAGTAAATTAATAAGAAGTCCTGTGGAAATGAATTACAGTCTGAAGTTGAGGGTCAAAAGGATAAGAACTAGATGAAGTACTTGTATTTGTATCCATGTCTTATAGGCAGTTTTGAATTTTGTACCGTCTACTGTGATTACTCTGAAATCAGCCAGTCTTTTCAGAATAAGACTCTCTATTATTAATAATAGGTATTCACAAATATTTTAATCTGCTTGAACTAAAACAAGTTTTAGCACATGTTGGCTAATGCAGCAGTCTTTAATCTTCAATTTAATTAGGTCATTTCCCACCGTGCTACCTAATGGTATATTTTTAGGGCTTGATTTTTAATTTATACTCATGACAATTTACACCACTTGATAACAGCATAAAGGTGCCTGAAAGTGGGCGTGAATCACATTTATGCTAATTTTAAGACCACTTTACATTGCCAAGCCAGTGGAAAGAGGCCTGAACATAAATAAGAAAAAAGCCCTCTAAAATAGAACTTAACTCTTTATTTCCTGTGATGACTTTTTAAGGTATTGACTTGATCAGTTTAACATCTAATTCCTTATTCCAAGCTTATAGAGCATGCTATAGACCAGTGTAAGTTCTGGTTCTAGGCAACAGCACTAAGAATTTTAAGAATTTGCTTAATATTCCACAGCAGGGACGATATTTACAAGTGTTTATTGTCTTAAAAAGATAGGTCTAAAGATAGAATCAGTGTTTGTTGTCTTAAAAGGTTGGTTTTAAAAATAGCCATGTAATTGCATACCTGAAAAAACCTTGCATGAAGTGTTTCTATTTACCTGTATCTATTTATACTTTTTGATGAATAAAATATATACGTGCAAAAATCACAAGCAAGAAGTTCTGACACTCTCTATTAATGCTTTTTATAGAATAAAAATATCATTTGTATGTTTTTATTGGTAGGCCAGGTCAGCCAAGTTATTTTGAAATTCATCTTCTGGATATGGTATAAACATGTGCTTAATAACCCTCAGCCTTCAGTCTTCGCATCTTATGTTTCTGTTAATATCACAACACAGAATATTTGCCTTGTTTCTTATATTCTTCCTCTAAATGATCTGACTGAGTGCAGCACTTCAAGAAACTGCAGTGTGGGGGGTTTTTATTAAAATTATGCTGTAAGGAGTAATAAGAAAACAGAACAGTGAAAAAATATATTTGATTATTACTTACCTTTTGTAAACTGTTTTGCTGAAGGAGACATGCTGAAAAAAAATATAATTTTCATTAGAAAACTATAATCAGATAAATAGACTTAACTGAAGACATCAACAGCTAGTTCATCATATGTGGGCTGCATTTCCAGACAATTTTGAACAGCTGCGGTGACACTAGGAATGGCAGTTAACTGGCCACCTGATACAGTGTTTTGGTCAGTGTCAGGCAAATTAGTTCAGAACCAGCCTAGTAAAACCACCAATAGCTTGTCTACCACAGTTACTTCATTACAGGTAAAAATAGGGGAGCTGCACAGATCCTATGGCAAGGAGGAGTATTACCCACAAATTGTAATTGACATGAAATCAATGACAATAAGACTGGATCAAAAAGAGGTGACTTGTGGCTTCATCAAACATTTTAGAATCAGTAAGCTGCTTTTGTGAGCTGTAGGGGAATCTGAATAGAGGAGCAAGTGAAAGGAAGAGAACACCTTTGCCTCTTAGTCACATATTTCATATTTATGAGGCATCACAAGTAGATGCCAGTTACTCTGCGCTGCTTTGGGGATCCAAAGAAGCTTAAGCTACTGCTGAGTTTACAGGAAAATCTTGTTACCAGAGAATCATAAAGTAGCTGGAATATACCAGTGCCTTTCACAGAAAAACTATTTTAGTGAGTGGGCTCATGCAGTAAATAGATACAAGTTGTTAGCATAGAATGATTATATTTTGCAGCTGAAGAGAGAAGAGAGCAATATTTTTACATGATCTGTTTTCTGAGATACAATTTGACTGGTGACTCATTAGGTTGCTATGAGAACATGTTAGTAGCACGTGATCAATACTGTATTAGAATTAGTTATAGTGCACTGTGTTTTCATGGCAGATTCTTACAAGGAACCTCCATTATCTTCTGACTCATTGACTTTGGCTTTCTCTCGTGCACCTTTCTTTTTGTCATCTTTGCCCTTTATCATCTTCAAAAGCCCCCACGACCAGGAATCACTCTTTTCTTCATCCTGTGATACAGACCTTTGGAGTATGCATGCAATTATCACAATATAGAAAAAAATATTTTTTCTATCAGGGCCATTATTTAGTCTTGGTTGATGCATGTAATTCTAATTCATGAGAATCATATACATAACATGAGATGAAAATAAATACATTATCTACAGTGTTGGTATTTAATAAAATTAAAATTAAAAATGGTATTTGAACAAGAACCATTGGCTCTGATTCTGCAAAAAAGTGAGAGCCACTGACTCCATGCAATGGAAAGGTCTGCCTGAATTAAATTAATTGTAGAACTGGCAACCAATTATATTGGTTGTACAAGCACACAAGATCTGAATTACTTATTTAGAAAAAAACTGAGGGTTATTAAGCACAAGTCTGCACTGAAGAGCTCTCTGATAGGGCTGAACCATGTATGGGGGGCAGAAGAAGAAGTCAACAAGTCTGCTCCCCTCTTTTTTTAGACATTTTCCAGTTCCTCTAGGTTCATTCACTTACCAGGTCAGTTATTTGTATGCTGCTTTTATTTGTATACAAACCAGCATTCAAATTGTTTTATCCTCTCTTACTGTTTTTCTAAAGATAGTTCTATACAGCTGCAGTTTTTAGGATGTCTATGGATAAAACTTCTTCTATTGATCCATTCTACACACTAATTATCCCATTCTTGAAAAGATCGTAAAACAACCTTGAAAAGAACAGTAGAATTCAGTTCTTTCTTAGCTCTATTCATGCTCTTTTGATGTGGAGCCAGTTTACCTCCAGAATAGTTTAGTGGCATCTAGTTTGATGACTTTTTTGAATCAATGGACCCATGCAAATTTACACAAATGATCTGGTCAACTACTTGTTCAATGTTATTCCAAATGAAAATATAAAGACAAAACTATGGTACAAAATTAAAATGGTCAAGTGATAAAAAGACTTACCTAATGCTAACATCTTCATCCTCCGTTCCTTCATAAATTTCTTGTGTACTGGGAGGAGGTGGGAACATCACTTCAAAAAATCAAACAGTGAAATAATCCATGAGTTCTCCAATTGTGTCATAGTCAGATATAAACCAGTGACCTGTCATAGGCACTGTTTTTCTGACATCTTTGCAAATATGGAGGAAAAAATCCTCAGCTGATGTAAATCAGTAGTTTTTTTTTCTCAGCAGAGCTATTTTGATTTATACCAATGGGGAAATCTAGCCCATTACATCTATATGCAGTAACATCAGTAATAAACAGTTGAACATTGAGATCAAATATGTTTACACAGTACTTGAGGAAAACAGGGTCATTATTTCTGATCAACTTGGTGACATGATTTTTGCTTTTTTAATTTTAATATTTTGCATGAATCTCATGTATGGGGTGGTACCAGTCCACCATTCTTGGAGACTGAGATTCTCTGTTCCTCCAGAGAGGGAAGTAAATCCAAAGCAAGGGTGATGCAGTTTCTTCCTATTGGCCTCCGTTCTGACCTATGGGCAGCACTCTTGGAGTAAAAGTGTAGTCCAGTCTCTAGTCCATTCTGATCTCTCTGCTCAGATTAACTGAGACCTATGCCTATTTTATATTATCTTCTTTCAATCAGGCAAGAAAGAATTTCATGCCTGATAATTGCTCTGTAAGCTGAGAGGATGATCTGATCTGAGCCTTTAGGATAAATGATCAAGGTCACAGAAAAACAAATACTAGCTGACTCAAAATCATTTTAAATGTGGATTAGTTCTGTCAAGATGCTCTTAACAAGGAGAACATATTGCATTAACACAGATTAGAATAGCAAAATGAGACTGGAACAACATGTCCCCCTGTATCCTGAGTTGAACATATTGATTCATCCAGGTGAAGTGAAAGTGTATTCTGTCAATGCTTGGTGTAGCTTGTTCTTTGCTATAGTGTATTTAACATACTAATTAACGCCATTATTTAGAAATGGTTCAGATCTGCATCTGCAGGTAAACAACAAAGAAACAAAAACCAAAACAAAGACAACCTTCTCCCCTCCCCAGATGAATTAAAAGTAAAACTTACGTCCACTTCCACTTCCACTTTGACCACCACTGGGAAAACATAAATAAATGAAAAGAACTTTTAGAGTAAAAATGTTCATTCGCTGCATAACGATAAACACCATCACTCACCACTTTTCTGGTCAGTGTCCTAAACATGCCTTGTTTTAGCACACATGGTTTCAGGAGGGCTTCAAAAGCCAAATCAGCAGTACCTAGGTACTTAGATTTACATTCATGCATGTAAAATCTCACTTTGCATGCATGAGCAATATAGTCAAATCATGTACCTAGGTGCTTAGATTTACATTCATGCATGTAAAATTCCATTTTGCATGCATTAACGCTGATATTTGAATGCCCAAATATGTCATTTCTTTTTCTCTCCCTTTGTCTTTCTTCAACCCAATTAATCACTCACAACTCAAAATGAGTTGCTCTGAGTAATGCGCCAGAGAGTTCTCCATCCCACGCATCACTGAATAGTTTCTTACATAAGGAGAGAGAAACCCCACATAGAATTAGATACAACACCAAATGCTTTCAGTTAACCATGTACTTTACGCCAAAAGTTCTCTCTCTAGAAAGGAATAATTTAAAAGGATTCTAAAGAAAACAGAAACACAGGTCTAGTATCTGTAACTCTTTTGGTTAATGTAAAAAATAAAGGGGAACTCAATATTTTGTAATACAACCTATGATCCAAGTTTTCTGATTCCATGAGCTACTGCAGATACCCCAAAGGCAATAACGTTTCATGCATTCACACAAACAAAACACTTGCCCCCTCAGTCTTTAAAATGTTGTTAATAATACGCTTCCTATAAGCATCATCTGCATTTGATGTCAAGAAAGAATGCTCTGTTATATTTATATTTTATTGCATATATAAAATTATAAATAATATAAAATGAATATAGGTATTTGTATATTGTATAGGTATTTCATGTCCTCTACATTTTTGTTGACATCACTGGGACTGTTCTGGGAATAAATTGTCTAATCTGACCCCTAACACTTCATCAATGCATATGTGTACTTCAACCTTAATCCCTGACTGTGTCATCTTTATAAAGACAAAAGGGTAAATGAAATCACTACAATACTCCTTAACTAGATTTTATCAAGAAGTGCCTTTAGCTTCTAATGTCGTATTTTTGGTATTCTGAGCGCTATATATGACTTCATCTTTCTAAGAGTGCAGCAATAGAAGGGTTCATAACAATTGAGAGCATCCCCTCTACAAATGAGAACCATATTTTAAAAACATGTATTAAAATAAAACTTTCAATACAGCAGTCTTGGGACGTTATTAAAAAACTGAATCAATACCATGCAATTGCCTTGGTGTTAATATTTCTTTGGCCAATTCATTTATTTTTATTGAGTTCTTATGTTGGTCTCAGTACATACTGATCTAGAAGTCAGACATTTTGAATGATTCATTTTTGTGAACTGGATATAATGCTGTAAAGAACTGGACAAATTAAAAAATGTCAAACTATAGTGTGAAGAGTTTAATGAATTACAGTAGGATTCTAAAAGTAAACTTCAGCCTTCTACTTATACCAGAGGCCTGTACTGCATTATTTTATAGGACATTACTTAAAATGTATACTCTATTACTTTCTAAGTAATCCATTTTAATAAATGTAAATATATATGTATGCATTCACTGCTGGCTATTGAAAGAACATTTAATCTCTTAAATTGGGACTGTCGCTTGTCATCATAAAAAGAAAAGTTCTACAATGTTTTTTTCAGGCAGGCACATAATGAAGGAATGGACTGAGACCTAGAATAGTGAATATACTTAATTTCTGTTTGTGTTTGGTGTTAGACAGGCATTTAGTAGGGGAAGGTAGCATTGAGCCACATCTGTGCTTCCCTGATTCAAAAACCAGTTTAGTCTACTGCTTAAAAATGATTTTCTTGAAGGCACCTTTTTTAGGTCCAGTTGTTCAGAGCTTCTAGGGGATGTTCTAGCAACTGAAGATCAGCTGCACATGTTAGTCATCCAGCCACACTCCCTTTATCTCAGTCACATCTAAGGGTGCAGACAGATGTAACAACTGAAGTGTTTCAAAGTGAAATGTACTAGGAAACATTTTAAATAGGAAAAAAATAATCAGCAAGGGGACATACGTATGACCCTTTGCTGCTTACTGGCTTGAATGTTTCAAAATGCTGCAGCCTCCTCTAGCAGCAGCCAGAGACAGGAAGTAGAATGGAAGGGAGCCTGGAGGGGAGAGGTAAATGGGATGGGGGAACTGTGGGGGCTCCTCAGCTCCACTTCTAGGAGTCTGATTGAAACTCCAGACTTTCCCTTTCCCTTCCCCTTCTCAACTGAATGAAGACGTCCTGGCTCTGGCTCTGTTGGCAGTGAGGCCCCTGGGAGACATCAGGGATCTGGCAGGGGGACAATAGGTGCATCTAAATGAAATGCTTTACTGTGAAGTAGTGTAGTTTACTGCACAGTAAGCATGAGTGTCTACACTTGTACATGCTTGCTGTACAGTAAACCTTGCTAATCACAACTAAATTTGCTACCTGCAAATGTAAGTAGCAAGTTTACTTGTGGGCAGTTACAGTGCAGTAGTGCTCATGTGGACACGTGACCAGAAGCAAATCTTCTCCTGGTCAGTTGGCCGTCATGGAGTGAGAGATTGTTCACTGCCTCTGGGAGTTTCCTGCTGCAGGGGTGAGCTCTGCCACTGCACAGGGACTATGTCCCCCCTGCTCTGGCAGCAGGGAACTCCAAGACTCCCCGCACCCCCTTCCGAGATCATGATCAGGACTGCAGGGCTTGGGCTGGGAGATCCTTCTCTCTCAACACAAGCTGTGTGGTTGTGGGGCCAGAGCTGGGAGACCTATCCTGAGAGAAGGATCTCCCAGTCCAAGGCCCATGACCATAGAGCTCAGGCTGGGAGATAAGGCTCTCCCAGTACTGGCTCTGTGGTCACAGAGCCGGTGCTGGGAGTTCTCTGCTGACATGAGCTGAGAAGCCTGTTTCCCACCCAACTCCATGATTACGGAGCTGAGCAGGGAACAAGCTCTCCAGCCTGTTCCCCACCCAGCTCCACACTCAGTCAGGAGCAAGTCCCAGTCCCATGCCCTGATCAGGTGATTGAGATGTAGATTTTAGAGTCTTTAGTACCTCTAGGCTAGAAAGGGCAGAAAATGACTTGAAAGGAGATAAGGGAGTAGTACTGTTTGTTCTGCACTCTGTATTGTGCTGTATTTGTGGGACTCTTGCATTTTATTTCATTGTTTTCTACAAAGCTCCAATTGCTAAGCATTTTCTCCACTTCCAATGTTACCAAATGGATTGTTTCAGATATGTAGGCATTAAGTTACAGGCTGATTAGGAGGAAACACCTAGATGCCTGAAACTTATACTCTGGCTCTGTTAAACAAGTGACATTTTATGATAGAAGGCTTCAGAATTGGAGTATTTCCTAATTCAACTCTCAGAAATACCTTGGTAAGCTCAAATACTGCAAGCTAATGTATGTTGCCTTTTTTAGTGGTTCTTACTTAAACTTCAGGTGTGTATAATTCTGAAATGTTGTGTCAGCAACAATATATTTTATTTTAAAATATCTTTGTTTATCTGTTACAATTTTTCTCATTTGGGTTGGCTGGGCTAAGCAATCATTTTTTTAAAATTTGCTCTTCTTACATACCTGCTGCTACTGTCCTGCTCTCCAACATCATCATATACTTCTTGGTCACTATCTCCATGTCTCATGGTAGCACTGAAGGAAGGTCTTTGTTTTCTTTTTAATGAATCATAGTCAATTTCCACCAAGGTTGTTTTAATGTAACCATCTAAAACAGTGAAACTGTATGATTTAGTAGCCATACTTTCAAAGCACAGAAAGGACTTTCCAAAAGGGCTGAAAATTCAAATAATTATAACTGCAATATCTTGCTGAAAGTCTTCATAGATATTCCTAAATCTGAGTGTGCTGTACCCATAATAAACAAAGATAAACTATATTTACACTTCCCATTTACAGTGGTTCAAGTCAGTTGTAATAACACAGCATGCTATCAATTTGTACGCACATCAAGATATGTGCAAGAAGGAGAATCAGGTCCTTTACCTTGGAAACACAATCTCACCTTAGAAAAAATTAATTTAAGCATACATATCAGCTACATAGAAACCTATGGTAAGTGGTCTCAACCCTCAGCTGCAGCTGAAGACTGCATTATACAAATGGTATAGAGTAGGACAAACACTAAGTTACCTTATGGTGATTTTTTTTTGTCAATCCAGAAACTGGCTATTTTGCAACTGGCCAGTTCCCCAAAATAATTTAGAGCAATCCAGTGCCTATAAAGATAAATATCAGTGGATAAACTCCACTGATCAATCACTGGAGTTTGAGCTATCTATACCTTATGGTGTCATACAGACATAGGCATTATGCCGATCCTTTGCCATTGAGGCTAATACAGACATTTGGGAGATTAAATTGGATTCAAAATTGGCTGCCCAATTTAAACTTAGCTTCTCCTGGTGCCAGCCTTACATTTGCAGACCCAGTCTCAGTGACCAGCAACCAGTCCAAACCTGTAACTGAACAGAAGTTTCATGCAGATAAACTGGTTGAAAAATTGCAGAATCTGCTTTAAGATAAAGTGGAATCTATGTAGTAACAGACTGATCAATTTAGGTCAAACCAGTGGATTGCACTTCTTGTCCATTTCCCTTGTGCAGCCTTAGGGCTAAGAAAACCCAGCCACTGGCCCCAGCCCTGGGGCTGCTCATTTCACTCCAAACTGGTCTATTTTTTTGCCCCTTTGACCTCTTCCTCTCCCCCCAGCTAGCCCTCTCAACCTCCATCCCACAAGCTGCTCTGGGTATAGCCGCTTTTATCAGTGCTTCCTGTGGCCAGAGCCAAGCAAGTAAGCTCTGGTGGGGGAGCGGGGATGAGGTGTAGGTTAGCTGGGGTGAGGGGGAACGCCACTCGACCTACAGGTTGTGCCCCCACCCCATGTGAGTTGCACCTGACCCACCCTACCCCACCCATGGGTCATGCCTTCCCCACTCTACCCCACCCATGAGTCGCACCTGCCCCCCTACCCCTCGTAGGCTGTGGCTGCCCCCCTATTCATGGGCCGCATTTACTCTCCCTACCCTACCTGCAGGGTGTACCTCCCTCCATCCCCTGGCAGACTCTGGATTCCCTCCAGTCTGCTGGACCCCACCCCCAACCACCTAGCTAGCCCCCCCCACAGCTATTTTGAATCAGTTTAACCTCCCTTTTATGCTTCCAAATGTCTGTACTTAGCCTGGAGGTGCACTGGGTAATCTGCCTGATGCAAAGATGAACCGCTAAAGGTGAGGTTTAAAGCAACCCAGCTCAGCTCAGGATTGTTATGACTTGCCTTTGATTTTAACTTGCACAACTAGGGTTTTCTATACTAATAGTATAATAATATGATGGATTTAAACACTGCACTTGTTAGCTTGTAAAAATATTGGACAGATTTATTATGCAAAATGTGTGTGAAAACAAGAAAAGCACTTAGCAATGAGAACATAAAATGCTTCCTTCTGCTATTGCCCAATTTTCGGTGTGTATTTCCTCAGGCCTGCATGGAATGCCACATGAAATTTAAATAGACAGAAAAGCAGAAGAGGGAAACTTGAAATAAAATTATAAACAATGTGATTTTTGCTTATGAGGACACATAATTACCCTTGTTTTATTATTTTTGTTCTCATTTCCAACTTGTCCCTCCATTATTAGTTTGTGCAATGTTCATTAGGCAGATAAGATTCAGACTGAAACAGCAATGCGAAACAGACTGAAACATTTAGTTTCACCTTAACTTTCATCTGTGGGAAGCCCGGTACGACTTCTGCTTTTGCTGAAGCAAAAATCGTTTTATGACAGGCCAGAATAAGATAAATTAATTAGCTTGTTATAGCTGCATGAGAACCATATTCCTTTATAGAGAGATTTTATTTTAAACCTCATATAGAAAAGATTTTTTAAAAATGATATGTTCTTCTTTTAAAGTATGTATTTCAGATCCAGTATTATAAACTGTTTAGGTCCTAGGAAAATATTTAAGCACAAGAACAAAAGTATTGAAATCATTGAGGCTACTAGTGTGCTTCCATAAATGCATACTTAAATGATGTAACTTTGTGTTGAGGACAGCCCTAATACTATATCTGCTTGTGACTAGGAGGGTATGACAGGAAATGGGTTACTCTATATGTGACCTTTTTCTTATACCCTTCCCCTAAAGCAATGGTGCCCTATCTTTTCTCACTGCAGCCAGATGAACAATGCCCAGTTAATCTGCAGACCATATCACGCTGGTAAACCTAATCCAGTGCATAGGGCAGGTATGGCAGGGCCTGATTTGGCTGCATGGAAGGGGGCAGGGGGAGCCTAGGCTTGATCCAGCAATGCAGGGGGAAGGGGCATGGCCAAGCCAGTGGAACAGGGCCTGGGAATTTGGCAGTGAGGGAAGAATGGCAGCATTAATTGCCGCTGGTTCCTTACCAAATTTCCTGACTTGTAGGGAGCCCTGCAAGCCAGGTGCCATGGCTCCATAGGCTGGATTTAGCCTGTGGGCAAGAGATTGAACACCCCTGCTCTGAAGTACTCACTAATTGCCACTGTCAGAGACAGGATATTTAGGGCCTGGTTTAAATTGCTGTCTAACCCACTAATATTGTCACCCAATCATGGTTGGGTGACAAGCCCAGATCACAGCACTCCCCCACACCCTCTGATTGGCTGAAGGATCAGATTTAGGGCCAAGTTTAACTGCAGCAGCAGAGGCCTTGCCCCAAAGGCTTCTGATTGCTACTGAAAAGCCCATGACCCCCACCCCTCACTGGAAGAAGCAGATGGCCCTGGTTCTGGGGAGGGAAGAGGCTGTTTGCTCCTTCACACATGTGTTCTCTCCCTCAACACTCAGCCCTTGCCCCCTCAGGCATCCCCAACCTCCTACACTCCAGTTTTTGTGCCCGGAGGAGCAAACAGCCCTTCTCCTACTCATCCCCGAGCTCTCTCTTCCTCCTATGCCTTTTGTAATCCCTTCCCCACTCCCTGGGCTGCTAGGCTTTTGCTGCTGGCTGGGGAATGCTTTCTCTATCCAGTAACAGCCACCTTGTTGCAATGAAATGCTATGATATGGTTACTTGAGTGGCCATAGCATGACATTTCATTGCAAATCACATTTTTCATGAAAATCATTTAATTCCATGATTTTCACACAAATGTGAAATAATGATTTAAACTAGGCCTTAAGGATACTGGGCTACAACAGGGGCAGGCAAAGTCCAGCCTACAGGCCAGATTGAACCTGCAGCAGACTCGTTTCCAGCAGCCCCTGCCTGTGTCACTGTGGCCAGTTTCCATGGAGACCCCAAGAGCAGTGGAGGTGTGACAACGTGGGGCCAGGGTTTCCATGGAGACCAGCCCCAGCAATGGCAAGACATGCGGCAGAGTGGGGAGCTGCTCTGGGGCCAGGATCTTGTGATGCTGACTGCATGGTCCAGAACTGAGGCAGAGCTGTGACCCACTGCTTGCTTGCCCCAGGTCAGGGAATGGCAGCTCTGCTCCGGCTTCGTACCATGCTGTCACCACTGCAATATCCCAGCCTTGGCCTTGGAGCAGCTCTCTGCCCAGCCATGCAGTGTGCCAGCACTGCTGAGGCTGGTCTTTGTGGAAACCCTGGCCCTATGCTGGGATGGCCATGCCACAACTTCCATGACTAGGGACAGACATTCAAAAAGCCTGAGTCTGAATTGATTCAGTCTTTGCAGGTTAGTTTAACCTGTCTAGGTTGAACCGGTTTGTAACCGAACAGACATCCCAAAAATACAAGAACATGCCTGCAGTGGCTTAGGCTAGAAGCTGGGGAGTGGAGGGGCAAGGGGGCAGTGTTAGAGCAGCCCTCCCTTCCCTTGCATAGTACTGAGCTGATGGGGTGGTGGCCAAAGTCTGACAGAACACTCTTATTAGCCCAGCAGGGAATTGATAATAGTGTTTATCACCCCATTAAAAAACAACAGAGGGACATTACCAGCTACCTGTTGATTCTGCCTGTTGGTTCTATCTGCTGATTTAAGCACAGGCCATAGCCAGCACTTGGGCTGCTAGCTAATACACAGACACCTCTCCACAAGGCAGAGGGGAGGGGGGAAATTCCTGTTTAGCAGGGAGTGGTGAGGGGGCGGAGGCTGAGCAGCCTGCAGTCCCTACTGGAGCTCCAGCCAGGGAGCAGAGGGCCCTGCCCAGCCCAGAAAGCATGCCAGGATGCTGGGGGAGTCTGATTTATCTTAAGCAAGGGGCCTGGGACAGATGTTACGTACACTGTTTTGGCTCAAATCAGTGAAGTCTGATACTACATTCAACCAGGTTTATCTCAAACCGGTTTCAGCCATTTTCAAACTGGTTTATGCGCACTGAACATCTGTTCTGTTACAGGTTTAAATCAGTTTCTGATCACTTTAACTGGTTTGTGTGTAATATCTGTCTCTAGTCCATGGGGTCTCCATGGAAACTGGTAGCAGAGATGTAGGCTGGGGCTGCTGGGAAATGGAGGCCGGCAGATGGCCAGCTCCATCATTTTGCCCACCCCTGGTCTACATGGACCCTTAGTCTGACCAAGCAGGGCAGTTCTTATGTTCTTTCACAAATTATCCAGATTATCACCTTTTTCTATACACATTAGAAAACAGTCTCAGCTATTCCAATTTATGATAGGTGATGATGTGGCTGTAATTCATGGATATGAGGAGATGAGGATATGAAGAAAGGCAGAAAAACAAAAGATATTGTGAAGATATACTTTGATGTTAGTAATCAGTGAGAACACAGAAATCTTTATTTAACTTAAAGCAGTAGACAATTTTGAGGCCTGTTTCCCCTTTCACTTACACCCATGTTATGCCTGTGTAACTACTGATACAGCCTTTGTCCTGATGTGTGCTGGCATAAGCAAGAGGAAAAAATACGACCCTTTATTCTCCGATTTTAGGCTGTATACAATCTGTTTTTTGGGGTTTTTTTTAAAGATGTGCAGAAAAAATATTGATTCTGGGGAAATTCTGCAAACTCCACAGCTGCTACCAAGGCTGACACATTGAACCAGATCCTCTATGAGTGTAAAGTGGCATAGCTCCACTAAGAATCTGTTTATTGCCTGTAACTAATACTAGTATCCCTAACTTCACTCTGTGAACTGAGCCCCATATGACTCATAAGCACAACAGAAGGAGATGTGATGACTGACACTGAATATTCTTGCCTATAACTAGGGTTTGAAATACAGGGGGCCTCAGTGGGGGAGGCAAGCCCTCCTATAAGAGACAAGAGCCTCCTCATAAGAGATGAGAGCCTGCCCCATGCTTTTTCAAGCAGCTCAGGTGGTGGCAGCAGTGGTGGCTCCTTCCGGCTTCCGGCTGCCACCACCACAGAGCTCCGGAAAGAGATGAAGTGTAATTCAAACTCTAGACATAGTTTAAATCTTATTAAATCTAATCTGCCATGCAATCTTGTAAGCTCATGAGGTCAGTATTTAACAGAGAAAACATTCAAGAGTAAAGTGAAGAAAGTGAACTTACAAGATCCTTTTGTCCTGCCCAGCCACTTTCCTTCAGGGTTGTCTGTAATGCGGATGATTTCAATTTGATCCCCCTGTTTGACAGTCAGCTCATTCTTTCCTCCCTTGTAGTCTGTGCAAGCTTGTGCCTGGTGAATAACTTGGATGGGTCCTTGTAGCTGCACAGAAAAAGCAACAGGAGAAATCAAACACATGTAACCGTACAAGTCATGTTGACTGCTGTACCAAAGCAAACAATAATGGAAGTATTTGTATTAGAATTCAGGAATCACTGGGTGAAATTCAATGGTTTGTGTTATACAGACACAGCTTAACTATCCCTTGTGATCTTAAAACCTGCAAACATTTGAAGGCATTATGAAAGAAGTGAAGAAAAATTCAATTGTGGAAAGATTTGTTGCTGTATGGGCCAGCCCAGGATGAACAAAGAAAGAGAAGATATCCCTGTAGAGCAGGAGGGGCAATTATTTGGGCCTGTGGGATACATAGGGAGTTTTGGTAAGCTGTTGCAGGCCAGGTCAGAACCCCTCCCAACAACTCACCACAACACTCTAAGGGGCCTCATCCCATCTGCTTAGCTGGGCACCCTGCCACCGTGGGTCCTGGCTGGTCTCCATGAAGATCCTGGGATCATGGGACAGGAGCCTAGAAGTGACCAGCTGCATTTGTGGAATTGCTGCTCCTGATCACCCCTACTGTGCAGCATCTCCAGCATGGCTCCTGCCACACACTTGACACCTAATGTGCCTCTCACAGCCCTGCCTGGCCCACGCTCTCCTTCCTCACAGCTCAGGCCCGCCACTGCTCCCCACCTTGGTGGTGGCTCTGCCACCTCCCAAACCCTGATCTGCTGCCAACTTCCTGCTTTGACTCAACCCTTTGGTGCCATCTCCAGCTCCTTCCAGCTGCACCCAGGGCTGCAAATGGTGCCACCTTAGGTCTCTTTCCAGGTGCCATTCAGGCTGGGCTAAGACTTGGCTCTGCACAGTGCCAGGAGTTAGAGCATCCACAGAAAGAGCCGAGCCCCTGCCAGGACTGCAGGAACCCCTTGTATTCTGGTCACTTAGGGGCCCTTCAGCTCCTGACACCCAGTCCCATCAGCCACTTAGCCAGGGATCCCAGCCCTGGCCCACACACCTGTTCCATTTCTGGGCTCTGCTCTGGGCCCTGGCTGGGATGGGGACGTGGATGGGTGGGGAGCAGCATTAGATTGAGTGGAAGCAGGAGCTTCACAGTGGGCTGGGGAGGTGACAGAGCCACTGCAGCATGTTAATACTTATTCTCTAACAGCAGGAGAGCAATAGTGTGGGAAAGGGATTTGGAGCCAACCCTCTGAAAAATCCAAGCTAAAATATAATGGTATTGTTTACAGTGTGTGTTTAAATGACACAAGGCTAAATAATGACTTGTGCATTTACATAGCCTGCTAGGCAAATTCCTTACTTTGAATCTCTTTCTGATTTCTTGCTCTTTCTTTTCTTTTTCCTTTTGCTCTTTTTTCTCTTGGTCCAATCTTTTCTTTTCTTCCTTCTCTTTCTTTTTCTCCTGTTCTTTTGATGAGGCTCTGAAAATGAAAATACAGTGTAAAAACCAAAGGGTACTTTATCTCAGACTTTACTCTGAAGTAAAACGACATCAGTCTCCAGTCAACAATTTCTTAGGGTGATATTAGGTTGTGGATTTTCTATTGTAAATGGTGGATTTTTGTATCTTCCATGTAGTGTAAGAGTGACATTGTAGCCACGATAGTCCAAATACTCTGCAACCCATATGCGGAATCAAAGGGACAGTGGTCAGTGGAGTTCATTTGCACAGTCTCACCCAAGGTCATCTAACTTCTAATAAGATCAAGGAAACATTTCTAAACTTTATTGAGGATAGCTTTGCATGGACATACTAGATATAGGAGACAGTATAAGAAAACCTTTTCCTGCAGTGCATCTGCACAGGATACATCTATAATTTAGCTGGCTATGCTGGAGATACCATCAAATACTGTCTAAAATGTCAGCAGCCCCAGAACTATCTTGTCTGAAGATGTGTGTACTAGGCCTGTGCAAAGTGGCTAGTATTTGCTTCAGATTCAGATTTGACTGATTTGGGGGACAGTGATGTGATTCAGTGATTTGAATCACTGTCCCGAATCAATTAGGCTGAATCTGATTTAGACAGGCAGCTGCTGCCGAATTGGCTGAATTTCCAAATCAAACAGGCCCCATCGTGCGCCTGCTCTCCCAGCCTAGTCAATGGCTGCCCCACCTGGCCCCAGCATCCTGGCACTTAACCCCTCCCCCGCAAACCCCCATGCTTACCAGCTCCCGGCAGGCGGGGGGGAGGGAGCAATGTGCGATTCCCACTGGCCCCCACTGCACTGTGCTCTGTAGGGGGGCTCTGCCAAGAGCCCCCAGAGGCCCTGATAGCTGCTTTGCTGCTTCAGCAGCTGGTGAGTGCAGGGCTTTTTTTTAAAGCACCAGAATGCTGGGACAGGGCAGGACAGCCAATGATGGAGCTGGGAAAGTGGGCAGGGGTCAGAGGGCACTCACAGGGGATGAGGGAGCAGGCAGGGGATGGGGCCTGGTGGAGGTCTCCCTATGGTCTTCTTCCCTCTCCTCTAGCCCCGCTACCTCCCACCCCCTATTTACCAGAGACTGCCCAAATCTTCGAATCTCCTCCTAATCTTTTCCAAATAGACTTGCAGATTTTGAATCAATTTGAACCTTTTTATTGGTTTCCTGATTCAATTTGCATTCTGAGATTCAGCCTGATTTGGGCTGAATCTTCACCAAATTGAATCAGCAAACCAAAGCTTCGAAGAGCCCTAGTGTGTGCACTGCAACTGAGTCGTGTTATTACATCAGATGTACACATATCCACGCTGGTTTTAACTAGCAAGCTTGTATGTTGGTAGCAGCATAGCTGCAATACTACAGACTTCCATCCCTGAAGCTTAATAGGCCCCAGATATGCTTGTGTACTATGCACCTGCATCCTAGAAAGCAGCATCTGAAGCTCTATTGCTTCATAGGGTGTAGCAAGACTTGTTGCTCACTAACAAACTTCCTGGAAGCACTGTACCCTTTGAGGTGCTTCCTTCATGCAATCTGTTCCCATGCCCCTCTTTTGCAAGTTTCCTAAACAGAACTGCCTGGGCTCAGAGGCTGAATTACTGTATTGCCCCTGGTCAAACCTCTCAAATGTTCTTTATTTTACTCTCAGAGTTACCATGTTCTGGGTATGCCTTGTGTACTCAGCACTTTTACTGATGAAAATTATTTTGCAGAAGAAATAAGGAATCATGAAAGAGGAGTTCTTGAAAGGGCTGTTTTCACCAAAAAAAGAAAAGAATCCCAAAAGAGCTGTTTTCACCAATAAAAGCTTCCCAGATAAAAGATTTCTGTGTGTTTCTCGTTTTGAGGCTCTGCCACATGATGTAACTTTGGTGTATTGAAAACCCATCCAGCTGAGGGACGTGGAGCAGAGTCCAAGGGAAATTTGTCCTTTTTGTCTTTGAATTCAGGCAGAAGGGTGGAAAGGGTGGCACCTTAGAGACTTAGTTCAAAGAGGCATGAACTTTCATAGATGGCAGCCAACTGGGTCAGAAGTTACAGATCTGCTCTGCAGGTATGAAGATGATTTCATATCCTGGGAACTGTCAATCCAGTACCTCTCATGAGCTCTAAATAAATTCAGTTTGAAAACAACACTAACAGAAGTATTCAATTTGTATACAGGTTGAGTTTTTTTTTTCTCTTCAGGCAATAATTCTGTGCAGCAAGTGAGGTTTCTTCCAAATGGTAGCAATCATATGACTTAATTTTCAGACAAACCTCCAACTTTATCAGACATAGATGAGGAGCAAGGCTGTTAACTATTTGACATGCTTTCATTAGGGAAAATGAGCAAGATAGAGGACAGCAGGGATGGCAGTGCAGACAGATGAAGCATATTTCTTAGGAATCTGTTTCTTCCCTTTGTAACAAAGACACACTTGCTTATAGTTGCATACGTTAGATTTGCTACCTCATGTCATTTATGTCTTCATACATCTCTCCATCGCTTCCTTGATCCTGTAAGAAAAAACGATAGTGCTTCAGTCTTTAGCAGCCCAAAGATTCTGGAATTGCATAGAGAAATAGACATACTGGTTGTACTTGACAGCTGGTTTACAGCTAATTTAAGCAACCATTTGCAGATTCATGTAACCCTTTCATATTCGTATTACTAAACTGTTCAAACCCATCTTCTTCTGTAATGACTATGACCATAAAAAGAATCAAACTCAGGACCCTACCCATCTAGGAAGGGCCCCATAGTAAACATATTGATTGTTCTGAATTTAATCTCTGTCTTCTAACTTTAGTTATGGAAACACTGCATCTCAGATGGGGCTACACGGAAGAGGCCGCCAAGTTAAGAAATCAATACATCAGTGGAGAATTGAGGAGTGCAAAGCTATTTTAAGGACTAAAATGGGACTCAGATCAGTTCTATTTACTGGAAATCTTCTGCAGGCTACCTAGGCCCTTATTCAGTCAGGTACTTAAAGTCAATGGGACAACACATGATTTAGTACCTTGCTGAAATAGAGCCAATGTCCCTGGAAAATTTCACTGAAATGAAAAGTCAGAGGAAAATGGAAATGGAAGCTTTTATGAAGTTTTTGGTTTCTGGCCAGGTTTAATAATTACTTCCAGTTCTGTTCTTGGTTCACCCACTTTTACTGCTGTCCTCTCTAGTAAGACGTTCCACAATTTGCTAGCAATACACTAACATTATTCTGCAATAAGCTTTTCTAATACAGTGATGTATTAAAAATAATGTGTTTTCGGTATAGTATGAAGGATAACACTTACCCCATCTGGATTTCCATGACCTGAATAACCAAAAGTATAAACAAACTGTTAATTTCTTTGATAGGGAAAATTTCTCATCCTGATGTTAGCTATTTAGACACATGTACAGCTATAATGACAGCAGCACTAAATATAGCAATATAACAAATCCTAGCTGTTCAGTGGGGTGAAGAATGCAAAGTCTTTGGGATAAACAGAGCTTCTCAGTAGTGTACACAGTAAACTTCTACAAGCGTCTGGTCTAAGTACTTTCCCATCATCTGCCGCAATGTCAATTAAATAATATTTTTCAAAACCCAGAACATTCTCATTAACAGTTTTCAATAATTATGTACTTTTCCTTTATAACGATTTTCAAAGCTTACATTCTTCTAGGTAAAGCAGATAGTTAAAGACATTATGGCTAGGGACAGACATTACACATAAACTAGTTTAAGTGATCAGAAACTCATTAAAACCTGTAACAGAACATAAGTTCAGTGCACATAAACCAGTTTCAAAAGGGCAGAAACTGGTTTGAGATAAACCTGGTTGAATGTAGTATCAGACTTAACTGGTTTGGGTCCAACCAGTTTATGCAATGTCTGTCCCAGACCTTTTCCTGGTTTAATTTAAACCAGAGTCCCCCAGCATCCAAGATCCTTTGCAGCTGTGGGCGGGGCTGTATTGTCTGCTCCACAGCAGAGCTGGCTCCACACCTATGCTCCCTAGATGGACCTCTGACAGAGACTGCAGATACAGCAGTGTCTGCTGTGTTCCCCCCTGCTCAAGCAGGAATTCCCCTCTCCCACAGCAGAGACTGTAGCCAGCATGTGGTACACTAGCTAATGCCAAGAGGTGTCTGAGTAAGGCAGACAGGACAGTGTTTGCTTAGGGTTTTTTGGAGCTAAAAGAGCTTGAATTAATGAGAGAGGCTTTTGTTTTCATGATAGGCTGATAAACCAGTGTTACTCCCTATGTAACTCCCGGCTGGCTCCACTGCTAATCAGAAGCAGCAAGGTGGGGGCAGGGAGGGAACCCTTCCTAATCAGAGCATCCTGCGAGAGCCTGGCCATGCCTCCCCCTCAGCTCAGCATTATGGAAGGGAAGGGAGGACTTCTCTACTGCCCCCCAGCTTCTAGCCTGTGATTCCTCAGTCCAGAAGGGTAGATGTGTGGGAGGGGGAAGAGACTGGGCAGAAATTCAATTTCAGCTTTGTACATACTGTGCAGCTAAGCTGGCCAGCACACTGCATGATGCACACTGTGCCTGGCACATTATACTTCCTTCCTAAGAGCCCAGAAGGCAGACAGTGACTCAGTAGGCATATCTAATAGGCCTGTGCAAAGCAACTAGTATTCACTTCACATTCAGCTGATTCGGGGGATAGTGATTCTATTCGGTGATTCAAATCACTGTCCTTAATTGATTCAGTCAAATCTGATTAGCAGATTCAGCTGCTGCTAAATCTCTAAATCACCCATGCCAGGCCCATCCTCTGCCTGCTCTTGCCACCTGGCAATGGCTGCCCTACCTGTCCTAGCTCCCGGCACTTTGAAAAGTGCCGGCAGACTCACCGGCAATCCCCACTGCCCTCCACTGCCCCATGCTGCATGGGGGAGCTCTGCATAAGTCCCCTGCCTCGCTGTCCCAGCTCCCCCATGGCTGCAGCTCACTGAAGCTCTGGCCCTTTAAGACCCCCCCTCCAAACCCCCCCCCCGGACTCACCATTCCTGCTGGCAGGGGGCAATCCCTGCTGCCCCATGCTGCATGGGGGACTCTTTCATGAACTCCCCAAAGCCCTGAGGCCACTGCAGGAGCAGTGAGTCCCAGAGTTTGTCTCGGTTGTTTTTTTTTTTAAAGGGCTGGAGCTGGGCTGGGCAGGGCAGCCATGGGGGGCTTGGGGGCACGTGCAGAACCCCTCATGCAGCGGGGCACAGCGGGGATCGTCCCCCTGCCTGGCAGCACCCGGCGAATTGGGGCTTTTTTTCCCCAAGGGCCAGGAGCTTGGGTGGCCGGGCAGCTATGGGGCAACTGGAGGAGTGGATGGGTGTGGGAGGCTGGGGGAGCAGGCAGGGGCTGGGGCTGGCAGGGGTCCCCCCCATGTTCCTCTTCCCCCTCCTCCCACCCCCTCCCCTACTTACCAGCTCTGAGTACGGCTGCAGCAGGGATCCCTGCTGCAGCCACCGGGGATTGTCTGAACCAATTCAAAGCTCTCTAAATCTTTTCCGAAGATTCGGAGATCTTCAGATCAATTCAGACCTTTTAATTGGTCCCCTGATTCAATTTGGATTCGGAGATTTGGCCACCGAATCAGGCCGAAACTCCTTTGAATCGAATCACGACCCAAAGCTTCGCATAACCCTAATGTCTACACGAGATGCTTACTGTGGGGTTACCTAATTAGCTCTGCAGTAAATGTCTCTGTGTCTACACATGCAGAACTATTAGGATGGAGTAAACTAATTTACGACACTGTAGGTTAGTACTTGTAAATACAAGTACTATCCTGAGGCAGAGTTTTTTACTCTGCAGCAATGTACGTGTAAATGCTGAAGAGGCTGGCTGGGGCACAAGGGTGCTTCAGTACAGGGACTGCCTGCTAGCTAGCTTTACACTGGAGCACTGTTGTGCCCCAGCCATCCCCTTTGCATCATGCTGAGCTGCATTCGAGAAGCGCTGGGCTGGCATGCAGACCCCATGGATACCTTGCCAGCTGGGGCCACTCTGATCCAGTTCAACCTGCTACACAATCATGAGTGCATGTTCAAATGCAGTGCCTGGGAGCAATAAACTCTGGCGCAATATACACCAGAGTTTATCGCTGTGCATTAATAACATGTATAGACATGCTCCGTGAGTCACAGTCCCCTCTTCTGGCTGCTCCTGCAGAGCACAAATGTAGAGTGTCCTTTGCTTTGGGCATATCTTGATTAAATATCTTGATTTATTTAATCAACATTGCATGTTTCTTTAGAACACACTAACTTGGAATCTGAAAGACTAGCATTTGTTATGGAACAGATTTTACTATCTGGTAATTTATCAGGCCAAACATTTTCTAAGACAAAACTACTGAGGCATTCAAAGAGCTTTCTAATGGAAACTGGCTGTCACATTAGTAATGGAGAAGTTAGTATCATGGTAGAACTTCCTCTACTCAATAATACTGATTGCAATGCAATAACACCATAAATAACTATGATAGTTATTTATCTTATAAATACAAGGTACTTAATTCTCACATTGTTGTTATTAATTAAAATGCACTCCTCTTACCATCTGACCCAAATTCAACATCATCATAGCTTTGCTCATTGTCTGGAGTTCTGTAAATATGAAAGAAAAACATATGATAACTGAGAAAGTGATCCCTATACTTGTACCTTACCATAACCTAGCTAAATGCTTGACTGTATGTGTCAGTTATTTGGGATGAGTGGATAGTATGTTGATCCCTGCACAGTTTTAAGTACAGTGAATGATCATGCTCAATTATGATCCTTTTTTTTTGTATCATAGCATTTCTATATCAAATATAACAACAGTAATAAATAAGCCAGAAGCACTTAGGTACCATGGTAATGTGTGTGGTATAAGAACTGTAGTATGGCAGGCAGACAGGTGGATAGCCAAAATAGATAGACTCTGCTGGGCTCTTTTGGAACATGAATCATCCCTGCAGGTGCAGCCTTGTCACAGGATGCATGAAGTGGAGCACTGTAGATTTGCATGACACATTAAAGACAAATATAAGATTTGTTCTTTGCCTTGAGGAGTTCCAAGTCTAAATTAAGACATAACTTGACAATCAATGGCAGAAACCTTGGGAGAAGGTTAGGAATGAGATACAGCAGTTGGCCTTGATGGTGGCTAGGTCAATAATAGATGCATATCAGAAGTTCTGGTGAGCTGAGGAGAAAATGTTATTTAGGGATTTTTTAGTACTGTTTAAGGGAAGATTAGGCCTCATGGACAAATTATAATTTCAGAAGATATTTGAGAGAACAAAGTTATTTTAGGAAGGCGTTTTCAAGCGTATAGGGCTGAAAAGCAGAAAGAGGGAATGAGGAAATAAGCATGTGGTTATGTGTGTACATGAAACAGAGGGTGTGAAGAAAGAAGACAGCACAGAAGCAGGCTGGTGCTAAGCTTTCCAGGTCCCCCAGGCAACATGGAGAAACTTTAGTTATAAGCAGCAAACAGGGAAATGTAGACAAAGGTTTATTTCTAGGAATACGGAGGCAGTAGGACCAACTGTAGCTTAGCTAGCTGGCCATGAGATGGCAGACTCGATGCAGTTTAATGTTAACACTTTGTTAAACACTTCTACTTGGGTTCATGAGGCTTTCTATCAGACCATGCCTCAAGTTCAAGTAGAGCAGGATATTTTGAACAAAAAAATATCCTGGGCTGAGTAGCAAAGCAGAAACACCCTGGGTGTCTGATCTGTTCTCTATGTCTGATGTGAACAATGTTGCTCATGGCAACATTTCTCATTTTTTAATACTGAACCTGCTTTCAGTCACTCTTCAGTTTAGACACAAAATATTCAAATCTTTGGCAGACAGCAGATATCCAAATTGCAGGCCAAATTTGAAGGGAGGATGAAAGAGGAGGCTGGTTGATAAGGGAAGCTTCAAAATTACAGCTAGGAGCCAGGTTCTGCTTTCACGTTTGAAATCTCTGACAATCTATCAGCTCTTCAGCTTGGCAGAGCTGTTTCCTGCAAAGCCTGGTATGTGCTGTGACCCTGTGACTTCCCCATCCTCTCTGTCAGCGGTCAAGGGTTCTGGGAAAAGGATCTCAGCTGCTGCTGTTTGAACACCATTACTTTTTACAAAGGAGACAGGAGAGGACACCTGCCATTTCCTGCTCTGTAATATTGAGTGGGGGAGATAGAGGGAAGGAGCTTTCTCTTACCATTTATAGAGTGGAAAGGAGGGAACTGATTGCATATTTTGTGAGGCTGGCCAAAATCAGGTGATTAACATGTCTTAGTAGCTTGGACCTAGTCCTGCTTCTGGGCCCACATAAAGGGCATAAAGGGTTTCTGTCACTTTAATAGCAACCCTGGCAAAAAGAGCAGCTTAGTCTGGGAGATCAGATCCTGACAAAAAGAGCACCTTGGTCTGAGAGATCAGATTCTGGCAAAAAGAGCAGCTCAGTCCAGGGGGTCAGATCCTGAGGTGTCTGAGAGCTTGCCACTCTGAGTGCACTGATCTTTGACACTGCACACAAACTGCTCAGCCTCAAGAGAATGTACATGAACATTTTTTTTTTATTACTTACGTTGTCTCGGTGCTGGCTTTGATGTTTCTAGGAGGTAGGCTGGGGGCTGGCAGTGCCTGGGCTGATGGGTGGGAAGCTGGAGGAGGAGGGGGCAGCACTGGGGTCGGTGTTACCGAATGTGGTGGTGGAGGTGCAGGCGGGGACAGCGCTGCTGATGGTGCAAATGCCTGCTTACAAAGTTCTTTGTTAGGGCCTGAAACAAGAAATTGAAGAGAAGCAATTTATCCAGCAAGCTCCTCAATGTGAGGTGGAGGTAAAACATTTTTCCTTTGGAAAAAAATATTGGTATAAAACACTAATAGGTTTCACTTCCCAGGATGAATAATAGTTATTCCAACTATAATCTACATATTGCCTAATAATGCAGTGAGAGAGATTCCCTGGCCAGAAGAGGTTTCTGCTTAACTAGGCTTTGGAAATCCATTTGCCCACTCATCAGGAGGCCACAGGAACCATTAGAATTTAGCTCTCATTGTTTAAGCCTTGAATTCCACGTCATTATATTTGCAAGATAAACTCCCACATGTAAAAGAAGCATAGATGGATGGATCTTGTGATCACAGTTGCTCATAGATTTATCCTATTGCAGCCAAATAAAAATAAGAATATGTGATCCATTTAGAAGTGAAACTGTTAAGGGATGTTTCAGTTTCAGCTATGGGTATTTCAGACGCTAGTTGTGGCTAGTGATGAGAAATGGAAGCATGCTGATAAGACATGGACACTGCACTACAGCTATACAAGGTATTAAGAAACCTCAGGAAGAACCCTGCACCGCATACAGGCCTCTTAGATATGCTTCACATTTGGTAAGTGTGGAAGAGATTGTCATTCAAGAGCTGAGCTTTACAGCTATATAAGGTAGGACTGGGATATATAAAGGATTTTAGGTGCAGTATGGAGAAATGCAGAGACATATTAATTTCTGTAGCTTTCCATTAACTTGAGGCAGTGTTTAAAGGCTGGTAGGGGAGAAAAAAAGAGACATTCCAGAGGAGTTTCAAAATTACCCATGGGTCATAGATCTTTTTACACCTATAACTACAATAACTACAAGAACTATGCAAGAAGTTAAAATGGTAGGAGTTAGCCTTCTAGAATCGGCAGCTATACAAACAAACTGTCAGTATAAAGGTGCACACCTGAACAGCCATGGAGATCTCTCACCCCATTTTTTTTTTATTTTTAGACAAGTAAAGTGAAACAAGCTTAAAAACAAAGATGAAACAGGTATCAGACCACAGAAGGGAGTTATCTGAAAGTGTTTGTCGAATGTGTTGCAGCAAGATATCATGACGCTCAAGTCATACTTAATGTACAAGCCTCAACAAAAAAAACATAGAAGCAAGTTATTTTGTTCCTCTGAGCATTCACATTCAAAGAAATTATGTAAACAAACCCACATGCATCCATTACCTGGATGGATATACGTTAAAACTAGAATTTGGCTGGTGTCCATCTGGAGATGGAAAGCTACTCCAAAAGAACAGAATGCCTGGGATGGGGAAAAAAGATTGAGGGAAAGTTCAGCAAAAGTAAACTTGGGAGAGGAGAGAGCAAGCAGAATTCATAGCCGTTTTCTTGAGGACAGTAATTTCTTGAGGACAGTAATTTCTTGATCTACAGTAATCCTTTGGTCTCCAATGAATATGCCGTAGGCACAGATCTATGTCGCAAAGATCTAGTTGGAAAAAAAATATCCAAAGAAATTTGTAAATGCAGGGAAAAGCAAAGCGATTTGAACACAAGGAAAATATGGCTCATCTCTACTTACTACATGCAGTCAAATCAAAAGTAATTACAACTACTGAAAGTGCTTCAAATGACAATTGTCAAATGAAATTCAGAATGGCAAATCTATTGTAGCTTCATATTTGTGAAATATTAACAATAGATATTTGTAATGAGTCAGTAAAACATGCATGGCATTTGAAAACCTCTCTCTTTTGAAAGACATTTTTGTTGTATTATCATAGCCCCTAAGCCTAGGACCTTGTCATGGATCAGGTCTAGAGCACTGCTTGGTACTAAGAAAACAAAACAAAGAGACGGTCCATCCCACAGAGGGCTTACAGTATAAAATGAGAAAGATACAGAGATACATAGATACAGACAGAGAGGTGGTATAAAGAAGTCAGTAAGACAATACTGGTCAGTATAGTCAGTAAGAACACACCAACTGAGATATCATAGTTACTATAGGCAGTGATAGAACACTTACAGTTAAAACAGTCTAATACTTGCTATTATACCACCTTACTTGCATTACTTTACTGTAATTATTTGGATTGAAATTTTCTATGACACCTGTTTACCACCTTCTACATTTTTAAAAGAGAGTTACAGCAAAAAGTGGTCATTTTTGAGAATAAAATTAGGGGAAAATATTTTGTTATGCTCATGATAAAAAAATGTTGTAGTTATTCTATCAAGAAGCAGGGCCACTGCCCTGCTCTGGGGCTTGGCACTTGGCAGGGAATTTGCTCCAGCCTCCTGGATGCACTTTTTGTTGTTTCCATGAAAACTATTCAAATCTGGCCAAGTTGTAAGTCTCCAATTAATTTAAAGCTGTACACTGTAGCCTTACAGAGAACTTGGCAGCTAACTTCTCCAGAGATTTCATCTACACTGAATATTCTCCCTCCCTGAAAACCTACAGTGCAGGCCAATCTTTTTAGCAGGTGTACATAAATTAGCCTTGTACCTTCCCTACATGAATCCTCTTGCTCTTTGTTTCTCTTTCTGCTTCCTGCCCTGTGCTCCGTTTGATCTCCTGCTCTGCATTTTGCTTCCTGCCCTATCTGCTGTTCCCTCCCTGACTGGCTTCCTGCCCCCTCCCCGAACTGCTATGTGCCATATGCAGAAGTTGCATGTGCCACACAGACCACTGATTGGCGACTCCAGACCTAAAACATGTTAACAAGACTGAAAATGAATCTTTACAGAGCAACTGAGCACGTTCCATTTCAGACTAGGAAGACCCAGAATAAAACATTGCCTGCAATTGCTCTTTTCAGGTGTTGGAGGGTGTTACGGCACCAGACCTCTGTCTCTCCTTTTGTTCTTCATTCTCCCCTGAGCAAAGCATTTGATCATCTAATCTAACCTCCTGCGTAGAATAGGACAATACATTTCACCCAGTTATTCCTGCCTGAAGCTGAATAACTAGAATTTGGCTAGAACATAAGTTGGGCTTTGGCTAACTTGCATCTCCCAAGGAGACGCATGAGTTTTGATCTGAAGATATTAAGCGACAGAAAATAACCCATTTGGTAGTTTGTCTTGGTGATTAATCATTCTCACTGTTATAAATGTATGCCTAATTTCCACTTTGAATTTGAATTCAGTTTGAATTCAGCCTCCCGACACTGATTTTTCTTATGCCTTTCTCCACTGTATTAAAGGGTCCATTAATATCCAATACATTGCATCCATGAAGGTACTTGGACAGTATAATCAAGTCACAGTTTCTGATAAATTAAACAGAGTGAACATGTGCAGGCTTTTATTTTAAAGTGTTGTTTTCAACCCAGAAATAATTTCTATGGCTCTTTTCTACATCTTCTGAAATTTTTCTATAACTTTTTTTAAAGAATATGAGTATCAGTCTCACTAACGCCATACATAGTGGTAAAATCATATTCCTACTCCTCTGTTTATCCATCCAAAGATCATATCATACCTTTCCACTACAGCACTTCACTGGGAGCTTCTTTTGAGTTGTTTGTCTGCTATAAACCCTAGCTCTTTTCTAGAATCGTTGCTTTCCAGATAGGGTACTTCCTTCTCAGGTGCGGTGCTCCTTTTTCAGTACTTCAAATTTATGTATTAAAACATTTTGTTGAATGGGCTCAGCTCACCAAGCAATCTACATCTTTCTGCATGATAGCCTTGTACCCATTCTTATCTACAATTGCACCAATCACAATTTTTTCAGTAGTTAACTTATCTTTTCTGGTAGACCATAGACAATAATGTTCAAAAATATCAGATCGAATGCAAGACCAAGTATGTTTTATCTGTGCAGTCACTTTTCTCAAACCATGTTGTAGACTTATCAAAAATGAAACCAAGATTATTTGAGAAAACCTCTTGTTCACAAACCCACGTTGACTAGCATTCATCACAGTTCTAGTCTTTAAGTTTTACCAACTGAATCACAATAACATTTCCATTATTTAACCTTATTTCAAACCCTTTATTTCTGCATTATACATCATTATATATCTGTAAAATACATTATGCCATTTCCCTCCTAATTTTTAATTCACTTTGGGAACATTTTTCTTTGTACAGTGAATGTGAAGAGTTAGATGCTTAGGATTGGGACTCACAAAATCCAGGCTGCTGAGTGACACAGCTAAGCCACTCAACAGGACACTGGAGACCAGGATACATTTGAAATCCTACCTGCTAAAGTGCAGCCCTGATTTAGAGACTGGCATTTACAATCTGAAACACTTTTCTGTATTTAAGGAAATCCTGACTATCAGGCCCCTCCGAGTTTGAGAAAATTTAGATCTGCTATCTCTCACCTCCCATCAGGATACAGGCAAGGCTAGATTGGAGGCATATTCCACACATCCTGTTAAAGCCAGTCCTCTTGTAACCAGGAGAACAAAATTTATGGGGCCTGCCAGGCAGCCAGCAAGAGGGATAATGATTTTTTATCTGAGTGATAAGAGCGTTTCCTTGGAAACGTTCCTCTCTCCTTTGACTCATGATACTGCTATAGTATGGAGGAAGCAGGAGTATGGCTCTGTTAACTATGCAACAAGAAAGAGAGCTGGGCTAGCCATCCCAAGTAGTAGTCACAAGCATCCACAGAGTGGAGTAAGAGGGAGTTTGTAACCTAGGTTTATAAACGGTTCAAAAATAGAAAAGAGTTTTAGAAAACTTCATAAAGTGTGAATGCCACCTTTCTCAAATGTGGAATTTCACCAAGTTCTGCTGTGAATTTGTTGGTGCCTGGTCTTTTATTTCATTGCTTTCAGGAGCCTCTGCATTCTCTTAATAATCTTATGTATATTTGACTCAGTCTCAACCTCTTCCTATCTTCCCTTCATACACTTCTAGTTAAAGTGTTCTTTCAAAACCGACTCATCCAAGCATACCCTTATTCAAACATTCACTTAACTTTCCTCACTCGAGTTCTGCTCTTCAGAAAGGCAGGCCCCCGCCCCGAGAAACACAAAATGCCTTCTGCTTTTCCTAAAACAGAAGACTTGAGGATGAGGCTAACTTCCCAGGAGGCACAACAAACTCACAGCAGAACTTGCTGAAATTCCACATTTGGGAAAGGTGGGGTTCACACTTTATGAATTTTTCTAAAAAATGTTTCCTATTTTTGAACCTTTTATGAACCTGGTCAAAAGATTTTGAGTTCTGAAACTAAAATGTTAAAAAAGGGAAGAGGTTTCAGCCACTACTATCTCCGCGTGTAAGATTTCCCACACCATTATTTTTTCCATCTGACTCTTCTCAAGGTACAAATATATCTACCTTGAGAACAGCCAGATACTATGGACATGGAAACTGTTGAGGATAACAGAAAATGTACCCAGAACAGTGGTTCTCAATCTCTTTTAGACATGAGACCCCTCTCATAAGTCTGGGAACTGTACAGCACCCCATCTCAAAAAAGGCTTTATTTATTATATTGCTTATGTCCTCACACAGGGCCTGCGTAGGAATGAGTCTGTGCTTATCTCCGTGTACCCCAGGACACGTTTCAAAGGATCTCACAGATCCCTAGTTGAGAATAACTGTACCAGAGGATATATAAAACTCTTGATATGCTAGGTATGAAAAGAAGGCTGGGAGATGGATGGTAGTTACAATTTCTCACATTTATCATACATTTTCTTTCAACAGCAGAGAAAATGCATTGAAGCCATTTTTGGATGAAGACAGTGCATTCCATTTTCACTGATTATAATTTTGTAGATTTTAATAATCATTTAAAGCAATTCACAAAAATTCTTAAACTTGTTCATGCTTCCATTGCATTTTAAAAATTCCTGCTGTTACATTTTGCATGTCACATTTTTCAGTTTTGCTGAAAACTATTTCACAGACTGAACACCGCCAATATCTGCAAGGCTTGCAGACTTCTCTGGGGTTTTAAAAGAGCACCACCACAGCTACAGGTTTTAAAAAAGTTGCAGCAATGCAGCTGAGCACCCACTTCCTACTTTATTTATGGTTTGCAAAGCATTTTTTTCTCCTTGGTTTCCCCCCACTCCTCTCTCTTGTTACTTTAGCGACAGCTCTGTTATTCTAGGTTTCACACTGAGGCTCTTTTAGAAGCACCCACAGTAAGTTAACTGTGCTCCCAGCATTGCTGAAGCTGAGTCCTTTTGAGCAGTATTGCTGCTGCTATCAGTTATGCTATCAAAGACAAGGATGACAATTATTGCAAGCATTGATCATATCCACTAAAGGGAAGGTTGAAGAATTTTTGTATTATGCTCCTCTGTTCTTGCATGCTATACATTTTCCAAATATGTTTTTATCTAGGCATAAGGACTAGGGACAGAAGTTATATATAAACCATTAAACCTGTTTAGAAACCAGTTTAAGCCTGTAACAGAACAAAAGTTCAGCACAGATAAACTGGCTTCAAAATGGCTGATCCCGGTTTAAGATAAGCTTAAAGATGGATGTAGTAAGAGATGTAACTGATTCAAGTTAAACCAGTGTATGAAACTTCTGTCCTAGATCTTCTCTCAACTCAAATTATCTCAGTTCCCCAGCATCCCAGGATGCATTGGGGCCCTCCACTAACCTCCCTGCAAGGCAGGTGGGCAGCCTGAGCTGTCTGCTCTGGCTGAGTCAGGGCCAATCCCACCCCGTGGGCAGCTAAGGTGGCCATGCGCCCTGGCTTGGTTGGAATAATTCAGGATTCCATTGCCCAGTCCTGGCTGGTTGGTCAAAAGTCTCAGGCTGTAGCCTACTGGGGAAGCAGAGTGGCATGGTGTACCAGGCAGGCAGCTGGGCAGGCATTACTGCTCCTGTGTATGAGCAAGGACATGCCACATGTGGGCGGGATGTTGCCTGCTCCAGGTCACCCACCTTGCTCCCACCAAGAAACAGTGGTATCTGTGTGGCTGCTTGCCTGGTGCACCATACTGTGCACCAGGCAACCAGTCCATGTCCTTGCTGGACTCTGGCCCAAGACTCTTGATAAAGTGGCTGGGATCAGGCTACAGAGTCCTGGAGTGGCCCAGATAAACCAGGACCACAGGCACCCTAGAAGCAGTGGTGCAAGTCATTGACCCACTGCAGGGACAGGGAAAGTATTCCCTACTCCCACCTGGCTCCTGAGCCTGGCATCTGCCCACATTGGGGGAGCTCCAGCCTCTGAAGGGTTTCCCCTGGTTGGTTGAAGATCCCAGCCCTCATCTGCCCAGCTGCTGGGGGTGATCCTCCTCACATGCAGCTGGGCCAGTGTGAGTCACTGATTCTCATGGGAAGGGGAGAACAAAGCCTCCCATCCCCATCTTGGGCACCTGAGCTGGGGTCTTCTCAGCTTGCAGGGGAGCAGTCCCTTGGTGGGGAGTTGCTCCATAGAAAGAAGGATCTGGCCCTGCTGACTGACATGAGCCCTTGGGGCTGCCTGGCACATCTTGCTGGCTGCTGCTGCTGCTGGGGTTTGGTGGGGCAAGCTGGGTAGCCTGGGGGGCTTGCACTGGGTGGTGGACATGATCCTATCCTCTGGTGCAAGCTCCCCAGGATGCCCAGCATGTCCAGTCAGAGCCTGGCACCAGCAGCAGCTGGCATGATCAGGCAGCAGGCAACTCAAGGAGCTTGTGTTGAGGTCAGGGACAGGAGCACTCTTGAGGGGAGGATCAGTCCCTGCCACATCTTGCTGGATGCTGCTGGTGCCAGGGTCTGGTAGGACATGCTGAGTGGCCTGGGGCTCTCGTGCCAGGTGGTGGAGACAGGAGTGCTCCATAGTGCCAAACCCAGAACCAGCGGTAGCCAGAAAAACATGCTGGACAGCAGAGTCCAATCCTTCTTTCCATAGAGCCGGCCTGGTTGGGCGAGAAGGGGGGAAATCCCCCCAGGACCCAGCCCCCCATCTAGGAAGGCCCCAGCTCAGGGGGCCAAGACTACAGTGTAGGATTTTGTTCCCCGCTCCCTGCTGCATGTCAGTGACTGGCAGCAGCCTGGCCATGCAGGAGGAATCACTCCCCTGGGGATCCCCCCACATACATGGATGCCAGGTTTGGGGGCCAGCCCTGGGAGGGAGTGGGGGGGACTCCTTTCTACCTCTCCCCTGTGTGTCAGTGACTGGCACTGGTTCAGCCTCACAAAGGGGAATTTACCCTCACCCCCTTCCTCCCTGCAGCTGGGCACACCAGGGCTAGGGGGATTGCAAGCTGGTCTGGGGATTGGCATGGGGCTCCTCCTGTGGCCAGACTCCCAGCTCTGAGGGCCACAATGGGAAGGGACTCTTTCCCCCCTTGGGGGCAGGCTGGGAGGTGTGCTCTAGTGCCCCTTCCTTCTGGCCAGGGTCTGTGCAGGCCTCCACCTGCCTTTGTCAATTGAAAATTGATTCATTATTGGTTCAGTCCATGCTGCTTAGAGCAACCAGCAAAGATTGAATTGATTCTGCCTTGGGCTTGACTCACTGTATTTAATCAAGTAGGCTAGGGAGTGCCACCACGAAGCAAGGCATGACTGATCTGTATGCTCTAAACCCTGATAATGATGTAATAAATAAGTGCCATTACTCTCTATCTTGGCCATACTTAGTCTGTGCCCAGGGTCAATGTATATGGAGCAGGTGTGCTGTGTTCACTGTAGAGGTCCCTAGCATGAAATGGAAGCTGTATGCGCATACCAGTAAGGACATAAACATATAGGTGTAAGGGTAACGGTTTTAAACTAGCGTTTTAAAAAATGTTTTCAATTTTTTGAAACTAGTCATTCTACAATGTTTCAAACTAGACATGATGAAATATTTGCCAACAAGTCAGTGTCTGAATCTACTTTTGGAGTCAAAAAAACATTTTTAGGTACGCAAATAACTTTCCCTAGACAGAGGACTCCACAGACTTCAACAGAACTATTCTGAGGAATAAAGATACTAACGTGAGTTCATTGTCAGCAAGAATCGCACCCTTTTGTATCAAAATGAAAGGCAAAGATATTGAGTGGTATGGCGGATGTGCAGCATTTGCCTGCATCCGTGAAGTTACTTCAGGTCACAGCAGTGGCAGCTTGTAAGGAGGCACATAGACTTATTCATTCTGAAATGTCAGATAAAACTCCCTATTGTTTGAAGTGTATCTTTAATATTATTCTTTATTTTTAAAAGATTTATAAACATTAGCCAGTTAATTTTATACCGTATGGATTTATTTCTGAAAAAAAATTAATTTGAATTATTTTGAAATGGAATAGGTTCGTTCCAAAAAGATTCTGATAATTTAAAATAAATCATTCATAAATCATGGACTATGGTCAGAGAGGGCATGAAAAGAAAACAGGGAGGGAAGGTAGTTAATAGCATGAGCACTCAGTTGTTTAAAAGTGACATTTTGTTTCTCAAAGCAACAAGCTGGTGGTGACTCTGATAAAGAACTCATTATATAGTTTTTACAATATTTAAACCAATTAATGTGGCATAGTATTCTAGTTAAAATTAATTAGAATGTTATAACTATGTGACCTGTGCAAAATTTACTCGCATAAGTAGCCTAATGACACAGAGCTTTGCATTCAAATCTTGCTTTTTAAAATATTTTCCATTGAAACTTTGTATGCAAGGTTTCTCACTGTTCCAAATGTGTCCATGGTATGGAGGGCTAGGTGAACATTACACCAAATTAAATATTTCTAGTTTCCAAAAATAATCTTTTAGAATGAAGCATTGACCAAATGATTAATATGCACTTTAGGCTATTTTGTTTAGCAAGTGCCTTACTATTTTTATCATAAAATAATAAAATTATACTTGGCTCTTGTTATATTTATTTAGAAATTAATACCAAAGGTTTCAAGAGTGATCAGTGGTTTTGTTTGCTGAAATGTTTAATTGTCTAATCCTGGACACCTTAAAAGGGTCTGATTTTCAGAGTGTGAGAGCATAGCAATTGGGTATGCAATATCTGAGTCAAGAAAAATCACTTATCTCTCAAAACAGAAACAATAAGTGCCTAACCATATACTCCTTAAAAGAAAAGGAGTTTTCCTATTCAAAATTGTACTACTCCTTTAAAACAATAGTCAAATTCTTCATTCATATGTGAGCTTTATGTGCATGACAGCTTTATGTGTGTACATGAGGACAGAGACTTAGACCTACATTATTTTCATAAGTTCCTCTTAAAAGTCTATCCTCCAAAGATTGCCACAAGAACATAGACATAGAATTTTATCATGATGACCACTGACAGACGGGCAGTTCCTCAGAAAGTGCCATGAGTTAGAGCAACACCCCCCAACCTGCCCCAAGAGGCATTCGCTGTTTGGCCATGGGGTGGGGGAGGGCAGGAATTGAGCTCCACTTTGGAGCTGATCCAGTGGAGAGAGGCTGCCTGTTTACAGCAGAGGTGAGCAATTATTTCAGGCGGAGGGCTGCTTACTGAGTTTTGGCAAGCCATCGAGGGCCACAAGACAAGCTGTAAGGGGCAGATAAATAATAATTTTCTAAATTTTTTAAGGGCCTCGCAGGCTGGATAGAATGGCCTGGTGGGCTGCATCCAGCCTGTGGGCCACATTTTGCCCACCCCTGGTCTACAGCCTTTCTCCCCCAGCTGCACCCATCTCTGGCATTGTCTGCAGGATGGGAGGGGGGAGCCCCAGGCTGGGGTTTACCCAGCCTAAACCCATGGCACCAAGTGAATATGAAATTATGCTAGCAATAATTAACATTTATTGTTGGTGACTTCCAGAAAAAATCCTAGAAGTGCTGGCAGCAATCAGAGGCCCTACTTGGGACTCTGGCCTTTTCTGGCTGGTACTCAAATACTAACAAAGAAGGACTAGAGGCATATGCCACCAGTCTTAAACACACAGTAGAACCATTAGTACTTAAGGAGGAGCTTTTTCGCACTGAAAACTACACACAGTGATGCTTGAACATAACCTCTTTTTTAAACAAGACAGTTGTGCAAATGACAAGAAAAACCCCACTCTCTAATGCCACTCATCAGTGGACAAATACCCCAAATACTTTTCTTTCAGACTTCAGGACATAGTACAGTACAAATTCTGCACATGATCCTCCAATGGATGATCTCCGTGTAGTCATAAACAAGAGATCAACATTATGAGTAATTATCCCTCCATCTCTAAGGGCCCCACAAGGTCTGCTCTTCTGTCTGGCATTATACAAGATCTATGTGAAGCATCTGAAAAAGCTGGCAGGACAATATTGACCAAAGTGCTAACAGCATAGAGATATCGGCTCTATTACCCTGCTTCCCAGTTTCTCAGTGCTTAGTTAAAATCAGACCTGGAAGAAGAACAACAGACTGAAACAGTGGTGCTCTGCCTCTGGCCTACGAGCCAGATTTGGCCCATGGGGCTCCCCCCAGGTCTGGAAATTCGACAGTGGGAGGGTGGTGGCAATTAACAGTGCTACCGCTCCCTTACTGCTACATTTCCAAGCCCTGCAGGCCAAATGACATGAACCTGCATGTGAGGCTGGGACCACAGGTGTGATCCAATATGGAGCCCGATATAAAGCATTGGACCAGCCCACAGACCTATGTCATACCACTCATCTGGCCAGTGAGGTTGAAAGGTTGGACTAAAGCTAATCTCAGACAAGACTAACATGATGCTATCTGGGAAAAAGCCTCTATTTCAATATTTGTCTCTATCAAGGATATCTGTTTCAAATGGATTAATTATTCTGAAACCTTTTACTCTTTCTCACGCTTCATTGCTACTCTTTAACTTGCCAAGAAACTTAATCCCAACCTGCTTGATACAGTTCAGCCCACCCTAATCCTTGTTTTCAAGAAGTCTAGGCCTTGTTACTGATGTACATGTCTAAAAATGAGGCAAAACACCATGCATAAATTCAATTTTTACAAAATACAGCAGTTTGTTTATTTAGTAATACAGATCACCACAATGCCACCAACAGTGTTAGCTTCCCAGTGAATTCTGAGTCCAGTACAATCCCTGGGACTGGCTGCAGCTACCTGAAAAATCAAATCTTCCTCCCCTCATTACATTTGCATCAGGGATTCTTTCACTGAAACAATTAATTGGTTGAGGGATAGAACCTTCCCAGGAGATGATTTAGATCGAGGAATACATTCTTGCAAGGGAGAATGATCCTGGATGTTACTATTTTCAGAACTAAACGAAAACTAATTTCTTCAATAAATTCTTCCTGTGTACACAAGTGCACACAAAAGGCACTTACTCTTACATATAAATCAAGTGAAAATAATGACATGCATAAACTAATCAATTTTTTCTTTCAGATTAAAGAGAAAGTGATGTGATGATTTGTACTTTTAAAAAATTAGAGGAATTATGGTGATATGTTGATTATACTGCACTCCTATAGCAGGGACAATTTTAAAACTGAAGGCAATGAAAAAGGAGGCCTGGAGAGTGCAAGACAAATACTGACATCATAAGTGAAGCCAACCTATAATTTAACCAGGGTTTGGTGACTGTGATGTTTTGCACTGTTGGAGAAAGAAGTAAAAATGTTTTATTTGGCTGCTGTACTGAACTGTTGCTGTGGTAAACATAGGCATTACTTTTGAGTTTCCATCACAGGGCATTATTAGAACTGGTTTACAAAACAGATTTTTTGAAAAAGCAAAAGACATCTTTAATTAAAAAATGAAATGCTTTTGACCAATGCCCACCAGTCTTCACTTCCATCACTTGGGTTTATATCATGTTCTTGTAAAAAAGCAACAATTTATAATCCCAGTGGCAAATTAAGATTTTCAAAATAACTTTCTCTGTGTTGTGAGGTTCTCCCCAAATTTGTGTAGCAATTAATGAAGAGCAGGCCAAAGCTAAAAGATTTCAGAAAATAAAATGCATGATTTTAGGCTTGACCCAGAAGGTATTCTTTTTTGATAAGCAGAATCGGTTTAGATGTGATCCGATCAGATCCCTTGCCTTTACTGTAATTTTTAGTCTAATATCCCCCCTTTCCCACTTAACTATTTTTTCCAATACTTTTTTCTAAAAAAAACTTTATAATGTGATGAATCCCAACCCCACCTCTCTGCTGATATACTCATCTCCAGCAATGACCACTCTTGTTGGGATTTAATTCAAAATGCCATTTACTTAAGAATATGTTTATATCTGTCCTTGTTCAACAAAATACTTAAGCATGTGCTTAATACATTGTAATAATCACAGAGCACCAAAAGGGCACTAACAAAATTAAAACAAGTATAGGTGAAGTGAATTCATTCACTTTGAAATTTAAATAAATGTTTGTAACATCTTTATAGTAATTGTTCAACTATAATTGAATAGAACTAACAGCTACATTTACTATGTTTAATTCCTACAAATTTAATAGAAGTTTTATCACAAGCAGGATTGCAAAACTGAACCCTAAAAACTGCAGAATTGAACACTAAGACCTGAATGTAGGTTATAAATGTATAAATGAGGAGAAGGTGCTCTTGTCCATCTCATTAATGGTATGTAATAAAATACTCATAGAGTGTGTCTACATGGGACACTTTACTATTCAGTAGACTGATCTACTGTGCAGTAAAGCATCATTGTCTACACATGCACACCATTTACCCTGCAGTAAATCAGTAAATTAGTCTACTGCAGAGTTAGCTACTATGTGTATATACAGGTAGTAAACTAACTGTGCAGTAGGTACTGCACAGCAGCACAAGTCTAGACATTGACGAGGGGCAACTGTCTAGATGCTGACCAGGACCAAAACCAGGGGGCCACAGGAGGCAGGGAACACCCCCAGTCCTGGCACTGCTCAGCCATGATGGGGTAGCTCTCTGCCCCACTGCTCCTCAGTAAGCCTTTATAACATTAATAGCGCATTTAGATGTGCCCATTATATACAAAGGAAAAGTTGTTCCATGTGTTTGGCAGCAAAGGAAAATAGAGACATTCAGTGGAAGATCCCCAGCAGGCTGAAACTGCAACTGATAAAAGTTATGGCGATTCAACCCAGCTGCAGACTGCCTTTGGCATTTTTATAGATAGGTTTCTCTCATTCTAAACTAATTCTTCCTCCACCCCCACCCATGTTTAGTTATTCAAAAAAGAATTGCAAGCCTCACACCAAAGAAAGGTATTGAATGCAATATGTTAAAATACAGGTTTGCAACATTTTTTTTACAATGTAGCAATCCTTGTGGTAGACTTGCTTCCTCTTAACCATATACAACCATAGATCTTATCTGACAGTCTTATGATGGGAAATACTGGAGTTTACGTTCCTCCATTAGTTACCCAGTGTTCATTTGATTATATTTATTCCCTAATCATCTCAATAGTCTGTCCAGCTGTTTGCTCTGCCTGTCTAATGATTTGGTGAATTGTAACAGTAACTGTAATCTTACAGATGTAATAGTTTTGAGCACTGTGTCTCATCCTCAGCTGTGTATATTGGACTCACTCCACTGATTGAATTGGACCCACAGAATAAAACCTGTCCTCACTGAAGTCAATAGCAAAACCCCTGTTGTGGTTTTAGGGGTCCCCTATTTATATTAAAGTGGAAGATTTTTGTGCTGTGTCACAAAGGCTCTTTTTGTCTTAATTTAAAATAAAAGTCTCTTAGGTGAAGGCATGTGGCTGTAGTTTGTTCATGAAAAAACCCCTGATAGTATTTATCAACAGTGGGCACTGAATTCTGCCTGGGGATTTAAAATATGCACAAGAAAGGATAGGAATGAAAAAAGTAGTTCAGCTTGCCTGCAACACAAAAATCTGACTTCTGGAAACAGGACATACTGCATTTATAGGATGACAACTTTGTGTCTTGACAAAGATGGTATATTGATTTTGTGCTTTAGACAGTCTTTTTGGGCCAGGTCTGGAGCATCTATTGATCTTATTAATGAGATTTATTGATTAAAAAAATTTTAGTGTCATTAACATTTAGGGGACAACAGTTCTATATTGCTTCATTTACACAGTAGCTCAGCCTACACTGTCCATTCTGATCTTCATGGTGAACCTCTGATCCACGTGGTTCTAAGATCAATATTTTTGTCAGTAAGAGAAGCTTCAAAATCTGTTTCTTCTGCTTCTGAGAAATGTAAAATATTTTAAACTAAAGGCCATTTGAAAACAGAATATTTTGGGCTCTTATTCACTGACGTGAATAGGTGTTATGTCCTTACCTAACAACTGGAAAGCTCATATCTTCCTTTCCATCAGGACCCAAAGCATATATTAAGGACTAAATTCTACTCTCAGTTAAACTGGAGTACATCCAAAGTAACTCAACTGACAGCAGTATCAGTACTACCTGACCAGAAATTTAAGATTTTTTTAGTAAACCTATGGGTCAAGAACTTGTTCTTCAGCTTCACTTTCAATAATAAGAATGATTAACATCAATATAGTATGGAATCTCAGAATAAAAAGTCCTAGTTTAAATCCCTGCTAATGAACATTAGGTCATAAGTTAAGTTTACTGCACGTTTTAAATGCAAGGCTGGACATTTTACCTTTCTGTAAATGACAATATAATCATAAATGAGGCATTTTGTGAAACTTGCTGCCAGGCTATGCTGATACTGTTGCTTGGACAGGCATTTAAGCCAAACATGACTTTGTAGCATGCTGTAGTTCAGCTGCATAATAAAGGTGGCTTCTTCTATTAGATGCTAAAAACAAAGTTGTAGTACAGCTTGGTTTCTATTAAAAATGCATGTGTTGTTAGTTTGCCCTTTCTTCAAAACAGTTGTCTCTGGTTCAAGTATTTTTTCTTCCCTTGTATTTTCAAAATGCATACACCTTTCTGCTGTTCTGTTATACATATATATCTCTTTCCTTATTTTAGCACTGGGATAACAATAAAATGACATTAATCCCTTAAATCCAAAATCCCTAATATTTTCCAAATACTTATACACATTATTATCAATAGATAGTTTTTGGGCTTTAGTTTATGGAGGAGATGATTCACAAACACTGTAGCTTCAGGACTACCTGAGTATTTACTTAAATAATGAATGACTATAGAAAGAACAGGACATCCAACTTTGTGCTTTTAAGATAATTGAACAACTCTGATAAGTCCTATTTTTACAACTTCATTAACTAAATAATGATCTACTTGAATTAGCTAAATTAAAAAATCTTGTCTTACAACTCTGAAAGTCACTGTTTTGTCTTGCATTCAAATGAGACCTACATTTTCTTGGTTCTAATGAACGGTATATCATTCAATTAAGAGGGTATCAGCTCTGAAACTGAAGTTTAAAATCATCTTTATATTGGACGCACCAATGGTTCTCATTCACAAGGCAGAAAAGGGAAACTATTTAAGATTCTGAACCTATACTTGACTTTAGGTGGCTGGATTTCTGTACGCACACAGACCTCCACTGAAGTGAACATAAGTGCGAGAGTTACTTTGTGTGATTTATTGTAGAGGTATGGGCTCAGACTGGAAGAGATCTGAGACAAGGACTCTTTCATTTGACTTGTTTCAATGGAAGGAAGCTCCCCAGCACACTTTTGGATACTTAGACATAGCAATGATTCTTTCTATTATTATCTGCATCTGAAAAGCACAGATCTCCTCTGGGTTAGAACTGACCCAACAATACACTCCACTATCAATGGAAATGGCTTTAGTGTTATTGACCATGGCAGTAGGTCCATGTGCTGTCCAGGATGGAATGAGGTTTGCTTACAGAACTGGTTGGGATCATTTCAGAATATTTTGTCATTGGAAAATGCTGATCATAAAAAACTAAAATGTCCATGGGAATATATTAGTTTAAAAATGCTTTGTCAAGAAAGATTACTCAGATTTAGGGTGAAATTCCTAGGCAAAGGGAAAGACCTACACCAGACCAGCTATTTGTCCGCAGTTTGGTTCTTCACTTGAGATGTGGGAGGGCCCAGTCCACGCCCCTGCTCTGCCTGATCAAACCAGGGAGTGCTATTTCCCAAGTGAGCATCTTAACTAATGAACTATGGATTCTGGCTCAGTGAATATTTATTTATACAAAGGAGCACACCCCCAGCAGGAGAGCCTGAGATAAACTAGTCATAGCACAGGTGATAGTTTGGCAGCTGGAGCACTCAAATGGTGCATAGGAGACTTGTGTTCAAGAACTTGTCTAAAGAGCAGTGACTTGAACATGAATCTCTTACAAGTCAACTGCCCCAACCACTGGCACATTGATCATTGAAGATGTTTTTTTCTGTTTAGAAAAATTCCAAAGGTCTTGAGTCGTCCCACGGAGGAGTGGGAACACTTCTGACATTTCAAGAAGTTTCACCAGAGGGGAAATCCATTTCCTGCCTAGCTCTGTTTGCTCATTCTCTTCTTACTCAATTCAAAAATCACAGGAGCAGATACAGTATAATACTACTGTTGGTTGGGGTTTTGAGGCCAAGGTAACATGAAGAGTTTGCTTTTTGCTGAGGGGGCGGCACTTTCCTGGCACAACTTTGATTCTTGAAGTGACAGTTGAAAAAACAACTCTGGTTAACTGCAAAAAGGTACCATCATGGCATAACTTGTATCCCCAGAAATCCAGCAGTAATGACAGTCTGTTTACTTGAAAAAACATTTGCCAGGATCTATTTTAGTTAAGTTAACTGATAACGTACCTTTCTTCAAGTCAGGTTAGGTAGCACACGTGGATATTAGCCATACTCATCGGTAGAAATACTTTGACTTCTACGTGTTCTCTGTTATTGCCAACATCAGTTTCATGCATTCAACAGCACAACCCTTGCACCAGGGAGTTTGTAACTGAAGGTCCTGAGAACTGATGCCAGGTGGTCCGCATCCTCTCAGCCTTGTACGCATGTGCAGCCAAGTGTATGATCAGAACCCCCATACAGATTGGGAAGGGGGGCAGGAAATGGAGGAAGCAAGAGCATTACAAGAATAAGATCATGCAGACTGCACATGGATTGCAGCATACTGAAACACACTTTAAGCATTTCAGTCTTCCCTGGCCCAAACAGACAAACTAAAAAATAGTTATCAACCACTGTGGCATTGCCAACTCTTGCAGTATTTGGCGTTTTTTTCCCCTAAGGTGTCATTTGTGTAATGACACAGAACTCTCCACTTTCATTTAAAAAGGAATATGTTTCTGACTCTTTGGTTAAAGGAAAAAAAATTGAAAATATGAACCAAATGTATGAAAATATGAACCTAAATTAATTAGTATTAAAAAAAAAGCTACTTTTTCTGAGGCCTGGGTATTACTTTTTAAATATTTGGTGTTGCAGTACTGCTGCTGTTTTTGCTTAATCTCTGTGAGCCTGCTCTATAACTCATGGTCTCATGAACTTAAACTTCACTATCTTCATAGTCTGACTGTCAAATGTACAGGCATAACTGAGAAATTCTGACCAGGGCTCTAAAAACAACGGGCCATTTCCTCGGCTGCTGTAAACTGGCATAGCTATTTCATATTCAATGGAGTTACATAGAAGTAAACCAGCTGAGGAGCTGGCCCCTGCAATGAATTCATGAAAACCCTTCCATAAATACATAGTGACACAGGAAAACCAGAACGTAGTTACAGATAATGCTGTTTTGAGCTAGTTGAGCTCCAGCAGCTCACTTACCACCAAGAAGGAATTAACAACTGAATATAAAGCTGCAACCATATTTAGTGTTCAAACAATGGCTTTTTTTTATCAGTGAGACTCACTCAGCACTCAGAGCTTGTATTCTTCCCAGAGTCTTCACCTGGGCAGGATATTTTCAAATGTCTTTGGTTAGGTCTGTTTGGCACTATATAAAAACCAGCTACAAAACTGCAAACATCGCAGCATGTGACAAAAACAAACACGGGTCTTGACTACAGTGAAGCTTTCTGTCCGAGCATAATTGCAGAGCTGCAACTGTACCTGTGCAAGCTATTCATGTAAAAAGTGACTAATGCAACTTGATCACCTCACACAGTCTGCTGTGGTTTTTAATAGCATGTGAAATGATTTAAGTGAAGAGCTGCTAGATAAATTCAAATTACTGATGTGATTATGTAACTAAAAGTCTGACTCACATAGGCTCCAAGCTGAAGCTTGGAAAAATCATGAGACTGACTTTAACAATCATGAGATTTTTTTACGCAATAGTAAAACTGGGGTTCTTTTTGTTTTCCTTCTGGTTTCTGTGGGGTATGCTCAAGACATGTTTTCCAGCTTTTTTCTGCAATTATGAGGGTAGAAATGGGGTTTTCTTTGAAATGAAATCAGAGATTTCTATGTAATCAGTTACTCTAGCAGGCATTTTTTAAAGAAAAACACCAACTATTTTAAGATTTGTAATATAATTATAAGTGCAGGCAATACTTACATAGCTCAATGAAAAGTCCAATTAACAAGCCATTTAAAAATTTCCAGAAAGTGCTTAAAATCTTTACCTACAGACAGACCTTAAGCCAAGCTAAGCGAGAAGTTAAATGTTCAGCATCTCTGAAAATCTGATAATTTCTGCTTAATAGCCTAATGTAGATACCTGAGAACCTAACTTTAGGTACTAATGTTTAGGTACAAATGTTTCAAATTTGTAAAACTGTATTCTTGAACAGCCTCAGAAAATTGAACCCAAAGCAATAGCGGTTGTACCACGTCTTACAGACATGACCCCAGATCCTTCAACTGGATCTGTATAGGAAAGATATCTGCCCATGCAACATACAGGACAAAGTTATCTCTTTTGAGCATTAAAAAAAGATTGTTACTATAATAAGCTGCAGTATTTGGGGCATATAAATAAGTACTCACAAATATTTCAGGCACATTTGTAGAAGGTTGATATAGATAGCAAAATATCAATGTTTATATTGAGATGGTCCCAAATCTAAAACTTTAACTTTGGATTTCAACCATCACAACATTCAGTGGGCCTTGTTCCTTCATAAAATAAGGGTCAGATCTTTAGCTGATGTAAATTCACACACAATTATTGTTTAGTTGTGTGAAGGAAATGTTGTTAAATGGAGCTAGACCCACTTATAATCATGCTCCAGAGTGGCTTATAAAGCCTGGATTGAGATTGGGATCTGAAATCCAAGCAGCTCTAATTCAGGGGACATTCAATGAAGGTCTGTCTGTATAAAGACATTAAAAAGAAGGTATTTCACCTCTAAGTTATGTACTGTAGTTGGTCATTGTAAAAGCACAAAGATATGTGGTGGTTACTAGAGGTCAATGTATTTATATGTGTAGCCATCAGTCTCCCCTCCAGGAAATGACTGAGAGAAGGGCATGCTACTCAATGTGTCATTTAAGGGAAATCAGAAATGAAGGCCTGTTAAAAGTAATACTTGAAATATTTCATTCGAGTTATACCACAACTAAGCATTTTTCAGAAACAAATAAACTAAGCAAAGCAGCCACCCATCCCACATTCTGTACGATAGGTGAAGGTATCGCATTATTTTTAATTCTGCTCTGTGCAGACGGGTAATGCAAGCAAGGCCTAGGTTTCAAGCAGGGTTTGCATAATGCAGGGTTGCATGTGTCAGCAATCCATGCACACCGACAAGAGTATCTCGTTGAATGAATTAAGTAATAAATAGGGGGAAAAGACTCACTGTCTTTTGTAGTATGTCTCCGAAATCGTTCCAGGTCCACCTTAGGGGGTCTGCTGGGCTTTTGAGGAGCAGGACCCACCTTAAAGATGGGAGGCAATGTTTTCCGTTTCGGGGTGGTTGAATTCTTGCCCCCATCTTCTTTTTCACTGAAGCTGCTTGACGGTCCTGCTGCAGCAAGCCTGACAGCTGGCTTGGGGAATTTAGGGGGAATTGAGCCTGAATCTTCCTGGTTCATTTTACTGAGGAAAATATTCTTGGCAATACCAGTCCTCTTTTCTTCAGTCTTTTCCTCACCAGGTTTTGGGATGCTCAGAGCCAGGACATTCCGACTGCCAACAGGTTTCAGAGCCACATTGGGAAAATGGCCAGCTGGAGAATCTGGGCTGTTATTGCTATTTTCCTCTGTTTCCTTTGCTGTCCTAAATGAATGACCTTTTGCTCTGGGGCCTATCTGGCCTGGAGGCTCCTTATGCAGAAAAACATTTCTATTGGATGCGTCTTCATTGTGGGAGGTATCAGGGGCCAGAGGAGGTTTTTGGCCAAGATGGGGTTTGGGAAAAGGAAGCTTCGGATCATTTTCCTGTGGTGCAGCAGCAAACTTCTCTTTCTTCCCAGCTATTTTGGGGAACACAGGTTTTGGCTCACTCTCATGCTGTGGTACAGAATTCAAAGGTGGCTTAGGCCCCAGCACAGGCTTGAAGTCATGGTCCTGGGTGTTTGAGCCAACGAACTTGTTTCCAGGAGGTTTGGGAAACAATGGCTTTGGCTCCTCTTTTCCCAGGTCACTAGGCTTGGACCCCAAAGGCTTGGGGAATACAGGTCTTCCGTCATCTTCTCTGCTAGCTGCATGAGGTGGAGTCCCAAACCTGTGTGCCACTGGGTTATGTTTCAAATATGGAGGCTTTGGATCCTTGTCTGTCTTATCATCAATAGCAGGTTTTATTCCTAAAGGAGGTTTAGGAGATGCAGGCTTGGGGAAGGCGTGGGGCCCGGAAGGAGGACCTGCATTCCCATGACTGGTAAATTTCTCAAGCGCAGCTTTTCTAGCCTGTAGTCCTGAAGATTGCCCTGGGAGCCGGAAAGGTCGACTGTTAACCAAAACATCCTCTGCTGGTTTGTTACCAGTATTGAATTTCGCCATGAGGGACTTCACATCTGCCTTGCCATCCTGCAGACACAAAGAACAAGGCAAGAAAAAAAAGAAGAGACAGCAGCAAATGAGAAGTTTTAGTCACAATGTTCACATATACTGTACAATGAAGGATTTCCTGGTCTGAGGCTCTTAGTGACGCTGATTGGCTGGGGAGCTATTGTAGCATGTCTTCCTGTATGGCTAAAGAAGTGGAGTGTTTTGTGCTATGTTTTGTGGTTAAACAATTCTTCAAAGTTTTCAGTGCAGGTTGATTTTTGATGATGGATCCTATACTGACTGTACTCAGTTACTGTCATTTTTATCCTTCTTTTCTATTTGCAAAACTTAGAAGCGACACTTGTTTTATGTATATATAATAAACCTCTCTAACTTTAAAAATAGTAGTCCAAAATAAAAATTGGGCTTGTCAGTCAAGCTGGGTTGGGATCCCTGAAATTTGTATTGTGTTTGTGTTATTCTTGCATTTGTGTACTATTGTGTACTTTTGCCTTCCATGTTACTGTACTAAGGCGCATGAGCTGTCTATTCACCCATGAATAATTTGAACAATGTATTTCTGGATCAGGTTTTCTGAATTTGTTTCCCCATCTTTTTAAAATCATTAACCAATTTAGTCCTTTCAAACAATTTGTTCACTGTACTGTGCTAGAACTTAAATAACATAAAAAACAAACAAATGGGAGTCTTATATATGAATCCAGGTAGTCAGACAGACCTCAGCCTCACTTGTATAACACCCCAATGTTATCTTAATCCATCCTTTTCTTTTTATACAGCAGAGGGAAGAAGCTGACAATCATTATAGATATCATCAGATTTAAGTTAACTACTGCTGCTGGATAGCAGCCACCCTTACCCATCCACCCACGCACATATACTTGAGACTGCCTGTCAGTTTCCAAAACTGACAGGTAAACCAGTGGTTTACCTATCATGAACAGAAAATTAGGTGTCAGAAATGGAAATCAAGAATCCACAGTTCGGACTGCACTCTTTAACACTATATTACTTGCTGTCATATTACAGATATTTTAAAAACTTAGAATCCTAGTGATCAAACATGTTAAAAGCCTGCCCTTTGGAACTTAAACACATCAGATACCTGTACTTAGGTATCACATATATATATATCAGAATTGTCTGGCCAATTGATTCCTTTAACTCAATCCTGGTAGCTTTTTAATTGATTCTGTTACACTGTTAATACTGACAATAAAAACATGTTCATGGTATTATAAATTATCATAATGTGAAGCTCATCAACATGAATAATTGACAGAATCTTACCTTGGCTCTTAGAGATGATGGAAATCTTTCTGATAATCAAGAATTTTTCTTGTGGAAAGCTAAGGTTTTGATGAATGAATACTTCCAGAGCCTCTTTTATTAAAATAAACCATATAACACATTTCAATCCTACCAAAACATGCACTGCATCTAGGGAGAAGGAATCAGCAACATGCCTATAGGCTGGGGAACACCCTTCTTGGCAACATGATGGCGGAAAGGGATCTTGGAGTCATGGTTGACTCCAGGATGAACATGAGCTACCAATGTGAGGAAGAAGTCAGTAAGGCTAACTGCACCTTGTTGTGCATCCACAGATGCATCACAGGCAGGTCTAGGGAGGTGATCCTTCCCCTTTATGTGGCGCTGGTCAGGCCACAGTTGGAGTACTGCATCCAGTTCTGGACACTGAACTTCAAGAGGGATGTGGCTAGCATTGAGAAGGTCCAGAGGAGGGCCACTTGCATGGTCAAGGGGCAGCGGGCAGGCCCTACAAAGAAAGGCTAAAGGGCCTGAACCTATTCAGCCTCCACAAGAGAAGGCTGAGAGGAAATCTGGTGGCCATTTACAAACTCACCAGGGGGGACCAACAGGGAGGGACTGCACCGGGAGGGGTCCAGGGATGGGACTTTTTGCCCCTGCTGGGCTTGAGAGATGGTTGTGAGTGGCGCAGCCTTCCCACCTACTCTGTGCAAGCCCTGCTCAGATGGGCAGTGTCAAGCCCTGCATTTCATGCCCAGAGCCATCCAGCTGCTGGGTTCCTGCCAATCATGGCTGCTGCTTGGTAAACCAGGTTGGGGGAGCCAGTGACTGGACCTAGCACAGCCCAGGACTGGTTTGTTGCTTGAGCTCTGGGCTGCTGGCCAGCTGGGCACCACCTGAACTCTGAAAAAGCCCAGGCCCCTCAGAGCTCAGGCAGCAACATGCTGGCTGGCAGTCCATCTGGCAGCAGTGTCAGGGGCAAGCTCCAGAGAGAAAAAACTATAGGACCCTGGGACCTGACACATGCCCCGGTGGGGCCAGGCAGCTGGAGAAGGGCAGAGCTCAGCAGCTTCAGTGCAGCATCCTGAGGTTGGTTTCTATTGACCTTGTGCTCTTTATTAATTGCACCCTATACTTTCAGAATAACTGCACCATCTTGTACCAGAATATAGCCTGAACAGAAGCAACTTAAATGGCTCGAGTTTACTCTGACTGAAAATACTGGGAATTTTGAAATGTCTTTTTACTGGGAACACTATTAGGCCCCCAGCCATGATTTCCTCTCTCTGCATGCAGAAACACACACATTCACACTCTATTTTCCATTCTTTGTAACACCAGAAGATAATTTTGTTGTGAATTTCCCTTGTGATTATTCTTTTTTCAAGCAAACAAAAGCACTAGATCAATCAAAGGAGCGAGGTAATTTTACTCAGAGCAAACTCTGACACCCACAAAAGATTCAATCCTTAAAGCAAGCAAAGAACCACCTAAGAACTCATGAAAAATACATACAAACCTAGTCTACAAAGCCAAATCCATTTTCTCCTCCTGCATGTATTTCCCACCTGTGACAGCTTTCCTTCTTTCTTCCATCCCTCTGCAGCCAAAAAACTGACAGGTTCACTTTTAAAATATATCAAAACCTAGCAAAGCTGCCTAGTTTAAGTGATCAGCTAAATTTCAGAGAAAAACGTATATTATCAATTCTAGGAAAAAAACAATCTCCCCTAGTGCGTTCTTTAACATAACGAAAGACCCACAATGCAGCTACTAGTTAGTAAAGCAAAACCTTTCCCAGTGACAGAACAGATAAGGCACTGGAAAGAAAGAGTCAAGGAAAATAGCAAAGTGAAAGTGATAGAAAAATGTAGATCTGAAATGCAATTTGTCCAATAAGGGCTTGATCCTGGGAGGTTCTGAGAACCAGACAATGGGAGGAGGCAAGCTTAGTTACTGGCAGAAGGACTGAGCAGGATTCTTTTAGAATCAAAGAGCATGAGGGTTGGAAGAGACCTCAGGAGGGTTGGAAGGGACATCATCTAGTCCAAACCCCGCTCAAAGCAGGACCAGCCCTAACTACCTCATACCAGTCAAGGCTTTGTCTACCCGGGTCTTAAAAACCTCCAAGGATAGAAATTCCTCCCTGGGTACCCTGGTCCAGTGTTTTGCTACCTTCCTTATGAGAAAGTTCTTCCTAATATCTAACCTAAACTTCCCTTGCTGCAATTTGAGTCCATTGCTCCTTGTTCTCTTATCTGCCATCACTGAGAACAGTTTAGCTCAGGGGGCAGCAATGTGTTGGGCAGAGCGCCAAACACCTGCAACCTAGCTTTGTAAGATGTTGGTGTGCCAGGGGTGGGTGGCAGGTGAGATGCAAAGGGCCTGATCCTTGTTGTGGCAGCACAGCCCCGGCTGCTTCCCCAACACCCGCCCCGTGGCATACGTGCCAAGCAAAACGTTTTCATATGCCACTCTCTAGCACATGTGCTGAGGGTTGCCTATCCCTGTTCCAGCTCCATCCCCTTTGGGACCACCTTTCTGGTAGTTGAAGGCTGTTATTAAATCACTCCTTAGACTTCTCTTTTCCAGACTAAATAAACCCAGTTCCCTCTGCCTTTCCTCATAAGTCATGTGCCCCAGACTATTGTTACCTTCCACTGGACTCTCTCCAATTTGTTCCCATCCTTTCTGTAGTGGAGGGCCCAAAACTGGACACGGGACTCCAGATGTAGCCTCACTAGTGCTGAATAGAAAGGAATAATCACTTTCCTTGATTTGCTGGCATTACATAATGCAACCTAGTATGTTGTTAGCTTTCTTTACAACAAGAGCACGCTGTTGGATCATATGCAGTTTATTGTCCACTGTAACCCTCAGGTTCTTTTCTGTAGAGCCACTACTTAGCCAGTCAGTCCCAGTGCCTGTACCAGTGCATAGGATATTTCTGTCTTAAGTTATCCTTATTGAACCTCATAAGATTTCTTTTGGTCCAATTTTTCAATCTGTCTAGGTTTCTCTGAATCCTAGACCTACCTTCGAGCATATCTACTACTCCCCCCAGCTTGGTGTCAACTGTAAACTTGAGGGTGAGCTTCATCCCATTTGCCAGGTCGCTGATAAGGTTGTTCTTCTCCATACTATCACTCTCCCCCAGTGGAATGGTAGAACTGCCAGCATGTAACACTTCCTTTCCAGAGGAATTTAAGTGCCCTGTTGCTTTCCTTCTTTCTCAGCTCAGTTATCAGACCTAGGTTTTAGTAGACCTATTCTAGTTGTGAGATCCATATGCTGCAATATACTACAATAATTAAGGTAGATAGAAAGGGTATGAAAAGGAGTCAGAAAGCATACATTTGCCCCAACCAAAAAGGGCTATTGATATATCCTGCACACTGTGGTAAGCTCATGACTGGTAAAAAGAGGAAAATGGTATCAGAAATGAATGGACCAAAACTGATGTCAGACAGAAGACTTCATTATCCACCCCTTTGTTCTCAAAAATCGAGTGTTTGTGGGTCAGAAGACCTTGTGAATGGAATGGCAGGGAATTCTGGAGAGTGGTGATTTTCAACCAGGGTGCAGTGGCAGGGTGCCTTGTGGTACTTTCCAGAATAGCACAGGGTGTCACGCAGTGTTAGCACTGTTAGGTATGCAAACAAAATTCCAAGAGAAGCCCAGAGATTTCAAGTGAAATCACTGTGATAAAAACATTCTGACCTGTTGCGGTCTTTCTGGGTTTTTGGCAGCAGAAAAAATGCTCTATCACTTTTTTACAGCCAAAAAACAAGTGAAAGCTAAGAGCTGGCGTATTCTGAGGGTTGCCTTGTGTCTAAAAAAGGATGCCTCGAACCTAAAAAGTTTGAGAACTACTGCTCTAAGGAAAAATGAACAAACCATCCTTCACTGGTGAAATTTGAACATCAGTGGCTGCTAATGGATGTGAAAAAAGAAAACACTTTACCAGAAGCAGCAGCACACTAGTTTGACCCAGCTCCGCAGCATCTGTATACATCGGGTTCTTCAGCTGGGGTTTTTGGTGATTTTATCTATGAGCTGATTCAATCAGCTATTAGACAAAAGAGCCAGAAAAGCCCCGCTGAAATGCCCAAACTACACAACATTGGGGGAGCTTGGTCCAAGCAATGCAATACATCTTCTGGTCATGTACTGGGTTTGGCAAGGGGGCATGCTGAGTTTAAAGTAAAGCACCTTTTTTTTTGTTTTCTTTTACATCCGTAAGTAGCCTTTATGTCTAGAACAGTATACCCACAGAGTTAACTGACCATCACCATTAGGTCAGCAATAGCCTCAATGTGCTGGACGTGATACCCTTCTTTATCTGCTCTTTTCTTTTCCTTTTCATCTTTCTGTTTCTCCTATCAGCTTTTATTTGACCCCTTATAAGACCTATAGTACAACATGGCAACAGCACAGTAGCCGAGATGGTCCCTATCCAGCTCTGCCAAGCCTGAGAAGGGCAGTGACTGGGAGGTTCCTTATCAGAGCAGCCAGATGCCTTCTCCAACTGTGAGAAATCCAGGGTTCAAAGCAGCAGCTGCTTCCATTCATAACTGATCATTTTGTATCCAAACAGCATTTACAATGTATTAATAATATTTTTCTTACTATTAGGGTCCTCTGCCTTTTTTTCATTTGTACCATTGTATCTGTTATTAAAACCAGGAAAAATAATAACCATTCACATCAGTGAACTCAACATTAAGAAGTTAATTCCTTCTTCATAACTAAGGACTGCTTGATAAAATAAGATACTTTAACTGCTATCTTCTCCCTGGAAAAGATTTTAACATTTTTTATTTTTAAATTTTGTTTCTGCATAAAACTCCATTTCAATGTTAACTGTATGCTGTTTTTATAACCATTTTTTCCTCATATATCTTAATTTTCAATTTTCCAATGTTACATTGCCACTAAGGTTTCTCAGTCACAAATGAGGGTCCCAAATCCTGTTTAGCTATTTAATGTTAGGATCAGGTTAACACCTTTGACTCTTAGCCCATTTATCCATTCCATCAAAGTTAATACAACATTTCTGTCTTCTCAAGCACTGAAAGTTATGAGTTTCTACCACTGCTATTAGAGAACTGCATACTATCTAAGTATTAAGATACTATGTGATTTCAAAGAGATTTCTTTCAGGCTTTGATCCTTTGAATAAAAAAAATATTATTATAAACAGTCAATGGAAGAAAGAGGTATTCAAGAAGATACTTTATTCCAGGCAGATTGAAATGCCCACCCAAGCCTGGTGATCCATTATAGTGGGCAAGGTCCACCAGTTTCTATAGCTAATAGTAAATACAGAGCTGAACTGACTAATATTATGTTTGATCACCTTTGATTCCCAGCCTGAATGACCAGATACCTACTTAAACCAGGTTAGACTGGGGCCAGCTTGTATCCAGAGCAATTTGCTTCAGTAGAGGAGAAAAAACCCCATAAAGCAACTAACCAAACACAAATAATGTCACAGAAAATACTAAAGAACCACTTACTAGCTCAATTAAAAATTACAAGAGTATAAGGTTATATGAAGACACTTGGTATTGAATGTATACTTTTTTCTCTTCCCTTTCTGTACACTTACTTGTAAAAGGAACTGCACAAGGTTCACCTGAACTCCACAGACTGCTCCAGTATCTTCACAAAGACAGAAAAATCGGCACTAGCCAAGTGCCTGATTTATCTCTTGGTTGGCTTTAATTCCTGCCAGCGTGCTCAAAACCCATGCCCAGAAGAGCTAATTTCTGTTTTCCTGGCAGAAGTTTGCACAAGAAAGCCTTTCAGCACTCAGCAAAGAAAATCTCTTTTCAAAGTACTTAAAGGATATTGGCAAAGAAGTGGTAGGAAAAAGGGAACTAAAAATGTGGTCAGGCTATCTGCTGCTGATATCTACAATGCTCATCCTGCAATTTCTAAAATAAAATACAACTCCATTTATATGATAATCTCAGGTATTAGAACCACAGCACAAGCCTGGTGAAGTGAGGAGGATAGCTACAGGATCAGACCCTTACATTGTAATGACTAAAAAGCTGACTGATATTAGGAGCATAGGTCTGGACAGCAACTACCAAGTCATGAAGTCCAATCTCGTGCTATTTTAGGCAACCACATTTTATCATCCTTTTCACAAACTCAGCAAGCTACATCTTCAAGTTAGTTAGGTCTTTTGTCTTTTATGCCTATTGCTTTGATTCTTTTGGCTTTTTCCTTTTAGATTTGTTCCAAAAGTTATTTGTTAAAGCCAATTGTTATATATCTGCCTGTGGCTTTTTGCCAATGTTTGTATTTTATAAATCAAAAGGTAAATAAAAATAACAGGTAAACTGGCATGGACAAATCAGACCTTCCAAGGATAACCCAGGACCTGAGCTGAACTCAATTATGAATTACACAGGCCAGACTTTATATCTTCATATAGTTCACACTGCAGTCAAATGGGCCAGACTGTGACTAAGGAGCTTAATTCTTTAAGTGGCTTTCCTGCTGTTTCTCATTTTTATTCCCATTGTATTCCTTGCCTGTATTTGACTTTGGAGTTCCTAAGTATTCCCATGAGGCTATTCCCATGAGGTTCTGAGCTTCTCTTAGCAAATCCAAGGCTAGTTTAGAAGCGAAGAATCTTGCCTACAGAGGCAGAAAGGCTTGGGAACCCAGTTGGAAAGGGAAGAAAATTTGTGTGCCATCTCTGCAGCTTTATTTCCACTTTCATGTTTTATGAACTCTATGTTCATTTTCTAGATCCATTGCACAGTCTGTAGAGGGTTTGGGATGCACAGTTAGCATCATACCCCTCTTAACTCAACCTGCCTCAAGAATTCAGAAATATCTGGTAGATGTGGTAGTTTTAGGAGCATCAGAGTCAATGACTATAAGTCTCTTTTGCAGCCAGGCTTTTGTCATGAGATTGAGGGAAGCGAGGAAGCACAAGAGAAGGCAAGGGCATCTGAAGGCCACAGGAAATGCACTGCCAAGTCCTTTGTTTCTTTTTGTCTAGAGCAAACTGTTCCTGTGCTGCCCTGAGAAAGTGATACTGGGGAAATTTCAGGAGAACAGTTTCCTAAAATTGCTAAATCCTGAGCACAGGACAATCTGTTACCGAAACCACCCCACTGTGGATGTCCAAGACATCTAGTCTTCTTTCTATTATTCTAGTATATTTCCTTAAGTCTTATACCAGCTAAACTTTAAATTTTCCAAAACATGTAAACAGGTATTAAAGAATTCTCTTTGGCATTAAGCACTAGAGGGCAACATTTCCCCCTCTTTCTCATTTGCATGCAGATACAAAATGCTTACCTATACTGCTTCTGGGCCATGCTAAGGAGTGCCACACACTAAACCCCAACATGGATGTAACATAGCTTCCTTAAGGCACTAATGGATGTGCATGAATGGTCTTGGTTTCAGTTGTATTTATTGAGATGCAACTCATGTTACCCCGAGATAACTACATTTTGGGGCTTAGCATGTGGAGTGAACACATTGTGCTTCAGTGTGATACATCCTAGTGCCATCTGGAGGTGGCATTAACATGACCAACAATATGCTTCTAAATATGGAAAATAATTTACACCAATTAGGTCACACACATTTCTGATAATGTATTTGCAGGATTAGATAAATATAAAGAGGTGGATTATGATAAGAATGCTTTCTTGAAACTTGAATGATTGAAATATCCAGTTTGGAACAAGAGCAGACAGAAAAATGCTCATCCGTGTCATTTTTCAAACTTCAGCTATATGAGCTCTTCTTTATCTTTCTTCCTATGCACTAGATTTTATGTTATAGGATTCAACTTTGTGGTGAAAACAGCATTAGACACTACTGAGTAATCTGAGTTAGATTCATGGTTTGTTGCTCTTTTAGACTTTGGTTGGCATACTGGAGTTAGAGTTTGAGCTACAAGAATATCCTTATTTTGCTACTGGGAGGCATTGTTGCAAGTGTTTGCATATGTTACCAGTGCGAGGCAAATCACAAAATGATCAAAGAAAGCACTGCTCTTTGCAGCTCCAAAAGCTAAACTGTTTTTGTTTTTATCTCCAGTACAGGGAAGTAAAAATATCTGCTTGGTATAATACTCTCTAGATTCAATTGATAAAGAAGCGTAACAGCATTTAGTCAAAACAACAGTTTATATGGTGAATTTGCTGTGAAGTTTCCCACCTCAGTGTTGGTAACAGGTGTGTTAGATTACATACAGTAAAAACAAATGTATCTGTGTGTTCCAGAGGCTCCATTATACCTTGAGGTCAGTGGCCTGTGGCCCTCACAAAGGATCCAGTCTTGTGAAGCCTTCAGATGGGGGCCACAGAGCTGTGGCTTCAGTACATTCAGCATCACAGGGCTCTGCCTGTGCTATGCTGCAGTAGGATGCTCAAAGCTTGCTATTTGCAGGGAAAAGCAGTGAAGGGGCTGGGTCACTCTGGCTTGCTGCCAGAAAACATTGCCAGTCCCTTCATTATATTATTTCAAGTTTAGCAACTTCTTTTTCTACCAGGTTTTTTGCTCAAGTGTGAGAAGATGCCATAGACTGTCCTTCTCCAAGTGATTATGGGGAATAAGCCATTTTTAGCAGGTAGATGTTTTGAAAAGCATCTGGAAACCTTTTTGTCTTTACTTTTCCACAGTCTCACCGGAGCAAGGGAACTTCTCCACAACCAAGATGCCAACATACATAAACCACTTCTGCCTTTCACCAACACAGATTTGATAAGGCTGACATCCCAGACTCTGTATGTGCAGTGGCTCTGCACACAGTTTTATCTAACTGATATGTATTTACAAATTGTCTGAATGTGTCTAAATACTGAATTCCACAGCATTACAACACTTGATTACTATCATCACATGAAGCTTTATCTATCCAATTTCAGCTACTGTATATGGATGGAGTGGTTTACTCAACTGTCCACTTTCCTGTACCCTGGAAAGAAATTGCTTTAAAAAATGAACCTATTTAAAGCAAACATGCAAGGAAAGAAGAAATAAAAGTTGCCTTGTATACTTGAGATGATCTGGGGTGGCTTGTCATTTCTTGACACCAAAAGTCAGAAACAATTATCCTCTGCTCTAAAAATGTTTTGAGGTATATGTTCATGGTAGAAAGCCTCGGGCTTTGAACTTCCTCCTAACAGATGACCAATATAGATGGCTTTGAACTTCCTCTTAACAGATGACCAGTATAGTCAGGATATCAGTTGTAGGGTAAAATGGGGTAAGGTTTTTATTACTCCTGCTTTTTCCAGCTGTTAGAGCTTCTCTCTGGGGTGGACAATTATTTGGGCCTGAGGGCCACATGGGAAGTTTTGATGAGCTATTGTGGACTGGGACAGCATTGCTGACCCACAAAAGCTCACCAAAACTCCCAATGGGACTGCAGCTGGGAAGCATAGTTCAGGAACAGGAGGGGTGGATGAGGCTGAGGTAACAGGGCCAGGTTGTGGGGCAGTGATAGTTCCAGGCTGGGGCTTGGGGCTTGCTCTCTACATGCCCCTGATCTTTGGGGGGTGGTGTGGGGTGTGTATAGGAAGGTGTAATGGGGGGCATCCCAGAGCTGGTCAGTCATTGGCCAGCCTGCCTGTCTCTGGGCTAACTGCCCACCTTTCTCATCTGCCATGCGTTGATGATAATAATTAAGATGTCAATCACATGAAAGGCTGCCCATTTACTTGCCCTGATGCCAATCGCATTACAGACAGCTCTGACTTCCCCTTACTGTGCCCTATGCTTTGTAGATGATATCCTTTAGGCAGCCAAGCTCCCCTGTACCCTTCTCCCTTTCAGCAGTGGCACCCCTGGGATCTTTGGCCACACAGGCCCTGGCTCCACCTTCACAGGCCAGTCAGACCCTATGCCCCTGGTTCTGAGCACCCTTTGCAGTGGGATCCTGGTCCTTTAGACCCCGCCAGATCCTGGTCCCAGTAGTGCATCTAGTCAGGATTCTTGTGGCTTGACTTCTCCCCTCACAACTCTGCTGCCCCGTTACTGAAGTTCTCTATCCCTTGAGCCTCATCCCTCTCAATATCTATTATGGTCTCCCTGCCCATACCAACTGGTCCCATAGCTCCCTGCCCATCAATTTAGCTCAGCTTGGAGGTCTCTCAACCCACAACCATGGGGCTGGGGTTATAAGGCACCCCTTACTCATCTTTTACTGGGGAGGCAAGTGGCCAGGCATTTCTCGGGACTACCCCACCACAAGTAGCTCCACCAAATCATCCTGCCCCAGAAGGGTGCAGTTTTTGCTCATGCCCAGGACCTGGAGCCTCCTCCTTCCCCATATGTTCTTTCCATGGCTGCAGCAGTGAATTGCTGCCTCAGCCCTGGATAACAGATCTAAAATGGAGGCTGCTCAGCCCCCTCCTCCAATCACAAGGCCCTCCTGAGGTCATATGACCACCCCATTAGGGCTGGCCCACACCTTCTGGCTGCTCTGCTGCCCTTAAAGTGGTGGGTACCAAAGGTAGTCTGTCACAGGAGGGATATGTATGTTTGAGGGAGGCGGGTGCATGTCTGGGGGGTGGGGGAGGACTATCTGGGTGCTAGGTTCTGGGAGCCTGCCATGGATGAGGGGAGGAAAAGGGGCTGGGGGGTACATGCAGCAGAGCTCACCCAGGTAGTGCAGTCTGTGCTGTACCTGAGGTGCTCCACATGGGATCAAGCCTCACCTGCCTGTGCTGGGGCAGCCTGTTCTGCACTCTCACCAGTGCCTGTGCCCTGGCCTAGTCAGCTATTGTTCTTCCCTCTCTGCCTCCAGCAGTGGCTCCTGCCTACACTTGCCACATTGTGCCATGCCAAGCAGCTTCCAACAGGGCTGTTCCAAGTGAGACTACAGCTGGATGGGTGCTACTCTGCTTCCCCTGCCTCCAGTGGTGGCTGCTGGTCCTGATCTTGCCTCTGCTATGCCACAGCACTTCAGGTAGGAGGGTGGCTTCAGCCAGGTGGCTCCTACCCTAGCATGCAGGGCTGTGGTTCCAGCTCCCAGGAAGGCAGCCAGCAGCTGGACCCACACATACTGGGGCAGGAGCCACCTGGCTGAAGATGCCTGCCAGAGTTCCCAGAGTGGCATAGTGCAGCACAGCATGGCAGGAGCAGGAGCAGTTTCTGGCAAGGTGCTGCTCTGTACCTTCCACTTCCAGTGATAGCTCCTGCACCTGCTGTGCCACACCACACCACTCTGGGCAGACTGGCAGGCAGCTTCAACTGTGTGGTTCCTGCCCCAGCATGTGGGGCTCCATTGGAAGGTCCCCTGGAATGCAGCCAGGAGCTGCAGCCAGAACCCTGAACACTGGGGCAGGAGCCCAACTGAAGCAGCCCACCTACTTATCTGAAGTGGCATAGTGCAGTGTGGCACGGGACAGCAGAGGCAAGACCAGGAGTGGAGCCACTGCTGGAGGTGAGGGGAGCAAAACAGCACCTGGCTGGCTGCAGCGGCACCAGGAAAACCCCTGCTGGAAGCTGTGCATGCTGGCCAAGGCTGGCCTGTGGGCACTAATGGGAGCCTGGTGTGTGCTGCCTTGGTGCAAGTGGGTGGGGCTTGGTCCCATGCAGAACATCAGAGGGGCAGCCATGGGCCACATCTAGTCACTTAGCAGGCTATATCTGGCCCACAGGCCATATTTTGTCCACCCCTGGCTTATCTTCTGGCTGGTTATCTCCTAAACTTGGTCTCTCAGAAAGTAATACTAGTTAAGGTACTATCAAAAAATAAGAAAACTGTGTGTAAATTCAGGAAGTTTTGCACTACATGTAAATAGTGTCAGCAATGCCGTAGCATAGAAACATATTTCTTGTCTTTGTGACAAGGTATTTAGCAAAATTTGCAGATTTTGTTGGACTCTGACAGACTGGTCCATGAGTGCTTCTGCAAAGGCCTTGAGCTTCCAACCCCTTGGGCTGTCAACCCTGTGCCTTAGTACCCACACCACTCCAGCCCCCATATAGAATATATGCTCCCACATAGAATATATGCAATTAATACAGCAAAGGATAGTTACAAAGTGTCCAAACAAAAGCAAAGTTTATTTGAGTTCAGTTTGTCTTCAGAATCTCTTCTATTCCTCACAACCCTTCTGAATCCTTCCCTAGTAGTAGATCAAGGATGAAGAGTGAAATTTTTCTCCCCTCCATTAGAAACCCTGGTAGTTGTTTGTCTGCTGAGATTTCATTCCATTCATAGATATAATACTTCTGAAAATTTGAGTGGTGAGTTAACACACTTACTTAACTAGTGCTGTCATACCACTTCTGGAAGGAAGGAATTCTGGAAAGTTGTCTCATTTTCCCAGGAAATCGTTATTTCATCATCAATCGTTTCAGAAAGGACCTGAATTTCCAATATGCATTTGCACCTTCTGAGAAAAGAGCAACTCTTCTGCTTGCATTTATTAGCATTGTATTCAGTGACACTAAGGCATCAGCTAATGTTTCTTTCAGAGATCATACATGTTATCCACACCTCCACAAGCAGGAATAGGTTTCCTGAGTAACAGCCTCCATTAGGCTGACATTTTAAAGGGTTTTGAGTATTTAGCTTCTGAGAAAAGTTTAAATTTAGTAATTACCTGATTAAATTATGCCAAGAGAATTATTCAAAGTTCTGGTGTCTACAGGTAAAGTTTTGGTAGAATGAGTTAGGATGTTTTAGAATTGTTTTACAAAGTAGGATTTCTGTCAGCTGATGAATAGGCCCTCCCCCGAAATACTGTCTCTCCCTCCCCCTTCCTCTTTTAAATTATTTTATAATACAATATTTACATTGTTTATAAAGATTATTGTCAGTCAAGCTCAGATGCTGAGAACCTACTTTCCAGTATTAAATATCTCTAGCGGAACTGAAGATAAAATATGCTTCTCACAGTCAAGTAAAGTAGTAGAATATAGTATTAAAACCTTCAATTCACATTATGTTTGCTTTTACTAAAGAAAAGGCAGCACCATCCACATTATAATGGTTAGGGTATATGTATTTTACTCTCCAAAAATGTGCCCCCACTTCTCTAAATAGGTGCATATATATGCACATGTATGTGTATGGACATGTATAATGGGATAAGTCACTGGCTGCTTATATAAAACAGACTCACAATTAGCAGGAAAATAGGAGTCAGGATCTTCTGGATGAAAAGAAAAACATAGGACTTTGCTACTAGATGTTATTTTAGCTACAGAAGTGTTTGTATTTATACTTTCACTGAGCTTTAGCCAGTGGAGAACATGATCCCTCATGTGCCCTCACTTAAGCCTGTCATTCTGTCCAGCAGAAGGCAGTGGTACACATACACAACAATCAGTATGTCACAGTTGGCATGTATTCTTACAAACACAATTCCCAGTTTTCACCCCCTGCTTACATTTTCATTTCAAATCATTGCCTTGGCTGACCTACTCATTTCAGCCTGAAAAGCTATGACTGAAGCCCAAGTGGATACATTTGCTTCTGATCCATCCTATTCCACTGCTCTTTTGGGTTCTGCTGCAGCACCATGCAGCTACCTCCACCATTTCCATTACGAATACAACAAACTATTTTGGGCAGTTTCCTTAGCATGAGATGACTGAAATTATCTGGCAAAGCAGAAGTAGCTTGGACACTTATAATGCGGATAAAAAAATAGATAGAACTATGTAAAAAAAATGTCCCTCATTTAAACTGCCATCAGTTAAGTAGATTTGATTAGGTTGTCTTCCTTAAGAAGAGACATATTCAAGGCAGCAAGTACATTTTACCGGGCTTATATATCAATAAGTTTATATATTGGTTCCATGAACATTGCCTCAGAAAGATCCTTTGTATTAGTTGGGAAGACCACTGAACCAATGCCAACACCCTCTCTGCAGCTAACATAGCCAGCACCAAGGCAAAGATCACGATACATCAACTCTGCTGGGCTGGTCACTGTGTATGGATATCTGACACTATCTCCCAAAGCAAGTCCTCTTCTCTCAATTTAGTCGTAGTACAAGGATCCACGGAGGACAGAGGAAGCGCTACATGGACACCCTGAAAGCACAATTTAAGAAGGGTGGCATCAATCCTACAAATTGGGAATTGCTGGCTGCTGCACCATACATCAAGCTATAGCTCACTTTGAAGAGAACTGTCTTGCTCAGGACACCGAGAAACGGCAGAGGAGGAAGGAAAGTGCACAACATCCTGGCCAACAGCTGTGCCCACCCGAAGGCACCACTTGTCATGTCTGTGGAAAAACCTGCAGAGCACAGATTGGATTCCTCCGTCACCTTAAAACTCACCCTAGTAATCCCCTCACTGCCCTTGGCAGACATCATCCTCCTATTGAGGGATATCAGTAAAGAACTAATTTAAACCCATTCAAGTCAATGAGAAGCCTCCTTTTGAGTTTAATCAGCGTGGGATCAGGTTCTAAGGCCCAACCTCATAACACAATGCGAAAGACAACAGTACCTGCCTTGAGCCCTGTTGGCATCAATGGGCAACTACATGCTCCTTGAGCCTATGACACTGAAGGATCAGGTTGGAACCAACATGTGCAATTCCCATACGTGAGATCTATAATCCCTATGTGCTTCTCTTTACCTACTGCTTACAAGCACTGATCATTTTAAAGTCTAAGAAGTGACAGTGTCAATTTGAAAATGACATTGGGCAAGATTCACAGAAAAACTTGGCTGCCTACATTTTACTGCAGTCCCATTTTAGGCATCTAAATCCAAGAGGGCAGTTTATAGATCTCCAGCTGACTCCCTTAGGTGTTCAACACCCCCTAAAAGCCTACATTTTCACTACAAACTTTCTTAGGTGCCTAGAGTTCAGCTGCAGGATACATTTGTGTCTAAGAGGTGGGGCTGGGCTTTGAATCCTTGTTTCACATAGGTCTCTAATGGCTGCCTTGATTCAGAATATAGGGAAAATTTCAAATACACCACTCCCACCAGTATTTCCTATTGCCTGGTTAGTGTGTATGTCTACCCAGCATACTGAGTCTCCTGAAGATGAGTCCTTGCACCTAACCTTTCTCATGTAAAGTAGAAGAAATTTAGGCACCTAACCTGGGTTTGTGAATCCACCTTTGGCACCAGGCCCCTATTTTTTGGCTGAGGGAATGCTCTGTGCCATTGCACCTCACTCCCAGTGCAAACCTGGCTCTTGATCACTTGTTTTAAGAGATTCTTTAAGAGCAGCCCAACTAAAGTGATTAAAGAGAAATGCATGTTCTCTCTGAGCTTTTTTTTTTGGGTGGGGAGGGAGCAGGGGGATGCATATTATTTGGCTTTTAACAGCGCTTGGTTTGTTCTGTTAAGTTCAATAGCCTGTAGGTCAGGCTCTTCCCAACAGTTTCACCCTATCGAGCCCTCTTTCCCTAAGCCCCCTCCACAGGGTACTTACCAGCAGAAGTAGAGTTGACACTGAAACTGCTGTGCTTCAAGCCAGAGTTTGGACCAGGAGAATGGGGCCGTGGAGCCTACCTAATAGATCATCATAAGGGAGTACAAAACCCTTAAAAAAATTCAGCAGGTGTTGGTTAAACACCGTTCAGCAACTGGAATGAGATGTACCCGATGCACTTCCAAAAATGAAAGTTAATGACGTCTCTGCCTCTTGATATGAAACCCTTATGCAGCTCCTCCTTTGAGAACGTATGTATCTCCCCCCACTGCCACTCCCAGGCACTGCGCTGTTTGCCCCCACAGCAATTATAGCAATTACAATTACACAGGGTGCCCCTTCACCACAGCTGTACCTCCACATGTGACCATGTAGGCAAATCATTCCATCACTTAACATGTAGATTATCTGCAGTGAACCACAATGTACCATTTTATGGCCCCCATATCCTGCTTCAAGACAAAAGAACCTGCTCCTATAGGGAATTTGGCAGGTTTTGCCAGGGTGAGTGGAAGGAGTCTGGAGTGATGGAGGGCACACTAGGGTATTGAGGGCAGCTGTGTAGGGACCCTGGAAGGTACCTGGCACCTGTGCTAGGGTGGCACTTGAGAAGACATAGCTGGATGTAAGCACAGAGGGGAGCATGGTGCTGCTGAGGTAGTTACTGGGAGGTGATGCTGGTTGCTTGAGTTTAGAAGAGTGTCCGGGAGAGTGGATCTACTATAGTTAGCAAGACTTACACCATGGGGCTGCCGGTTCCCACCCCTCCAGGCTGTTTCTTCCAGCTAGGGGAGGGCAGAAGAGAGCAGGAGCTGAGCTCAGCAGCACCGCAGCAGGATCTTGTGGTAGAAGAGCGGCACTGTAGAGCAAATACTTACAGCCTTCACATGGGAAGAGGTGTTGCGCCAGGACCCCACTTAGCCCCATGAGGGCATAAGGGGCTGTTGGCTTGTCCTGCCCATGCACACAGACCTTCTCCAGGCTGACTTCCTAGATTAACTTCAGGAGCCCCTTGATCAGAAAGCTTCACACACAAGCAGAGAAGGAACTAGGAAGGGGCAGAACTAGCTTTACCGGAGAAGCAGAAGCTGCTCCAGTTTCTCTGCTGCAGAAATACCCTTCCCCACATGCTGTTTCCCTCAGCAGCTGACTGGTGAGAAGGAGGTAGAGGAAGGGGAAAGGCAGGAGGAACAACTTGAATTAGCACATACTCCAGTACTTCCCCTTCTCCACTCTCATACAGCCTTCCCTTTCTGCCTGAGAAGAAAAATGTGCAAGAGAATGCAAATATTTTGCCAGAATTCATGCAAATTGTGCTGTGTCAGGGGTGGAAAGGCCTGGCTTCGGTAGTTTTCCCATGTAACTCAGACACCAAACTAGCTCTTTCGCCGGTTATGGCTGTCCAATCCCAAATTGCTAATTAATCTTATTGACTCTAACAAGGCGCATGGTGCAGGGGCCAGAGCCCGGCTGCAGGGGGTTAGAGGAGGCTGCTACGCTGAGGGAAAAGCACAGCCCCTTGATAACCTCTCTCTCTCTTTCTCGGTCTGAGGAAAGACCAGAGGTTTTACCTTTTTTTTTTTGTTATTTGGATTTTTACTTATGTTGTTGCGTGCTCTGTTTGCTGTGAGAGAAAGCTTTTCACATGTAAAATAAATAGACTAGAAATTGAAACTATGAGGTGCAGACAGAATCAACAGCTTTCACCTAATCTGGCCACTTGTAGCAGTGACCAAACACAAATGCACACCTGCAGAAAGCTTCAAAAGTAGCTGATTGTGTGAAAATATGACCCAGCATTGTCTGAGGGATCTTTTGTAACTTGTGTCTGCAGGGCTCCCAGCCTGTGGGTGGGGGGAAAGGGAGTGGAGGGAGTTTGAGCACCCCCTGGAGGGTGGGGTGGGGGTATTGGAGTCCCCCACAGGAATGGAGGGGCTCCAATTCACCCACCCCACCCTCTAGCACTGTCTGGGGAGTCCCAAGAATGAACTCCCTCCACTGCCTTTCCCCTTCGTAGTCTGAGACCAGCGCGCCCTGGCAGAGAGCAGTGGCCGTTGCTATGAGAACCTGCCTGCGGCCTGGCCCGGCCCAGCGAGGTCCCCTGCCTCCTGGAGCCAGCGGTGAATGTCTGTCTGGTCTGAGGTAACGTCGCGACTCGGAAGGCTTTGCAGAAATCATTCTGAGTTACAAGGGTGAGCTGCACTTCTGTCTGCACCCTAAGAGCTGCTGACCCTTGTGAGGAAACTGGCTTTTGGGCCAGGATAAAGGAGGAACCACCTGCTTCAGTGACTTTCTAACAAGGTGCCACACAGCCACCTGTGCTGTGGCCCATTCAAGGTGCCCCTCAGTTTAGTTACTTTCTCTTATTCTTTGCACATTTCACCCACCTTTGGCCTGCATAGGTAAGATTTTGAAAGATGCACCTCCCATGGGCTTCTACTGAAGGCAGGGTATCTTAGCTTCCTTTTGTGCTCTTTGGTTAGTTAAGCACTGGAGTAGTTTGCCAAAAGGGGCTGTAGAAGCCCTATTACTAGTCATTTCTATGTACAAGACTGTAATGGGATAGATGATCCTGCCTCGCTTGAGTAGAAGGGGTTGGACCAAGTGATCTCCTGGGCTGTGTCTGGACGAGTGCAGCCGTGCGGTACGTGGCGCTGCAAACACATCTGCGGTGCCACATACTGCACATTTAGATATTCTCCACACTGCAAGGCTGTGCTGCCCATGTGTGCATTGCTCCACTTTCTTTTCTGCCATGTTTTTTTTATCCCTGCAGTAGAGGAGTACAAGCACGGGCAGCACACGCCGTTCAACAGTGGAGCTGGGCCACCTGGAGTCATACCTTGGCTGCCTGCCAGGCTCTCTGTGGTGGAATCACGACTGCTGTAGTCCAAGGAGGCCCCAGGACCCAAGGTAAGACTGCTGGGGCCAGTACTGGGCCCTATCCCAGTGGTTCCCAACCTTTTTTATAGTGCAGACCAGCACGGAAGTCGTGGAGTCAACTGCCGACCTCCTGGGGCTGCCAGCGTTAGCCGCACACATGACTGCTGGCAGTGGAAGCTGCTTGCTTGGGTGGACAGGCGGGGGTCTGAGCAGGGGGCTCTTGCCACAACCTGGCAGCCAAGCCTTTATGGCCTGCAACTGGGCCATGGCCTGGTGCTTGGGAACCTCTGCCCTACCCCACCCGAGGTAACTTGCCGCACATCAGAGTGTGTGTGGCACAGTGTGTGTGCGTGTGTGCACGTGTTCCCTGGGGACAGGTATTGGCAGCACAAAGTTGTCCCCGGAGAACCAAACATCCACACTCGTCTGGCTGAGGCCCTGAGGTCTATTCTAGCTTTCTGTTCCTCCAAAGTTTTCCCTGCGACTTCCTAGGTGAAAGGACTTCATATATAGCTCGGTTACACTTTATCCATAAACACTACCTTGACTTTTCTTGCCATTATCTTTCCTAGATATTTAACTCAAATTTGAGACATCAGCCCTATATTGTGGTGGCTGTTAATACGTAGGTCACATAACACATAAAGTGGTGCTTATATTTACTTTAAAAATATTTTAAAATAAAGGAGATTGAAGTAAATCGTTCTCAGAACTTTCCTGATATTTATCTTAGAAATAAGGCAAAAAAGGAATCTTAAAGACTGTTCAGCGGTGAACATACAACTATCACCCTCCTGCTTCTACATCCTTCCAAAGCTATCAGTTGACCAAAAATGTTATAAACCAGAGTTAAGCTTTAAAACAGTTGAAAAATGAGGAGATGAGGGATTCAGGCAGCTCTCCACTCCCATGTAATCCTCTACCACCCTGCCACTCACCAAATCAAACCACCTGGTGTGGTTGATTATGGGGTACTTGGATGTTATTTACTGATACCCATTGCTAGTGATACTTTGATAATTTTAGGGCTTGTTCTCATGGTTTAAAACTTTAATACCTTAATTATCCTACCCAATAATAAACCTAAAAGCAACAGGGGAAGTCTATACATTACAAAGCCCAGAACCTTTTCTCTTGAACTTCTTAAAATTAAAATTAGCTGTTGTAATAAAATAGTCTGAATTTATTCACGGACTGTTGGATCTGCAGAGTCCATTTCCTCAGCCAATCAAAACAGAAACAAAAACGAGGGAAGAATTAGCTCACATAGTCAGCTGTGATAACAGTTGCCATCTTTAGGCCAGGAGATGGCTCCATTAGCAAGCAGGCAAAAAAATGCTTGCTCTCTTTTTGAAGAGTCGGACAGCTGGACCAGGAGGTAAGAACCAATTATCGCCAGTCCTCAGACTGGATGCAATTCCTTCTCCCCCTTTTCCCCTGTTCATGAATGACTGGTGCCTCGCAGAATGATTGGGGGGCACCATGGCAGTGAGTGGCAAGCGGGGACCACCTGCAGCCACCGCCCACACCGTCAGTGGTGCAGGGTGAGGGGCAAGTGGGCACTGCCCACAGCTGGTGCCGGCAGTGTCAGCAGTTGTGGGGCGGGATAGTGAGCAGCAGGCGGCAAGCTTGCAGCTGCCGTCTGCACTATTGGTGGTAGCAAGTGGCAAGCAGGGACCACCTGCAACTGCTGGCAGCTGTGTTGACGGGGGGAGGGCAGCAACCAGCCGCAGAAGCCAGCAGCAGCTTCAACGGCGGCTAATCTCAAGGGGGTCCCCCTATGCATCGCCTATGCATCACCCTCTTTCTTGAACACAGAGGTGACATAAATACAGTGAGCAAGGATGTGTTTAGGATAACTTATTAAGCCTTAGAAACATCATGCCCACAAATCAGGGTTTACAGTTATTACACTAGAAAAAGGGAGTGTATGCAGTGAGTGAAATAAAACCAACATGCAGCCAAGACCAGACCATATCCTGGGGAACTGAGACTCATGCTTTCCAAGTTAGTATAAACTCTCTGAACTCTTTCACTAGCCCTTTCCAGGGCTTTTCAAGTCTTTTTATCTCTTGAAATAAATGCTCTCCAGTGCAGCTTCAGAATATTAAAAGGTCCAGATCTCAAAATGAAAATTTCACACAATATAATACCTCTTACGTGTGAAAGGGTCTCTGCAAATTCGCAATAGAAAAAGTCAATCCTAAAATGGCCTTTCTAGTCATCTAGAAAGGATATGTAATGGTGGGAAAAAAACTGTTTGGAGCACAGGTAAGGTGTACTATATTCCTTAAGCAGTTAAACAATATAACATCTTAAGACAGTCCTGCTCCCCACCCCCCAATAAAGGAAAGAAAAAAGAGTTTTATAACTCTTAAGGTTATTTCAAACAGCATATTATAAGTCCTAATGTGAGCTTACCAGGCCAGAAAGGATCAATGTCACACTAGATTCCACTCAAGACCCATGCCTCAAGGCACAGTTTATTGGTTAAACAGAAACTTAGGCAAAATATCAAAGAGAAGTAGCTGTTTGCCCAATGTGGATTGCTGTCCTCAGTGGTTTCCCCCTTCCCTTCTCTCATGTAATATCCTAATCAAAGGACTCCAACAAAAATTTTTTGCTCCCCGCTGCTTCCCCTCCTTAGGACATCTACTTGGGAAAAGAACTGTTAATATAAAAGTTCCCTATTTTTCATATCATTTCAGAAGGTGTTTGCATTTAAAAAATGACCAAAGCATTTTAAGAGTGGAATTCTTTGAAAAATGTCCATTTCATTTCAGAGTTCTATGGGTTTTGTCTGACATTGATAATACTTCTTTTAGGAACAGGTCATGAAATAAAAAAGAAATTAAACCCATTTATCAAAAATAAAAACCTCAAAAAATGTAAACATTTCCCTAAACAAAAAATACATTTCAAAATACTTTCCTACAGGATTTTAAATAAAAAAAATATAATTTAATGCACTACAAACAGTTTTTCTCTAATAGCAGGAAAAGTTTGCCAACTAACTCCTAACTGGGTTTCCCTAGTAGTATTTCCTCTCCTTCTTCCCCCAGTTCAGGAACTCCTGCAGAAGCCTGTCTCCTCCCAATGTTCCCCTTGCTCAGCTGAGCACTCGGTGTTGCTTTTCATCCTGTTGCCTGACTCTTACCTGTCTTAGTTGGAAGGCTGTGTATCAGTTGCAGAGGAAAAGCCCATTTAAAGAGATCTGTCAGTCTATGGTACAAATCTAATACAACCTGCAAATGCGAAGAAATAGAAATTCGCGATAGCTGAGAGTATACTTTTTGTCTTTTGAGCTAGGAAGAGTGGGATTCTTTGTCTTGTTGGCCATTTCCCCTGTAGAATGGCTGAGAGTAGATGTAACCTGCCTACTTAAAAAGCATAAATAAATCTAATTTTTTGAAATGACAGTGCATCAAGTTCTCTAACTCATACCTTCAGTTCTTTCTCCAAGAACCTCAGATCAACAGCTTCTGCTCTGTACCTCCAAGCAAATCTGCTTCTCTTTCCAGGACTTCACACAAGTTTCTTTGCTGAAGAAACTCTCCCTCTTTAATCACTCATTTTCTGTATTTTCAACCTAGAAAATCTTTAATGCTGAGAGTGCATGGACAAGACAAGTAGTCCTGAGTAAACCTCTTCCTTTAGTACACCTGCTCTACAATAGAAAGGACCCCCATTACCAGACAAAGGACCTACTTTAAGTTGCACAATACAGCATAATGGCTTTCATGGTGCAGTCACCACCTCTGAACTCTCCATAAGGAATTTCACTTTGGGTGCTTAAACAACAGTGACCCCTAATGGACAATCCATTAGCATTTTTTGTCACAAGACTATGATGCTGTATTCCTTCACATCTGGGCACACACCTAACCATCGCCATGGGTACCATAAACCACAAACCATGAGGCATAACCTTAACTTCAACATCAGTTATACTTAGCTTCCAGTACCCCATTACCAAACCTCACACTTAGTGAACAGGGAGCTCTGGGCAGCTGCTCTGCCACACCTGCTGCACCTGTTCAGCAGCACTGCTAGTAGCCACCTGTTGCCTTTGTTCATAGATAGAGAAGTTTTGGCAGGTCTCTTGATTTTGATTCGCTCAGGAAATAGCTTACCTATACTGCTTGAGGGTCAAGACTATGGGGCTGGGGTTAGAGGGTAGACTGGGAGATGCCAGTGACAGAAACTGGAATGAAGAAGGAAAGAATAGATCACTAGGATTGGAGATAGAAGATAGATTGACTGCTGGTTGGAGAACGGGAGATAAAAGGTTGTAGGGACTGAAGAGATAGAAAACTTTACACAATAGTGTCCTTGAGCATCAGAGGTGAGATAACTGCTTGGAGAGATTTCTGGGGGAGGTGTGGGATGAGGCATGGATATAGAAGGTGCTTTCAAGCCATTTTAAATACTATAGATGTGACTTCCTTTCCTACCCCAGATACAGGTATGAAATCTAGACACACTGATGTTTCAGATGGCTTTTAGATGACACTAACATTTTGATTTAAAATGTTTAAAAATATATTCACATACCTCTTATTTTGATGTTTGTATAAATTCTACTGAGAAGGACAAGCTGAGTGTCTATATAATAATGTAAGACATTCAAATAAGAGGTTTAGTCATCAAAAAGGTCACTGAAGTGAATGAGAGTAATTTCTGTGTTAGGGGGAATGTATGTAGAACAAAGCAATGATTTAAATAAAGAATGTTTCACTGTATTTCAAACAGTGGAAATGAATCATGCGTTATTGGTCTTTACTTGAAAGTAAACAGATAGCTTCCTTTACCCCCTGAACACACGTTAAATATAAGATTGACAGCACTAGAGAACAGTAACATGGTATTAGAGAACTTCTCTGTAGTTAAAAGCAACATTACTTTATTGCTTTAGTGGTAAAGATAGATTACTTCTGATTTTTAGGAACATGTTATTCTGTTCAACAGAAAAGAAAAGGAATAGTATTTTTTCCCCACCAACTTTCAATATATTGGTGCACATGACTCATTTCTCCAGCCTATGCCATGTTATAAATCCATTGGGAAGTTCATTTCTACCTTCTCCTAATTCTCAATATGTTACCCTTGAGCCCTAAAGTGCCCACTGTTAATATGGATTATAACCTGTGGACTTCCAGGTTCCTAGAAATTAAAGTCCATTGTTTTTGCTCATATTTTATCTATTTGTCTGCCTGAACACACTGAGAACACATGGAGTAGAAGAGATTTATATTATTGATAGATAGTTATGCATTTATTTTCACAAAGATCTCTAAGAATTGACTTATAGGACGAGGGCAAAATTATTTCCTATCACCAAGTTCTCCTTTATCACTATGACTAGGCAGAGAATTGTGTATAGTTTGAAAACAATAGCAATTTCTTAAACATTTCACTCTTCCTGTCTTTGAAACTTCTGTCTTGCACAAGCCAATGTCAAAATCTATGAAAAACGTTAGTCCTGAAAGGAACTCAGCACAGATGGACTCTTGTGCCCATATTATGTCCAAGGCTTCAGTGTAGAAGTACAAGGGTCAGCTCACAGAGCCTTCCTCACAGGATTGGTGAGTATGTTCCTAATTCTGCTGTAATATAAAGGGGCTTAAAGTATATTGAGCTATCTTAAAATCTGTTCATCCCAGAAAGCATATATTCAATTGATCCAAAATTCTCAACATATGTATTAGCTCTCAATGAGATTTAACCTTCAAAAATTGGAGAATACTTGAATTGTTTTTCTTTTATTATTTTTCCTTTGACTGCCATCATGAATCAGCCTTGTAAGGGGACCTTAGTTGCAAATCTGCTTGCACAGTTGCTGTCATTTCTCACACATGCCTGAGGAGCCAGGCTAGATTGACTAATTGATTAATACACCTTTCTGGTGTGCAGGTGCCTAAAGAATGATATGACCTTTTAACTATGGTGATATAATTCCATGCTAACATTGGAGTTGATTTAATAAAGCACATATATAGTGATAAACACCTGGGAAGCTCAAAGATCTTTTTTGGCTGCTCATGTACTACAAGTTAAGCACATGCCTAATTTATTTGCTGAATGAGGACCTGGGTTCACAGCTGAGCTTCTACTGAAGTTATGATAGAAGATTCTCACTTAAATTAAATGAAAAAATATGTCGTGAAAGTCACCAACTAAAAACCAGGACCAGTATGGTATTTACTTCTGATCCTAATACAGTATGTGAATGTTCAGTGTGATCTGTGTAATACACACATTACTATTATGTTGATTTTATCTGTGAGTGTTATAAGCCTGCATTCCAGGCAGTCTCTCATTGCATTGTACCTCATTCAGAAACAACGAAGAATCCAAGGGTACATTCTATCTATACATGTAACAGCGTTATTCCTCATGTACCTTTTCCTAAAATTAAAACAACAGCAATAAAACGCCTATTGTGTCTGCCTCCAGGATGAAAACAGCATGCCCATAGTTCCAGGAAAAACAGGCTGTGTTTTAACCCAGGTTTGTTTATACACTGCCCTTCCCTAAAAAGGCTCAGAGCGGCTCACATTGTAATACCCAAAATTTTACAAAACCAAAAAAATATTAAAAGAAAGTATAAGCAAACCAAATCACCCCCAAATCCCCAACCTAAAAAGCAATGCACCCACCTCCTCTACCTCTACTTCCCTGCCCTGACCTAGGATCTCAATTTAGCCTTGCTTACTACTTCCATAAAGAACAAAACTATTTTTTCCTCACATATTCCCTCCCATTCTTATCCACTGACACTTTGTTGCCATCTCTTGCACGCTAGCAGTTGGCCTATGCTCAGTTGCTTCAGCCAAGTGCCCAGCAGTCCCTGCCCCATGGCTCTCTCAGTGCTTAGCAAGCACAACCCCTCTTCTCAGCTCTGATTCCTGCCTCCAGCCATTTGTCAGCTGCTGGCAGGTGGCAGGGAGTCGGGGACAGGAGGCATCTGTCTCCCCTTCCCAAGTCCCAGAACCTGGGCACCTGAGTACTTGGGCCATGCCCCTGCACCCCCAATACTGCATCATGAAGCACCCCACAACATACACACAGACTCCCACACTGAGCCCAGGAGAACACCTGCACTTGGGCACAACTCTGTGGACCCTGACCCTGGCACCTGCATACCCAGACAGAGACAATCTGGGCTCCAGCACAGCCCCATGGACCCTGATCCTGTCACCTGCATACCACATCTCAGGGGCATTAACCAGGCACCCTGAGACCTGGACCCCAACTTAGACCCCCCTCCCCCCCAAAATCCCTAACAGAAACTGGCAGATGCCTTGCTCCTAGTGGGTCAAAGTAGTGGGGGAAAGAACATTGGGATTGGGCTCCACAGCTTGGCCACTGGCTGGCAGCTACAGGGTCCTGGAGTAATAGGGTTGGGGGAAGGGAGGCACTGAGCGTCCAAACCAGGGCAAGCAGGCAAGGGCTGTGGTACCACCAGGGGGCAGGAGGATTTGCTAGCAGGGGCCCCACCAGAGCAACAGGCAAAGGAAGGCCCTGGGATGATGGGACAATTGGGTGCCCAGAAGCATGGGCATTGTCATGAAGCCTGGTGTGCAGGAGCAGGTAGAAAGCTCTGACACCATGTAAGTTGAGGCTTGGGACCTGGAGCTTGAGCCTGTGTCCTGCACCTTGCAGGAACACCCCCATGACCCTCAACCTTATGGACCATGGCTGAACACATGGCTGCTGGGACACAGTTCCCAACACAGCTGCCACCAGTGCTTCATTTCCACTCCTCCGACATCTCCTCGCTGCCTCCTTTCCAGATTCACAGAGCCCCCCCAGTCTCCCAACTATCAGCACAGCAGCTGCTGCTGCCGTGTGATCCACGACACCGATGATCAGCCCTCCCCCAGCTTCTGGTGAAGATTCCCCCCATGTTGCCTGGGATGATATGGCTCTATCCCACTCCATGCAGCCATGGCAGGGACCCAAGTACTGGGGGAAATACAAAGCTGCTGGGGGAAAGGGGAAGAAAGGGGAGTGGGTGGGCTGTGCCTGCTGACAGCAGGGCAGGCAGGTAGTTGCATGATGAAACCCCTCCAGCCCAAGCCCACTGTGGAAGTCCGTCTCCAGAAGGCAGCCACTGGATCCAGCTTACTGGCTTTTCCCCTCATCTTCCCCCAGGCTCTGGGCTGCTACAGACCCTACAGGCTCCTATGGCTGCCACAGGCCGTCCATGCGGTCAGAACTTGACCCCAGTAGGGTGGCTATTTGTCTGGTTTTATAGAGGACATCTTTCTGGTCCTCTGTCCTTTATTGATATGAAACTGGATGCCTTTATGTCCTCTATTTTTCACTGCTTACTCCCCCCACCCCTCCAACTGCTGACACCACCGTTGCCACCTGTGGGAGCTTCCTGCTTGACCTACTGCAGGCACCACTGTGGCTGCCCGCAGGAGCTCCCTGCTTACCACTGCCATGCCCGCCCGCCACCAACATCATTGCCACTGCCTGCGGGAGCTCGTTGTGCCCCCCCAGCTTCAGGAGGCATATGATATTCATGATAGTAGGGACAGTTGCACTAAATGCAACTGTCCTCTATTCTTGAGGAGTGGTCACCCTAACCCCCAGGCTGTTGTGACTGAGAAGCTAAGGAAGGGGGATGCAGGGATATGCAGGGGATGGTAGAGGGCGAGACCTTCAGAAGGAGTGGAGCAAGTGCTTGCTGCAGCCCCTCCCACCCTGGCAACCTGCCCCAGGACTGCTGCAGGACCTGCTGCCCACCCTCAGCGCAGCCAGGACCCTGGCCTTTGCTGTGCCACTTGAAGAGCAACAGTGTGGCTCCTGGCCCCAGGGAGGGAACTAAGGGCCCAGGCAGAGGACTCAGCATAGTACCTTGCCATCTCTGAGTTAGTGCCCAGTAGAGTGCTGGGAGGGTCCCAGATGCTGCCCCTGTGCTTCATTTCATTTGCAAAAGTTGCAGCTTCACACAACGATTCGGCATCTCCCCTGGCAAACTACAGAAACACTACCTGTGCAAGGGAGGACAGTGCATAGAGGACACGATTCCAGCTCAAGGACAGAGAGTGGCAAAGCCCTTTTTGTCTGTAAGAGGCATCAAGGAAGCAAGGGGGAGATGCTGCAGGGCTTGACCACTGTTGCTGAGTTTTGGGTGCACACTGCTGACGGCTGGTGCCAGGAGCTGCGGGAGTGGCATAAGGAGGGACTCCAGATGTATAGGGGGGGACATCCTCAGTCTGGGAGATGCCTACACCTGGCCTGCTGAAATGTAGGAATGAACACCCACTGTTTTGAAGAGGCAACCCATGCCTCTGTGGAGCTGGCAGAGTCCCAGTGCCAGGGTAGGGAGCTTATGGACAGGGGCCTGGATCACTTTGTGGTCACTTATGAGCCCCCTGACTGGCATCAGCGCTCGCTCCCACAGAAAGCTGATAGCCTCCCCAGCCAGGGGTGGGCAGGAAGGCTGGCACCCAGCTCTTGGTGGGATGCCATGGTCCAGTCCGAAGAGTCTTCCCAGGGGCAACAGGAACAGGGGTCCCACAGGAGGGACCCTGAATGCTGGGCACGGGAGAACAGTTTTCTCACCACAGACTGGGAGCTACAGGAGTGAGGGACCTGAGATGGGAGAAGTAGCTCAAGCGAGTCAATGACCCGAGTCTGGGGAAGCATAAAAGTCCCTTTCAGGGACAGCTTTGGCAGGTGGTGTTGGGTGAGGGTGAGGGAAGCAGGACTGGGGTGCCTGGGCCCTGAGGCCAGGGCCGTCCATGACACTAATCCTCTTCCTGAACCGATGCATACCACTCCAGTCCTGGCAGTTGTCCCGTATATGCAGCCACCCAGGCAGTTCCAGGACGGTCCCAGGGGGGTGCAGAAGGGATCAAAATGGCGCGGGGAGGAGATTGCAGCCCACCATCCTGCCAGGCCAGGCAGTTGCTGGGACAGCAGTTGCCACTGGAAACTGCCTGCCCCAGCTAGTCCCCCTGCCAAGCAGGGGGCCCAGAGGCAGACCTTTTCCCTCTCTCCCCTACCCCCCACAGCCCCTCTCTTGGCCTGGGTCCTGCTGTGGGAGAGCACTGCAGCCACAGCAAGGAGCGGCAGCCCCTGGGCTTGATCTTGCTGAATGAGGTGGACCCCAGGTGTGGCTGAGGGTGATGGGTTTGGGGGTCCCCGCAGATGAAGACTGGTTCCTGGGCATAGGGGGTGAAGGGCTGTGGGAGTGCCAGGAGTTCATGCCCCTTGTTCTGTTGATGCCTCCTGCCCCACAGCCTCTTCTGTGCTGGCCCCCAGCTGCCTCCTGCCCTCACCTTCAGCTTTCTTAGGTGGACAGTGGATCCAGGATCATGTACTTGTCTAGCTCCTACATGGAGATGTCCCTGATGTTCACTCCTAAGTCTAGAATTTAGTGTGCCAGGTCTAAAGCCCCATTCCCTGTGCCTTTCTTCCAAGTTTCTGTGTTGATTTCAATCCCTGCGGCATCCCCACAACCCCAACCCCCTCCCCATTCCCTGTCCTAACTTCCCCTCCAGATTATTTTGACCCTTTCACAAACCTCCCCTGCCCCCACCTCCACTCCCACCCTGATCCCCCTCCAAAGATTCTGTGATAACTAGCTGTCACATCATGTCCAGATGGCTGTGTATGATATTCTGCAGGCTCCAAGAGTTGCTTAGGGTAATAAGCAGGACATGCTGCAGCTCCTGGGTCTGCATGCTTGGGCACAGACAGAAGGCCATCATGGCAGGGTGCAGGCAGGCTGGGGACATGGAGGCATGTGCAATTCACAAGGGAGGGCACTCACTCTGGAGCTGTTCTAGAAGCCTCAGGGCAGGGTGCAGGGGACCATTGATGGTGATATAGCAGGGGGTTGGGGGCATGCTTGCCTGTGCCTGGCAGCCATTCAGGGATGGACCAGGTACTCAGCTGCACTCGACAGTCTCTGGCAGCCCAGGGACCACCCCATAGGGCACCCTAGAAGGTATGTGGGAGCTCTCCATGCCCACAGGTCTTGGGCAGTGCAGGCTATCTGTGCCCTCCTCCCCCACCTCCAAAAGGGTGAATGTGTATACTGTTCGCTCACAATCCAAACTAGGCTGATTACAGAAAACTGCATAACTTAAATTGATTTCTCCCCTGGCTTTCTGAATGTCTGTAATTGGCCTCAGAGGCAGGCTAGCAACAGACATTTTATCTGCATCAATTTGAATGTGAGATTTATGCTTGCACTTGATCCCAAATCTTCAGCTGCCTTCATTTGGCATAAATCCTGCGACCTAAACAGAGCTACATCAACGTGCACCAATTCACAAACTGGCCCTTTCTCTCTACTTGTTACTTTTGCTCCTAGGGCAAAAGAATGAACTCTGGTTTGGGTCACTCACCACCAGCTAAACAGTATTAGACTAATTGTACAGAGCTTTGAAAGCATAAGTTAAATTCTCAGCTGATAGAAACTGATGGAGCTGCAATGATTTACACCAGCTGACAGTTTACCCCATGTATTACTGTGGCAGCAGATTATTTATTTTCATATCTAGAAAAATGGTGGCTTAATAGCAATGCTGTAAAATCCCTTAGTTTTGCTGGTTCTGGGTACTTTTAACAGAGGCCTTGAGTTAACATCATCTCCAGTCTCAGACTGAGCAATGTTTTCTGAGTTATGTTAAAATTTAAGGTAAGCACAGATATAAAAGATGAAAGCACACAATAATGGAAGCAATTGTACATGCATCCTGTTGTGCTCAGCCATACTCATTTAAATAAATATTGAATGATGAGTACAGGAAAAGAAAAATGCCAATTAAGCATGTGTTCATATTAGATGCTTTTGCCTTAATGCTTTATTATAACCTTTTATTTGAGAAAACAGGAAGGGAGACAGTGTTGGGGTCACTCATTTCAGAAATTGAAAAGTGCAGTGAGGTGATTTTGATCTGCTGGAAGTGATTTTTATCGCTGTCCAGAAATAATACTTCTGCTTTTGTATTTTTACATATATTTTCCTTTGTCTGCTCTAACCACATTTCTAAAAGTATACTCACACAACTGGCCACAGTAGGTCTATTATACACCCAAATGTGCTGTTCAAAGAATTTTGTTGGTAGGGGAACGAGGACAATATCCACAAAAAGGCTTATGCCTTGTGATGCTTGATGTTGCAAGTCCTGAGTTATAGGCACCTAGTCCCTACGAAAGAATCTACAGCCCAGTGTTAGGAACCTGAAGTCCCTACAATGCATAGAGATGGGCAGGCATGTTACAATAAGTTTCTTTAAAGTCAAAAAGATGCATGAGAAGTCACCTAAGCTGTCTACAAGAAACACTGGAGATATAGCTATGTCTTAAATCCCATTCTTCTTCCTCAAAATGTACTGAAACTGTCCTACCATCCCTTCCCATGTAGTCTCTTATCTTCCACAGAAAAGAAAGGGACTGGAAGATCCAAAAGCTGGGGAAACAAAAGGACCAGAAGATCCAGAAGTTCACATAGGTCACTTGTTGACTTCAAGCATCAATTCATCAAAGCCTGTGGTGAATTCAATTGGTCCTCTATAGTCAAGCAATGACTCTTCACTGAAAATACTCTACTTGCCCATCCTTCACAGTTAAATGAGCAACTGTGTGGACAAGTGAGGTAACCAAGGCTCCAGCTCATAAGAAGCTTCATAAATTAAATGTCAATATCACTTACTAACTCGAAAATGAACTAGAAGATTGTAGAGTACATCAGTGGGGGGCAACCTTTTTTTGGCAGGCATGCCACAAATTAAGCTCTGCACCTTCTCCAAATCAAATCCCTTTCCCCTGCCTGATCTGTTGCTGTGCTTTTTGCTCCCTCCCTGTGCTCCATACCCACTCCACTGCTTTGTTTTTTTGCTCCCTTCACTACCTGGCACTACCTGCCCCTTCCCTATTCTGCCACGTGCTATACCCAGAGGCTTGTGGCCCAGTGCTGCAGGTTGGCCACCCCTAGTGTACACATAGTATTTGCTAGCACAAAGCAGTGGTGCTCACTTAACTTATTTGATAGTACAATGAAAGAGGATCATTGAGGATATAGCCCTTCACATTCTCCCTCTGGAAGGCTTTGCAAATTTTAAACATTGAAATAAATTACTTTCAGGGTCAGAAAAAACCCAACATACTTACAGCATGGAACAATTGCTGTGCAGTTACAAAGGTCTTCTTTTAATACAGAGTAGTAGGGCAATAAGATTTTTTTGTAGCTTAACCGAATAGGCAGTTATAGTTAAAACAAGTCAGTGATACCCTGTGAATAGTGTATTTCTGACTGGGTGTGTGGTCTGTGGATGTCAGTGAGTACTGTCTTTAAAGCATTAGCATTTCATTCACTAAGAATAATTCTCTACTGTTTACAGTGACCAAAGTCACAACTATGCATCAATTCAATTGGCATGACACTTTGCCAAGGACTGTTTTGCTCTGATGCCACAGAGCATAGTTGATGCAGATGATAATTATGAACGAAAACCCACTATCAATTTAGTTTCTTGTAGATGGCCTATGTTCTCAGCAGTACTAACTGCAAAGAGATACAGCAGAAGAATGTTGTACTCATCAAGTAATTAAATCAGCCTATGTACTCTCCAAATTGCAAGGAACATTCAACTGTTTCCAGCATTTGACAAGTAGACTGTGTGCGCAATTGAATTTGACACACGGTTATTTTTAGGCTGTTTGTTTTTTCAGTATCTTCACTTGTGAGTGTGTGTATATGTGTGTGGGGGGGAGGGGCAGCTTGGGAGGAGGGTAGGGTAGTAATTGTTTTTCCAATCAAAATGGGATATTTTCTAAGCAACCAACCACAAATGAATTGCTAGAATTCAAAACTCGAAATAGGATCATTTGAAGACCTGGGGGAGACAGTGGACCAGCTCTTTAAAAGGTACTTAAGCACTGCTATGCACACAACTTCCAGCCCAGGTTTTGTATGCAGTCCATTAGGAAAAAGATTGGTGCTTAGAAAGCAATCTTCAGGAGTCAGGGCTAGCTGAGTAGGAAGCTGCTTGAGCTAGCCTGAAGTGAAATATGAAGGAGATTGAGGCACAGGCATTGACATTCCTGGTGTACCTTGCTAATGGGTCAGTGATAGCTGTTTTTTTCCATTCAGGATCCTTAGCTAGAAACCCTTTATTGGAGCTAAGCACTGAAGTGGTTGTTCTGGTTTAGGTAGTCCATACAACAAGAGCTGACACTCTCCTGTTCTTGGTGTCTCATGCTTATGCTCACTACTCCTCTCTCACACCTCCTAGATTTCCGTGTGTCCCCTGCTGTCTTTTATGTAGATGTTTTGCTGTCCCTGTGTTTACTGGTGGCTTTCCTGTGCCATTCCCATTCCTCATCTTGGGTAAAAAAAAGGGTGATCATACCGACAAGATAGGGATGTGCTGATGAGGTAAGATGGTCCCCACCTGGTTGGAGAACCTCACTCTTGGAGAGAGTTCTTCCAGGACTTGTGCATGAGCATAGGCTGAGAAGCTCATTACCTCTGGGGTGGTGACATCAGCACTTAGATCACTTAGCAAATATCAGTCGGTAGAAACATAGGTACCTACAGGCTTAGATGGCACTTGAGCTGCAGCTCTGGCAATGTCTATAATACCTAAATGTTGGACTTTGGTACATAAAGAGGCAAATAGGCATCTTTAAGGTCAGTATATTTATGTTGGAGGAAGATAGTAAACACACAGAGCTAAAGGAGTGATGCAGAAAATATCTGGAGAGAGCTTGAGAAATGAACAGCCCTCAGCTCAGAATATGCCTCAATATCATCCCTTCACCCTTTAGGAAGTCATGCTTACAGGTCAGGCTTTTGTTGTATCAGCTGGGTGGCCTAGGGATACTTGCATCACCTATGGAAAACAGATTACTTGAGTGGTGGGTGGGTTCTATTCAGTACTTTGCAGAAGCGATGCAGATAAGCACTGTAAAACGACTTATTTTAGAAGCTCACTCACCTAGCCTTTGTCCCAGAGTCTGCTAAAATAAATCCATCAATTCTTTTCCAAATTACTTCACTGCTGTTTTCTCTTCCTCTACATCATTTTTCAAAAACTTTACTAAGGCTCACCTCCAAAAAAGGGGATGAGGTACCATCACACTTAATATGACAACTGTACTTATGCTTCCACTCATTTTAGGCAAGGGTACAATCTCACAAATGAAATTACTTTCTGGTTAAATGGAACAAGGAACTTTAATGAAAGAAAGAAAACAGCGTTCTAACCTTAAACACCATCTGTGTGTGTGTGCGTGCGCACGCGTGTGCTTTGCTGTACAGCTACTATTTTCCATCTTCACTGCCCCCCTCCCTATGCAGATTTAAGGAAACGATCCACATTGCCAATTCTTCACTTCCATTTTCTATGCCGTTTTCATCACATACTGATATTAAATGTATAATTGAGTTGCCAGTGTTATCACTCATCCAGATCTAGTCATCTTCTGGATCTGAAAAGGCCCTAATACAAGTGATTCACCAAGATTTCCCGCTTTCAAATATTATTGTGTTGTGCGCTAGTCTCATGACCGAACAGTAAGATCATCTCCCTGTGAGAAGGCTCCAATATGAGGGCTGTTCCTAAGGAGATGTGCAGATGTTACATTTAGATGGACCTAGTTAGGATTAGGTCAATCTAAATGCTAATCTGTGCAGACAGTCCAAGAGGTTAAATCAGGGAAAAATGGTGGGCTTTGTCTAAATTAGTTCTCTTGAGGAGGTAAGATAACTTAAATCAGGAATGGGTTAACCTGATCTAGTGAATGTCTGCACACGTTTGGAGCTTGGCCCAGTTACTTACACCAGGTTTCCAGCATGGCTTCTGACACTGGTGAATGTCGGCATACAAATGTCTGCATGCGCAGTCCCCAATCTACAGTTAGGTAGCTTAAAATAAGCTGTGTGATTGTAGACCAGGTGTGGTGAATGTATACAGGTATCCTAAGCAGTTCAGCTGGGTTTCAAATTAGTTTAAAATGCAAAGATACTCCCCCCTATGTCATGTATCCTAATCACTTTCATTCATGCAGACAGATGCAATTCAAATATGTTCAACAACAGCAGCTGCTATTGCCCAGTAATTTTTCTACAGCTTTATCACAAATGGAGGCTTCTGGGTTTAGCCTGGGTAAACTTCCAGATGCTTTCTGACAATTAAAGATGAAACCAAGATCTCTCAGATTTGGCATTCCTTTACCTCATATACCTTATATAGGGCTACGTAGGTGAAAAATCACGTGGAACGCTGTTCTTGGGCCTCCAAGCCTTAACTACAGGCATATTCTAGAATTTTATATAATACTAGCATTGGGAAATGATCACAGTTTGTTTAGAGGCACTAAATCTTTCTCTTGGGTGTGCCTTGTCACCTTTTATCAACCACAGGTCATAGGAAGTATAGTCCATGTGTGCATGTTCACATTCTCTCTATTTAATTTCAGTCCAGTTGGTTCAGTTGGTTTTAGATCTTGTTTTGATCTCATGTTGTGTTTTTCCTCTGACTTGTCACAAACTATGATGTCAACCCTGTTAATTTCCACCCCCTGTAGCTTTGTAAAACATCACTCATTTTCCTTTGTAAGCTTTCTGGGATGCTTGTGATGCTGAACTGAAGGGAAAGAAAGGCCCATCTTCCACATGATGCTATAAAATTGTCAGGGTATGGTAAACTTAGCATAAAAAGGCAGATTCTTGTTCTGTATTACTTTGAATTGTCAATCATATCTGGATTTGAATATTTAACTCTATTTTAAAGAAAAATAACAAACAGTGTTTGTTATTTTCAAACACTCTTAGAGTACAGTCCAAAGTTGTGTGCTTCATATATTTGCATACATATTTGCTGCTTCCAGAACAACTCCTTTTGTGAAAGCAACCAGTCATTTGAATTGTGCCAATAGAGTACTTGTGTGCCAGCTTTACATATTTAAATGTAGGGTTTTGCAAAGGTAAAGGATACCCACACATTGAAGCCCCTTAATGACTAGGGCTATCGATAATGATGGAAATCCTTCAATAAATAGGAAATTACAAAACACTTGTTTTATACAAAGTAATAGTTATATTATGTTCCCAGTTATATGCGTGTAAATCTGTAGTATCTCTTGTGACCTGAGTTATGCTGGTGTAGCTGAGGAGACTTTTGCCTATGAGTATTTAGGTCCTCAGTAAAATGAATAATATGTAAAATGAAAATTGATAAGGTCTGTATATGATATGCCAGCTCCATATTTTTAATATCCTCAATATTACTTAATCATTGGATGACGTTTTCTCATTGATTTTCAGATTCATCAGGGATTCCATCATGATATGAAGTAGAGAGGGGCTTGCTCCATAAGCCTGAGCTGTGTGTGTTGGAACAGGATCTAAGTCTGGATTAACGTTTAATAAGGTCCTTCTCATGGACCAAATCCTCCAGATCCAAATTCTATAGAACTCTGGGTTTACAGAGTCTAGCTCCAACTATCTCTGTTATAAATGTCAGTATATACATCTTTCTTGCAACTACAGTAACATGAAAACACATTTAAACATTAACTATCTGTCCTACAGGGCTATTACCATAAGTAAAACAGCGTTTCATTTCTGCACATGTACAGTGATGAAAACGTACTGACACTCAATACTTCTTTATTATCTCCATGGGAAAACACTGCATATGCTAAAGGCCACACTTTTTCACATATCATATTGTTTCCCCCTTATTCTCATTATTAATTGCTTTCAAGTCACTGATTTGGATTTTCCTATAAAATATTTAAGAACGTACAACTTGTAGAAATGTAAAAAAGCCTTGAATTTTGTTGCAGTTGTATTTTTACAGAAACATATTCAAGATGATTAAGATTCAACAGTTTATGAAGATGTAAATGCACACGCACAAAAAACCTAGAGCCTGGGTTAATCTTTTTAGTTATGAAGCCCATATATCTCAGAATAGGTCACTGGAAAGGCTTCCCGGACTTCTAATTAAAGTATTTGACTCATTCCCACTTTGTGAATGTTGCATGCGTATACTGACACCTGACTCCAAGGCTCCTCAAGATACACCAGATGATTTGCCTGCTTACAGTTGCTTCTCCACTTGCACCATTAGAATCTTTAAGACACGCAACTTGGAGAGAAATTTCTTCACATAGCGACACCAGTTAAAAATTGCTTCATACTCTAAGACAGCAGGAAGTTCAGCTGCAGGGAACTGAACCACAAATTACTTGAAACACAGAGAAACTTTGCAGTCACATCCACTTTAGTTTCAGCTCTAAATCATCTGTCTCTATATATGAAAAATAAATAAATACAGTAGTATACTTACCATCGTTTCAGCAACTGTGTCTACAAGCCTGCTGAAATGTATGTATTGAAATACAATGAGTCAAACTGTTCTTTGTCCTTCTGTATGCACTTCCTTTTTTGAAAGTGTATGTGGTCACTCACTCTAGCCTTCACAGGAAAGCATATCAGCAAAATCCTTGTTTTGCATAATATCAGAGCCCTAACAGAAGTTTTAACCATGTGTGTTTGGGATACATTGTACTGCTGGGAAAGCCAAATGAAAGTGAATTAATACATTCATTTTATGATCTCCAAGCGATTAAGGATATGATGAGAAAAATTGCATAAACATGTTTTAATAGTACTGAGTAGGTTTCAAAATTGTATTTTGAGTCCATTCTGTTTAAAACCCTTTCATCCCACAATAGTCAGCAGGTCAGTCTTAACTACCAGTATCCAGAATCTGTCTCCTGCATGCTCTCACTTTGAAGCCTATTTGATATCTGAATCCTGAACAGGCCTATAATCATATGACAGCAACACTCTTTCCACACACTCCTCCTTGTCTAGGTTCTCAAAATTCAATTCTTAACTTGAAGACAAAGGCAGGATTGTCCATGAGGAAACCCAGGATTTGATCCATCTCAAACTTCAGGACTAATTTCATTTCACTTTTTGAACCTAAGTGGCTCCTATGCAGCCCAGAAACTGTGGCTTTTTGCAGTTGGCTACACTTTGCAATTTTGTGTTGTGTGTGCAGGAGTCCATGTACCCACTGAGCATTTCTGGGGGGCCTGAGTTATAGTAGGGGAGCTGCATTGTGAAAGAGGAGTGTCTAGGAATGCACGTAAGGCCGGGCATCTCCCCAGATTTTAGTTGGTGGAAAAACGTAACTGTGTGGATACCTTTAAGAGTGTAATGTATAAGTTGTAGGGGTTTGGGTTGTAGCCGTGTTGGTCTAAGGACATAGGCAGACAAGGTTCCTTGGGTGAATTTGATATCTTTTATTAGACCAACTCAAATGGTTGGAGCAGTTGGTGCATGCTCTTCCCGTATAAGTTGTTACATTTGCTCAGGGATTTCCAGAGGGAACTGAAGGGAACAGCAGAACAGTAGGCTAAGATGGTTCTCTGAATAAACAAACTTTATAGTGCTATAAGCTTAACTCCTTGGTCTTTTGAGAATAACACATGGTACCAGGACTGGGGTGCAAAGAAAGGAAAAAGTGGAGCATTTCTCAGAATTTCAGAGTTAAAGCTGTCCAGCAGTGCAGCATAAAACTGGAGGAAATTTAAGCAGAACTTCACTATACATATAGCAGTCAATGGAACTACAGAGAAGGAAGATCCACTCAAGGTAGCTGTTTTTTAAATATAGTAGGCCCAGAAGTTCTGTCTCTTTATAACAGCCTACAGCTATCAGAAGCAGAACAGAAAAGCTATAGCACAGTAATTAAAAAGTTTGAGGAATATTGCATACCCAAACAAAATGAAACCTTTGACTGGTATAATTTCCACATGAGGCTGCAGAAAGAATGAGAGACAATAGAGGAGTTTGACAAAGACCTCAGGCTGCTGAGCCAGACATGCAACTTTGGAGATCCCATGGTTAGAGACCAAACAGTATTGGGTAAAGGGATACAAGCCTCAGGAAAAGACTGCCAGAGGATCCTGACCTTAATTTGAAAAAGGCAGTTAGAATGTGCCAAGAGGCTGAGATAAATGCCAGGCTGCAGCAGCTTGACAAAAAAAACCCAGAACAAGCTGAACTAGACAGGATTACACGACTGCAAAAACCCAAGGCAACACACAAACAATACAGAAAGACGGACCTCACTATGAAGCAGGCAAGCAGAGGCCAAAAAGAATTGCTTGAAGAAACAATGGTTAGCTGGAGAGACTGTGGGGGATACCACAATGCTCTGTAGTTGGTAAGCGCTGCAACAAATACAAAAAATTCATTCACTTTGCAGGAGTTTGCAGAAAGGAGCAAGATGTACGACCCAAGAAACAGTAATTGCATGCTTTATGCAAAGAGGAAGAGGAAAAATTCTTCATTGGCACAATGTAAGTTCATTCTTCTTAGGACTAGACATTGACCCCTGAACACCAATGGACTAATGGCAACTTTTAAATTGGATACAAGGGCACAGGTCAATGTAATACCAGAATACATTATTCAGAAAATGAAAATGAAACCTGGGTACTAAGAAAATAGAAAATGAAACTTAAAACTTATAATGGGAACATGAGTGCAGCCATGAGTGTTTGTGGACTGCATGTTAGGCACAAGGATAATATAGTGAAAATTCAGTTTGTAAACCCTAGAAAATGTAGTGCCAATTATTGGGTTGCAAACATGTAAAACTTTAGGTTTGATTAAGAGAATAGACGCCATTGAGGGACTACAAAGCAAGAACATAGACAAAGAATTTTATGATGTGTTTCAAGGCATGGGGAAACTGTCAACTGAGGACAAGATAGAATTAAGAGAGCCAAATACTCCCACCATACATGCTTCCAGAAATGCTCCCATTTTTCTTTTTCAGTTTTTCCCTTGGTAATTAGAGTATTTAAAATGGGCAAAATAGAAAAAGTAGAGCAACCAACTGCTTGGGTTCATTCACTGGTCATAATAGAAAAAAATATTTAGAATTATTTAGAATTATTTATTAGAATTAATTATTTTGATAATGTGGCAGAAGCTAAACATTTCTTTACTCTGGATGCCTCTTCTGGGTTTTGGCAAGTGCCCCTAGAAAAGAACAGCACTAGATTATGTACCTTCAGTATGCCCTTTTGAGAGTATTGCTTTCCTAGGCTTCCTTTTGGACTGTGTTCTGAGTTTGAACGATTTCACAGAAAGGTGCAACATTTTTTAAGGTTTTGATGGGACTATGGTTTATATTGAAGATATATTAGTTTGGGAAGACTATGGAGGAACATGACTTGAGGCTTAGAAAGGCACCAGAGAGAGTTCAAAAACTGAGCGCTTATTGCAGTTGGGACAGGTCCCAGAGGACTGGAAGAGGGCCAATGTAGTCCCTATTTTCAGAAAGGGGAAGAAGGAAGACTGGGGTAATTATAGGCCATTTTGCCTCACCTCTATTCTCAGCAAAACCTTAGAAAAAATTATAAAGGATCACATTTGCAGGGGACCAGCAGGTAACACAATGGTAAGGGGCAACCAGCATGGGTTTATAGCAGGCAGATCCTGCCTAACTAACTTGGTCTCTTTTTATGACCAGGTCACAAAGTGCTTAGACGCAGGAGTGGAGGTAGACATTATTTACCTGGATTTTAAAAAGGCTTTTGACACAGTGTCACACGCAGTTCTTATGAGTAAACTGAGTAGCTGCAATGTGGATTTTCTCACAGTAAGGTGCTTGAAAAACTGGCTTATGGGATGCACCCAGAGTGCTGGGGGATGGATCGGTTGCCCCCTGGAGGGATGTGGGCAGTGGTGTCCTCCAAAGTTCTGTCCTAGGACCAGTACTGTTTAATATCTTTATCAGCAATATGGATGAAAGTGTTGAAAGCACCTTGTCCAAATTTGCTGATGACACTAAACTATGGGGTACAGTAAGCACACTGGAGGCCAGGGAGCCAATTCAGGCAGATTTGGATTGACTGGGGAAGTGGGCAGATCAGAATAGGATGCAATTAACAAAGATAAATGCAAGGTGCTGTACCTGGGGAGAAAGAATCTCCAACACACCTATAGACTGGGGGGACCATTCCGAGTACCACAACAGTGGAAAGAGATCTCAGAGACCTGGTTGACACAAAATGAACACGAGTCGCTTGTGTGACAAGGTAATAAGCAAGGCTAACTGCACTCTTTCTTGTATCAGCAGGTGCATCACAAGTAGGTCTAGGGAAGTGATAATTCTCCTCTATGTGGCACTGGTGAGGCTGCAGATGGAGTATTGTGTCCAGTTTTGGGCACCGCACTTCCAAGAGGAATGTGGATAACCCTGAGAGGGTTCAGAGGAGGGCTACTCATATGGTTGAGGGCCTGCAGGTAAGACCCTACGAAGGCAGACTGAGGGATCTGAATATCTTCAGCCTTCACAGGAGAAGGCTGAGAGGTGATCTTGTGGCTGCCTACAAACTCATTGAGGGGATCAGCAAGGAGTAGGTGACACTGTTTACCAGGGCACCCCTCAGGATTGCAAGAAATAATGGCCACAAATTGAAGGAGAACAGATTTAGATTGGATATAGGGAAGAAATTCTTTATGGTAAGCGTTGCCAAAATATGGAATGGGCTTCTAAGGGAGGTTGCTTTCCCCTACCTTGGAGGTGTTCAAAAAGAGATTAGACAGGCATCTGGCTGGGATTACTTAACTCCAGCACTCTTTCCTGCCTGGAGCAGGGGGTTGGACCCAATGATCTACCAGGTCCCTTCCAACCCTAGAAATCTATGAAATCACTAATTTTATATCACAAAACAATTACCAAAGGAGGTTGGGATCATTATTTGGCAAAAGTCCTTGACTTCAGGAGGGCCAACTTCAATGAGCCAAGGAAATTAGTAAGAGACACATTGGGGACTCAGAGCCTCAGTGAGACAAAAGTCCAGGATGGGTAGTTGTTCCTTAAGGAGATGATCCTCCAAACTCAGAGGGAGTCAGTCCCAATGCAAACCAAAGGAGTGCCAAAAATGCCCGCTTGGCTCAGTAAAGGCATCCAGGAGAACCTGAGTGCAAAAAAGGTGGCATACAATCAGTGGAAGCAAAGGGCAATCACCAGGGAAGATTATACCTCTGTTGCTCGTGATTGCAGGGAGGTGGTTAGGAAGACCAAGGCACAAATGAAACTAGGGCTCGAAACCTGAATTAAGGATAACAAAAAGTCCTTTTTCAAATACATAAGGAGTAAGAAGAAGGCACCAGGTAACATGGGGCCCCTACAGGACAGGTTTGGCAATCTGGTGATTGCAACAAAGGAAAAAGCTGATTTCTTCAATGAGTTCTTTGCCTCCATATTTCTGAGCAGGGACCTGTACAACTCCCCCACTAGGATTATGGACAAGTTCAGGGAATACAACGCCCTGCCTAGGGTCAGGAACAATTTAGTTAGGGAACTTCTGGAGGGGCTGGATGTGTTTAAATCAGCAGGTCCATATGCTCTTCATCTGAGGGTACTGAGAGAACTGGCAGAGGTCATAGCAGGGACCCTGGCACGGCTGTATGAGCACTTGTGGTGTTCTGGCCAGGTCCCAGAGGACTGGAAAAGGGCCAATGTAGACCCCATTTACAAGGAAAAAGGAGGACCCGGGTAACTATAGGCCAGTTAGTCTCACCTCGATCCTTGGGAAGACTTTGGAGAAAATCATCAAGGAGCACATCTGCGGGGGATTAGCATGAGAGGTAATGCTCAGGGGCAACCAACACAGGTTCACTGCAGGCAGATCCTGCCTGACTAACCTTGTTTCCTTTTACAACCAGGTCACAAAGTCCTTGGATGAAGACGTTGAGGTGGATGTCATCTACCTGGACTTGAAGAAAGCTTTTGACATTGTTTTTCACCCCATGCTAATAAAAAGACTAGGCAACTGTGGCATTGATGCCTACACAGTCAGATGGCTGGCAAATTGGCTCGATGGTCCCACCTGGAGAGTGGAGGTAGACGGGTTGTTTTCAGCTTGGAGGGATGTGGGCAGTGGAGTCCCCCAAGGCCCGGTCCTTGGGCCTGTGCTATTCAACATCTTTATCAGTGACTTGGAGGTGAGCGTGGAAAGCATGCTGTCCAAATTCATTGATGACACAAAGATGTGGGGAGAATTGGGCACCCTGGAAGGGAGGGACAGAATCCAACTAGATGTAGACAGGTTACAGAGGTGGGGGGATGAGAATAGGGTGGAATTCAGTGCAGACAAATGCAAGGTGCTGCATCTTGGGAGAAGAAACCAGCAACACATCTATAGGCTGGAGAACACCCTTGTCAACACGGTGGCAGAAAGGGATCTAGGAATCATTGTTGGCTCCAGGATGAACATAAGCCGTCAATGCGAGGAAGCGGTCAGTAAGGCTTACTACGCCTTGTCATGCATCTACAGATGCATCACAAGCTGGTCCAGGGAGGTGATCCTTCCCCTCTATGCAGCGCTGGTCAGGCTGCAGTTGGAGTACTGCATCCAGTTCTGGGTGCTGCAAGAGGGACGTGGCTAACCTTGAGAGGGTCCAGAGGAGGCCCACTCGCATGGTCAGGGGGCAACAAGCCAGGTCCTATGAAGATAGACTAAAGGGCTTGAATCTATTCAGCCTCCAAAGGAGAAGACAGAGGGGATTTGGTGGCGATCTATAAACTCACCAGCAGGGACCAGCGGAAAGTAGGTGAGGCTCTGTTTTCCCAGGCACCACCTGGGATATCAAGGAATACTGGATACAAATTGACTGAGAGCAGGTTCAGACTTGGTATCAGGAGGCATTACTTTACGGTGAGTGTTGCCAGGCTCTGGAATGGGCTCCCAAGGGAGCTGCTGCTCTCCCCTACCTTGGACATCTTCAAGAGAAGGTTGGATAGATATCTGTCTGGGGTATTATGATCCCAGCACTTGTTCCTATCCAGGGCAGGGAGTCAGACTTAATGATCTGTTCAGGTCCCTTCCAACTCTAGAAACTATGAAACTATCTCCATTTCACAGAGGGGGGAAACAGAAGCAAAGAGGTGAAACCAACATTTTTGAGGCCACTGTGGCAGAGTCAGCCTGGAAGCTACTTCTTTTCCAGCCAGTGTTTTGTCCACTAGGTATGACGAGCCCCTCTCCCCCCACTCTATAGCAACTGTTATACATTCCTTCTCAAACAGTCACCCTAGAATGGGGAGCTTTCAGGAGGTCGGAGAGCCATTTGGGGTGCTGCCTTTCATTTTGTATATTACTGTTGCATCCAGAAGATCCACTCATGGACCAGAATCCCGTTGTGCTAGATGCTGCACAAACATAGAACAAAAGGACTCTAGGAGCACATGTCAGGCAAGGGACCACAGACTGATCATTAGAAAAGGGAAGACAAGGAAAATATCAAACAACATTGATCAGCATCAGAAGCAGGGTTCAAATTACACTGTGACTTGTGGGGGTGGGGGACGGTGTCTCCAAAAATAATTATACCGGTTCATTGGAAGGAGAAATCGGATAAGAAACCCCCTGGGGGTTATGATTTTTCTAATCTTACAGAGGGGCTCGCCCCCCCGCAGCAAGCTTCCCTGTATTTTGCACCCCTATCATAGGGGATCTATACATGGTCTCTGACAAGTTCTGATTAGATTAATCAAGTCTTCTGGAGTCTTCTAATCAGAACACTCCAGTATGCTGCAGTCTCATGTATTTAATGTCCATGTGTTTCAAAATGGCAATGGGGGAGCTTTACCTAAATTTCATTGAATGGGCTTTAGTTAAAGCGCCCCCCCCCCACCATGTTGAAATTCAGGATGCTAAATACATGAGATGCTGTGGATGTTTCAATTAGAGAGGTTCCCAAGACCTGCTCTAATTAAAACACCCATCCCCAGATCCTGGAGCACATGTAAAAGTGTCTATAGGTGATAGGTTCAGTACATCAGCAACATTCACACTGTAATTTGCTTTGGTGGTGTAAAGAGTCCTTTAGAGAAGGAATAAATTACATTTACATTCACTTTTAAGAAACTTTTTATGCCAGAATAATATAAAATGGCATTAGAAATATGAATCAGGACACAATTTTAGCACAATTAGGAGTGGGTGACAGGGGCACCAGTCCCAGATGCTCACTTAAGAAGAGTAGACTCATAAGAACAGTAGACCCTGGCGTGCGCACTGCAGATGTTGCTGCTGCTGGCTTAACTGTCCAGGGTGCAAACCTGGTTGTCATGTGCCTGGACCGCTAAATATAACATTGTGAATATAGCCAAAGGCAAACAAACAAAAAGTAGTCGGGTCAGGTTTTGGTCAGTGAGAAGCAATTTGACTGAAGCCAGTAGAGTTGGGTGACCTGGGGTTTGTCCAAGAGCAAACAGCCTATTAAGCAAGGAAGCATAGGAAAGGCATTCTAGAGAGAGGCCAAAAGTGAGGTGTTTGCCCGTAATGTTACAAAGAGTTAGTGGGAAGTTACCATTTCTCACCTCAGCTTTCTGAGATTAACCCATCAAGGCTCCAACCAGGCTTCTGAGATCCTGCAGCCCCTGAGCAGCATTGGTCTAAGGCAGGGCTGTCCAACTTCTAAGTGGTGAGGGCTACATGCCATGTGGGCTGCATTGGTGAGTCATGGGTCTCTGGGCTGCACCCTGCCACCCTTGTTGCACCATGAAGGCACCACTCCCAAACTCATGGCACCGCGAAAAGGCAGCTGTTCCAGTGTGCAAGTGGGCAGCAATTTCCTGCACCACAGATTTGGGTGGCTCCCTTCCTCAGTGCCCTTGTTGCGCCAAGTTAAGGCCTCCCCTGGTGTCGTGGACAGTGCTGCTTTGCCCCTGGGCAGGAGCAGGAAGGCAAAGATGAGAGAGGGAGGGAGAACCTAGAGATCCCAGCTGCAGCCAGAATGATCGGGCATGTTGTAGGCAGGTAAGAGCTACGCATTAAACCCTCTTGAGCTGCACGTGGCCCACTGGCTGGAAGTTGGACAGCTTTGGCCTAAGGAAACAGTAGGTCAATATAAACACAAAAGACTGTAAAGGATGGAAGTCACTCTGCCTCTGCTTTGGGAGAATCAGGTAGTATCTATTCCAATGCTAGAGAAAAATATATTTTAAAAAGTAAAAAAACCCCATTGAACTTAGATTATACCAGCTCATATTCTGAAACATGTTTATTTTATCTTATTTGGTTTTGATTACAAATTATTCAAGCTGCAGGCACTCATGAAGCATACATCTGGATAGTCCTTTGCTGCCTCTCTGCCAGCTGGATGCAAGATTTGTAGTTTCGAGTTTGTGCACATCTGAGTATTTTTTTCATAGCAATCATCTTTCAAAAGAAAGAATATTAGGTAATTTCTTGTAGATAAAGAATATTAATATGCTAATATTAGCATACATTTATGTAGCATTTATAATATAAATGGATAATATACCTATATAGCTCTGCCTTTCAAGTGGGTTAATATTGGTCTGAATTATCAGGAACATGGTCTAAAGGTGCCTCAATTAGAACTAAGGTTCTATTTGAATAATGGAAATAAGAACTGAGCTTCAGAAGATCTGGACACCTAGTACTTGCACTGACTGCAGCTAAAATCATGGGTGCTGAGCACTTCTGACATTTCCAGCCTTAAATGCATTTTACCTTTTAATTAAACAGAAATGCAGTAGAAAGCACCCCTGAATAGGTAGATTGTGCATAACATTTACCTTCATTACTGTTATTTTCCTGGCTGGTGGTAAACTGAGGGAATAAATAAAGCGGATCTTGTGATACTAGTGATTTAAGATCGCTTAGACGGAGAGGAGACAAGGTGATGAATGAAGCAGATTGTAGCTCCCCAGTTCAGGTCATCGTGTCTCCTTGCAACTATTAATTTACACCACTTGCATAAATCCTTGCACTAGTGAATGACAGGCACACCCTAGACTCCCTTTAGACATGACTGTTTCTTTCCAAGGCCTGCTTACACCTTGAGACTAACATGTCCCTTCCATAACAAAGTCAAACAATCACAGACTGCTGGAAGACTGTTTTAGATTGGATATAAGAAAATACTTCTTTATTGTCCGAGTCTCCAGAGCCTGGAATAGACTCCCTGCAGAAGTGGTGCAAGCACCTACTTTGGATATGTTCAAGAAATGTTTGGATGCTCACTTTGCTGGGGTCCCAACTGACTTCCTGCCCTTTGGGCAGGGGCTGGACCCAGCGATCTCTCGAGGTCCCTTCCAGCCCTAATGTCTATGAAGTCACCTTACACTGCAGTTCGGAGGTGGTGGAAACAGTCTTAGCACAGGAAATAGTTTGGCTACCTTTGCCCATGGACACTTCTCCTAGCCCACCTGACTACACATATCAAGGACAATAAAAAGTCCTTTTTTAGATATGTGGGGAGTCGGAAGAAAAGCAAAGGTAACATTGGACCCCTGCTAAGAGACAACCGACTCCCAGGAAAAAGATAATCTGCTTAATGGGTAACTTTGTGTTGGTTTTTCATCAAATTCAAGGGTCCGCCTTGCCTAGCAAGCTGAGGGACAGCCAGGGTGAGGGTGAAATTATACCCAGCATTGGTGTAGACCTTGTAAAGGAACACCTCAAGAGCCTGGACACCTTCAAATCAGCAGGTCCTGACAGATTGCACCCCAAAGTATTTAAGGAGCTGGCAGGAGTCATAGCCTAACCACTGGCCAAGGTTTTCAAAAACTCTTGGCGCTCAGGTGAAGTACCTGAAGATTAGAAGAAGGCCAATGTGGTGCCCATCTTCAAGAAAGGGAGGAAAGTAGATCCAGGGAACTACAGGCCCATCAGCTTGACCTCAGTCCCTGGTAAGATTCTGGAAAAAATCAAAGAGTCCATTCTTAACAGGCTGGCTGATGTCAACATCCTGAGGGACAGCCAGCATGGGTTTGTTGTAGGTAAGTCTTGCCTGACCAATCTCATCTCCTTCTATGACCAGGTGACATACCACTTGGACAAGGGAGAAGAGATTGACGTCATGTATCTAGACTTCAAAAAAGCCTTTGATCTGGTGTCCTATGATCTCCTCTTGGAAAAATTGGCCAACTGTGGTGTCAGTTACATCACAGTCCAATGGCTGGAGAATTGGCTCTGAGGCTGAACGCAGAGAGTGGTGGTCGATGGAAGTGAATCATCATGGTACTCTGTGACCAGTGGTGTCCCCCAAGGCTCTGTCCTTGGACCTGTTCTCTTCAATGTCTTTATCAACGATGTGGATACAGGTGTCAGAAGTAGACTGGCCAAATCTGCCGATGACACCAAACATTGGGGTAAAGCGTTCACTCTGGAGGATAGGCTGGTGATGCAGGGTGATTTGGATAGGCTGAAAAAGTGGGCAGATACAAACCTGATGACTTTCAATACTGACAAATGCAAGGTACTCCACCTTGGGGAAAAATCCCTGAAGCATACTTATAGGCTCGGCAGTGCTGTGCACCAAAGCCGAAAGGGCTTGAAGGTAATGATTGACCACAAAATGAGCATGAGCCACCAATGTGATGTCACAGCTGGTAAAGCAAACCAAACTCTGGCTTGCATCCATAGATGCTTCTTAAGTAAATCTCAGGATGTCATCTTCCCACTGTACTTGGCCTTGGTGAGGCCACATCTGGAGTACTGCATCCAATTCTCAGCTCCACAATTCAGGAAGGATGTGGAGAAGCTTGAGAGAGTCCAGAGGAGAGCCATGTGCATGATCAGAGGGCAGGAGAAGAGGCCTTATGAAGAGATGCTGAAAGCCATGGGACTTTTCAGCCTGGAAAAGCACAGGCTCAGGGAACACCTGGTGGCCGCCTATAAGTACATCAGGGTTGTGCATCAGGATCTGGGGGAACATCTGTTCACCAGAGCGCCCCATGGGATGACAAGAACCAGCTGTCACAAACTCCTTCAAGACCATTTTAGGCTGGACATAAGGAAAAATTTCTTTACTACCCCCAAGGAACAATTTCCAAGCCCCCAAGGCCTAGAATAGGCTCCCTCCAGAGGTGGTGCAAGCACCTACTCTGGACTATTTTAAGAAGCGTTTGGATGTGCATCTTGCTGGAATCCTTTGACCCTAGCTGGCTTCCTGCTCCTGAGGCAGGGGGCTGAACTCGATTTTCTGAGGTCCCTTCCAGCCCTAATATCTATGAAATCTATTCTCCACTGACTGTTACCAGGTCATTTAGGGCCAATTTGCACAGTTTATACTATGGATTGGAGAAGCATAGATTTTTTTTTTTTACAATTTTGCTTGTATTTGAAGATTCTTTTCCTGATAGGCAAGTGCATACATCACAGCAATTCTACTTCCTTTAAGTTGAAAGAGCCCCCCTATACAGTGCCAATTGGAAACTATAGGAAGCCTCTGCCCAAAACAATAGTGGACAAGGCTGATCAGAAGCTAAGCCATGTTGGTGGAGGGGTTCCCATGGACCTGATTATGAACACAGGAGCTGAAGGATGCTGGGACAAGTGGTACATTTAATGCAGAAAGTATTGCAAGGAAGAAGAAAGGGAGCGCAGCAGTTGTGAGGGTGGCCTTGAGATGGAGGAGGGAAATCAGCTTCCTAGGGTCAGCCAGCCAGCTGGGAAGAAGGAAACTGCCTGTTGTTTGAATGGAAGAATATACATTCAGAGCATCAATAACTTCTCCTGAGAGAATCAAACTTTCAAGGCCCCATATGTTAGTTAAGGGGCTTAAGAGCCAGCAATTATAGTTCTATCACACAGAGCCTACTAACCTATTTTTAAACTGGTATGACTATAGTTCTTCAGCACAGAAGCTTGTTTCGATACTTTCACCTTTGCATTGCTTGCCTCCACGGCCCGGTTCAGGATTATTACATTGACGCGTTCGAGAATGTTCTCCTCGCACGCAGGGGGACCAGGCAGTCCAGCAGCTCCAGCCTCCATTAGTGACTTGCTTAGCTGTCATAGGAAACCAAACCTGAATTAATTCTACACAGGTGTAACTAATTGGAATTTAGTAGTAAACTATGTTAATGATGCATAAGATAGAGCAGAATTCATCTCCTGCTCTGGTGACTCTCCAGAACCAAATGATTGTCACTGCCTTCCTTTCTCCCATACATGCGCACATTGAGTTGACTCTGAACACCCATGAGGCCAATGATCCAAAAGCATAGCTCTCTATTTAGATGCCTAAACATTACAGTCTGAGCCCCACTTGGGACACTTGTTCATTAAACACCTGACTACCATAGCACAGCATACGAAAGTGCTATTTTCACACAGTCACTTTTCATAGTAAAACTACATTTAGCAAATGATCATTTTTGCTTCCGGTTCTTTTTCTCACATAGAGATGTTCTCCATGCAACTTGTAGGAGTGTGCCACAGACTGGCCACTCTTACCCTATTGCAAACTGGCAAAGCACCATTGATATCAGGCGCTACTATTGCATACATCAGTTAAAAACACCTAGCCACTAGTGTAACAACACCAGTACAACTTCCTAATATAGAGCCCATTTATACCAGTGCAACTTGATTTCCACTGGTACAGAGTAGCATACTTTAAAACTGGGTAAGCTGTACTGTTGAAACCATACAGCACTGATGTAACTTGTGTCTGTGTTGGGACTCTATGCTGGTGCAGCTATACCAATAGCTAAAACTCAGCGTAAATAATGCCTTCATATAAACAGATATGATTCCTTCTGGATTTGTATTTGTTCTTGTAATTGCTACTTTACTGCAAATGCTGAGGCTATGTGCTTAATTATCCAGTTCTTGAGTGTTTGCAAAATGGAACAGAAAAACATGGTGTGGCAAAAGTGTTACAGGTATGGTAGGACATCAGGGGAAGTTTGTTTTTCTCTGCTGTCTCATGTGCAGTGTTCCCTCTAAGCTGTATGGTCTGCATGGCTACGCAGGCACACTCATACCGGAGTACCTCATACACCAGGCGTACCTGCGTGGCCACACAGGCCATGCAGCTTAGAGGGAATGCTGCTCATGTGTGAATAGGGATCAGGAAAACTGGCAGCTGGGCTGGGGCAGAGTAGAGACTCTATGAAACAGAGATGCAATAAATTGGTCATCATGGCCGTGTGTAGGTGAAACAAGAGGCATGTGTGCACAGCACTTTAAAGTGGTCTAAATGCTTTTGTACCGCTTTAATGGTGTTGGTGTTTGCACATGGTAGCATATTGCACATTAATTCCAGCCACTGTAGGAAATTTGGCAGCGTAATGTACCTTAAATGACTTGGGGTGTAGTTTGATGACCTTACAGCTAAGTGCAGCTCAGGGGCTCTGTGTAGCTCAGGGGATCTGCAGGAAGCTGTGTAAGGAGCCTGGCGGCAGCCCGGAAAAACCAGCTCCACCCAAGAAAAGTGGTGAACCTGATCTCCCCACCCACGCACTGTGTGCCTGCCTGAGCTGCGTGGGGGCCTAGTGCTTCCTTCCACGGCTCCGGTGCCCACTGGGACTGCCCAAGCCAGGTGCTGCCTGGCAGGGGTGGGGGCCTGCAGCTGCCGTGGATGGAAGCACCAGCCCCCCTGCAGCCCAGGGACCACTCTGCCTGCTGGTAGCTCGCCCTCTCCTCCAGAGAGGTAGGTAAGTCAGTGGGGTGTGTGCATCACACGGGGGTTTAATTAGGCCTAAATTGAAGCAGTGTTTTTTAAAACCCACCGCTTCAATTTAGGGCCCCCCATTTTGTCTACATACGCCCCGTAAAACTTAAGCATATGCAAGCACCAGGCTTTTGCAGAGGAACAGAGGTAAACCCAGTTAGTAACATGAAAAAGGGACTCTTACCAGAACCTGGATCACTGCCCTGGTTCTATGGAATTGCTTCTCCAAAATGTTATTCACCTTAATTATTTCAGTGTAAGTGAATTTTTGGATGCCTTTACGTGGCGCTCTAGTGGATGTAGGTGAAACGAAGACCTGTAATGAATCCCATACCTTCATAATTTATCATGAAAAACTCACTGGCTAAAATTAACTTCCATGTCTTATACCCAGCTAAATAGGCCAGAAGCATGTCCTGTGATATCTAAAAAACGGATTTAAGGACAGTGTCTCATTTCATTTAGGTAAAGTCCAAACTTTCAAAGCACTCTACTGCATGCCAATTTATATCTGCTGAGAACACGGTGCTCCACTCTCTACTAACCTTCACCTTCTTTTCCTTTGGCAATCTGGCAGGCAATTCCCTTAAAATAGCTGGAGCACATACAGATGCACTCTCCATCTATCACCACCAAGGTGCCACCATTTTGGCAAGGCTCGCATTTGCACACACTATGTTCAGTCACATAGTCCTCAATTGCTCTTTCCAAATTTTGTTTCTTCGTATGTGCATCTCTCATCTTAACTGGAACAAGCGTATGGATTGGAGATGGCTGTGGAGGAAAAACAGCCCATAATATTTTTTTTCCTAAAGTTATATCTAAATCTTTTTTCCTACAAAGTTTTAGATCACTTGCCTGAAAAAAGGGCTAAAATCTGCCACAGGTGGTTTAAGATGAAGATTTTGTAATGTATTCAGCCTAGAAGAAATCTCCTTACCCTCTGTTGTATCACCACTGGAGCATCCACCAGTGAGGTGGCCCACTGCACGTAATCCTGTATATCAACCACTTGGGCTCCTCTCAGTAGCATTTCTTTTATCTTAACTGAAAAATCAATCTTCCCCCCATCAACAAAAGAAAGGACATCATCAATCACTGCATCATGTTTTTTCTCCACTGCAAAATGACAGAGAAAATACTAGATGTTTAAGGTTCATTGATGCGCAGGTGATTGCATCCTAGCCCTGTTAGCCCATCTCCCTGTAAATGAAAAGATGGAAGGCCCTATCAGTGTATTAAGAGATATTAGTGATCATTTCAATTCTTTGATAATTCCCTGATAGCGGAGAAAAAAACGTAATCTTGTAAATGTCACAGCTGCTTAAAATAAAAAATAGAAGAAAGGGAAATATATGGTACAACTGAGGGTATATACGAAATCTCACAGCAGTTGGCAGAGCACTTGTTATTTGAGTAGTCAGTGTATTATCTGATGTGGCTGAGAGAAATGCAAAGCTTAGATTGGCAGGGATCTTGCAGTTAAGGTTTGAGGTACTGGAACAGGGCACTGTGGAAAGCTTGTAATATTTGCTTCTCCTGTGCTTGGGAATGAATCTTTCTTTCTCCGCTTTTTGTCAATACTATATTAAACTGAGACACTAGACTGTGGACAGACATTACATGTATGGTGCTTTATTATTGTACCCTTGTAATGCTGCAGAAAGTGGGTGCACAGATGTGCACCCCGCAGCACTACAGATATGAATGGTGTGTGCCCCTGGTGGCCGGGGGGGGTGGGGGGCATGGCTGCGCCAGTGGCAGCAGCCTGGCGGCGGTGAGTGGGTAGCTCTCACAAATGCGGCTGATACTGCTGGCGGTGGGGGGTGGCAAGCGCCAGCCATGGTGGGTTGGCAACTGTTCACCACTGCCCACTGATTGCTGGCAGCTTTCCCGATGGAGAGGACAGGCTGTCAGTGACTGGGTTCATAGACAGGTTTCCATGAGGGGCAGAGGTGTGGCGGGGAGCAGAGGAGCAACCCCCTTGGCTGGAAAGCATGCCGTTGTGGCAGCTTTGTAATGCTTCATTTTGTAATGCTCATAATGCTATGTTGTTACAGTGTTGCAAAGTTTGTAGCGGTACAAGTATTCATGTCTGTCGAAGGCTCCTGGCAGCTTCAAAAAAGGAGAAAAAGTCAATATAATCTTCCTTTAAGGAAAAGACTTTTCAGCTTGGGGCAGGTACAAAATAAAGATATACTTACACGTTGAAGTTATGGTGATGTTTTCACATTTACCACCTTTAAGTTTTAATCGGTAATCCAAATCTTTTGATACTAAACTGGTATCTAAATGATAGCCAAGACATTTCTTTACATCTTCTACACGAATGTCTGCAAATGGAGTTAATGAGGAGATCATTGAAGGAAAAATCACTTTTTTTTTTTAATAACTGAAAGGCAAAACTAATTCATGTGTGTTTTCTTCTTGGAGGCTAAATTTCAATACTGTTGAAAAGTTTTGCTTCCTCCTTCCCTCCTATTTCCTCTCCCTTACCATGTATTCAGTGCACTTCATGTCCCTTGAGTGGCTACATTCCCTTGAGTGACATAAGGGTAGGCTGCTGTATGGCAATCAGGAAAATTGGAATTATCTGTGGACTGATTTCCTTTTCCCTTTCTTTACTTTCAGTTTCTTAAACAACTGTTGTTTCCTGCTACCTATAATCTTTCTTTTTGGAAGGATGATCTCTTGCTTCTTTGCTCTGGGTAATTGCTTCTTTCACTACAGTTTATCAGTGCTTATTTTATATGTATTATCTCTCTCAAGCCTCTCAGTCTGTTCCTTCCCATATCACCCAGTCTTAACCAAGCTGTTCCTGGAAAAGGCTCCTCTTTTATACCATAAAGTTCATGTAATTCCACTCATCTATTACATGAGTGTCAGAAATCTGGCCGGATTCAGTCTGCAGAGCTCTATTATCTGGTCTGTGGTGCTGTATCTTGGCATGAGCCTATATTTTGCATATGGTGCATATTGGATTAGCCTTGTACATGATGCAGGCAGGGCACAGGATTGGTTTGAGACACACATGGTGTATGGGGCCAGTCCAGGGGGGGCACCTGTGGTGTGAAACTGGTCAGGGAGGCATGCCACATGTGCCTAGTCCAGACCAGTCCCACGCCCTGGATCCAGCAAGTGCGGTCAGTTCTTTGACACTGATCCCAGCCTGTGAATTGACCCCATATCAGCCTGGAGGGCCTGGTGAGTTTGGCACCCTTGATTTTATTCCATCATTTCCATCTATTCTTTTCAGTTCATCTGAAATCATTGATCTGATCTTGCACCACAGCTGTCAATGGGCATTTTCCTCATACTCTTTAGTCTCTAGACTTACTTAGAAAGTAAACACAATATCAGAATATCCTTGCCTTTTGCTTATTTCCTATACTAAAATTGGCACTTCAATTTTCTTTCCCCATGGTCTTCAGTATTTTCATGAGCATTACTTTTTTCCCCCCAGTTTATATCAGAACAATCAGTTAAGAACATAAGAACTGCCATTTACTGAGTCAGATCATGGGTCCATTTGGCCCAGTATCTTATCACACAATGGCAGAGAGTGGGTGCTGAAAAGGAGAGTGACCTGGGTATGACTAGGGATTTTGCAATTGCTGCTCTCTCACTTGTAGCCTTCAGCGTTTAGGGTCTAGAAAGTTCTGATTCATAGGCTGTACTCTTAATTCCCATGCTCAGTAGCTAGTGATTCACCTTTCCTCCCAGAATTTGTCCAGTCTCATTTTGAATCTGGCTAAATTGTCAACTTCTGCAGCTTCTGGTGGGGATGAATTCTACACTTCAATTATACGCTGTATGAGGAAGAACTTCAATTTGTTAATTTTAGCAAACAAGCTACTAGGTTCATTTTGTCCCCTAGTTCTTGTGTTGTGAAAGAGAGCAAATAAAACATTCCTATTTACTTTTTCTTCACCATTTAGTACTTTGTGAACCCTTATCATGTCCTCCTCACATATCTCTTTTCTAAGATGAACAGGCCTAGTTTCTTCACTCTCTCTTCATATGCAAGCTCTTCCATACCACTAATCATCCTTGCCCTGCTATGTACTTTCTCTAGTTCTTCTATATCATTTCTGAGATATGGGGACCTGGACAGAGTATTCAAGGTATGGACAAACCATGAGTTTTTAATCGAGTATAATGACAACTTCCATTTTGTTCACAATTCCTTAATAATTCCTAACATTTTGTTTGCTTTGCTGATGGCTGCTGAGCACTGCGCTATTGTTTCTAGCAAATTGTCCACATTGACTCTGGGATCTCTTTCCTGTGTAAAGCCCATCATAGTATAAGTAACATTTGGATTATCTTTGCCTTTATTCATCACAAAAACACAGACCTTCGACCTGCATGTGAGGAAAGATAAAGTTACTATGTTTGTATTTTAAACCCTGTGGCTAGACAGAAGTTACACATAAACTGTTTTAAGTGGCCAGAAATTGGTTTAAACCTGTAACAGAACATAAGTACAGTGCACATAAACTAATTTAAAAATGGTTGAAACTGGTTTAAGATAAATCTGGCTGAATTTAGTATCATACTTAACTGATTTGGGTCAAACTGATTTATGCAATGTCTGCTCCAGTTTAAGTTAAATCACTGTCTCACAGCATCCCAGTATACTTTCTAGCCCTGGGCTAGGCTGTTCTGTCTGCTCCAGCAGACAAGGGTTGCAGGAGCAGGGGTGCAGGGACTGCTGGCTGTGACTGTGGACTACAAGTCCCAGAGGCACCTGGAAGCAGGTCCTACCTGTGCCTAGTAGCAGGAAGAGTCCTGTTATTATGAGTCTGGACGGCAAATCCCAGAGACCTTGGGGGCACCAGGAAGGGGAAGTGAACACACAGCTCATGCGGGCTATGTACCAGGGAGCTGTGCTCTAGTGCCCTTGGATTCTGGCCTGAGCTACTGCAGGCATGTGGCTTCATCTCCTGGATCACAAGTAAATGTGTGTCTACTTGTTTCTCAGTTTAATCTCTGTAGTTTAGACTAATCTACAAACACTAAATTGATTCAGCCTCAGGCTTTTTGACTGACTGTATTTAGCCTGTAAGGAAGGCTCCAACATTAATGTAAAGGTACTGAAAATAGTTCACCATACTTCAGTGTTGTATATGGTTTCAGTCAGGCTCTTAATTTTCCCACTTATATCATCTATATCATTTATATCATCTTACATCCATTCTGGGTAATAGGCACAAGGAAATCAATTGACAAGTTGCCCAAGCAAGGCTCATCCAGTATTAAAATGTGGTATTCTTTCTGAGCCAGACATGGCCTCCAATCTACTACTAGTTCCTTAAATAGTTTTAAAATAAAATATTTTCACAGATTATTGATTTCCATTGGATCATCTTAAAAATATAGCTATAAAGTTAATGAGGCCAGATCCAAATCTTAATGAAAGACATTTAATTCTGGAATGACTCCATGATACCAGTGAATATTGTGGTATGACAGATATTAGTTTGGGATCAGGGCTTTATTTTGAAAATGATTGACTAAAGTACTACACTTGCAATAAAATGCACAATATAGGAAGACTCCTGGTTCACACACTGCTCCATGACCTCAGTTAGGCTCCAGCCAAACACAAGGGTTTGTCTTTCACACATTACTTTACAGGACTGAAAGCCTAATTATTCCTGATCAATGTGTTACAGATAGAGCAATAAAATGCATACCTTTTAAATTCATGGCATAATTATCCAACACATATATGAGTTCATATTTTCCTCCCACAGTCCCAGAGACAGCGTAGTGAGTTCCATAATTTTCTAGAAATCTAAAATATTCCCCTTTGTCATATTCAACTGGCAGAAAATTTAAATCATCAAGGAAAGCATCTGTTAGACGAACATCACGACTACGCATTTGAAATCTTCCTAGTTGTACTTTTCCTTTTACAAGCAGAAAGGTTTGGTTCTGAATTCATGAACAATGAGAAAACAAGAGATTAATTATCCATTCGGGGGGTATAGTATAAAAAATAAAATATGTCTGATTGCATCTAAAAAGATATTCAGAACTAGTCCTAATAATACAGCATTTTAGGACATGATGGACAACCTTGATTAGACATAATAAGAAGTCTCCTAAAAGTTCACCTAAAATTTAAATGGAAGTAGTAACAAGATAACTTTATTTATTTTCCATTTTTGCACAACTCTCCACTTCCTGATGTCAGCAAACAAGGTCTTTTGTGTCCCTCTGTTTCCTGATACCAACTGCTTTTTCTTTTCTTGTCTTTCCATAGTGCCTCTCTAAAATCCTTTCCTGACTTAATTTTGCAACATACAGAAATAGTTCAAGCTGGTTTACCAGATAATGGGATCTGTTTTTCTCACCACTCATGTCAGCTGGATTTTGGCCACTAGCTACAACAAGGAACAGGATTAAAACCTTCCTCTTATGAGCTTCTAGTTCCTTGCTGTTCTTAAATGAAGCATGTGGCTCAACTTAACATAAATCATGTAATGGGCACAAATTAGGCCAACATTCCCTCTATGGAAAACAAAGCAAATCATGTGAACTGCACATTCTACTTTAGCTTTACTATCAGACATATTTATTACCATGATCATAACTTATGCTGCAGCTGCTATCCCTAATGAGAAAACTCATATCACAACCTAAGCAAAGATCTATGTGTTGTCTCTCTCAAAACTGAAAGATAGGGGCATTTAGATCCACATACTGGTGTTACATTTTTACCAGGATTGGTGCTGTCCTGGAAAAAATGACAAGTGACATATACATTCAATTTCTCTTGGGGGAAACATGCTCCATCTGGTGTCAACTTGGAAGATCTACCTTGCAAGAGAAACTTTCTTGCAAGAATGAACTATGGTATGCTCCCCTCCCTGTCTGGCTGGGAAGGTGAACAGCAAGGCAATGCTCTCCATGCTTCCCCAGAACAAGGAGTGCCTGGTAGGTCTGGGAGGGGACTGGCACAGCAGGGCAAAGCCCTCTACCCACTTCCCGAAATGGGGTCCTTGGTCTGAGAAGTAGGTGGATTTGCCTGGATGCTCCCTTTGCTCTGCTCCCAGCAACCAGGAACAGAGTGAAAGAACAGCTAATCCTTGTTCCCAGGGTCCGTCATCCTTGTAATTGCCAGCATATTTTCATTCTCATGTGCTGGGAAAGCAGTAAGCATTCTGAACAGCATGGAGAACAAGACTTCCTATATTCCTGTGGCACATTAATCTTTGCTTCAGTGGTGGCAAACTTTTTCAGTGGCAGGCCAGATCAGCCTGGTTCAGTTCTGAGGTGAGCTGATGATTCTGACCTACCCCTATTTCTCCCCATCTGCTGCAGTACAGACAAAATCCTACCCAATCACACTGCTTGTCCAGGGCAAGGGTGAAGACCATCCCTGGCTCTATGGGCTAGATTCTATTGAGCTTACCCTTTCTTGGTCATAATGCAGGATAGAATGAAAACTTTTTTCCGCATAATAGTTGTAGCCACTAGAAAAATTCAAAGCTTTTTTAATTTTTTCTGTAGGTTTCAATTTCAAAACCATTCCAGACTCAAAATATTCTTGCGTTGTTTTGAGAACCTCTTTGAACACCTCTACTCGATCATGGTAGGACTCAGTTGTGAAACTCTTGTCTGCTCTTGTCTTAGAGAGTACAAAAAGACAGAATTATTTTTACAGAAACACAAAAACATGAAACTGGTCACCATTGGATACTAATATTGTATGATTTGTTTATTTAAATCTTATTACTAATATTCTTAAAAATATTCTATGCACAACTGGTGCTGCTGGGAACACAGAAGATGAAAATCCAGGAATTCATGGGTTTGTATGTAATTTGGATCCCACCTTTAGCAAACAGAAAAACATTAAATCCAAAGTCAACAGAAAAATAAATGTATATTGATCAGCATTATCATTCCCCCAAAATATTAATGAGGATTGATTAAAAATGTTCTATCTATAATTGTTGAGATAGACAATTATCTTTTTCAGTACAATGAAGTTTATCCTGAAGGCTGTGCTCTCCTTGGAATATTTCAGTTTCTCATTGAAAAAATAAATGCCTGAAACTCAGACAGAAGTTACACATAAACCAGTTGAAGTGATCAGAAACTGGTCTAAACCTATAACAGAACAGAAGTTCAGTGGTACATTAACCAGTTTCAAAATGGCAGAACCTGGTTTAAGATGAGCCTGGCTGAATGTAGTATCAGATTTAACTGAAGTCAAGCCAGTTTATGAATCTTCTGTCTCAGACCCCTTCCTGGTTCAAGTTAAATCAGAGTACCCCAGCATACCAGCATGCTTTCCAGCTCTTACCTGGGCTGTGCTGTCTGCTCCAGAGAGCAAGGCTGGCCCTGCCCCTCTGCTCTTTATCCAGAGCAGGGGCAGTGCCATGGCTAGACACCAGCCTAGCATGGCTCTCTAAGACAAAGAGGGCAGGGAGCAAGTTTATTCTCCCCTCCCTCCTCTCCCCCCCCCCCTCCAGAAGACCCCAGCTAGGGTCTGCCTGGCTGGGGCACAGCAGCCCCTCAGGACCCCTCTTGTCTTGCCACTCCAGCACCAGGAGCAGGGACATGGCCAGATGCTGACCAGGCCTGGCTCCCAGGGAAGGGGTTTATTCTCCGCTCCCTCATTTCTCCTACTGGGGGATTGCAGCCAGGGTCTGCCAGCCTTGGCCACCGCCTCTGCCACTCACCCCCATGCAGGCTGAGCACTGCACATGACAGGGGCTGATGTGCCTGGCTGGAGTCACCAGTGGAACAGGGGAGAGAGGGGGAAGAAACCCCCTCCCTGTCACCTTCACCTCAGGAGGCCATGCTGGGCTGCCATCTGGCCACACCCCCTACCCTGCCGCTGGAGTGGCAAGGGCAAGGGGACCCTGACAGGCAGCAGCCCCAATCATGGTCCTGGGGAGCTGAAGCCTCTTGATGGTGGGGGACTTCTCTGAGGGTAGAGTGGGGCAGCCTGTGTGGGGTGATTGGTAGCGATGGCGGAGCTGGGAGAGGTGGCTACAGGGGTGGCGAGGGCTAAGTGACCGCAGTGCTAGGTGGGCTTGGGAAGCTATGATCACCCCAAAATTCACTTTAGCCCCATAGTCACCCCTCCCAGTGTTGCTGCCACCACTGCTCACCCTGCACAGGCTGTGGCAGCTCCGCCCACTCTGCTTCCACCCATAGTGCACCCCCCCACCAGGAAGAGACTTGTGCTCCCTGGGACACCTTGACAGCCCCTCCACCCCAACCCCTTTGCCACTTCAGCATGGGGCTGAGGCTGGGGCTGCAGGGCTGAGCTGGGCGGGCTTATGGCACTGCTGAGGGTGGGTGTAGAGGGGCTTGGCTGGAACGGGCTGCAGGGCAGGGCCCTTCCCAGTGGGCTGTGGCTTGGGCTGGGACCATTAGAACTGTATGTCCAGTTTGCTCCCAGCTTCCCAGATCCAGGCTGGTAGGGCTGTCACATAACCCCTGTGGTGAGCAAGGTTCTCCCCCTTTCTCGTCCTCCTCCCCTCCCTAGCCATGGGGTGAGGGTGGGGGCATCAACCCTTTGGTGCCAGAATGAGGAGCAGGGTCTGGCCATGCTCTATCCCCCCAAAAAAGCCTGGCAAGGGCTGCTTCCCTCCTTCCCCTCCAGGCACACCACAGCTGAGGTCCCTGCAGGCTAGGGTGGGGGTTTAAACCCCTCCCCAGTCATACTCAGGCCTGGCCATGCCCCCCCTCAGCTCAGCACTGGAAAGGGAAAGGAGGGCTCACATTAGCACCCCATGGATTCTGGCCTGAGCCACTGTAGACATGTAGCCTCATTTTTAGAATCAATAATGAATGTCTATTAACATGCTTGCCAGTTCAATCTATGCAGGTTAGACTAACCTGCAAAGATTGAATCAGTTTAGGCTCAGGCTTTTTGAATGTCTGTACTTAGCCAAAGTGTTTGATTCCTATTCTGGCTCCAGTGCCCAGCAGGAGTTATATTTTTATCCTCTCATGTGCCAGGCCTTCTTTCTACGCTGTGTTCCTTATCCTGATTATATCTATTATGGCTCACGGTGGCCAGGGACTTCCATGGTGAAACCGCCTACCCTTACCATAAGGGGAGACTTTAGAGCATCACAGAAATATAGGTCCAAATGGAAGCCTAATCTATAAAGGAAAATCAGAGCATGAGGCAGCCAGAGAGTACAAAGCAACATTTTTTAACTTAAATATTTAGGATTTTGGTAGGAAAAAAAAACTTCTGAATTCATTTCTTTTCCTGGACACTTTTTTTCAACTGCACCTTGGTTTTGACTCCTCTACAAAACAAGAAAAAAAACCCTGAAGCATGGGCTTCTCAAAATTAAAAGATGAATAATTTTTATCTGTAGTTCATGATTTTTGAGTGCTTCAATGTTTATGTTCAACTATATGTGCTTTAAAGGGGATTTAATATTAAAGAAAATGCCAAACAGTCTATGAAAAATAGATTCTTTTAAGTGGCTTCAAGTAGTTCACACATCCACCATATCACTAGTTCTTTTCCCAGTCTCTGGAAATGGCTTTTAATACATCTAACATTTGATAAAATAAGCATTTCTCAGCAGCAAAAAATAAATGGATTACTTTATTTCAAGTAGCCAATTTAAAAGATTTTTAGTTTAGTAAGTTAATTCATTTTCACATAGTTCTAATGCGAACGGCAAAGTTTTTCCTATGGTGATACTGTTTATTGTACCAACTATGTAGTTGGGACAGAGTTAGACAGGGCATATCTTCATCAGGCCCCTTGCATTGGAAAGCTTGTTTAACTCTATCCCAGCTACATAGCAGTCCAATAAAAAACAACACCCTAAGAAATCCTTTCCTTGCATAATTTATGGACTATGAGTTTTACACTGATATGTGGATCAGCCTGTTAAAAAAATAAAAAGAAACCTGCAATGACTGTTTTCTTTTTGTTTTAGTGGGTGCAAAGTCTCTGCCTGTAGCAACAGGAAAGTAATTTGGATATGCCAACAGTCCCATTATATTTAGGAGACAATTAACAGCTGCTTCCTTCTAGAATGCAGACAGGAGATGCTAAGGGGTCTTTAACCTCTGAAATGAAGCAGAATTCTTATTTTGTTTTCTTTGATCATAAGTCTACAGCTTCTTAAAAATGTTTTTACTACTAAATAAATATTTAGAGAATGGTAGTGTTTTAGCAAATGATACAATTTTGGCAACAACTGCTGGAACAAGTACCTACCCTCCTGGTAATACTTTGCCAGATTTACTCATTTTGAAGTAGTTCTCTGCTGTTTTAAAATTGCCATAGTTCCACTGAAGTCAATGACAGAATCTGCACCATACATTATATTAATTTGATTTATACAATAACTACACCAATATTGCAACAGAATATAATGAAGGAAAAAGTGTTGGTGGCTCTGGATCTTTTTAGAGAAGGCTAACTTTACATTTGAAGCCTCTGAGAGCAGAGTCACTTGTCTTCTCTTTATTTTTTTCATTGGTAATAGCAATATGATACTCCAAGGGGAAAGTGGATTCATATCTTATAGCAACTTAGTTATTAGACTGTTTCTTTTGGAATAGTTAGAAGAACAGGCAACTTTTATTATTTTCAAGACTTCCTTATTGAAATGTTTAAAGTTTACCTCTAAGTGATCTTCCGCTTGCGTAGGTGCAGAAAACTTTAAATAAAGATAGTAATTCTCATTAAATCACAGAGGTAGAGATTCCTAAAATCTCTGAAGTTAATGGGACTTTGAAATCCAAATCTTCCATATAAATTTGAGAATCCTAGCCTGAATCTCTAGAAGTTTTAGCTCTTCTAATTATATTGACAGAAAAGATAATTCTGTGGTTAGGGAATCTAAGTGGGACTTAGAAAATTTGGATGCAGTCCCTGATTTTGCTAGACCTTTATGTGTGTGACCCTGAGAAAGTCATTTACTCTTGTGGTGCCTCAATTCCCCATCCGTAAAATACAGCTAATCATACACCCTTCTTCCCATCTGTTTAGACTGTAAATTTGTGGAAGAAACTTGGGACATACTATTAGGAAACTAAGTGACATACTGCCACTTAGTATGCATAGATGTAGCACTGAACTCAGTGGGAATTCACCTGGGGTCTCCATGCTCTGTTATTAATGCAAACAATAATATAACCTTCTCTCATCTGGATTCTGCCTTGAGCTTGCTACAGAAGACTTGTTACTGCTTAATTTAAAGGAAATGTTCACCTTCCCAAGGGGCTGTCAAAATTCAGTTGAACATATCCTAATTTTTACAGAAAGACTTACATCATAATTAAGTACAGCAACATTCCACGGCTTCCGGTATTGTGTCTTAGTATTTCCATCACGCACTCTTTCACAAAGGCCATTAAAATACTCGTTTTCAAATGGGCTGGCCATTGGCTGCATCCCTAGAACATTGATTCTGAAGGGAAAACAAAAATATGTTGATTTTTATTTTTTAGAAGATGATATATGGTTGCTTTTTATTATTATGAACCACGAAAGTCAAATATGTTAAAAATATATGTAGCACAAGAAAACACTACTAAAATCAGTTGAGATTCAGGAGTCAGAGGACCCGTCTCATTTGCATTGTCTCGAAGGTTCTTTTTAGAAAGAGCTAAGGGGTGGTTTCTGTTGTTGTATCCAATTTTTCCACCTCTCTGGCTGGTTGAAAAGGGCAAAATGCCTCACCTTTCTGTGCCTTGCCTTTTCCATCTGTGAAACAGAGACCAAGACACATCCCTGCTAATGTATGGTGGGGATGGGGTGGGGAGAGTCTATGGATCAAAAGTGTATGCATGAATAAGGGATAGGTATTTAAAGTAAAAGCTGGTAGGACCTATGGACTGAAAACAGCCACAGAATAAACACTTGTTTCTCACAACTAGCCCCTTTTATGGGGTCAAAATAAGGAGACATTTTAAAAAATGCGCTTCTATCCTCTTGTATATTAAGAAACAAAATCATGGGAATTAAGAACATTTCATGCATGAATAGGACAGGACCCATTCAACACAGACACACAGCAGGGGTGTGCAAAACAGGCCCTATCCGATTCGGATTTGGATTCAGCTTGAATCAGGTACAATGATTCAATTAATTGATTTGCATCACTGTCCCTGATTTGATTCAGCCAAATCCAAATCTGAAGGTTTGATGCTGATTCGGACGTTCAGTGATTTGGAGACAGACACAGCTTTAAAAGTTTGTTCTACATACCTTGAGGTACAAGCATGGCTCAGGATCGCTGCAATGCTGGGGTTTATGGAGTGTCCCACAGGAGAGATGGCGGGCCCTCCATATGCTCAACTGAGAACTCAGAAGTGGACTGGAAGTACTTTGGGTCTGCTAAGGAGTGCACTGGCGAGTCCCACTGCACCTCCCTGGCTCAGCAATTGGCTGCAGAGGGACCCTGGGTGCCCCCCCACAACCCAGGAGGCACCAGTCCCTGAGCTGGGTGGGCGTGGAGGGTGGGGGAAGGGAGGTTCTCCAGCAGATTTGGAAGTGGACCAGAAGTGCTTCTGGTCCACTTCTGGGTCTGCTGCCAAGTACACTGGGGAGCCCCCCAGATGCTTCTGTGGGACACTCCATGTGCCCCAGCATCACAGTGTTCATGAGCTCCTGTTACCTAGCGATACAGAGAAAAAACATTTAAAGCTTTCTCTATATGTCCAAATCTCCAAATCTTTACAAATCGACTTGGAGTGTTCTGATTTGATTCAGAGAGATTAAAGGGTCCTTTGATTTGATTTGGATTTGGAGATTTGCCCATCAAATTAGGCCAAATCTCTGCCAAATCGAATAGGGAACCAAAGCTTCGCATAGCCCTAACACACAGCCCATGGTTTCTCTTCCTTAAGAATTAGGTGCTTAGGCATTCTTTCATGAAGAAGAGAGAATGTTAAACACTGGAAAGTTAGTAGATTAATTTTATAGCTTCACAGATCTGGTAAGAATGTGAAAAAAAAATACATAAAACCAGAGGTGGTTAGGCCTGTTAGTTTGAAGTCAGACAGAAGGTAGGAAAGAATGGCACCTACAGACTAACAGGTTTGATGACATCCTAATTGGGTGCCAAAGGAATTGGCCAATGTCATAGCTCAGCCATTGGCACAGCTGTTTGAGCAGTCATGGTGCTCTGGCCAGGTCCCTGAGGACTGGAAAAGGGCCAGTGTGGTGCCCATTTTTAAGGAGAGAAGGGATGAGCTGGATAACTTTAGGCCAGTCAGTCTCACCACTGTCCTTGGGAAAACACTGGAAAAAATCATTAAAGAGCACATTTGTGAAGGCCCAGCAGGGGAAATGATGCTGAAAGGAAACCAGCATGGGTTCGTCACAAGTAGATCCTGCCTGACAAACCTTATAGCCTTTTATAACCAGGCAACACATTGCCTTGACACTGGACCTGAGGCAGATGTCATCTACTCGGACTTTAAGAAGGCCTTTGATACAGTTTTGCACCCTATTCTCATAAGGAAGCTAGCAGGCTGCAGGGTGGACGCTTACAGTCAGGTGGGTGACAAACTGGCTTAGGGACCACACCTAGAGGCCACACCCATCTGCTCAAGGCAGAGAGTGGTGGTGGATGGGTCATTTTGACTCTGAAAGAGGTGGGTAGTGGGGTCCTGCAGGGGTTGGTTCTTGGACCAGTGTTATTTAATATCTTCATCAGCGATTTGGATGAGAGCGTGGAGAGCACCCTGTCCAAGTTCGCAGATGACACCAAGTTATGGGGCAAAGTTAACACACCAGAGGACAGGGAGCAGATACAGGCTGATCTGGACAGGTTGGATCAATAGGCAGAATGACGCAGGATGCAGTTCAACAAAGACAAATGCAAGGTATTCCATCTAGGGAGGAGGAATCTCCAGCACACCTATAGGTTGGGGGATGACCTCCTCAGCAGCTCAGTGGCTGAAAGGGATCTTGGGGTCATAGATGACTCCAAGATGAACATGAGCCAGCAGTGTAACTAAGCCATCAACAAGGCCAATCGCACCTTATTGTGTATTAGCAGATGCATGACCAACAGATCAAAGGAGGTGATGCTCCCTCCCTATCCGGCACTGGTCAGTCTGCAATTGGAGTACTGCATCCAGTTCTGGGTACCACACTTCAAGAGGGACGTGGAGAATCTGGAGAGGGTCCAGAGGAGGGCCATTCACATGATTAGTGGCCTCTGTCAAAGACCTTATGATGGGAGGCTGGGGGATCGGGATCTCTTCAGCCATCACAAGAGATGCCTGAGGGGAGACCCTGTAGCAGCGTATAAGTTTATCAAGGGAGGACACAGAGAGTTGGAGATGCACTGTTTACCAGGGCCCCCCCTAGGAGTAACTAGGAATAATGGGTACAAACTAGTGGAGACTAGATTCAGGTTAGACATTAGGAAGAATTTTTTCACAGTAAGGGTGGCCAGAATCTGGAACAGGCTGCCACGAAGGTGGTACTATCACCTAACTTGGAGGTCTTTAAGAGGAGGCTAGATAGGCACCTGGATGGGATCATCTGATCTTGGTCCTTTTCCTGCCTGGGGCAGGGAGTCAGACACGATGATGCTTTGGGGTCCCTTCCAACTCTACAATTTATGAATAATCATGTGGATACATTGAATATTATCTCTAGAGAAATTCTACCAGGAATTTAACAATCTTTGCCCAAACTGTTTCTTGACCCAGCAAATTAATTTCCTTAGATAGCACTGTGAAACTAATGGCCATATCACCACTATTGGAAACAAGGTGCCTGCTACAGCTACCTCTAGGCCATCAGCATTCATCTGAAGTGCGCTCTTAGATCAGTCATCTACAGCCAAGATTTGTTACAATCTCTAATGGGGTCCTACAGCCTTGGGGTTTTACAACACAGTGTTCTACATGTACAATAAACCAGAAGCACACAAATCAACAGGGCCAGACTTAGACCTAGCTCTCCCTTGCTGCAATACCAACTCTATGGCTGAATTCTTCTGTTTGGGTACTTGGACACAATGGCTGCCTATACATGTGCTCATTTGTGCACTAATTAGCATGTGTTGAAGCAGACACAATTAATTTTGTTCTAATTAGAACACTCTAGCATTACTTCACTGTCATGTGTATTAAGCCCCCACGTGTTTTAAGATGACTGAGGGGGTGCTTTATCTGAAAATCATCACATTAACTTCATATAAAGTGCTTCATGGCCATTTTAAAATGCCCAGGGGCTTAATACATGAGACGGTAAGCCATTTTAATTAGAGTGGCTGTCTTCGGACCACTGCAATGAAAATGTGCCTCCCCCATCCCTGAGCATGTGCATAGGCAGCCAATAGGACTAGAAGGAACTAGTCCAGCCCCCTGTTTAGGGCAGGATAATCCCTGACAAAACCGTCTCAGCCAAGCGTTTGTCTAACTTGATCTTGAACATTTCCAGGGATAGGGATTCCACAGCTTCTCTAGGTAGCCTGTTCCAATGTTTGACCACTTTCAGAGTCAGAAAGTTCCTCCTAATCTCACACCTAAGTTTCTTCTTGTGAAATTTGAAGTCATTGGTCCTAATGCTGTCTCCCATTGCCACAGAAAAAAGGCTATCTCCATCCACTTTATAATGACTAGGCTTTTCAAGTATTTAAAAACTTTTATCATATTCCTCTTCTCCGGACTGAATAATCATAATTCTTTCAGACATAAGTCATGTTTCCCAGGCCTCTAATTACTTTTGTCACCCTCCACTGGACTCTTTTCAGTTTGTCCATAATTTTCTTAAAGGGTGGGTCCCAATATTTTGTACAGTACTGCAGGTGAGGCCTCACCAGTGCTGAGTAGAGTGTAAAACTTTCCTTGATTTGCAAGATACTCCCATACCTACAACCTAATACGCTGTTAGCTTTTTTTGCTTTGTTTGGTAACAAAAGCACACAGTTAGCTAATAATCAACTTATGGTCCATTGTAACCCCTAAATCCTTCTCTGCAGTGCTGCTGGCCAAGGCTAGCCAGTCATTTTGTAATCTGTACTTGTGCATGCAATTATTTTCTCCCAAGTGCAGGACTTTGTATTTGTCCTTGTTGAACCTCATTTGATTGATTTCAGACCATTTCTCTAGTTTAGGCAGGTCATTCTGAATCCTACTACCCTTCAGAGTGGCTGCAACTCCATCCAACTTGGTGTGATCCACCTTGTTTAGTTCAGCTTTTTCTACTGAACCTACTAATTACATCTCTTAGCAGTGTCCCCTCCCCCTGTCCTTTTCCCTTCTATATAAAAACTTTTCTTCCAGTCCATTCATAACATCTGACAAAGTATGTTGTTGCCTATGAGAGTTCATGCTTTTGAATAGGTTAGTCTCTAGTGTGTCACCCTGCATATACAATCATTTCTTCCTTCAGGATACTATAGTATAATTTGCCTTTCCATAACTGTCTGTTAGACTACAAACTCCCTAGAGAAAGAGCTACCACTTCCATGCACACTTTTGGCTTCAGCAAATTACTGTCATTAAACAGAGCTATAATCATTACCATTATAGACCTAAACAAAAATTTCTCATAGGAGTCCTAAGTAATGGGTCTTAATATGCCTGGATTTTAAAACAAAGGTAGTAACATCTACCACTAGAAATATGTGGTTCTAGTACATTCCTTTGTACTTCAAAAATATTTTTTCTGTGTGTAACCACAGTCATTTATCTTTTTCTGATATATTTCCCAGTGGTCATCACTGATTAACCTGGGAATACACCATTTCCTGTTAAACACCAGGTGGTGCTGCAATATGCTTCAATTGTTATCTGTTCCAGTTTCTGTGGCTGGCTTCCAATCCTATTTTTGGACCCACTAAAGATCTTTCCCTACTTCTCCAAAATCAATCAATCAATCAAATCAGCCTGTGATTGGGAAAGAAAGGTAAATAAAAAATGTCATCAATTAAAAATGCTTCTATAAGCCAATGAAGCTGGGAAATAAGTAGTTTAAGAAAAAAAGCTATAAATACATTTCCTTATTTCTCCATCTCTGAGGCAGAACAGTAGTAACTGAGATTATGATTCCAGGAAATGTGGTCTTGTGTATAAATCAGCAGAGAGATATTTTTAGATGTGGTGTTTGTGTGCTGACTGGGAACATCTAGCAACTTGTGAAAGATCAGTTGAGGACCACCAGCTAAGTGCAATGACAAGCTAGAAAAAACCAAACCCATGACTTGAAAATTTTGGCCATGTGCCCCTTGCCAAACCCCATTCATTTTTAGATGAAGAGAAGCGATGTATCCTTCTCTTGCCTGCAGCCTTCCGTGCATTTTTCTCTCAGATGTTATTACTGACCTTGGTGCCCTCACAACCACGTTGTCAGATCCACATGACCAAGCCTTTCAGGCCCAGGACACAATGGCACACACTGTGTTGTTACACAGAATCTGTGCTTGGAAAGGATAAATGCAGCAGCAGGAGTAAGTTAAGGAGCTGCTGAAAGATGGTTGACCTTTACTGGAACAGGGTTGGGGTGGGGGGCGGGAGTGGGGAGAAGGGGGGGAGGATCTTTTTTTACATTAATTATATTTATGCCTCCTATGGGAAAATATGTTTAAGATGTTTTCAGCTACTTTCCATGAAACAACAGTGTTTAAAGAGGGGGTTAATTAAGGCATTAGCAATAATGTGGCACTAATTCAGTGTTTGCCACTAGATCATTAGTCATAGTTAAGCATTATTATCCCCAGATGAATAAAAGTCAACAGTGTGAACATTTTTTTCCCAGGATTGTTTGGGGAAGCAGGGAATTGTAAATACAGCCCTGGGGCTTGATTCAAAGCCCCCTGAAGTCAACAGAAAGCAACCTCTCTCATTGGCCTCAGACACTGGATCTTGCCTTAGTCTCATAACCTTGCCTGATGCTGCACAGAGAGAAGCAGCTTGTTCCCTTGAACTATGTTTCTCTGTCACATACCCGTGGCCTGCAGTCCTTCCAATTTCTGATACATCGATATCCTGATTCCGACAGGGTGATCGTGGCTCTGCCTCACAGTTATTTTCATCAGAGTAGTCTCCACAGTCATTGTCTACATTACACGTAAGCCGCATCTTTACACAGCGACCTACAGAAAGAATCAAAGACTTAATATGGCCTTTAAATGAGAACCCCAAATAGTCTTCACTGGGATCTTCACCTCTGAAAGTATATTTTAATTTGTTACAGAGAGAGTGAACATCTTAATTGCTAGCTTCTTAGCATGAATGCCGACCGAAGCAATTTTTTTACTCATAATCTGCAGACATTTTACTGAGAACCAACCTTTTTTACTGATATATCTTTTTACTGACATATGTTTTACATAATGTAAATGTTACCCTTCTGGCATCCCAGGAAAAGGGCCCGATTCAAATTGAGGGTTTAAAACCAAATGTTTGGTTATCAGTGAAAAAAAAATCTGTTTTTGCAACCCTGCTTTATTGCAGCAAAGGTTTTATACCATGCTTCGCCCATTCCAGGTGCCCCTACTCATCCCCATGTCCTCACAACCCAACCACACTCACACCATGCTGCTTCTCCCACCTAATTCCTGAGACTGACTTCTACCAGCCCCACTCCCCCCATCCCAGCACAGATCCGCAGAGAAGAACTACTGTCTGCCTACCTGTGAGGAGGTACTACAGACAGTGGTGGAGTGCAGCAGCAGCAGCGAGGGCTAGTGGGAGAGGGGTTATAGGCTACAAACCCCTGAGAGAATGCTTCCTTCAAAGGTGCTGTGTTCCTACTGAGATCAGGTCATGCTGCTCTGATCTGTCTGTCCTTCAATATCCAGCCTTCTTCAGAAATGGAAGAATCAGACTCCAGTTCAATCAAATCCCAGTTGCTTGTTATTTTATGGATAGCTCCATTTTTTAAGCAGATTTTATAGATAAGCAGTTAGGCTTTTTATTGTTTGTCCATAAATTTACAGAGTTGACAATCCTGCTTGTTAGCATGAGAAAAATACCCTTCAACTTACCAATTATTTTGAATGGGTTGGCAAAGAAAACTATCTTGTAATTTAGTTTTTCATTCATAAAAAAATATATCAACTTACTTTGGTGGAACACTTGATTATTTTTAGATTTCTTTATTTTTCTTTAGTTTACATTTACCATGAACATAAGATGACATTTATCAATGTCAATTAGCCAGCCTATACATTTAGATACTAAATGCTTTCTAATTTCTCTTACTGTGCTTTGACCTGTTGACTATATGTTCTGAAACAGAAAATGATATGATCCTGTCACCCTTGACTTGGGGCCAGAATTTAACCCCATAGAATCATAGGAAAATAGGGCTGGATGGGACTTTACAAGGTCATCTAGTTCAGCCCCCTGCTCAAGGCAGGATAATCTCCAATTAAACCATCCCAGGCAAGTGTCCATTCAACCCGCTCTTGAGATTCCATCTTCTCTAGTTAGCCTGTATCAATGTGTGTCCACTCTCATAGTCAAAGTTCCTCCCCATCTCGCACCTAAATTTCCTCTGGTGCAGCTTGTGGCCATTGCTCCTCATTCTGTTCCCTATAGACAGAGAGAAGCCCTTCTCCAACCCATCTATAATCACCCTTTAAGTGTCTGAAGACTGTTAGAAATCCCCCCTCAGTCTTCTCAGACTAGCTCTTTCAGCCCTTCCTCATAGGTCTTGCTTCCCAGGCCTCTAGTAATTTTTGTTGCTCTCCACTGGACTCTTTCTTATCCTCTCTTCACATTCTTTAAGTGCGAGGCCTAAAACTTGACACAATACTCCAAATTAGGTCTCACCAGTGTTGAATAGAGTGGAAGAATCACTTCTCTTGCTTTGCAAATGAAACTCTTGTTAATGCAACCTAGTAGGCTGTTGGCCTTTTTTTCTGCAACAGAAGCACACCGTTGGTTCATATTCAGCTCCTGATCTACTGTAACTCCCATGTCCTTCTCTGCAGTACTGCAGCCCAGTGAAACATTCCTGTTCACAGTAATTTATGTCTTTTCTATTTTATTGTAATTTGTAGAGATATTTGGGAGAGAGTTTTATCAAAATCTCTATACCATTTCATATAATTACACTGGACATTTGAATCCCAATCATAGGAGATACAACTGAACTACCAGAATGACTTTGGCTATCTGAACTAATTTTATTAAAAATTCTTTCAAATCTTATTTTTTCATTATTTTTTTTGAAAGCGTGACAGAAGAGATTGCTGAGAATGCCAACTAGATTGGGTACAATGGGAGGAAAGACATTTACAGAACTGGTAGAACGATGAAACAAAGAGATTTAAACCTAAAGTAAAAAGGGCACTGGCACAGCAAACCATCCCCATTTACCAAAGCACATGAACATATTTTTAACTTTGTGTAATTTTTTTGGCCCCTGCCACAAATTATACTTATACTTAATTATACTTAAACTGTAGCCAGTCACATGTTAAAGCAATTAATGGCATTAGAAAGCAAGGACTAAGACACAAAATTATTCCACAAAAAATGTGGTTTGTTCCCAGCATGCTAGTAATTGAATGTGTGGCCAGGTGCATCCCTGCAGCTGGGAGTCCCATCAGCTGATAGGGAGGAGCAAGGAGGCATGGTACTCAACCCCACAATCAAATCTCCTGCCCTGTATATGTGGCATGGCAGGCCATGCAATTGTGTGAATCACACATCAGATCTTATTGTGCCTTTACCTGCATGCTTGTCAGGGGCTTTTATGTTTAAGTTTTGTCTCAAGTCATCATTTATGTTTATTCCCATTAAGACTTTAATGGGAGTTATTTATGATATTAAAATTAAGTATGCCACTAAGTGCTTTGCTGATTTGAGAGCATTCTTAATTATAATGGTGTGAAAGTAAGTAGTAACTACCTGAGTCGCACGTAAAGTCAGTTCCACAATCAGCTTCCATTTCAAGACAAGCTTGGTTGCTGTTACACTTCTGAGTATCTCCCAAAGATTCCAGGAATTTCCTTCCTCCAAATTGTCCAAATCTCACAATACTTCTAGAGCGAAACTTGAAAGATATATAATGATAAGAACTACTTGGGGGGCAGGGGAGAGAACAGGGGGAAGAGAGAGGAAAAAAATTCAACTTAATCTTAACATTTTCTCAAATTGTCAAATTTTATCAAAATTAGAAAAAAAATCCCATCCAACCTTTGAAATTTTGTGAGAATTATGAGAGAAATGGTGAGCTGCAGGGGATTAATAACCAGGGATTGCACCTTGGATGGTAGTGGTGTTAGGGGTGGCAGTAGGGACCAGGCTGGCTGTGGGGGTAGATACGATTCCTGTGCCACTTCTAAATGTGTGCCTGTGTTACTCACTCCTCACTTCACTACTGGTGAGCTAAGAGGTTGAAAAACAGGAACTTATTTTATGAACGCTTCAGCCTTTTCTTCCTTTTTTTTAGAATTTTTAAATTTGGTCAACATTTATAATTTTGATTTTTTTGAGCAGCAATAATACATTTCATGTGCTTGACACTAAATTAAAAAAATGCCATGTCACGCTGATGAAACATGGTAAGTAGCAACGTTCCATCTTTTCTACAAGCACAGATGTCAACATTGAGGAAAAGAGAGGTTAGATGACTTTTTGAAGAACAAACACCAACTGCTGAGATCAGCTGACTCTCAATCTTCTGTTTATTCATGAAAGTATCTTTCCCCTCATGAATATTTATAGAGCACATGAAAGCAACTCAGGTGCTAAAAATTTACTTCAGAAACATTTCAAATAGCTTCAAAGCCTTAGTTATGCTGATTTACAGTGGTTAAGAATCTGGCTAACACTGTAGACAATGGCATAGAAATCCTTCATTAATACCACATTCTTCAGAAGATGCAAGCATTTAATAATAGTGTTTTTTTCCAATTCTACCTTCGCACTGAATGCGTGTTTTACTCAGTGTTTTATTTACCTGGAACTCAAGTTTTGTTTAGAAGAGAATCTGTGTACACAACACAAATCTAGTTTTAGCAAAATTAGCAATTGTCCATTAATTCCTGTACTACCTCCTCTGGAGGTGGTACACATACGTTAGGAAAGAATCTCATATTTAATGTCTAGGTTAAGTCCTGGACACAAGAAGCTACTTGGGCTAAGTACAGAAATTACACATAAACTGGTATAAGTGATCAGAAACCAGTCTAACCTGTAGCAGAACTGAAGTGGAGTGCACATAGACTTGTTTAAACATGGCAGAACCCAGTCTAAGATAGATCTGGATGGATGTAGTATCAGATTGAATCAGTTTAAATTAGACCAGTCTACCAAACTTGTGTGTCAGATGCCCTCCCGACCCGAGTTAGGCTGCAGTATGCCAGTATCCCAGGATACTTTTCATCTCCCCTGCTAACCCCACCTTGCAGGGTAGGTGGGCTATCCTTGAGTAGCAATCATCTGCTCTGGCCAAGTGTCAAGCTGGCCCCACTAGGCTATCACACAGGAGAGGCAGCAAAGCCTCTGCTCCACAGCCCCCAAACCTGCAAGCAGCTGCCTCACTGGTGAGGAAGGGGGAGTGGGTGATGGGGGGGAACAGAGGCTCCCCCTCCAAGTGTGTGCACAGCTGCGGGGAATGCATGGTTGGGCTTCTCCCCCACTGCCTGGCCTCCCCCCACACCCCCGTGCTGGGGGAAGCCAGACCCAGCTTGGTGGGAAGGGTACACGGCCTTATTTCTTCCCCATTGCTCAGAGACAGCAACTCATGGAGGGCCAGGGCTGTGCAGCTGGCCAGCTTAGGTGGGCAGGGAAGCATCAGGGACAACAGCTTCCTCCATGTGGGTCCTCTCAGCTGTTCTGACTGGGTCTGGGGGGGGATGGGTCCATGCAGTGGGGGCTTTCACTTCCCACCCCACCCCCACACTATGGCAGCCGGGGGGGCAGATTTTGTGCTGGATCCCCCTCTCCCTGCAGCGGAGGACATGTGCCAGGTATCTAATTAGGGATGGCCCCGTTCAGCTGCCCTTAGCAATGTCTGGGATGCTGGGAGGCATGCAGGAGCGCCCCTGCCTTCTGGCCTTGGCCCTGGCCACCGCAAGCATCTCCCTGCCTCCCCACATTGAAGGGTGAACATGAATCCCATTATCTTGTGATTCATTCTATGCAGATTAGAGAAAGCCGCATAGATTGATCAGGTCTGCTTCAGGCTTTTTGAATGTGTGTATTTAGCTGACATTCAAAAAGTGCAAAACAGAAACCCCTTTATGGAACTTACAAACAAGAGTACACTTTACATGCCAGTAGGTGGCATTCTTTACTGCTGGAAACTAATCATGTACATATAAGCAAGTATATTGATTGAGTTATTGCGGGTTTTTTCTTTGTTTTCATTCCCAAGAAAATTGATGACCAACCCTGCAAAGTTCTCATTAAAAGCTTCCTAGGTATTTTTGTTTTTTTAACTTTTCTGGGAGAAAAACCCCCCAAATTTCATTAAATTGTGCTACTGCTTCAAGAAATAGTCATTTTACAAAGAAGGAAAAAAAAGACTAAAGCAATTATTAATATTTCTAAGCATTCCCATGACATCCTGATTTGATATCAAATGGTTAAGGATGCCTCGTATCACAGGACCAGAATATGAAGAGACTGAATGTAGCATTCTTCTCGACACTGTAGGTACATGGGGTAAACAGGTGTTCTGCCTACGTATTTGAGCAAGAACTTAAGTCTTACCCTTTGATTTAAACATGGGTCACATGGTCCCCATTCACTCCAGCTGCTCAGCTTACAGTCAATTGGAGAGGGAGCATTAAGTTGTCTTGCATCCCTGTGCAAAGCTGTCTCTGAAGAGCTAGCAAACAAAACATGCCAATACAGTATCAGTCAACTATCCAAACTGTAGCATAAATTTGTTTTTAAAACCTTTAACTAATGTTTTACCATCCTCCTATATCTGGATCCTAGTTCTGCAGGAGCCATTGGCCTTGGGATGTACAAATAGCCTTCTGAAGTCAAGCTCTTCACTAGGGAGAGTGGAGCACAGTAGGGTTTAAAAAAAAAGTAGATGTCAAAGTCCAGGTAAGGAATTGCTTTTTCTCCCCTCTTCTTTTCCTGGACCCATCCTACATTTGGCTCTTTGTATGCATTTACCTTTCACACAAATCATATCCTGGAAGTCAGGAAAAGTAGTGACACAGCAGTGACCTCCAGATCAAACCAATGAGCACCTGTAGGCCCCAAAATTTGAAAACACAAGAATGAAAGCCCTAAGTTTGCAACAATAGCTTGTGATTTTGGGGACCTAGCCTGGGTGCGTAGTTACTAATTTAATCAATTTTCTTGGAGGCATTTTGGAATAGAGGAACTTGACAGTACTAGTCACTGCTGAAAATGTACTACAATATTTTCATGTCCTCCTAGCTTTGCTTCCAGCAGCTTCTGAGGAGCATAGTGCTGAAGGAATAATAAAATCTAAAGCCCTTGTATTGTTTTACTTTGTACATTGTATTCATTTGGGATAAGGAAAATATATTACGGCAGTTCAGTTTTCTCTACTTGAAAAAGATGTACAGCAAGTGAATATTATCTAAAGACCATTTTAGTGTTAAATTGACCTGACTGTCTCTTCAAGCATTTAACCCTAAACAGCTGAGTGATCACAGGGTTGCAGCAAACTCCTTTGGTGAGGCAGCTCACACTGGCAGGCCCTATAGGCTTCCTGCTACATCTTGGATCAGTCTACACAGCTTCAGCTGCTTAAGAAACACCAGTCAGGCAGTGTTGCTTGCTTGCCTTCTTCAAAACAGTTCTCCTCGCTCAACCCCTAAATGTTTGGACCTTACACTTGAGCCTACAGGTAAATAGATACTTGCTTGAAGATAACCATATTTTAAACAGGTGGGATTCCAGAAGAATTTGTAAATTAAAGGCAACAAGTACAAGTAGAGCGTGTGGACAATGCACAATACAAGTTGAGGTGGAGACCATCTGAAAACCGGTTATTGCATTCTGGTTCTGCATGACCTGGTTCTAGTGACAGCTGCTCCCTCGTGTGCTACTGGAAGGTTGTCTGCCTATGGGCACACTAGTACAGCATTAGTACAGGCACATGTACAGGCATAGGATCTGGGTGCTCTCCATATAAAATGCAATGCGACTACTGCAGCCTTCCAGAGAACCTGTGAGATTGTTATGTAGGCTCCAAACCTGCTGGAGCTTATGACCGTTGGGATTTGATTTTGGTCCAGCTGCCATCCCATGAACTCCTCAAAAATTGTACAAGAACAACTAAATACACTACAGCATCATAATAAGCAGGTAGTGCTTTGAAATATTATTGCTGTAAGTATGGAATAATGAATATTTACTTCCTTCATATCCACCCTTTTGGGACTGGAAGGTGGGCCTGCTTACTGTGTCCTCAATCTCAAAAAGAATAGCTTGTCTTAACCCTCTTTTCTAGACTCTCAGATGTAAATCTGTATCCTTTTGGGTGTAAGGATAGTTGTGACACTAGGGACAATGCAGAGAGAGTATCTAGAAGAAGTGAAAGTGGGCCAGTTGTCCTCATAGATGGCAAGACCTGGGAACTTACATGCCAGATTTTCAAACTCAATAGGAGCGTGGACACCTAATTTATAATCCTTTTGATCAGGTTCACTATTTGTAAAGTGCTTTTGGAGTTTGTAATAGCTGGACTCATACTTCCAGGCAGCTACATTTTTTTTTTTTTAGAAGTTTGGTTCTAGGCACCTGCCCTGAAGGCAGAAAGAGGAAAGTAGAGGGGCAGTGCAGGGAAAGGATCAGATCACTTAGATTTGTTCAGTTCCTAAAGATCGATGTAACAAAGCTGCATTTTGAGTTTGACAAAACCTCGAACAGGGAAAGGTTGAACTAGATTGTTATTTACCGTTAAAAAGCTGTTGCTAAGGTATGTCTTTTTAATCTTTTTCCAAATCAGAAAGCCACATGCAACTTTTATGCTGTAGGTGTTTGTAGCAACTGCTACGCGAATATTTACTCCGAATTCAAAACACTGCTCCATTGCACAAAGTTCACTTAGCTTGCTAGGAATATGGGTCATGTGTTCCAAAGTTTGAACCAACTTAAATATCAGCAGGAACTTATTGCAACAGTTTTGTGACCTCTGAAACCACAGAACTTGATCCACATTCCATGTCACTCTCGAAGGCCTGAGTGACAGCTCCTGGAAGGGCATTTTAATTAACAAAGTCATTTAAAAATGAAGAGATTATGAAAACTGACAAGCCTGTCACCTCAGTATTGGAGTGCGGGAAATTGCTCTACTTACTGAAAAACAAAGCTGAA
>JAGPOW010002514.1:45995005-46034768 GCA_030014935.1 Caiman crocodilus | reverse complement strand
CACAAACACACAAACACACAAACACACAAACACACAAACACACAAACACACAAACACACAAACACACAAACACACAAACACACAAACACACAAACACACTGCAAAAGACCCTGCTTTGACCTAAAGTAACCAAGTGCTAAAGATATTTTTGCAAGGCCTTATAAAACTCATGTACTACAGAGAAGGAACCCAATGGGGCCATAAGCTCAGAAGGCCTCATCTTGCAGGGATAGATGCATCAAACCTACACATCAATCCAATTAATTGGAATTTAGGTTTCATGGAAAGCAAGTCTTATTCTCCACCTCAGCACATGACATCCCCCAGCTGCCAAGATCAGGCTAGAACAAGGCTGTTCTGCCTCCTGGCTTCCACTTAGCATGGTAAAGTGTCAGATATCTTTGTACTAACCTTGGAGGAAGAGAAGTTGACAATTTCCAAGTCAACAAGCTCTTCCTCTATACCAAGATGGAGACCTGAATTTTGTGCTGCATCCCCTCATGGAATAAAGGGAGAAGGAGAGAGGAGAAACTGTTGGCAAGAATACTGGCAACTTCCCACACCAAGCAAGCTTGCCTTCACTGGCTGCCAGAGCTTGCTAGTTACTGTGGCATCCAAATGATAAGAGCTTGAGCTTGCTTTAGGTTCTTTCCATGCTAGCAGAGTGCCACTCAACTCACTGGTCATGCCCCCTAGAATGAATGTATAAGGATCGTAGATGGCCTGCTAGGTTGATCAGGGTGCCCAAGCCTCTGAAGTATACAACCCAAGGAGGTAGGCAAACAGCAACTATACTTGGTACAGCAGCATTGTTTTATACACCAACCCATTCCCCCTCCCCCCCCCCTCCCAAACCCTCACAGTATAACCTCCCATTCTATTTGGGAGCAACCTGCCCAGATGGTTGCAAGATGGGACAGGTGGTGGTGGTGGTGGCACTAAGTTAATTTACTTAAATTCCCCCACAACCCAGGCATAAGATGGCAGATTCCAAGCCCCCTACCCTACATTTAGAGCACACACATTAGCATATGCCCATCTTTAAAGTAATGCCCTCAGGACAAGAGCTCTTACCTCACATAGTAAGATCACACTATGTCCAAGGATTGGATACTGTAGTCTAGGACCCAATTAGGCTACTACCCCAAACTAAAGCTTCACAATACATTGTTCCCCCCCCCACCCCCAAGAGGCAGAAGTGCAAGCATTAGGAACAACACCCCCCCCCCCCACATACTGGAATCAAAGATATACTTGCTATGCAAACTCTATGGGCCCCATGCCCACTACATTTGATATTTCTGTTACCATATCTTCCCGCTCTGATGAGGACTTGTGACTTTAGAAATTCTCTTCTGACAAAGGCCAAACAGCTAATGTTATTGTTATAAATGTAACCCAGGTTCTTTCAGGGTGGTACTGTGCCCAGCTTTTCATATCCCAGTAGCCAAGCAACAGTAGTACAGTCAGGGTTTAGAGTTACACTTCAGCTCTCAGGCATCTGAGAAAAATTGGCCTGCCCATCATGGTGCCCTAATAAAAGACCACCCCCGATTAGAATTTGAGTCTTACAGAGGGGTGTGGGGGGAGAAACTTAGCTACCCCAGCTCCCTTGTAATTCAAACCCGTGGCTATAGTTGTGTTTGCCATCACCGCTTCACTTAAAAAAAGGGGTAGCAACTGGTATCTGCAATCAAACTGGTGAGCTTGAGGGCCTCTACAGTTCCACCTACTCTCCATATCACTATCTACTCCTTGGCCAAGGTCTCTAGCTGCCAGGTGGCTAAAGCTTCCAGGACCCATTTAAACTAGAATGTCTTCATCTTTACAAGTTAGGACTGTGCTCACATTGATCACCTGTTTTTTCATTCAATTTAGCCTCCCACAAGAGTGAAGAAGCATTTCTTTTCTATGTCTGAAGTACTTTCTTATTTCAAGGACAGACTGATGCAAAAAACAACCAAAAAAACCTTAGCCAAGTATTTAAGAAACACTTGGTATCTTGCAACATGTTTGACAATAAATTATTTTGCATTTTGGGTTTGCAAAATGCTAACCACTCAAATACCACATCTTTAAGTTTTAGACTAGATTTTGAACTTGGAAGTTCAGGAAGAATTCACCACCGGAGCATGCAGTCTTTTGGCCTAGAGACAAGAATGTTTCAGTGTCATTTTTCCAGCACATCTAATTCATCTGTGAGAGTCAACTACCCTCTGCTCCATCCCAGCCTCACTGGGAGCTTCCAGCATTCAATAGGAGGCAAATACCCCAAAGATCTAGGTTTGTGGGGTTAAGGACTAGCATTATTCTCCATCAAGAGGATGGCAGCAGCAGGCCCTGGCCCTTTGAGCATCTACCACCCAAGGAAGGGGGAGTCTTTCTTCTCCTATTAACCTAATCACTTGAGCTTCTGACATTTACATTTTATCCAGTATCAGTACCCAGCCTTCCCTCCACCACCTGTGGGAGCTGGAAAACTAAAGAAGAGAGGGCAGCACTGATACCTTCATATATAGAACCCCCCCCCCCCAAACAACTCAATGATCCATCCTCCAGGGTCCCTTCCACCCCAATGTCTCTGAGAAGCCCAGCACATGGATACTTCCAGCCTTGATCATTCCCACCAGCTACACAACGGTCCTGAGGAAGAGCTGACTATTGTTTGCCGAGCCAAACAGCCCTCCTGCCCATCTCGCCTTGCCCAGAGAGAGACAGCTCCACACAAGACACCCCCTCCGGAGGGCAGCGGGACAAGCGCTCGGCAGCCCCGCGCCTCCCGCTCCCCAGCCCCAGCGGCTCTTTGTTCGCGGCCCGCCCCGCGCCCGGCCCAGGACTCACGGGCTGGATCCTCACCGCATGCACAACCCGAGGCTGCCGCTGACGAGCTCCCTGCCCCCGCGGCCCAGCTTAAATAGGCGGCGCCCCTTCGCCGGCTGCCTCGTTAGCCACTCAGGGCGGGCGGCAGCGCTGGTTTCAATCAGCTGCTGGCAGCTGAGGACTAGCCCAGGAATGCGCCGGGATGTTTGTGCTGCTCGACTCGCTGGGCGACTCCCCCGCGACCGGGGCTCCCGCCCCTAACCCTTTGCGCGCCGCGCCTCGCCGCCCCTGCCCGGAGCCCGGGGCTGCGTGGGGGCGAGCACGGACTCCTCCCAGGGGTGGGCTGAACCCCACGGGAGCACCCGCCGGCTCGAGAGACCCTGTGAAGCCAGACGAGATGTGATCAGAAAACGATCACATGAGACTGTCCCCGCGGTGGCTTCTTGAAGGCGGGGGTCTGGCACAGAAGTTGGGTGCTCCGGGCTGAATTCACTGGGCTCAGTTTGAGCGCACATCAGTCCAGAGACCGGCTCCTGTCACATCCAGTCCGTATGAGGCGCCCTGAACGTCTGTAGGGGTATGGGCTTGGTTTGAATTCCCATCACTTGGTGCGGATTCTGTGTAAGGTCTGTACCCAGCTTGAGAAGGAACTGATGCCAAGTTAGCCCCCCTTAACCTGCGACTGCTGTGGGCTTACATGCTGCTGCTATGTTTGTGAGGTAACCTGTGAGGAAACCCCTCTGTGTTTGGACATCCACATTTTGTAGGCAGCCCATCCCAAAGCATGGTTTGGTTCCCCGTGGGGTCTGAGCACCTCTGATCCCCTTTGGGGCTTCCAGTTATAACTACTAGTGATCAGTGGGTTACAGCTCCCATGAACAGCCATAACCTTGCTGGCTGGGCGAAGAGGCTGCAGCTCTCCTAAAAATGAACACCACGGCCATTGTAGCTGTAGCATAAACATGGGGTTTAGTTATGCAAAGGTGGAGGAAGTGAGGATGCGGGGAGCCTGTGGAGAGCTGGAGTTTAAGCATGAGTTGAATCAGCCCTGAACACAAAAATATCCCATCACTTGATGGTTTTCAGACTAAAAAGTGGCCTAGGCCTGGAGCACTAAGGGTGCTTCAGGTCTCCTGATCTGGATGAATGAACACGCAACAATGTGTCTCACCTGTCTAGCCTCTGCTTGATTGTAAATGGTACTCTCCCACCCAAAGCTCACCCTAAATCCATTCATTAAGGGAAAACATTTGATGCGCCCAGTCCTCAAATGCCTTCTACTCTGGTGTAGCAGTATTTGCCATGAACAACACACTGCTCATTATATGTGCTTATTTACTGGCAAGATTCAACCTTGCTTATGCTTTTTTGCTATTGCATTTGGATTAAAAATGTGGATCTTTTTGTAAAGCACCTACTATTAAGAAGCTAATCAGGACCAGGATAGCTTCTCAGTGATACTCCAGTGCTCTTAGGCATAGTTCCTCAGTGTATTTTTAAGCAGCATTTTCTGATAACACTTGTGGGAGGTAGCATCTGTCACTCAAATCTTGAGAAGTAAAAGAGTGACTTGTATAAAGCATGAGGCACGTGTCAGAGGGAGGATTAGACCGCATGGCTTTCTAAGCACACACCCTAGTTACAGTCCTCTAGGCTATACTTTTTAAACTACCAGTTCTCTCTGACAACAGTAATTTACTCTATTGACTCTAAGAAAAGGTAGCCAAACACTTCTTTCACCTGCCAAGCTATATAGATAGACCTTCAATAGCTCTATTAGTCTAGTGTTCATTCTTTACCACAGAAACATCAAAATGCCCTTTGCAATCCACTAGTACACAGGCCTTTATTAATAAACTCATAGCAAAATTGCTATGTTTCAAAATACTTAATGATTAACTGGAAAACCTGCAGCCTATATCCATGTCTTAAATATCAAGGAATCTACTAAGGTGTTTTTTTCTTTTAATTAACCTTTAAATATAACTCTTGATGTTTCAGATTGTTGAGTTAAAAGCTTCAATTCAGGAATTCAGGAATGTTACATTAAATGTGTGTAATAGGATTGTTTTTTAAGCAAAGGAAAAATCTGGCAGAAATCCCCACAGGAATACAATTATTTTATCTATACTACACTGTAGCACTGCAAGAGCATGCTTGATGCTTTATGAAGAGCAAAAGTGTTTTTTTTTTATTTTAATGTAGTAAAAAAAAAAAGAAAGTGTGAAATCTACAATGCCTGATGCATTTTAAAACCAATTAAAAGAGTGGGCAGTATATGAATGCTGTGTTTTCCAGGATGGAGATTTTTAAAAATATTTGTTATATCTGATGTTACTGTTACTGGCATATGTTAGTGCCCTGCTCAAGGCTTTGTTATTTTTTAAATTTGACCCTTTGCTGTAAAGAACAATATCAGTCTCAGTGGTTCACAGATGCAAGTCATTTTTCAGCAGGTCTAAAATTATCTTGCTGTTGCAGTTGGAAAGTTTCACCACTGCTAGTTTTTCTGTTGATCTTCCGGACATGAACTCTATCTAAAGCACAATCATTTCTACTTAGTAGGATTTTGGTTTGGATATGAATGCAGCTAGGAAGATTAAATAAAAATATTGAAGTGAAAAGTCTTTTGCAAAGCATCAGTTTTAGTTTTAGAAACATGGTGCTTTAAAAATGATATCAATAACAATTTGTGAAAAATCTGCTTGCAGAGAAACAAAGTGGTAGCTAATCCCGCTATGGCTTGCACAAGAATGCATGGTTTATTATTAAAGTAATCTTTTAAGATTTTATTGGAATGTGCCTCCACAGCGGTGTTGCTGCCTTTGTGGGCTTTACTACGTGTGTGTCATCTCGTCCATAATTAAACTTTTCACCCACCGGACTAGGACATTTTTTTTAAACCTCCCACTTTGAATACTGGAGTTAATTTGAACTTTAAATGCTGCCTTGGAATTTGCCATAAGGTAAACTGTCTGCTCCTGGAAGTTTCAGTACTCAGTTACAGATGTTACAGTCATCCAATACGTAGCTGACAGGTACAAAACCTGCACATTTTTCCATCTCATACAATGTCATAAATGCCACTGCCCTGCCAGTGAAAGTTTCACTGATGTTAAACTGAGAGACTATGGAGTGTGACAAGAAATGTAGAGGGAGAATTTGTACTTCAACCTTTGGACTGCTTAGCAGAGTTCCTCATGTGACTTTGGCCTGCTAATCATTCCTTTATATGAATACAGTTAGTTAAAAAATACCAACTTCATGTCTGAATTAATCAGCATCCTTCCTAAATAATTAAAAAAACCCTCCCTTTTTTATTCTTTCAGGACACTTCATTGCTTGTGAAAAGTTCTGACTGTAATGTTCTGGAGAATGAAATCTTCAATCTACAGAACATATAAAGCAAACATCCAATATATCCTGGCATTGAAATGGCCTGAATCATCAGTGAATCTCAAATCTGACCTGAAAATAGCACTTTTAGATTCAATAACACACTTCAGGCTCTGCACATATTTAATCTGTTTCCTGAAATTGCCGACAAGGGTACCAGTCAGTGACATCTGTAGTAACAGCTAATTCCAGTCCACTTGAAAGTAGACTGGGTTTACCTCCACATTATGTAAATCTGAGACAGTAATCCAATACTAGTGGACAGAGCTGGATTTGTGAATAACAAATAAGGGCCAAATTTGGCTTGCATTTTTAAATGGTATATTTGGGGTCTTACTGATCCACTTATATAAGTAAAAATATAATTTGCCCCCAAAAGGAGAAAAGCTCTGTGCTGAAATCCATTATACTAGCCTTTTCTTCTTCCTGTCTCTGTTTCATGTGCTTTTATTGGTTTGTGTCCCATGCTTTTTAAGGTGGCTACCCTGCATCTACTCCAGCATGGGACACATGGAGCTGGCATTCTGTGTGTCACTGGGGCACTTGCTAGGGCAATCCAGAGGTAGAAGAAATATGCTTGCAATGAACTAGATTAAAAACAATAGATTTGATCTTTAAAACAATCTGAATTGAGACAGACTTTAATCCAAAACTGAGATCTAGAAAAACCTCTGCTCAGTAGCCACTAACCTTGCCAGGCATATGCAGTTCTGTCTTCTGTGAATGCCCAGAAATGCCTTGGTCTGAACAGCTAGGGGCCTGGTGCTTGCTTAGCCCACATCAGCCTTCAAAAATGAGGTAGAGCCATGCCAGAGTTCCCTCTCTGGTAAGTATGCTCTGAGCTTGCTTCCACTACAGCACTGAGGTCAATATAAAGCACATCAGTCATGGCCACTTTTGTTCAAAAGCATAGCTGGCAGTGTTGCAACTGTCTTCCTCACTCCTTGTACATAATAACTTAGTGGTTAGCACATTTGCCCACAAAGTAGGTTTTTGGCCCTCCTCAGCCTGAGGGAAATTAAAACACACAGCTGTCTAACCACCAGACTATAGGCTATTCTCAAGTGGGGATGTTCTCCACCCTTTCTAGTGAAGCAGGGCCACTGAGTGGCGCAGAATGCAAATTTAATAGCATGCAAGAAAGAGTATGAGTCTAGCTCATGCTGGAAGGATGCATTGCTTGCTTGTGGTCCATGTGCCAGGCCCTGTTTATATACTTTAAATTAACAGTCTATGCATAAAATCAAAAGTCATCCCCAAAAACTAGCCTGCTTTGGTTACATCCATTCTGTGTTCATGTATTTTCATGCATAGGTACATGCTTCTTCAGCTGGAACTTTGTGTGGTGCAAGCTGCCTAAATAAACTCATCCCTTCTGGGCTGCTACATGTTACGGCATATTAATTTATTCCACTAAGGGCCAACCTTAGACTTTCAGGTGTGTGAAAACTATTCCAAATGAAACATGGGTATATTCAAACAGTTGTTTCTGTGCAAAATATTCACACACATTTTTGATAAAACTGTTCAGGGTCCTGGCCACTCACTTCTGACTAAATCAGGAGCAATGTGGCTCTGTGAAGTGACCAGTGAATCTGGTTGGTTGTTTTAAACTGCAATCCTGGTCCTCCCTGTCTGTTAATTGTATTTAACACATCATTTATATTTTGTACTCAGGGTCTCATAAAAGGGACAGATGACTTCTATTGCCTGTATTTTAGAGACAGGAAAACATCCGATCTCACATAGTGAATTCTCACTAGAACCAGATTAGAATGTAGGGTGCTTTTACATGTGTCCAGGGGAGAGGGAGCAGGGTGCTTTAATTATAGCAGCTCTGAGAGCCCCTCTAATTAAAGCTCCCACAGCGTCTTGTATATCAGTGTCCCTGTGCTTCAAAATGGTGATTGGGGTGCTTTATCTAAAGCTCATCAAATGAGCTTTACATAAGTGCTCCCACTGCTAGTTTAAATTGAGGGGACACTGATACACGAGACATGGAGACCGGTGGAATGAGTGAGATACTTACCACGCTCCAGCAGACTTGTTTAATTGAGCCTGCTCTGACATGCCATATTACAGTGCATCAGAACAGCCTCTGCACTTGTGTACAAGCAACCAGATGTCTTTAATTCAGGCTCCAACAGAGCAGGGGCATTCACCCTTTTATTTCATATGGACCTCTAAACAGAGAGAATGTCCTGATTTATCTCCTGCTCATGATGGTACTAATATCTCTGTGGTAAAAAGGGCAATCTCTTACATAGAAAACTAATATTAGGAAACAGCTTAACGGGCATGCCTGCACATGCATTTGTGCTGGCTTAAATGTATTGTGCACTAAGATATTGCACAGTAAGCGGGAATAGGCCAGCATCTACACATGCAGGTGTTAAAGCTCATTAGCACTGTGTGTGGACTGATGTAGTCCACACGTTAAAGTTAGTCCCATGTCAGTCCACACACAGTGCTACTGCACAGTAAAAAATCTTGTGTAAATGTGATACCTGTATCATGCAGGTATCAAATTTATGCTGAAATTAGTGTAAATCTCCACATTTACTGTGCAGTATGGGTGTGCATGTGTAGATGCATGCCCATCCTGTGCAGCTATTTCAGTTACTGCACAGTAAATGTGCACGTGCCCAATGTGTCTTTTAAAGGTTTCTAATGTAGTATATACTTTAAAAAAAATAAAATCTTAATTTATCTAGTCTTTATCTAGTCTTTGCTTTCCATCTCTGCTGCTTTCACTCTTACTAATACAAAGTCAACACTTCATCAAGACTCATGCCATAGGCTTCTTTCATTGACCAGCTCAAATAGACCTGACCTGTTGTTTGAAGGAAGTCTGCTGCTTTCCCAGAACCCAGATCCAAGATGCAACAAAGGAATTACTGAGACTCATCCAGCCCTCTGACTACTACCCTATGCTGCTCATCCATGTAGGCACCAATGATAGCATCAGGGGAGACCCTGAGCGTATCAAAAGTGACTTCAGGGTTCTGGGTGCAAAGGTGAAGAGGTCTGGGGCTCAGCTTGTGTTCTTATTGATCCTTCCAGTCAAGGGAAAGGGCCCAGCCAGGAGCAGGTGCATCCTGCAGATCAACACTGTGATGTGCAGGAGGTATCGCTAGCAGTGATTTGACTTCTTTAACCATGGGATGCTCTTCCAGGAAGAAGGACTGTTTGGAAGAGATGGGATCTACCTGATGGAGAGAGGAAAGAGCATCTTTGCAGACAGGCTTGCTACCTTGCGAGGAGGGCTTAAAACTAGCTTTGCCAGGGGATGGAGACCAAAGCCCTCAGGCAAGTGGGGTAGCAGGAGACCTGGAGAAAGAGCAAGCAGGAAGCGGCAACAAAGGACATGTTCTCATATTTCCTACACATTTCTCATATTTCCCTGATACATCAGGGCAATTGATTGCCTTCTGTGATGAGGTCACTGGCTCTGTGGATGCAGGGAGACCAGTGGCTGTGGTGTGCCTTGATTTTAGCTAGGCTTGTCTCCCACAACATTCTCACTGGCAAGCTAAGGAAGTGTGGGCTAGATGAATGGACTATAAGGTGGATAGAAAACTGGCAGGAGCATCAGGAATAATCAATGGCTCAATGTCTAGTTGGCAGCCAAGTGGAGTAGCCCAGGGGTTGGTCCTGGGGTCAGTTTTGTTCAATGTCTTCATCAGTGACCTGGAAGATGGCATAGAGTGCACCCTTAGCAAGTACGCAGATGACACCAGACTGGAGGGAGTAGTAGTAGATATGCTGGAGGGTAGATCTAGGATTCAGAGTGACCTAGACAGATTGAGAGATTGGACCAAAAAAAGCTCATGATGTTCAACACAGACAAGTGTAAAGTCCTGCGCTTAGGGGATGGGAACAGTCCCATACACCAGTATAGGCTGGAGGTGACTGGCTGGGCAGCAGCTCTGAAGAAAAAAACCTGGGGGTTACAGTTGACAACTGAATATGAGCCAGCAGTGTGCTCTTGTTGCCAAGAAGGCTAATGGCATAGTTGGCTGCATTGGTAGGTGTGTTGCCAGTAGGTTCAGGGAAGTGATTATTCCCCTCTATTCAGTACTGGTAAGGTCACATTTGAAGTAGTGTGTTTAGTTTTGGGCCTCCCACTACAGAAAGAATGTGGAGAAATTGGATAGAGTCCAGCAGAGGGCAACAAAATGGTGAGAGGGCTGGAAGACATGACTTATGAGAAGAGGCTGAGGGAACTGGGCTTGTTTAGTCTGGAGAAGAAGACTGAGGGGGGATTTAATAGCAGCCTTCAACTACCTGAAGGGAGGTTCAGAAGAGGATGGAACTAATCTGTTCTCAGTGGTGGCAAATGACAGAACAAGGAGCAACTGTGTCAAGTTGCAGCAAGGGAAGTTTTGGTTAGATATTAGGAAAAATTTTCTCACTAGGAAGACAGTTAAACACTGGAATAGGTTACCCAGAGAGGCGGAATCCCTATCTCTGAAGGTTTTTAAGACCCTGCTAGACAAAGCTTTGGTTGGGATGATCTAGTTGGGGATTGTCCTGGTTTGAGCAGGGGATTGGACTAGATGGCCTCCTGAGGTCCCTTCCAAGCCTAATTTTCTATGTTGTTACCTGGCAGTTTGGTCTGAGGAATCGTAGGCAATTGAGTGCCATACTAGCCACTATCTTATGTGTAACTGGATATAGAAAGTGGATCATGTAATTAAGCTAGCTCAATAGGCCCTTATAATTAGGTAGGCTTGGCAGAATTCAACTTTTATTGGTACACACTGTTAAATGTTGATTTCATCCTACACTCACAGACCAACCAAAATACATTTCCATCATTAATAATCAAAATTTATACAAAGGGGACTGAAGAAAAATGATAGCTAATGGAGCTGTGACAACAGGGGCTGTAGTCTTACAGAACTGTGCTGACTGTAGTTTGGATTGCAACTCCCAGAAACCCCAGGGAACTGGGAACAAAGCAGACAAAGGAGTTATGAGTAACTTATAGCACCTCTACTGCCTCTGCTGCTCAGCTGGTGGTAGTCCTACAGTAGTTATATCTGTTGTGGCAGGAGGTCACAATGTACTATAATAATAGTATACTGTCGTTGATAAATTGCCTGTCCCTCACAGCTCTAATTTTGTGCAATCCTGAAAATTTAAATCAATAAAAATCAAACCAAATGCTTTAAAGGAAACATAAATATTCCCCATCAAAATTATTAAAAAATAAAAACAAAATTCTGCCACTTATAATTAAGTGACCTTTTGCTATGAGATGCTGATGGAACTGGTAACACCAGCCCATTCAGTAGCTTTATGTCCTGTGGGAAGTTCTTCCTCTCTTTCTGTGTAGCTGCAGGCTTTATTGAAGGCAGCTAGTCTTGCTCCTTCCCCTTTTTTCTTCATAGTTTGACCTAAATTAGTCACACATAAAGTCTGCTGGAAGGATGTGGAAGACTAACCTATCTTCCATGACTTGACAGCTTTCCACAAGTAAGCAGAAGTGTGTGCCTACTACAACCTGAGAATTGCCACACTGAAACACAGCTGGGGGCCACTTCATTTTCTGACTCTAAATTCTGAAATCTGTAGAATAAATTAATAATCTTTTATTTACTGATTGACTTGTCCTTGCCACAACTGTTAGTTTCTATATTTTATGAAGTAAATATCTTGATTTCATTTCATAGAAGAGGGCATAAAATGATGATCAGAACCAGGATTGCAACATGGACTTTCTGGCCTATATCCACAAGATTGTAAAACTTCAAATAAGATATTAATTCTTGTTAGTCTCAAATTCTCTTAGCTGCAAAGCACAGGGGAATGATAATACATCAAATTAATGTGTATTTTTCAACAGTATTCAGAAGCCTCCATGAAGATATCCAGGCTCCAAGGTACTGGAATGTAATCGGACATACTCCCAATTTACTGTTTATAGGGAAATTCTCAAAAGCATAACATTTAAGATCCTGAAGGCCACATTTTAGTAGGTCACACTTTTAACTTCATTTTATATTTGTATTAACTGTATGACTTGTCTTGGGTGCAGTGCACTTTACTGGCATAGACACGTGCCTGGGATTTATTTTAGGAGATTTTTGTTCTTAGAATGGCATTGACACTAACATTTGACTTCACATAATTTTCTCTAAGAGGAAAATTGGGAAAGAGCCATGTTTTGAAATCTGACTAAATAAAGTTTGTAAAATATTAGTAAGACCAGTCAGTGACAGGATATGACTCCTTCTCAGTCTGTGCTTATTCCTTTGGGCTTCCTGTTTTCTAAAGTTTTTCATAAAAATCTGTCTCTTGAAGCTCTGTGGAAGTTTGTTTCTTTGTTTTTTTAAAAGAAAAAACAATTTTTAATAATTTCCGCCCACCCCTCTAAAGGAGTGAAGATATTTGCTTTAATGTATTGTAAATAAATTACACAGTCATAAAAATATGACAATTTAACAAATCTGATAATATGAACATTTTATCAGCTTTCCCCAGTTCTACTTTTCTAACAGTATGAAAGGTAAGCTGGCACTGCGTAAGGGTACACTGATATTTTTACAAGGTGGGTTGCCCATGGAAATTAATTTTCTCAGTATCCTGAAGTCACAAAACTATTGCCTTACAGGACATATACTCTAATCCCATAACAGAAATTGAAAATATGGAGCAAATTCACTTATACAAATTGGGACATGGTAAATTTAATATGATTATTCATGTATGAGGAAAGGGAGACTGATATATACCTCAGCTTATACTGCGATACCTAGGCTATAGATATTTTACAGTAACAAATATTCTCCAGAGTATATTCCACTAAAAGCTCAGAGGATAGCTTCTTTTTCTCTAACTTGGCCTTGAGATAAATACAAAATCTTGGGTAGACTTATTTACTGTTTAATAGCCACTGAATTCCTCAGAAAAAGGTTTGTTGGCAAGAATTCTCCTTTCATGTACTCCTCTCATTCTGGGTTGACAGACATTTTATTTCTAAAAAGAGCTCCAAGTTCTATTACCTCCCATTACTCAACACCATCTAAGCTGTTTTTGCTAGCTTTCTCTTTCTTTTTTCAGAGCATCTTTGCCAAATAGGCTAATATAGCAGGGAAAATACCCACATTAGACAGCATCAGTAAAAATATCAGGATTAGTCTTCTTTTCAATTTTGTTTTCTCAGCGAATGTTTCTTTAAGAGTTACTTAGCAATGCAAGCTGCTCTTGAAACTGTAAACATTAATGATGTCTTGGAAGTTGACACCCTGCAAAAACATTTCAGTCATTCGGAGCAAGGCTTCCAACAGCATTGCCATAATATGCAACCCCTACTGAGAACAGCGGGATTCAGAGGTTTTTTAGAAAATAGTCGACATGCAAGATAGCAAAATTGGAGCGCAGGGAAAATAATATACTCTAATTTTGCACAAACCAAAGTTCCTATTTCAGCAGATTCTGATGCCATTTTCTTTATATTTTGGGAGGTCTCTCAGGCCACTTTTAAAACACCAGCTGCCTGCCAAGTCCAAATTGACTCTATGTCTCCCTGGAACCAAGCACTTTTTTTTTTTGCCTTTTGCAAATGCAGTAAAAATACACTCTAAGTTATATGTGACCATGGTTAACATTTCTGGTGTAAGAAACACACAGACAAAACAACTGCCAAGCCAACCAAATGCTCACTTGATACTTTAAGGGCGAAACTACCCTCATTCCAGAAATAGGAACTTTAAAACAGAAAAGGAAAATCACAGGTTAATGTCTCTGCCGTGCACTTCTACTGATTTGTTATTACAAAGAAACAGTACAGTGTTTGTTGAATGCATCTATCTTCAGCTGCTATTCATCACTTAAATGTAAGGCATAAGATAATTCTTTTACAATAATGTTGTTCACTTACATCAGTGTTTCGTAGCCACAGAATATGCAACTCCTACAGAGCACAGCAGGAGTCAGAGTTTGTTTTTTTTAAATAGCTTACATACTAGATAGCAAAACAGAGGTTAAAGGAAAATAGTTCCAGGACCCAACACTGCTTGATTCTTCTTTCCTACAACTAACAAATAATATTGGTACTTACGTTTGTATTTTAGGTTAAGATGTTAAGCTAAGATGAACTTAAAAGGCAATGTGGTCCAGTGGATAGGACACAAGCAGGGGCACAGTCACTCCCCCACTTTTCACAGGGTGCTCAGTCAGTGGCAATGGTAGTTTTGAGCCCCTTCTTTCTATGCATCCACTGCATATCCTCTTCAGCCAGGGGGTCCACCAGCCAGGAGCATCTGGTTAGAGTGCTGGGCAGGGCTGGAAGGGCGGTGTCACTGGGCAATCCCCTCCTTTCCCAGGGGAAGCACAGTGCAGGGAGGAGCAGGAACTTGACCCTGCCAGTGCTGTGGATCCTGGCACCCTCTGCAGCCACTCCCACCAGACCTCATCTGGAGTGGGGCAGGAGTGGCCTTGGGGCTCTCCCCACTCCTGTCAACTGGAGAGAGCAGCAGCAGTGGGCTTCCAGGTGCTCCTGCTTCCTGCCCACCTCTGGGTGTTCCCCATGGTCCTTGAGCAGGCACTGAATAGGAGATTTGGCCCGACTGCACCTGTCCCTGACCAGGCCACTAGTCTGTGCTGCCACTTACAGAAGCCCCCAGGTAGAGCATCCCTAGATAGCAATGACAGCCAGCACACTCCCCTTTGTTATGCCCAAAGGTAATCCCAAGGGAATTCCTGCTAGGGAAGCCTGCACTGGAGGGATGAGTTGTCCAAAGCTGTGAGGAAGCATCTGATTTACTTCAGAGACTGCAAAAAAGGCTCGGACAGCAGCTGGCCTGGCACTGCCTACATGCAGGCGAACGGGGGGGGAGCTGCGACCTCCCCTGTTGCATGTCCTGCACTCCCTTTTCACATTCCTGGATCCACCCGTGGACTGGGGCTCAGGAAACCTTGCTTTATTTTCTGGCCAAATTAATGCTCATGGGCTAGATTCTGTTTCCTAGCTGACGCTCCTTTATGCCACCTGCAGTATAATGTAGAGGCCATTAATGTTCTGCATTGGGCCAGGGGGTGCCTACTCCAATGCAGGCCCAGGTTAGATTTGCTATAAGTGGCCTAGCCCGTCCCCTCACAGGGTAAGAGGCATGCTGGAGGCAGTGCTGGGGGGTTGCTGGGCAGGTGGTGGCAGAAGGTTAGCCCACAGGCTATGTGCCGGGACTGGTCTAACTTGTGACAGGAACCGTTTTAGCCTTCTGAACTTCCCAGAATCTGGAGACACAACCTGCCATACATGCCATCACCATGGCAACAGGCATAACCATGCCATAACCAACACTTCCTGTGGAGATTTGGGATTGAAAATGTAAGGGATTTGGATTTTTATTTCTCTCCTGTTCATTTGCTTTCCTTTTTCTAGTGACAAAGTGACAAAGCAGAAGACTGGGAAGTCCATATACCAAATATAAACATTTTTTAAAAAAAAAAAAGACATTGAAAATGACAGGTTATTTTTTGCTGAAGTTTTCAACCATTTCTCTTTATTTATTGGTACTACTGTATCATCTGGAAGTCATATATATATATTATATCTATTATTATATATATATATTATATATATTAAATATATTATATATTTATTTATGTATATATTTATTTATACACACACACATATGTAGATACACACATAAAATAAATAAAAATTCTGGTTTCTTTTTTCTCCATGTTGTGGATTTTTCCATTACAGATAATTTTATATATATATGTGTATATATACATATAGGTTTCCCTCACTTTATGCCAGTTCTGTATGCAGATTCACTCTTATGCAATGGCCCTTTTGATACCAAAAAACCATTATATGTGAAGTAAATTCACACTTATGCGATCGGTGTGGTAGAAGCCTGCAGTCAGCTGCTTTGTGAGGTGCACTGTAGGAGCGAGCGACATGTACCAAAATATAGTCTCCTGTGTGGATCTGTGCTCCTTGCTTGTTGTCTGCCACACCTGTTTCTGTAGTTGCCGACATTTACCCCCACCCTGTGCTTGTGTGCACTGTCTGTTGTTGGTGAGTACCAAAAATGTCTTGTAAAAATGGCGTAGAAATGGGCCTGAGGGTCAGTACCGTTGAGGTCTTGGAACAGATCCCTAGTTGTTACTTTGTAAAGTGGATTGCTTTTATGCGAATTTGAGTTATGCGCCATTTTCCAGGAACACATGTGTAGCATAAAGAGAAGGAAACCTGTATATAGAAACAAAATAAGACAAAGTCCCTGGCCAAAACAGTGTGCAATCTAGACTAGACTAGAGACGAAGCATGAGAGGGAAGTAAGAGGCATAACTAATGTTGTAGGACTAGCACCTGTCTCATATGACCGCCCAGTGTCCTATCCACCAGATGTCAAATTTACAGCCTACAGGCTGTATCTGGTCACATCATATGGCCCACAGGGCTTGGAGAAGGGCTAGGAATTCGGGGTTGATGTAAGCAGGGTTGGAGACTGCCACTAAAATTCAGGGTCTGGTGTTGGAGGTGAGGGACAAGTGAAAGCTTTGGTAACCGCCTTAGTCATCACAACCTCTTGCCCTCCTGCTGTTGCTCACCCTGCAATTGCATCCAGATCCAGGCTATGAGTCCCCTGGCCCACAGGCCCATCTGGCATAGAGGCAGGGTAAGTTTGGCACCACTGCCTTAGGTCAGAGAGTTCCTCAAGGCATATGCTTGACAGTTATAGTGTGTACATGGGAATTTAGGATAGGAACATTCTCTCATACTTTGGCTTTGCATTTACAGAAATAGGAAGCTAATATGAAACATAGCTGAAGGGATTATGGGATTTAGGAAGTTCTCCAGACACATGTTGATGTAATACTGTTTCTTATGGTCCTTTGAGAGGTTTCAATGGCAAGGTTCTTGCGGGCTTTGTTGACTGACTAATATGGAAGAGGAAGGTTTTTTGATAATATATTTTATTGGAACAGATATCCGTTTTGGGGTAGGCTAAGAGAGGCAAATGATCTCTTCTTCAGAGGTCCTCCTGCACAGTTGTGTTGCATATGTGGAGTTATGTGTTAGCGAAAGGGTGCAAACGATAAGTCCCCAGAGTTGACATTAGGCTTCTTGCACAAATGTAGGAAGTGGATTTCATTATGCATTCTAGTTTCTTTTTTCTCCATGTTGCGGATTTTTCCATTACAGAGAATTTTAATTGTTGTAATAGGATTGGGGTGTTGTATCCATGATAGTCCAGGAAATATGAGAAGCTAAATGGAGACGATATAGCTCATATCTACATCAGCTGATCACACTGCTGCCTGGTGGTATCAAGGGTAAACCAATATGATCTCTGCCAAAATGAGATTCTCTCTGGCTTACATTTTGAGAAACATTTTCCATTTCCACTTTTTTTTTTGTCAGGGACTGTACTCTAGCCTTTGCCTATTGTCATCTTCCTGTCTCTCCAACTGTCCCATGACTCTCCTTATTTCTCCCAGCTTCAATGAGTGCGTTCCTTTAAGTCCCTATGGGCTTATTGCTTTGTTATTCTCTCTAGTCCCTTCTGCTTCTCTCAGAAATGTTCTTTCTGTTTTCTTTTCCCATTCCCCCTTCTTTAGCTTTTATATTTAAATCTCTCCTTCTAATTTGACAGCCTGCTTTCTGCATGTCCTTTCATAGCATTTCATGAAATGAGCTGTTGCTCATGAAAGCTGATCTCTGATTCAGTTCATCTATAAAGTGCATCTCTACCCTGCCTTCTGCCTTCCTTTCCCCTTATCACTTGATACAAAGTTGCCAAAAACATGTTTGAACAATTTTAGTATAGTTAAACACCAGGTTTGAAAAGCTTCTTGGGCCCCCAACTTTCTTCTGTAAGCTTTGAGATAGGGAGGCAAATGGTTGCAAATGGATGTCTTCCCAAAATTTAAAAAATACTGATCTTAACTTCTCTGTGCTTCAATATTTGCAAATATGTAATAGAGAAAATGGATTTTCACTTTTTTTGTGAAGTGCCAAAGATGTGAATAAAAATTGCTGCATAAGTGTTGAGTTTTGGTATGTTCATACTTTTTATTTTGGTTTTCCATTGCAATCTGCTCTGTGGTGCAGGTGGCATAGGATAGGGGATAGGAATGATTGAATATGACTTTCATACAAATAAATTGCCAGAGTAAATAATAATATGGTACTACTATGATCAGGGAAGCTAAGCATCTTCTTTTCTTTAGGGGAGGTATTTTGAATGAATGATCACCATCAGAAGAGATAAAAGACCACAAAAATATGTGTTACAGGTACCATGTCTGATTATTTTGTCCATGTGGACACAAAGATAGTTTGTGACTCCAATTCACCAGCCTGGGCCACAACAGTCAGCCACACTCTGGTTCTGCTTTGCTTTTCTCACAAAATGTATTCTCATAACACAATGAAATTATTAAATCATAAAGAAACAAAATCATGAATCAAGCATCTCTTCTCCTTCCTAATCTTGGGGTAAGATGGACCCTAGTGCTTTTGTCACCCCAGTCAACTGTCTGAAGCACCTTTCAATGCAGAACCTCCATAGACTCCCCCTGCTTCTCCATCACCAAAGTTTTACAGGGGTGGGCAGTGTTATGTTGGGAATTGTGAGGGAGTTGTGAGGTGAGGAGGTGAATGAGCATGCTTATGGATTGAACTCTATTTTGGTAGGGCCTAGAGACCCACAAAGGATTGGAGTGTCATCATGTTAGGTGATATAAAAACACCTAATATGAAAACCAATACCAATGTAACTTGATTTTTCATAGTGCTCTCAAACATCTCGAAACATGGAGACAAATTGTACAAGACAACAGAAAGTACGTGGTATGAATTACGGAAAACAATGGTGTATGAATGTTGTTCAGGCATAAAATAAAACATTCAGTCATCAGAAAGCCACCAGCAGAGGGAGAGAAAAATTAAGAGGCCCAGGTAAGGGCGAAAACCTAAATATTAAGATGAAATATGAAAAGAGATTGAAAATGGATAAAGCAGAGTGGTACGTGATGCCTATTGTAGGAGCTGTTGTAAAGAAAGTTCTCTTTCTTTCAGTGCAAAGCATAAAGGACCAGTCTGGCCTATTATCAGTTTGCAGAATTCTGCAAAGCAGACATGCAGTCCAATGCATTTGCTATTTCAAAGGCACAAAAAGAGCTCCCTTCACATGCTCAGTCTTTAACTACCACTGCACTGATGTGCTCTGGGGTGAGGGCTTGAGAAAAAAAAAAATCTCAAGTCTGGTTGCCAGTGTGCGTGCAGGGCTTGGGGTGCATTAACCCTGGCACCAGAAAAGGCACAGTGTTAGGGGTACATAGGCCCTGGTGCCAGTGTGGGTGCAGGATTTTGGGGTACACTGACCCTGGCACCAGAGGGCATGATCTTAAATGGCTGGGGTGGTCTGGTGCACCTGAGGTGCAAACTTTTTTTTTTTGGACTGAGACACTGGAGTTCAAGGCCATTCCCAGAATCAACCCCTGTTTGGTGGGTTTAGATGGGGAGGCCTAGCTAGAGAAAGACTGGGATCAACGCCTGTGGAGGCAAAAGACCCCAACATATGAAATATAATAGGCAGTCTCCCACTTACAAGAACATCAGCATAATAATTTCCATCAAGACGTGGCAGAAGAAAAGAGAGTGGGACATAAGAACCTTAAAGGGGATTCCAAAGGCACCCCACATAAGGCGCAGATTAACAGGGAAGATGGTGCTGGGGAGAGAAACCTGTTATACTTGCTTGCAATTCTTTTTTCCATACAAAGGGTGGAATGCTATGGCACTTTCTGGGCTTTAATGGTAGTTTCCTACCTGTGGTCTAGCATATGCATGCCCATTCTGGTTACATAAGTGGATGTAAGTCACGAAAATGTAGCCAGGCAGAAACCCATGACTAATGGGTGTTAAACTGGTGGAGGGGGTCATTGCATGTTTTAGCATGAGTAGCTGAGTGATCAATGCACTGGTCTACGCAGCTAAAGAACTGGGTTCTAGCTCCCCCTTAGCAAAAACAGGAATGAGTTTGTATTTATTTGACTAAGCATAGTACATGGGTGTAGTTACGTGATAAAATTAGCATACAATAACCCAAAGGAATGTTAGACAGCACTGAAGTTAGCACGTGCTGTGAGCACTGGCATATTGAGGGTTAATGCCTCTCTAACATGCACAGTGCAGACCTGTGAACAGGGATGTGGCTAGGACCTGCCAAGTCTGCCCCATGGCTGCCTGGTTAATCAGCTCTCTAGTGTAGTATAGGTTCCAGGATCAGGCCCACGTCACTCTCCACCAGACTGGATCTGGCTCCTGCCAACCCCCATGGGCCCAGGGTGGGATCAGCTGGGTCTGCTCTATCCCTGTCAGGCCTGGCAGCTCCTTGACCCCTGCCTCCCTGGGCTGCCTAACAGCTCTCTCACCACCTGTTCCCCTTCTGCCTTCTCTCCTGCCCCCAGCTGTGGCAGATGACAGGACAAGGAGCAATGATCTCAAGTTGCAGCAAGGGAAGTTTAGGTCAAATATTAAGAAAAACTTTCTCACTAGGAAGGTAGTAAAACACTGGAACAGGCTACCCAGGGAGGCTGTGGAATCTCTATCCTCGGAGGTTTTTAAGACCCGGCTAGACAAAGCTTTGGCTAGGATGATCTAGTTGGGGCTGGTCCTACTTTGAGCAGGAGTTTCGACTAGGTGACCTTCTGAGGTCCCTTCCAACCCCAATTTTTATGATTCTTTGATACTGGAAGACTGCAAATTACTGGTATTAACTTCATAGAGCAGACTGATGTTACTGGACTCAGGCTGCCTAACACCACGTGGTGCTAATCTTTTCTTGAAAAGGATTATTTCTGAGATGCCCAGAGTCTTCTTACCTAGTCTTTTCCTGCTTTAACATATGTGTACTTGCATCTTAAGAGCACTTAACATGTTTGAAATGTAACATATAATAACACCCTATCATGCTATAGGACTGGTATTATCTAATGTCCCCTCTAACTGCTCTTTGGGCAGACAACAGAGGGAGCCATGTGTGGTCAGGAGAAAAGGAGCAAGCCAAACAGTGTGTGGCTTAGCACAGTCAGATGTCCCCTTCTCTGGAAGCACTGGACTCTAGCCTGAACTCTTATTCCCAGTATAACAGAAACTTACCCATTGTACTGCTCTCCACTTATCCAATGACTATAAAATTCAAGGGGCAGTGGCTCAGTTTGAAAAGGAGTTCTGGATAATGTTTAACCTATGGTGTGTTAGTTTGAGCCCTCAGCCAAGGAGTCAGAATCTCTTTCTTCCATTGTCTAGCTCATATTGCCTGGCCTCATTCAGTGTTTCCCAAACTTTCCCAATCATTGTTCCTCAAAATTTCTGGTGGACGCTATGCACCACGACCATCAAAGTCCTATTGAACAGAGGATAAAAGTAGGTTAAATTAAAATATTCATTTGGAAAGCACTTGCTGTTACCGCAGCTGGGAAACCATTAACTCAGAAGGACATGCACAGACGTAGCACTGGATTCTAATATGTACTCACTGGCTGTGTCTACTCAAGACACTGCGCAGTAGCATGTGACTACTGTACAGAAGTGTCACATGGCAGGAAGTGTGATACGACACTAACTGCACAGTAGTCATGAGCTACTGCACAGTCAAGAGTCACAAAAAAGCTGTTCCTCAGTGCTACTGCACAGTAACTCCGGTTACTGAACAGCAGGTACCTGGGTTTTCCATTTCCCATGGGAAAATGAAGAAAAATGCGGATTTCTCCCTCCACCAAAGGAAAACATAGATTTCTCATTTAGCAGAGAAACCAGCAGATTTTGCAGTTCTGCAGTGAGTCCTTTGCAGGCTGGCAGAGTTCCAGCCTACAAGGGGTTGGGAGGGAGCAGGAGGAGGGTGGTCAGGCAGGAGTGCCATGTGCATGTGCTATATATGCACATGGCTGCCAGGCAGCCTGGAGAACAGCTGTTGCAGGTAAGTGGTGGAGGGGATTGAGGCCCCCAGAGGCAGGGAGGGAGTTGGGCAGGGCTGGGAGGGTGGATGCTGCCCAGCCGGGCAGTGCATGGGGCTTGGGGCCCAGGGTCACAATGCGTGGCTGCAGGGCACTGGCAGGGAGTGGGATGGGGCTGTGGGAGGCTAGTCTGAAGGGCAGGGGGACCTGGCTCCCCACTGCTGTGTGCATTCCTGGAGGTCAGGGAGGACCTGTGCCCCCCGGATTTGTGCATGGCATGGAGGCAGGCATGGCATGCCCACTATGGACTTGGGCTTCCACCCTGCTGCCCTCCCTGGGGCCTCTGCAGCCCAGTGGGTGTGACCTAGTGCTGCAAGGGAGCGCAGGGAAGCCTTGATGAGGCACCCCCTGTGCTCACGGCAGTAGTGAGGGGAATAACCCCATGCCACTGACCCTGCTGCTGCTGTGTGTGCAGAGGGCATGTCACCAGGGCAGTGCAGAGCTTGTAATGGCAAGGAGATTACCATGTGGCCCTGATCTGCCCTGCAGCATGAGATCACACCTGCTGGGCTGTGGAGACCCCAGGGAGGGCATGAGGGCAGAAGCCCTATCCCACAGCAGGCAGCCTGTACCCACCCCCGCTCTGCATACAGATCTGGGGGGCACAGGTCCCCTCTGTCCACCCATGAGTATATGCAGTGCTGGGGTGGGGCCTCTCCCCTACTTGGCCACCCTGTAAGCCTGCAGCAGGCAGCCAACAGGCAGCAGGGGGTAAGACTGGGCTCCATTCTGCTGCAGCAGCCCCTGCCTGGCAGCTGGGGACCCCCTCCAGTAGGGTTGGGGGGAGCAAGGGGTTGTGGATCAGGGTGAGAGGTACCAGCAGGGTTGGGGAGGATTATGGGGGACGTGAGGGGCACCAGCAGGGCTGGAGGACTGTTGTAAGAGAGTTGGGGACATGAGCAGGCCAAGGGGCTGTGGGGGGAAGGGGAGTGAGGGGAACCAGTAGGGCCAGGGAGGGTTCATAGAATCATAGAAGTAGGGTTGGAAGGGACCTTGTAGATCTTCAAGTCCAACCTCCTGCCTGGCCAGGAGGAAAACTGGGCTCAAATGACCCCAGCCAGGTAGGCATCAAGCTTCTTCTTAAAGACCCCCATGGTAGGAGCCAGCACCACTTCCCTTGGAAGTTGGTTCCAGATCCTAGCTGCTCTGACTGTGAAGTAGTTACTACGGATGTCTAATCTAAACCTACTCTACAAGAACTTGTGGCCATTATTTCTTGTTATCCCGGGGGTTGCTAGGGGAAACAAGGTACCCCCAGACACTTCTGGTCCCCCCTCATGAGTTTATAGATGGTCACCAGGTCCTCCCTCAGCCTTCTCTTGTGAAGACTGAACAAGTTCAGGTCCCGTAGCCTCTCGTTGTAGGGTCTGCTCTGCTGTCCCCGGATCACGCAGGTGGCCCTCCTCTGGACCCTCTCAATGTTGTCCACATCCCTCTTGAATTGGGGTGCCCAGAACTGGACACAGTACTCTAGCTGTGGCCTGACCAGTTGTGGGAGGGAGTGATGGGCTTTTCTTTTTAATCATGGATTTTGTTTTTTTTATCACAGAAGTTCCAAATTTTTTTTCATCTGGAAAATCAGGATTCTTGCTGAACTGTCATTTAGTACTTGTTTATACAAGTACTAAATGACTGTATTAATGACTGCACAGTCAGAGTTTTGTATAGACACAGCCAGTGCTTTCCTATTTGGCCTTGGGTTAGTCATTTAATCTATTTTACCTCTATGTGAATTGGAAAATGACAATATGTATGGAGGGCTGTGAGTATTGGTTGCCGTGCAAAGTATTATTTTTATTCAAGGAATATTTATAGTAAACAAAACAGAAGCAGTACATAAATACTCTTTAACCCATCCATATGTGTGAATACACTTATATCTATCTATCTATCTATACACACACACACGTGTGTGTGTGTGTGTGTGTGTGTATACACACATGTTGAGAGAGAGTGTGAGTGTATTGGGTTTTTACATTTTCATTTAAGTGTATACGAAAAAGAGATCCCAAATGGTAAAGCAAAGGAGATCTACAAAGGAAGTTAATCATTGCCCAAGCCAATGCTCGGAGTAAATGTTAGTGCAGCAGAGAGGGCACTCAGCTAAGGAGCCAGAGCCCATTCCTTCTAAAGACGATGGAAAATCTCTCCTTATCTTTAGCAGGAGAAGGATTGTGCCCAAACTCTGGGTCTCCCTTTAGGTATTATACCTGATAGGTTTATTATTTTTTCCACTTATGAATCAGTTTCCTTAGTGACCAAAGGTGATTGTCTAATAGTTATGTCTTTTTTTCTAAAGAAGTTAGACATTCTCAGTTCAATTCCTAGTGTCCAGGTGTTCATACAAAAAAAATGTTCACTCAAGTTATCACTAATTACTTTCTATTCTCATATAAGAAACCAAGGGATGACCATGGAGACAGACCTCTCCTGTATAAGGAGTCCCTGAAACCCAAAGATGAAGTATACTAGCTGAGTAAGCTGAGAGAACGCTCTGTACAGTTAAAGCAGTCTTTGTCATCTGCTACAGTCAATGTGGTAACATATGTGAACACTAAATCCAGAAAAAAAAGTAATTTTGAAAGAGTATTCGAAAGCTCTGGTTTTATTTGTTGCCTTCCCACATAAGTGAGAGGTACACTGATACCATTCAAGCTTTCCAAAAATAATTTTCAAGTTTTTGTCCAGTAAAAAATCTTGGAATCGAGGACTCAGCTTCTAACAACAGAGGGTTTCTTTTTACTCAAATGGTTGGAGAAATAACAATAAAAGTTTACAGGGACTATAGATGGGGATTTCCTGTGTGCATATAGTCAATGCAATGTCCAGACAGATGAACATGCAGAAAGAGAGATATGCATTAGTGCCTTGCTTAAGACTACATTGCAACATTTCATAGCTTCACTGCTGCAGAAACAGCCCAGAAATTAATCTTCACCAGCCCCTAACCCTGCCTTGATTTTTCTTGCACTAGTGACAGGGTGGGGAGAGAAAATTGCTTCATTTCATAGAGCAGCTTATGCTCCTAGTTACTCAAGCCAGTAACTGTGGAGAGGGAATGGGGAGTGGAAACAGAGCCAGGACTCAGTCCTTTTCCCACCCTCTTAACTCCCTCCTGTTTACTTGCCTGAAGAAAGCAACCTGGCTGTTCCTCTAAAGCCCAGGTTGCTATATGCTGACTGCCAAACAAGTGGCATGGTTGAAACAATGAGAGTCTAGCTTGTCTACATAGGCAGATGAAACTAGTAGCAGGTGGGCTCCTTATAGTTAGTAGAATAAAATAAGTCTCCAAATCTCAGAATCTGGTCTGCAGTTAGTTATACCCCAGTACTGTAAATATTTGTATACATGGATGATTTTAGGCATGTGAATAACCATGCTGAGCTCAGTAGGGTGACTCACATGCTTCAAGTTTACATACCCACAAGAATTCCAGGATTGGGGCCACAGTTGATTATTTAGAAAAAAATCATGACAAGGATAGCATATGTTTTAAGTTCAACATTAGGGCACAGTAATACTGGGACTTCAGCATATGTATCTCCTGATTTATCAGGCCTATAAATTCTTGCCAGAAGGCTTGACTTAAATATAATTGATTATAGGGTGGATATTTTCAGTATTGTGCAATTCTCATTAGCATTGTTGTTTTTCTGTATAGCAAGTAATGGATTACCAACAGGAGGATATAACTTATGAAAAGATAGTAATGTAAATTAAGTTGCATTGGAGTGAGGTGATTAAATGGAGTGGACCTCAACAAATAATAGAGAAGAATTAATATAGGGGTAGTAAGTGATTTTAAAATAGCTAGTATAATTAATATGAAGAATAATGATATCATATGGAAGAATTATAGTTACATAATAGAAAAACAGTTCTTCATAGATATAATTAGTCATTGAAATAAAATGCTTAGTGAGATGAAGTAAATAAATCATGTTCATTTTAATTTCCTATATCCCTTTATCAACCTGTATAACAATCTATATCCCTGATTTTTAATTTGGTATTTTATAGTAAGCTGTTAACTAAGGACTATGTGCTAAATCCTTCATGTAGTCTCCTAGGGTGAAATTTTAATTCGATTGGCGATGAAAGTCCAATGAGTGTAATCAAAACAAAACAAAGTGAAAAAGTAATTGGAAATTCTGAATGGGAATCCTATTGAAATCTAGCATGATTTAATAACCAATAATTGCATTAATTGAAGAAACTGATTTTGTAAATAGGCTGCATATGGATATGAGCTAATGTCTAACACAGCACTTTAGGATAAAAAGAAATGAAATGTCAATTAAAAGTGAATGGGATTTGTACTGAGTTGAAGTCTAAGCTGAAAAGATTTGCTAGTATAGTGATGTCAGGTAGGAGTATGAAAACACCTACACCTCCTAGTGTCATAGCTATGTTGCAAACCTTTAACTGCCCTGTGTAGATTCAACTTATGGGTGTGTACACATGTACTAACTCTCTAACAGTTAAGCGAACTTAACTGTAAGAGCAGACACACATATGTGGAGCAGAGTAAATTTTAATATGGTACAAGATAACATCTCTAAGGTCACAGTAGTTAAGATGACTTGACAGGGTTTCTGCAGGGGAGTGTTCACAAGATGGCTGCCATCATGTCAAGGAACTGTATATGCTCCAAAGTGGCTTAATTTAAATCTACTTAGTTTAGTCAACTTAGTTAAGTTGCCTTATTTTAAGTTGACTTAGATGGGTGTATAGCACCTATATTAGCAAATAAGTCCTTTTGCAGGTATAATTTATGTTGTTACAGGAGGTGGTGTAACTATCCCCTTACAAAGTCTTTGTGGTGTAGAATAGTCACCTTCTAAAAATCAAAGGCCTACAGTTAGGAGTGGGGCTAAACTAGCCAGTAACAGGAGCCTGGAAAAAAAAAGGAAAGACATGCTGGATTCTGGTAGCTCTATACTAACCATGTCACACAGAGGAAAAGATAGAACCATTTATTCTTCACAAGAGCTGTAGAGGAGTAATATTGCCATGGCTATTTATCTCTGGTCTCTGATCCCTAAATGCAACCTACACAAATAGCTGTGTACAGAACTTCTATGTGCAAGGTTGAGGAACTTTTTGCCTAGGTTGTGGACCTTTGCAACAGTTTGTATTACAGTAAAAAAAATAACAATAACTTTTAGAACATGTACTTGCTTTCTGCCTTTTGGAGCAGATGAGTTGGCCAGAGAGGTCACTTTTCCCAGCAGGCACAGTAGCTGTCTATGTTACCTTAGGTAGACCCCTGTGTAGTGCCATTGTTCAGTGATAACTTTATATGTGGCCTACCTGCATATTACCCCATTGTCTGCAGTAAAACCACACTGTTACTGACAGTACTGCTTGCTATGCTTGCCTTGCCTGTGTGATTACATACTGGTAGAAAACATTTGTGTCTCATCTGCATGTACACATATGAGTACAAGTGCAGAATTACCTGTAATGAATAATAGGTAAGCACATTTCCAATTACAGGATGCAAGTCTACAAATGCAACTGTTCTTTATAGTATTGATAGCAGGCCTAAATTGAAGATAATACTGACTCATGCTCTTGAGGAAGATGTTGTAGGAAAGTAGCTAATACAGGTGACAACACATACATTTAGTTATGAGCACATCTGAAATATTATCAAAGAATTATCTGTAGGTGGTATGTGAGTGAAATGATACCAGATAAGTGGACTTCAAAAACAAATGAGAGAAAGTCCTGATGACATAAGAGCAGGTAAATTGCTGTGTATCATTTTGTCATCTATGGTTCTACTAAATAAAGGCTTAGCATCCAGTATGTGGTATATATGCAGAATGAATAATTCTGGGTGTGTTGTAAATCTGTATTCATTTTAATATTATGTGTCATTACTGGGCTGAACAATTTAGCTTTATTGCCATTTGCCTGATGGGAAGATATAATATCTATTTTAAGAATAGTATATTTATTACTAAATGGTATTTTAAAAGTAGATAGGGCTGCATAGTTCAGCTCTAAGAATGGGTGAAGACTCAAAGAAGTGGAATGTAAAGAGGGCAGAACAAGAGGCAAAAGGAATTCATGAAACTGGAAATAGGCCTGTTAAATAGCTCTGGGTTAGGGTCAGAGGGGAGAGCAACCATGGTGATGTTGTGGTGGAGGTCTGCTATAAATAACCAGACTAGAAAGAAGAGGTAGATGAGGCTTTCTTTAGATAACTAGCAGGAGTTTCCAAGCCCTAGTTCTCATGGGGGATTTCAGTCACCCTGACAGCTACTGGGAGGGCAATACAGCAGCGCACAGCAGGCAATCTAGGAAGTTTTTAGGGAGTGTTGGAGACAACTTCCTGGTGCAAGTATTGGAGAGACCAACTAGAAGCCATGCTTTTCTTGCCCTGCTACTCACAAACAGGGAAGAATTGGTGGGGGATGTAGAAGGGGATGGCAACTTGAGCTGCAGTGACCATGAGATGATCGAATTCAGGATCCTGACAAAAAGAATAAAGGAGAGCAGTCGAGTATGGACCCTGGACTTCAGAAATGCAGACTTTGGGTGTTTTTCACATGTGTTCCAGGGGTGGGAGGGGTGTTCATTAATTCTTAAGTAGAACAGCTCTGAGAGCTGCTGTGATTTAAGCGCCCAGAGTGTCTTATGTATCATCATCTCCATACTTCAGAATGGTGGTGGGGCTGCTTTATCTAAAGCTCATTGAATGAGCTTCAGTTAAAGTGCCACCACAACCATTTTAAAGTGTGGGGATGCTGATACATGTGATGCAGAGGTTGGCTGGAAGCATGCTAACCAGCACACTCCAGCAGACTTGATTAATTGAGTTGGCTCCAATGTGCTGTAATTACAGTGCATGTGAGCAGCCTCCTAGCTCATGTACAGGCATCCTTTTACTTCAGGGAAGTGATGGGCAGGATCTCCTGGGAGGCTAGCTTGAAGGGGAAAGGAGTCCAGGAGAGCTGGTTGCATTTTAAAGAACCCGTACCGAGTGCACAGGAACAATTCATCCCGATGTACAGGAAGAATATAGCAAATATGACAGGTGACCTGCTTGACTTAGCAAAAAACTCTTTGGTGAACTTAAACCCCAAAAAGGAAGCTTACAAGAAGTGGAAGCTTGGACAGATGACTAGGAAGGAGTATAAGAATATTGCTCAGGTATTCAGGGATGGAATCAGGAAGGCCAAAGCATAATTGGAATTGCAGCTAGCAAGGGAAATGGATAACAAGAAAGGTTTCTATAATTATGTTAGCCACAAAAGGGAGGTCTGGGAAAATGCAAGTTCCTTACTGAATGGGGAGGCAACCTAATGACAGACGGTGAGGGAATTAGCCTTTTAATGCCTTTTTAACTACCAATTCCCAGACTAATGCACCAGGCAGTACAGTTTTGGGAGAAGGTGAGCAGCCAACAGTAGTGAAGAAGAGGCTAGGGTCTATTTAGAAAAGCCTGATGTGTACAAGTCAATGAGGTCAGATGCAATACATCTGAGGGCATGGGCGTCTGATGCTGCTTTAGTCAGTGACTGCCATCTGTGACCAGTCCTGCCAATGGGGGGATGGAGGGGAGTCTCCCTGTGGCTGATCCTACTGACTACATGTTGCCACTGTCTGAAGGTGCTCAACGAGTTGGCTGATATGATTGCAGAGCCATTGGCCATTATCTCTGAAAACTCATGGCAATCAGGAGGGTTCCAGATGATTGGAAAAGGGCAAATATAGTGTCCATCTTAAAGAAAAGGAAGATCCAGGGAACTACAAAATACTCAGCTGTACCCGAGTCCCAGAAAAAATCATGGAGCAGGTCTTCAAGGACTCTACTTCTAAGCACTTGGAGATGAAGAAGATGATTAGGAACAGATAGCATGGATTAAACAAGAGCAAGTCATGCCTGACCAACTGGATTGCTTTTTATGATGAGACAACTGGCTCCGTAGATGCGGAGAAAGAAGTAGGCGTGACATACCTTGACTTTAGGAAGGTTTTGATATGGTTTCCAACAGCATTCTTGCAAGCAAGTTAAGGAAGTATGGGTTGGATGAATGGACAATAAGGCAGCTAGAGAGCTGACTGGCTTATGGGGCTCAACGAGTAGTGATAAATGGCTTGAGGTCTAGTTGGCAGCCAATATCAAGTGGAGTGCTTCGGGGGTTCGTCCTGGGGCTGGATTTGTTCAATAATTTCATTAATGATGTGGAAGATAGGATAGAGTGTGTCCTCAGCCAGTTTGCAGATGACACCAAGCTGGGGGTAGTAGTAGATATGCTGGAGAGTAGATCTAGGATTCAGAGTGACCTAGACAAATTGGGGGATTGGGCCAAATGAAATCGTATGGGCTGGATACAGACATGCAGTCACACATGGTTTGTGGTGCCCCAAAGCTCTTTGCAGTGCCACAAACAGTATGTGTTGCATGTTAAACTTTGTGCATCACTGCTAATTTGCAGTGTTGTCACAAAATTTGCTATCAGGACTTCTTGGCAGCAAAAGAAAAAACCCATGAAGAAAAGAAGTGGTGTCAGGCAGGCCAAAGAGGCATGCACTGGAACAAATGTGGAGATCGGGGAGCAGGCAGCTCAGGCCTGGCTGCTCCCATGTCTCTGTGTGCCATAGCATGGGGGCTCTACAGCAGAAACTCCCCCATGCTAAGGAATGTGGAGCCCCCATGCAGGGGCACATGGAGCCCCTGCACTGAAACACAATGCACCTCCAAATTGGGGAGCCCACTGAAAATATTTTGTTTGTTTGTTATTTATGGGATGCTGAATTTGTCAATCTCTCAGTTATTACTGTAAATAATAATAAATTATTATAAATAGTTATTTAGTGTGTAGTCTGGTGTGGGGAGGGGAGGACCACAGGAGAACACTCCAATGGTGGCTCCCAACCTGTAGATGGAGTAGGAGTAGACTGAGACCTATTGGCACCCCAGGATCCCAAAAATTTGGACATGGCTGTGGATGCACCGCTGCCAGGGTTACATTAGGAACAACTTTCTCACTAGGTGGGTAAAGTACTGGAATGGGCTACTTAGAGAAGTGGTGGAATCTCCATCCTTGGAAGTTTTTAACCCCCCACTTGACAAAGCCCTGACTGGAATGATCTAGTTGGGGCTGGTCCTGCTTTGAGCAGGGGTTTGGACTAGATGATCTTCTGAGGTCTCTTCCAAGCCTAAATTTCTATGACTCTATTATACTAATTATTTTCTCCAAGAAACAGATGAAGATTCAATTGCCAGGATGAAAATTCCTGTTTACAAAGATGTAGCATCTTCTCAGTATTTAAGAACATGCCTATCAGATTGCTTCCATGAAAATGATGACCAGAATGCTTAGTTTTCAGACTTTTTACCACAGGAAAGTCTGGTACACTTCTGTGGTAAAATAATAAGAGATGTTTGGATTTGGCTTGATAATTTAATGTTTAAGTATTGCCCTTACCAAGGCACTTCTGGTATTCTGCAATAGGAATAAAACTGTCACAAGTCAGTGTTCTTTTTAAAGAGAAATGGGGAACTGTGTATCCCTCATGGGTTTTGATATATACACTTTTGGGCAAGGAAAGTCCTAAATCCTAACCAGCAACTTACAATGCAGAATGGTGGCTTGAAGAGTCTATTTGAGTGTTACTTTTGTATGAACTCTGGGGTGGATGGGGCAGTGGTTTAATTAGAGCATCTCTGAGAGGTGCTGTAATTAAAGTGCTGTCATGTCTCCTTGTATCAGTATTTCCACGCTTGAAGATGGCAATGGGTCTGCTTGAAATGAAGCTCATTTCATGAGCTTTAGCTCAAGTGCCCCCACTGCCATTTTTAAGCACAGGGACACTGATACATGAGGTGCAGGAGGCTGCTGGAGTGCTGCAATTGCCACACTCCAACAGATTCAATTAATTGTGCGTTCCAACATGCTGGAATTCCAGTGCATTGGAGCAGCCCGCACACTTGTGTATAGGTGCCCATAAATGGAAGACCAGAGCCTTAGAGAGAAAAGAAAGATGGGAAGAAAAAAACCTTGAGCTTGTGCCCTTCCTTTGCTTACTAAGATCTATAAAGATGACTATAGTGGGATCCAGGCTGAAGGGCCACACCAGGGTAGGGCCTGGGTGCCTCACTCTCAAAGGATGTCTTGTCCTCGGTTCTCTATATCCCTGGTACAATTTGATTTTAATACAAAGTATATCAGGAAGTGATACCTGACTGTATGGAGTTCATTGAGATGGGCACAGCTCTCAGCATCTGGGCATCTTCTGTGGGGCTCCACCTTCTCTACACTCTACACTTTTCCATTTCATAGAATCATAGAAGCAGGGTTGGAAGGGACCTTGTATATCTTCAAGTCTAACCCCCTGCCTCTCATTGTAGGGTCGACCCTGCTGCCCCTGGATCATGTGGGTGGCCCTCCTCTGGACCCTCTCAATGTTGTCCACATCCCTCTTGAAGTGGGGTGCCCAGATCTGGAAACAGTACTCCAGCTGTGGCCTGACCAGTGTCATGTAGAGGGGGAGGATCACCTCCTTGGCCCTACTTGAGATGCACCTGTGGATGCATGATGGGGTCTGGTTAGCTCTGCCGACCGTGACCTCACATTGTCGGCCCATGTTCATCTTGGAGTCAATGATGACTCCATGATCCCTTTCTGCCTCCGTGCTCTCAAGAAGGGAGTTTCCCATCTTATAAGTGTGCTGCTGGTTACTACTGCCCAAGTGCAGCACTCTTCACTTTGATAATATTTGTCAGTATTGAAATGCATCCTGTTTTTGTTAGTCCATCCCTGCAACCTATCCAGGTCCTTCTGCAGTCTTTTCCTCCCTATTAATGTGCCCACTACACCCCCAATTTTGGTATCATCAGCAAATTTGAACAGGTTGCTTTTCACTCTGTCATCCAAATTCATGATAAAGAAATTGAACAGTGCGGGCCCAAGGACTGAGCCCTGGGGGACTCCACTGCCCACTTCTCCCCAGGCCAAATATGACCCGTCTGCCGCCACCCTCTGAGTACAACCCTTCAGCCAATTTGCAATCCATCTGACTGTGTAGGCATTGATGCCATAGTTGCCTAGTTTTTTAATGAGGATGGGATGGTCGACAGTGTCAAAGGCCTTGATGAAGTCCAGAAAGACTACATCCATGACAACACCTGCATCCAATGCTTTTGTGACCTGATCGTAAAAGGCAATCAGGTTGGTCTGACATGACCTGCCCCTAATGAAACCGTGCTGGCTGCCTTTGAACATTATCCCTGATGCCGGCCCATCACAGATGTGCTCCTTGATGGTCTTCTCAAAGAGTTTCCCCAAGATTGAGGTAAGTCTGACGGGTCTATAGTTGCCCGCATTATCCCTCCTCCCTTTTTTAAAGATGGGAACCACATTGGCTATCTTCCAGTTATCTGGCACCTGGCCCGAGCACTACAAGAGCTTGTAAAGCCATGCCAAAGACCCTGCAATAACCCCTGCTCGCTCCCTCAACACCCTAGGGTGGAGGGCATCTGGACCTGCTGACTTGAACACATCCAGCCCCTCCAGAAGCACGCTAATCCGGTCCTCCTCAACCTTAGGTCTGGAGGCATTCCCCTTAAGTCCGTCTTGAATCTCGGTGGGGGAGTCCTGGTCCCTGCACAAGAACACGGAGGTGAAGAATTTCTTAAAGAGGTCTGCCTTCTCCTCTAGCGCAACCACCAGATTGTCCAGAGTATCTTGCAGAGGGCCCACATTTCCCAGTGCCTTCTTCATCTTCATCCTCCCTATATATTTGAAAAAGAACTTTTTATTATCTTTGATCTTGGACACTAGTCCTAGCTCTATGTCCACCTTAGCTTTTCTAACAGCCCCCCTACAGGCCCAAGTGGTGGAGGTATACTCTTCTTTGGAGATTATACCAAATCCAAGTTGCCTTTTGGCAACCAGGCATTCCCGGATGTCCTTGGTGAGCCAGGGAGGCTTTTGGGCACTCTTACCCCCCTTGCTTCTTGTTGGGATCATCACCCCTTGGGCCCTGATTATCATCTCCTTAAGGAATGACCACTCATCTTGGGCATTGAGTTCTCCTGCCCTTGAGAACCCCAGTGCCTCTCCCACCAATCTCAACTCATTGAAGTTGGCCCTCTTGAAGTCTAGGGCTACTGCCTTGCTGCAGGCCCCTTGCTGCAGGCTACTGGATGATGAATTCCAGCAAGCGATGATCACTCTCATCCAGGTGGTCAAGGACCTGGAGCCTCTTTACCAGATCATTACCTGTGGCCAGGACCAGGTCCAACAGTACATTTCCTCTGTTGGGACTGTGCACCTCCTGGGTGAAGTGGAGGTTAAGTGGAAGCCCTGTATCTCTGCTGGGAACCTCCTGGAGTGGTCCGACCTGGCTGACTGCTTCTCTCAGCAGATGTCTGGGTAATTTAGATCACCCATGACAACTACATCCCTTGCCTTAAGTGCCTCTGCAAGCTGTTCCGAAAATTCCTGAAAGCTGGCCCAAAATGTGGGTGTTCAGGTCATGGTCAAGATAGGTGCCTGGCCTTCCCAGGCTTCTGTTTTCAAGTGATGGAAGAAAACCCCCGAAATAAGATGAAAAGAACAAAGCAGTCTGGGACTGATGTGAGCTAGCTGAGCCCTGTGACTCTAGTAATGGTCTGCCACCAATGATACCTATCCCATGTAGAAATTAATGAAGCAATATAACATAACTATTAATCTCTATCATCTACTTATGGGCCTAGCTTCTCCTCAGACAGCTGAGGCTATTTGGGGTTCACCCCCAGTCACAAGTCTAATTCACAGGGCAGGCCTATAGAGAGCCAACCTCTGTAGGTAGTTTTGGGTCATGTATACTATGAACCCCCATAAGGCCTTTGCAGGTACCTGGCATCTGGCATCTGCAGGGTGGTCAGGATCCTGCCATGGGAACCGGGGTTGGGCTGATCTCTGATGAGACATCCTCTGCTCTGGTGGACCCAGTGCCTACCCCAGTGCTACCTCCCCTCTGGGGCTGTCACTGCCCTGTAAGAGAAGTTTTGGGTTGGTCTGAGCCAACTTGAACCCCCGAGTGTCCCTGCATGCCCTGCGGCTGCTGCTGGGTGCTAAGAGCCCCTGTGGGGCTCATTATTGGCTGCAACTCCAGCCTCCCAGTTCTAGGTGGTGCGGGGTATGCCAGTGGCTTATTCTTCATTTCATCCAGGCTCTGGGTCTAGGTGGAGCCTACCTTTCAGCTGTGCCCAGGAGATGGGTGCACAGGGAGTGTATCTCCCACTGCTTTCCTGCCCTGACTGGGGGGCAAGCAAGCAGGAGGCATGAAGCCTGTCTGTGGGCTCATTGCCCACTGCTGGGAAAGCCTGGGTTGCCACATACTGTGGAGTGCCCTGGCTGTCTTTGCTCTGGTGAGTGCAGGGCTGGGCCAAGTCCCTGCTACAACATCCCAAAGATTTTTTTTGTTTTATTTTTATCTATCTTTTCCCTTATGGTTTTTGATGATGGGGAACTTAGGGGATGTCACTTGAGGAGACTCTCTGGTATGACTGGAGGGCTGCTGAAGTTAGGCTGTCACAAGAACCAAAATACTGGAAGCCTGAAATTGAGAGAGGGCAGGATTTTTACTCAGGTAACTTAAAATACTTACACAATTTAATCCCTCCTTCAAGTACAGTATGAGTCAAACCTAAGTATTACTGGGCACGTTTAGATGTACATTAATGCACTGTAATTATGGCACATTAAGTTTAGTACTTGTAATAACAAGTACTAAACTTAATGTGCCCTACTCGGCGCTACTGCACAGTAGCACCAGCATATTTTTTATGTGACATTAATGTGTGGTAGACTAATTCCACTACATGTCAGTGCATTAGCATGGCTTTTGCTGTGACACACTAATGCACAGTAGAATTAATCTACTGCTTTTCTAGTGTCATGTGTAGATGTGTCCACTGAGTAGTACCTCCAGTAGAATCAGACCAAAGAGCAGAGTAGTCATTTCTATTTCTGAAAAGAAAACAAGGAAAAGTGAAAACAAACAAATGAGCCAAAACACATCCAGACCGTCTTTGCTTATAGTAGAGGTGCACAAATGATATAAGCCCAATTTCTTAAATCCAATGCAGTCATTTCTCATTGGTATTTACAAAGTGTAGAAATAAAGTGAAAGATCTGTAGAAAGATTAAGTCAATTGTTAATCTCAGGTGTAACTGTGAAATCCTTGCAGTTTTGTTAGTGTAATGTAGAATCACAGAAAGTTATGATTGGAAGGGACCACGATGAAGTTCAAAGAGAAGGACCTAAAAGATTGCTGGACCAAGCACATTTATAGCACCAGTTTAAAGTCAGTCAATGTAGAAACCTCACAGGAGTTGAAATGAGATCACAGTTACAAATCAGAGAGCAAACTACTGAATGCTAAGCAAACTGTTAATGATGAATGAGCCCAGCTACAAAACTTAACCTTTGGGGCAGAATGGCATGCTTTATTGTTTTGAGGAGAAACAAAGTACAAGCTTGGCAAAATGTACAAATGAAAAGCATATTTTTACTTCATGAATATCTCAGGGCTAGATAATCGACCAAATAACAAACATACTGAGCCTGGAAGAACTGTTCACTTTTCATGCAGCCAGGTTAAGGTTTTAACCTTGGATAGTCTGGAGGATGCCTTGATATAGTTGCAGCTGAAACATCCTAAAACAAAATCATGGGAGTTAAGCAAAACACCTATAAAAAATCCAAACTAGCTGGAAATAGGACATTCAGAAGTGAAAGGTAAGTGCATCAATTCTCTTGCAAAAAAATGCGTAATGCAAATATTGTGGGTTATAATGTAAGATGTCACTCTACTTACAGCCTGTAAACCTTCCTGCACAAGCAGCATGTTTCTGCTAGCCTCCCTTATGTTTGTGTGGTTTCAAGCACTGGAGTACTTAAGGTTTTCCCAAAGTCTACAGAGCAAGGGCCAAAGTGGCCCTCAGAATTCATTTGTTCGTCCCACTTCTGGGGATGTTCTGCTTGGCACACACGTTTGTTTTTTCTTTCCTTCTTCACTCTCTGAGATCTGATTATCATGATGAAGCTTTTCAATGAGGAGTGTTTTGTAATGTCTCGATAGTGATGAGATTCCTAATTATTCTGACCTATATTCATTTTTCTGCTGATTCTTGTAACCAAGAATGATTTGTCTCAGACACACGTTCATCTGTGATGTTGAAATAAGTGTGCACCCCCCCACCAATATTTATATATTTATTTGTTGTGCAGTAATATGGCTGTTCTATCACTTGTGGATTCCTCTGCTGGCAGCACACCCAAAATAGGAAATGGATCTAACGTGTGAAATGTGTCACTGCCCTAACACAAATGTTAATTACACATGTGCAGAAATGCAGGGTTGAGAATGGAAAGGGAGGAATTTACTGAACTAATCCAAGAATAGCTTGCCCAGTATCAGAGGAAGATGATAACATGAGACAGATTTTTCACATTTCCTTATCTGCTACTGTGCAAAAATAACTGTGTATGATATCCCATTATGTACTGACCCCCAAAATCTGGAGGCTCTTGAGGGAGGGGGCAGGTCAGGAAAAAAGATTTCCATTCATTCTTTTTTCACAAGGTATCTGGATTGTAGCTATTGGCTTAGAAACCTATGTAATGTGCATAAAAAGCCTTAGGCTTTTATTCAATTAAATGTTATTTTCTGAGAAAGTAAAGGTGGCATGGATAATTCTACCATGAAACAGTTATGTGAAAGGTACAATCATTCTGTTGAAAGTTTCATAATACAAACATTGAAAAACAAATGAGGTAGGGTAGTGTTTGGTAAGTATACCAATGAGTTAAGTTTTCAGCTGAGTTATGCACTCCAAATCGCCATAGGCACCAAATCTCAGGTAGAGGTTAGATTCATAGAGGAGCTTTTATAATGAGATTTCAAGTTTATTTTCTCATATGAAGAAGTAACCATTGACAGATACAGTACATTGGACTTAATGGACTATTGGTTTGTCACCAAGTCAGAATGTTTGCTCCTGTTTTGCAAACATTTTAATCCTATTTTTCTAAATCCTTATGCTTTCGCTTCTTTATTATTTTATTTTTAAGCAGGATGCAACATTATACATTTTCTGTATTCAGAACAAAACACAAGGAAACAAACAAAAAAAGGCTTGGAAACCACAGTAGAGTGGTTTACAGCCAACACTATGATCCATAAAAATTGGCCTAAAGACTCTTTCTTTCTGCTTTCATTGCCATGGAATTTAAAGGAAATAGCTTAATGGCAGCTGCAAATAATTATCAAACTTTTAATGGGACTCTGAAATGTTATAAATTTGATCTGTTGCTTCAGAAGTGTTGATTTTTTTTTTATTCTTCAGCTCTTCTATGTAAATCTTGTGTGCCTGGTGCAACTCAAAGACCAAATTCACATTCAGCTTTCCTGTTACTCTCAAAGTTTTCAAAAGCTGATTGTGCAGTTAGATTTTTGTCTTGCAGGGAGGGGGAAGATTCCTTTGTATCAGGGGTTTTCAACCTTTTTGGATCATTGTACTCCTGGCTGCTGGATGCAGAGCAGTATACCTCCAGCAGCCAGATGCAGACCTGGGGGTGGTGCGGGGGGGTGGTGTGGCCAAATGTAGAGTGGCGGCAGCTGCCATGTGTGAGATCCTCCTCCCCCCAGCCCCCCAATTCGGCCGGGCAGGTGGCACCTGCGTGGCAATGCGGGATCATGCGTGGCGGTGCTCCATCCCCGCCTACCCACACATACCCCCTAGGGCCTTCTCAAGTACCCCTGGGGGTATGTGTACCTCTGGTTGAAAACCCCTGCTTTATATGTTTTAGTGTTTACTCTCTAGAGCATATTTCCTATTTTTTCCCTTTTGCTTCAGTGAGCAGCATTTCAAAACAGTGGAAACTGGGTGCTGGAGAGCAAGGGAATTTAGCTTTGTACTTTCAAGTACGAAAATTTATTTTCTGACCTGCAACACAGTACTTTCCGATTGAAATAAACAGATGGAGAAATATTGTCTTTATTACCTTTCCTGATTATTAAACTGGGGAATATAAGGGCTTGAGTGAATTTACAAAATTGTTCGCTGAAATAATTTAACCTCTTATAATGATATATGAAACCTACAAGTAGGGAGACTGATCAGAGAATAACCAATCAAAATCAAATATAAAGATACCAAATAAACTGATGGCAAAGGATATGTAACTGTTGTGGTGAACATGAACAGTGGTGGTTTGATTCCTAATAGTATCATTAATGACTTTGTGTAAGAGAGGAGAGTAACTTACTGCATTCCAGACATGTCTGTAAATATTACACCAGTCTATTTATTACCGAGTGGCCTAAAGTCACATAGACTATTGAAGGTCAGCAATTATAGAGATGCCTAGTCTCTTGTTAACTATTTGTTTTTCTTTCATTGCTACAGTAAAACAATAACTTGGACTACTGATTAAACCACCCTCTGTATAGGTCTGATAGACCAGAAATGACCACATTACTAGGGATAGTGGATTGCAAAATGTAGGATGATTATAGAACGGGGGGGGGGGGGCAATATGG
>JAGPOW010002514.1:45963801-45984761 GCA_030014935.1 Caiman crocodilus | reverse complement strand
TTTTTTCCCTTTGGGCCACCTGGCTACACCTTTAGGTTTTATCTAAACCTCAGTACCTTCAGTCCTTTGCCTACTTACTCTGGCTGCTACCTTCAGCTGTAGGCCCCCTTATGCAGCAGCAGCTGCTCAGTTGGGGTTTTAAGTCCCACAGTGTAAGTTCTGGAGCTCCCCCTAGCCCTCTGGCCTCAAAGGGTGTCTTTACACGTGCTCCAGGGTGGAGTGGGGTGGGGGAAAACTTTAATTAGAGCAGTTCCAAGAGCTGCTCTAATTAAAGTCCCAGTAGCACCACGTATTCAGCATCCTGCCCTTCAAAATGGTGGTGGGAGTGCTTTAACTAAAGCTCATTTGAAGCACCCCTGCCACCAGGGCTTTCTGGCAAAGCAAACCAAGCATGCACCTATCAGCACATCACAAATAAGACTAAGGATGTCATCCCCCTGCTTTACTCAGCCTGAGTGAGGCCACAGCTGGATACAATTGGCTGCAACTGTATTCAGTTCTTGGCACCACACGTCAGGAAGGATGTGGAGAGACTTGAGAGAGTCCGAAGGAGGGCTAAACATATTGGTAGAAGTCTGGAGAGAAGGCTATGTGACAAGAGGCTGAGAGACATGGGGCTGTTCAGCCTGGAAAAGAGAAGACCCAGAGGGGACTTGGTGGCAACCCATAAATATATAAAGGGTGCATATCGGGGATTGGGAGACTGTGTGTTCACTAGGGCTCCCCAGGGGAAGACTAGGACTAATGGTCATGAATTGCAAGAAGACCGCTTTAGATTAGACATACTTGACACAAGAGGTCTACGGGCCAACTAGGGGAGAAGCACTGCTTGGTCTGATGATCTGGTGAGTGATCTGAAGAGCGAGGGCAAGCTTGGTGACAACAACCATAATCTGATCACTTTCTCTGTCCAACACAGGGTGGGAAAATCCCTCAGCACAACAGAAATCCTGAACTTTGGGAAGGCTGACTTCCACAAACTTGGGAGACCAGTCAGCCAGGCACTATGGGGCCATGGCCCCCTAGGAAGTGGAGTCCATGAGGAATGGTTGTTCCTAACAAATTTAGTCCTCAAAGCACAAGGGGAGTCCATCCTATCCCACAGGAAATGCAGTCAGAGGGCAGGGAAGCCCCCCTTGGCTCAACAGGAAACTTCTGGATGTCCTGAAACACATAAGAGAAGCCTACGCCTGATGGAAAAACTGGAATCGTTACCAAGGAGGACTACTCGGCACTAGCTCATACTTGTAGCGAGCAGTCCAGACAAGCCAAGGCAGCAATTGAATTCAGGCTAGCCTCCGGAATCAAGGATAACAAAAAGTCATATTTCAGATATGTGGGAAGTTGGAGGAAGAACAAAAGCAACATTGGCCCCCTGCAACGACATATCAGGAAGCTGATATCTGTTGCCTAAAAAAAGGCTAATCTCCTAAATGATTACTTTGCATCAGTTTTCTACCCGCCCAAGGTGGTCACGCTATCAGATAGGATACAAAGCATCCAGGGCTTGGGAGATGGGTGCACAATTGACGTAGATCACCTCGAGAGGCTTGACATCCATGGGCCTGGACGGATTATACCCAAGAGTCAAGGGAAGATTGTCAAGGGATCCATCTGCAACAGGCTAAGGGAAGGCAACCTACTGAATGCCAGCCAACATGGTTTTATTACTGAAAGGTTTTGCCTGACCAACCTGATCTCCTTCTGTGGTCAGGTGATGCTTTGCCTGGACAAGGGAAACGAGGTTGATGTTATTTATTGGGATTTCAAGAAGGCCCTTGACTTGGTCTCCCATGATGTCCTCGTGACCAAGCTGGGGAACTGTGGCCTCAACCATCTCACAGTCTGATGACTGGGAAACTGGTTCTGGGGTTGGACCCAAAGGATATTAGTTGATGGGAACAAATCAATGTGACACAAGGTTACCAGTGGAGTCCCCCAGGGCTCAGTGCTCAGGCTGGTACTCTTCAATATCTTCATTAATGATCTGGATTCAGGTATCAGATGCGGACTGGCAAAGTTTGCGGGTGACGCTAAACTATGGGGGAAGATGGTCATGCTGGAGGACAGGCTGGGGAGACAGGCTGACCTGGACACGCTTGCAAGGTGGGTGGACCAAAATCTGATGGCATTCAATGTAGAGAAATGCAGGGTACTACACCTTGGGAGAAAAAAACAGCATCATACTTATAGGTTTGGTGGTACTATGCTCACTAGCACTGCAACCAGAAGAGACTTAGGGGTCTTGGTTGACCACAAGATGAACATGAGCCACCAATGTGATGCCATGGCTGGTAAAGCTACCAAACTCTGGCATGCATCCACAGATGCATCTCAAGCAAAAGCAGGGATGTTATTCTTCCACTTTACTCAGCCTTAGTGAGGCCACAGCTGGAGTACTGCATCCAGTTTTCGGTCCTTCACTTCAGGAGGATTGTGGATAAGCTCAAGAGGGTCCAGAGATGAGCCATCCATATGATCAACTGGCAAGAGAGCAAGCCTTATGGGAAGAGGCTGAGGGACATGGGACTCTTCAGCCTGGTGAAAAGAAGGCTCATGGGGCATTTGGTGGCTGCCTATAAGAGGGGTGCATCAGGATCTGGGAGAACATCTGTTTACCAGGGCTTCCCAAGGGATAAGTAGGTCTAACAGCCACAAACTTCTAGAAGGCCAATTCAGACTCAATATAAGGAAAAACTCAGCCCTGGCCTGTCCCACAGTGCTGGGGGACTGCAGACCTAGCTTCATGACACCTGCCAGGTGGTGGGCTGGGTCAGGGCCAGGGCCAGGGCTGCTTTCATCTCAGTGGTGCTTGTGTCCCCTGGCTCATCCTGGATGTGCCAAGGAGGCTGGGCAGGCCCAGCTGCAGGTCCCTGGCAGACACAGAGGGAATCTACCCTTGCCTTGTGGGGGCCTCCAATTTTCTGTTTACCCTGGGCCCCAATACATTTTAATCCATGATGACTCTGAGCCACACCTTGTGCTGCTGCTACTTGTCCCCAGGGAAACAAATGTTCCCACACGTCTGCATGCACACAATGGTGATATTTCAAGATACCTTTTTCTGGTCCTAAGGAAAGAATCTAAAGTTACTTTTACTGAGGATAATTCCACTCTCACCAGTTTCAAGCTGGGAGACTACACTGACTCTGGTAGAATTACTCCTGGTAGATGCCAATGTAAATTAAAGCATAGTCAAGAAATTTGATTGACCTCAGGTTTTGCTGTTCACCAGAGTTCACTTTCCTCCAAGAAAATACTGACCTTAATTTTACCTTCTTTTAATATTTGCATCTCGGATCAATAAATCTTGATGTATAATTCTCCTTGTAAATTCTGCTTAGTGTCACATATTCTATATCCTTATTGCCAAGAGTAAATTCAAAATCTCCCAACTGATACCCTGTGGTAAGATAGCTTTCAATGAGATAAACAAATATTTGTAGAGCTTATTGACTCTTGCAGTAAATGTCTATGATAACATCCGTATTACTTTGGAAATGGCTTTTTTTTTAGCTAGTGTCTGTTTTACCAGAATTGGCAGGACATGGTGGACAGATGGATAATCCAACACTGTTCTGCCCTGATTTGAGAATTGTCAGAAATGAGAGATGTAGCTGATGTCTGAATATTTTTCTGTATCATAGCTATGAATTTTGGGCAAAACCCCACAGTTTGCTAAGCACTATTCAGAAGTACAGTTCATGTCTCAAACCACTAACAGACTAAGATTCTAATACTTAGCTCTAATACTGTGTTTTATAAATAATACTTATATACATGATTTCATTTATATGAGCAGCCCCATTCAACCAACATCCAGGTTTTCTTTGTGCTACCATCAATACAAACAATAGGAGTACAAAGAGATCACTGTCCCAGAGCACTTAGCCTAAGTTTGTGAGAAAACAAAACTGTTGAATGAAACAGAGTGATAAGCAAGTGAATAAAATTGTAAATGTACCAGGAAATTGGACTAGGAGTTGCATATAAAAGTAAATGTAAACTAACTGTTTAAGTCCTCTCTGCTTTAACTACTGATCTCCTTTAAAATATGCTTACTATTAAATAAGCAATGGGTCCAAAAAACCTCACTAGATTTTTGTCTCTTTTTGCCTTTTTATAAAGGACCTCTGTTCAGTAATTAGCAGACAGTAAAGAAGAAACTGTCCACATCAAATGTACTTTAACTTACTCAATATGTCAACATAGGCTGAAAATCTATGTGGCAGCACTCTAGGTGTGTGGGAGATATTCTTGGCACTTACGTTCTACTTCCCCTGCAGCATGGAGGTGTGAGCCTGTGCTTAGTAAAGCTACACACTGGCAGGGCAGGTATGTGGTTATGTCTGTAAACCCTTTCAGGATCTACCCATGCATCTAACATAATGGACAAGGATTTCTTACAATAATATATTTTATTGGACCAACTCTCTGTAGTTGGGATAAAGTTAGACAAGCTTTCAAATGGAAGGCATTCTTCCTCAGGCCTGAGTCATGCATTTAAGTCAGAAAAATATAGCTGACCAGAAACTAGCAGGTGATAGACAGTGACAACCCTGCCATGTTCTAGCCCCAGTAGCTGAGTAGTTAGGATGCTTACAAAGGAAGCCAAAGACCCCTGTTGTAGCTCTCTCATCCTTGCCCAGAGAAGGTTTAAACTTGCATCTCTTTGACCTCCCAGCATGCGGCTTTAACCACCATATAGCAGGTTAGGCTGTATGTTCCTTTCCAGTGCTCCTTCTGAAGCTGGTTTCCTGAGCCAGCCAGATGTGGGGCCAGAAGAAAAACATGCTGTAGAGTGGCCAGTGAGATGACTGCTGTTCTGGAAGGGAGGAAGCTTGGGGTTTTAGCCAGTCTCTTTGCTCCCAATGGGCCCAAAACCTATGCACTCATTTGTCTGTTTTATCCAATGACTATTAAATACACGTGACAGTGGCTCTGCTTCAAAAAGAGCAACATAAATGAAGTTCTTTAGCACCAGGTGGCTGAATTGAAATGCAATAAGAATTTGTCTCCATTTACCAGATGAGTGAAAGGATCCTGTTTATTTGGATTGCCCGAGAATTAAAATATTTTTGGCCATGTACGTGATATCAATTCAGAAAATATTGGTATTAATAGTTAGGGTATACCTAACTATTAGGTTATAGGTTAGGTTGATTCCCTGTATTGCAGATGAAAAGATTTTGTCTCCCTCTGTATTTTACAAATATTATTTTGGAGAAATGGCAGACAATTTCCTGAAATTCCTGTTTAAGACAAACAGCATACCCATTGTTGGTACCTAGTATAATCTGCATATCCCTAACAAGTACATAGTTAGTAAGATATGGGATGAGCTGATAGTGAAGGAAAACTGAAAAACAATAAGAACATCCAGTGCTATCCAATAAGACCTATTACGCACAGTATAGACATACCTACTGTAGTAACCATTAATTGCATGTAAAATAAGGTACAGTAGGATATATCTGGGAGCATGTCTACATGTGCACCCTGTTGGAACCAGATTTACACCCAACAGGAGCAGTCCAATCTAGGGCTGCTCCTGCCCTGCTCTGCCCTTTCTCCCCCCAGCATTCAGAGAGAGCTCCAGAATCCCCTGATTGCCAACCCAGCACAGGGATGGTTACAATTTGCATGGGGCTAGGAAAGCTGTGCTAGCCACAGAGGCAGCTGTGTCCCAGCTCTGTGCACATTGGGGTGGGTTCAGATGTGCATGGGGCTGGGAGACAACTGCCCTTACAGCTGGCACAGCTCCTCCTGCATCAGGGCTTAGCCAGGCAGTAGTGGCCCCCTACCTCCTGGCTAAGCCCTGGGCTGACCAGGAGCAAAAGTGCTGTCAGTCAGCACCTACACATGCACTACTGTGCTGTTTATCTAATATCAGTATGTGTTGGTCCTAGCAAATAGCACATTAGACTAATTTAATGCATGTATAGATGGTGATACTTTACTGTGCATGAGATTAGTCTAATGCAGAGTAAAGCATCTTGTGTAGATATGCCTAGAGTGTTAAGCAACCTACAGTTCTGCTTTGAATTAGAGAATTGTTAGTTTGCTTTATTACACTTTTTTTTCCTGTTATTGGGATAAACAACTTGAGTGGTATTTTACCATCTTTGTAAGTTTTTTTATGTAAGGATGATGCCCTTGTATATCAGTCACATGTTTGTCATTTATAAGGGATATTCTAATATTCTGCCTTTTCCTCCTTAGTCTTATAATGACTATCCATGTATTTTCTATGCCACATAAATTTAAATAGGAAAAGAGTGGTTGACCTGTTTTGGAACTGTTTAATATCCTCATTATTGAGTGGGAAGTAGACTTGAGCATATATTTGGTACATTTGTGGATGACACCAGGTTGACTGGTGGGCAGCAGATATTTTAGACAACAGGACCTTGATAAACTGGACAAATGATCTGAAATAAGTACGGTGCAGTTGGTTAATTTTAAGAGTAAAGTCTGTGCTTAGGATGGAGCAATTAAATGCACAGATCCAAAATATGGAATGACTAGCTGCAGTACTACAAGAAAAGGACCTGAGTATTATAGGAGATCAGAAGCTGAATAAGAGCCAGGAGTATAATACTATATTGCAAAAAAAGCTAATGACATAAAATTATTTATTTTATAGGAATATCACCTACAAGTCAAGAGAAGGGATTCTTCCATACACTTAGCTCTGGTAAAGTTTTCTCTGGAATATTGTGCCCAATTCTGGCCACTGAACTTTAGGAAATGTGTAGATAAATTGGAGAGTCCAAAGGAGAGCAATAAAGCATTATGTGAGGAAAGATTGGAAGGGTTATTTAGTTGGGGTTATTAGTCTGTAGAAAAGAGGACTAAAGAAGGATCTGAAAAGTCTCAAATACAAATAAATGTTGCTATAAATAGGTCAATGATCAATTGTTTTAGCGCCCACAGTGGGAAGGATCAGAAGTAATGAGTTTACCTTCCAGTAAGGGAGACTTAGATTATGTACTAGGAAGAGTTTTCTAGTTGCAGATCATCTGACCAGGAAACAGAATCTACATCAGAGTACTGCTTTATATAGGACCCTCAAGAGTCATTTATCTTATCATTTTTGGACATTAGGTTTTTCTGATTCTTTATGCATACATGTGCCCGTAGGCAGATTAACAGACAGGCCAGCTGGGCCTGGGCCCAGGGTCTACTGTGAAACAGGGGCCTCTGGATGCCTGGAGGGTGGGCATGGGGGGAGAGGAGGCAGCTCAGCGTGATCGACACCATCGACCGGGCCAGGCATGCATCACAAGGTGGGCTGTGGCTGCAACTGCTGAGTACCAGACAGGGCATAAGGTCTGACCATGCTGGAGCCCTGGTAGCAGCTGGAGCAGGGAGCAGAGCTGGGCACAGCCAGGTCCTGGCCCAGCCTGGCTGCAGTCCTGTGCATTTGCTGGGCAGTGCTGCAGCCAGACTGAGCCATGGTGGGGCAAGGGGCTGCCCCTGGAGCTTGGTCTGCGTTGCATGTGTCTGGTGGGCAGCAGCTCCACACCCCCAGCGCTGTCCAGTTGCGGGATAATGTTGTTCATGGTCCTGTGTGACCACTCCCAGAATCTTGCTCTAGCACAAAGCTGAGTGCGAGGTCAACTGCAGCTGCAGCTCCTGCCCTGGACCTGTGGGGCAGTGCTGGCTGTTGCTCTCACTGTGCTGGCCGGGGATGGAGCCCATGGCTGCAGGGCAGGGCACAGGTTGGGGGAGGGGCCAGATAGAGGGCCTCAATAAATCTTAATCCACTTCTGTATATGCCTCAGTTTACTATCTGATCTGCAGAATGACCACAATTAAAAGTGTAATAGTATTCAAATACAGCAGAATAGAACACTACAGATACTGCAGAGCTTTGGCCTAGAGCAACTTGTCGTGTGTTGGCATGCTTTTATTAGTTGGCAGACTCATAGGATATATTCTTAGACTCATGAACAAGGGGAGCCTAAGGAGCTTGAAAATAGTTGGAGAGTCGCAAATGAGGGGCAGTTCGCTCTCCAATGAAGAATAAAGCTAAAATTCACAGACTTTAATGCCTTTATATGGGTTATTCCCACACAGAGGATAATGAGACCCTCATAAGCATTATTATTATTACTCACTAGCACTCAAAAGTCTAGGGAAATATTTTAAATATTTAAAGGGAAATAAGTGGCACTATGGCACTAAAAAAAAATAGAATTTTATAAAGTATTCCTGTTTTTTCATGCTTCCCTTGTTTAGATGAGAAGCACTTCTCATCTCCACAGAACTATGTGACTACATAAACTAAGCAGGATTCCTATTGGAGTACTTAAGTAATTGTCACTAGAACTAAATATATGTCTGCTTCTACTAGTATAGCAGGTGAACTCCAGTAGGGAGGTCCAGTAACGAATATGCATCTTTAGACTCCAAAAGTAGAGCAGCATTATTAGATTCATTTTACTGGTGGGGAAACTGGAGTTCAGAAAGGACAAGTGTCTTGCCCAAAACCTCAGATTAAGTCTTTAATTGAGTTTCCTCATTACCAGGTCTTTCAGTACCTTAGTACTAGAATAACCACTCTGTTTTGCTCCAGCCAGTAATTGAAGGATCAAACTCTCTTTTCTAAGTTCTTTGACTGGCTTCCCTAACATTATGAGAGCCCAGATGCCAGTGAGCTGGGTCCCAAAAGCCTCTTTCACCAAGAGTTTGTGAAAAATAGTTTGAAATGGAAGCAGACTCTTGCCTTTGGATAATATGAAAAGCAGCCAAGGTTTTCTTACAGCAGGCCAGTAAAGGTACAGCTGTTAAAAATAATACAAGGTTTGTTTTGCTAAGTATTTAAACAGGGATTCCTTCCAGTCAACGGGAGGAAGAACATTGCCCATGGGGCCCGTCATGCCAGTCTTCCAAAGACATTCCTTGTGATTTTTCTTCAGCAGTCAGCTGAATGTGCTTGAACAACATTACATGAAGTAAGCTGATAAATGCAACTATCCTGGAAGGCTCCTGGCTGAATCACAGAATCCTTTCAAGGTCATGAAAAGGCCTTTTGAGAAAATTATTTTTAATATTCTAAAGTAGTAGGGGAGGCAGGTGACTGGTACTATTAACTACCTTTAACTGAGGCATGTGTTTGTTCCTTAACTGCTCAATTAAAGAGACTGGAGAAAGTTAAAAGATGTCATGAAAACTACAGTGATTGTCCCACAGTCAAGAAGTGGCTGGAGAGGTACATGTAAAAGTGTTATATGTCTAGAATATGAGTCTGGACGCAGTGTTCCTTATTTGAATATCTGTGAACTTGATCGGGACTTCCTACGGATTTTATTCAAGTGTATAAACTGACTTCAGTGAAGCTAATGTAGTGCAGCAGAACAAAATAAATCCTTGTGAATATTTTTTAAGGATTTGGGGCTCGATTTGTTTCTTTCTGAGCCTAATCAACATGTTCATTTTTTACAGAGCACTCACTTTTAACTTATATGGAGTTAATCCTGAGTTAAGTGCTGATTCAGCAGATACTTAACCCTTGGCTATTCCTATTGACTTTAGTGTTTAATGCTTTGCTGAATTAGGGCTTTCCACTGACCTAATTGAATCTTTGAGGATGATATCATATCAGGGTAAAGAATAGAAAAATACTAGTCCTTCCTCTTTATGCTCTGGCAGACCATTGTAAAAGTATTGTTTGTGTCTTTGCCCGGGTGTTGACATGCTGGCCAGCTCTCAGTTATTACATGAAACTTATCCAATTATTGAACTGCTTTCACTCTTTGGGCAGAGGCCAGGAAATGAAAGCGTCTCACTTTTTTTCTCCAGTCTGCATGACAACACAGTCAACTCCAGAATCTATTTTCACTATCTCCAAAGGTAGAAACTTGGTCTCCCATGTCTTATGAGGCCACTGGATAACTTCTCAGAAATTTTAACCCTACAGTACTGATATTTTTATAGGAATATGAAAAAATTCCTTTGACTTTAATGGGAGAATGTGGCAGGCCTGCATCCTACTTACTGTGCTGCTGGCATCCAGGTAGGGAGCTCACTAGCTGCATTGGGGAAGAGAGAAAGAGAGAGCACCCACTATGCCTCTGGAAGCTCTCCCCACAGCTGGCACTGACCCAGTGCAATCATACGGAGACCAGCTTCTGGGTAGCATGACCGCTCAGACCATGGCTGGGACACCCCCCAATCTGAGAAATTACATACCAGCATCAGGGAAGCCAGAGACCAATCCTGGGGCAGGGTGCCCCAGTGAGTTCGACTATGCCACAGATGACTAGATGCCTGGGAAAGAGAACCCAGGTATCAGTGTGGGAGCAGCCACAGATGGACAAAAAGGACCAGACCTAACCATGACTTCACCCATGTGGGACTTTGCCAGCAGGTACACCCAGGGCAGCCAGGGTGGGATGAAGGCAGCCCAGGTGGTATCAATGGGACCCACAGAAGGAAAGAACCCGCCTGAGAGCTCAGAGGAGCAGTCCACCACATTTGAATGGTTCCAGACTCAAAAATCCCTGGCAGGCCAGTATCAGGATCCTAAGGGTCACATGAACATGAGGATACCCTTAGGATGTTATAACACCCATTGGGTGTTATAAGACATGGCCAGGTGCCAAGTGACCTGGGGCATTGTATTGCCACTGTGAGATCATTGGGATTTTGTTCCAGTGTTCTCATAGCAGCTATACAAAGCTCACCACACATAGGTGGGAGTGCTGAGAAGAGGCACCAGATGCAGTGAACATCATTGCCCTGTTTGCTTGGGTCACTCAAATGATTTCAGTTCATGTTTTATAACATTGCTAGGATTTTTCAGTCCTGATACCAGGGCAATGGTCCTGTCAAGAGCCATGAAGGCAGCCCTTTTGGGGGAACAGATGCTGCCTGACGCACACTCAGGTCCTACCAAGACCAAACCAAATCACTTGGGTCTAAAGGGGTGGGTTGCAGGGGAGGAGGAGCTCCACATAAGAAGTCTGAGCCAAGTCACCCAGGATCATAGAGAAACACTGAACAACATTTTCTGATGAAACCTCAGGTAACATCAAGTCATGGCAGGTGAGTGGACCCTGGTATGGCATGCTTAGGCGGGCAGGGTATGCTGACAGCAGCACTGCGAGCATGGTCCAGCCAGGAAAAGTTTTAAGCATAAAGTTTCTTTGTCTTCTGTTTCATTATTTGAACTGTTGCAGACCGGAGTATGCTTCCAACACCCTGTTATTTTTTCTAAGCACACACATATCATAGCCCTAGGATATCATCTTTAAAACCTGCTTCTTAATAGAATCAGCCCCTGCTGCTGTCTTAAATGATTATTGAATAACAGCAATGGTGGAACTGGGATATCTGTTCCTTTCATCTTCATCCTTCCCTTAGGGAATCATTAAAATACCAAGTCCCAGAAGTCTTGTAGTCATGTCAGCAAAACTAAAGACCTTGCATCTACTGTTGCTGCTTTGCTGGTAATATAAATCCATTCTGCGTTGTTTGCCAATGGAGGAGTGGGCTGAGATATTAGTGACTCAGAATCAGGGGGTGGGTTAAATGGTGGAAGTGGTAAGGGAATGAGAATGATGACTGTGGCTGAAGCACTGGGTCTGTTACGGAAGTGAATGTTATTAAGCTATAATTAATGTCAGTGGGGTAGAATTGGACAATATTCCCCTTCTTTGCAGATTATGAGTTTTTTCCAGAGCCCCAGAATCCTGCAGAATTTCAGTATCAATGTCTGCAATACATCTGCACATGGCAATGTATGTCTCCAAAACAAACAAAAGAGGAGTCAAGGCTGGGAGAGAGAGGGTGGATAAAACAAGATGGGTGAGAGAACCAGCTAAATATCATTGCCAATTTTTAATAAAACTCAGTGGCTGGCTCTGATTTATGAGTCCCAGGGCACTTACTAGGTAAGTGCAGCATATTAAGGAGGTTGTAACTATTACCCAAGAAATATGGTGCTGCATGGTTAAGTGGTAAATATAAACTCAAGCCACTATGACATCAATAGCTCTATTTTTGTCACTGCTGGATCATGTGTCAACATGTCATGTTTTGTTGGAATTAGAGATGAGGGGCATTCAAGATAGAGAGAGAGAAACCTTTGAACATGTTGGGGGTCTTGCCCAGCAGACCTGGGATCCAAATTTGAATTAAGATGAAATGAAAGCCCTGCCTAGCCACAGCATTGTTATGCAATGTAGCTTTTGGAACACGGACATCATCACATCGTAATACAAAACTGGTAGAGTCTCTGCACAAATAAGTACCAGTCTGAGTTTCCCTCCTGCGTTCTGGAATCCTGAGCCCACTGATTTTCCTGGTTGGATGCATCCTTAGTTTGTAAAGCTTCTTTTTGGACTCCTGGGTTCTGAAATGAGTTCCTGTGCAGGGGCTTTTCTTGGTTAATGTCACAGAATGATTGTGCATTTGGCACTGATGACCAGGGACCCTGGTTTTCTCTGATTAAACCAAAAATTGGGGATTTTTTCTTTAAAAAAGTAACCAAAAATCCACATTTCCCCATGATTAAAATGAAACACCACTGTATGTATATCTATATATTAGTGGTGTTTCATTTTAATCATGGGGAAATGTGAATTTTGTGTTACTTTTCAAATCCAAAAATTGGGGATTTTTTTATCAGAGAAAACCAGGATCCCTGCTGCTGATTTGGCTTAGTTCCTGTCTGGGTTGCTATGTTGCTGTGTCTTGACGAGAGGGTATTTGTAACCTGAAACTAGGGATATTAGGTTGGCCTCAGGCGGTGCTTTTTTCCTCAGGCGGTGCTTTTTTGGGATAGGTTCAGTACTTTTCTTACTGATAGGAAACTATTTTTTTGCTGCATTCTGATCTCTTTTCATTCTTGCAGCAGGATTTATCTTTTCCAAACCCTTCAGAGTGATAGACTGGAAAGCTGCCTGATGCTGAGAGCACAGGGTTAGCCACTGTTCTGATTAGAGGAGGCATGTACTCCATGGGTGCATCCAGATGAGCGTGCACATGCATCTTGCAGCGTCTCAAAGCTATTTGAGATGCTGCAAGAGGCACATGTTGGAATGAGAACCTGCAAATATCTAGGGGTCAAAAAAATCTGTGGCGGAAAAAAGTGGGGCAGGTCATAGCCAGGCAACAGCCCCCACTGCCAGACTGCTGCAGTGGGTAAAGTGTGCAGGGAACTCTCAGAGCTGCTTCAGCTGTCCAGCTGGCACAAGGGGTAATGTCCCCAGGTATCAATTGGCTGGGCCTCAGAAGCTCCTGAGAGCAAGTAGCCCTGAGCTATTTGATAGGGGCCAGGACAGGGCAGCTTATTATACAGCTGTGGTGGCAGATCCAGGAGGAGCCAGGCAGGGTTATTTTGCCCCAAGTGGCACAATTTGTCCCACACCATGTCCGGGCACATGCGCTAAGGCAAAAAGCCCTGGCTCAAATTTGCACCACTTCTGTTTGAGCTGCTGCAAGCACACATACTTGCATGTGCGGATGCATCCCATGTTATACTATAACATAGTAAGGGATAATCGCAGGGGCTGCAGCCCTCCAACAGGGGCCATAGACTCCACACAGGGGCCAAATGGCCCCTGTAGGGGCTACCACCCCCCTGAAGGGCCCACATGCCCCACCCCTGCTTGCTCCCCCAACCCCCTGGATTGCTGTCCTGCCTAACCCCATCCCCCTCTGGCTCCTGCATCCCCTCCCATGGCTACTTCACACTGCCCCACCCCCAACCCACTCCCCCAGACCCTGCAATGGATGCCCTACCCAGCCCCTGCCCCTGCTTGCACCCCCAGCCCCCAATGGCTACCCCTCACAGCCTCCAGCACTTAAGAACACCTCTACTCACCACAGTAGCAGGGACTGTGGGGGCTCTGGGGCCTCCTAGCAGAGTCACCCCACACAGCACGGATATCAGGGGGCAGTGTGGCCCAGGTTGGGGCCACTGGGGGTGTCAGCTGGCCCTATGCTTTGTGGGGTTGGGTGGGGAGGGGACTTGCTCCAGTGACCCTCACAGCATCCACTACTGCTAGTGAGTATAAGCTTTTTGGAGTTTTTTTACTTGCTGGGATGCTGGAGCCTGGAAAGGCAGTGATGGGGTGGGCTGGGGTGTAGGTGGTGGATGGGGCTGGGTGGGGCAGTGATCGAGGGGACTGGGGGCGTAGGTGGAGCCAGCTAGGATCCCCCTCATGGTCCCCCTCCCCCCTCCTCCAAACCTTACTTACTGGCACTGGAGTCCAGGTCCAGCTCCGTGCAGCTGGCATGCTGCCTGCCCTGAATGGGCAGACAGCGTGCTTCAGCGCTAGGGCAAGGGCCAGCCATAGAGATGCTCTGGCTGCTACCAGAGTGTCTCTGTGGTGAACCCAGCCTTCAGTTGCCTCCGTTTTTTTTTTCCCTGCATTTTTTTTTTTTTTTTTTTTGACCCCATATCCAGGCGTCTAACATTTTCTCATTCCTGCACATGCCTGTTGCAGCATCTCAAAGGGCTTTGAGATGCTGTAAGATGCACATGCGTGTTCGTCTGGATGCGCCCCATACCAGTGGGTAGCTCCAGAAGGGATTGTGCTACAGCATGGTACAAATTCCACCCTGCAGAGTGCCTCATTTGTTCTGGTGAACATTAGATAGTGCATCGAGGGAATCAGTTCTGGTCTGTCCCTTTCCTGAGTGAGGGAGTAAAGCCTCCCAGCTGAGAACATGAATGCTGCTTGTTCTACCTTCAGCCACACCTGAACCTCGCAGAGCAGATAGCTCAGAGTTTTGAAGGTGCACCTTGGTGCTGTTTTCAGAGGGTAAAGTCACACAGGCTACTCTAATGACATTTAAAGAGTGAGCATCCATATGTTAAAGCTCATTAACTCATTGTTAAGTACTCTCTGAGCATCTCAAAGTTACACCACTTCAGTTGAGGGTTAACTCTGAGCCATGCTACCTTGCTCATGTTAGGGTGACTTCAGTCTGCTCTAGAGATAAAATGAACAATTTGTAGCCTTCCAGCATCCCAGAATGCTCCTCTTTCAGCCCTCCTCTCACCCAGAGCAGGATAGAATGCAGGTATCCTGACTCCTACCCGCATGCCTTCTTGTTAGCCTTCTAAGGGCAAGTCAGAGCTGTACGGGCAAGAAACAGTATTAACCCTTAATGTGCAACTGCTCACAGCATGTTCTAATTTACCATTGCTTAACATTCCACATATTTAGTAAGGCCTGAGTGTAATGTGTAACTTTACCCAGTAGTAGACTGCCTGAGGGTGGCTCTGAAGCACCTACCTTCCTTTACACCCACAGTAAGGTCATAGACAAAGGACTTGAACTTGAGCAACTGTGGTTAACAAACTAACTCAGACAAATCAAACAAAGTTCAAACCACTGGCCTTTGTGCGTGAACCTTAATGGGGTAAGGTCACCCTTTTACTCGATGCTGCAACATCACCTAGCCACAGCTGTAATTTACTAGCCAAATGACTGGAAGAACCATGTCACTTTTTTTCAAGTTTCCAATTTAAGATTTAGGGCTATGACATCTGCATGGATGCTTCCATTCAGATATTAAAATATGTCTCTGGACCATACTATTTTATTACTTCCATGACCATTCTAGCCATGTCTCCCTTGTATAAGCACCCTTGTGAGACATAGGTGTGCAAGGTACCTTGCACTTCAGTTTTCTGCCCTGGCAAAAATAGGCTCCTGTTGCAGCATATTTGTCTACACACCCACTGTGTGCACCTCTTCTATTACTGAGATGATTTCTAGGCCAAATAAGCCAAAGAAACAACTATATTGAATAGCTGCTTTGATAGGTTGATGCTGCTAGGCTGTAATATATGTATAGTTTTCCTCAGTGACCTGATCACTTGATCTTTCTCTTTCCCTTCTTACTGCTGATTAAGCAAAAACACTTAGAGCTGCCAGCAAGAGGAAGCCACCTTTATTTACATTAAATTTTCATCAAGTAAACACCCTGATAAACTAGCCCATGAAGGACACGGATCCTGTTTGGTTTCTCTTACATGTACATGTGTTGTGTGAAGGACATATAGCAACCATTAACTATGAAAGCTGATCTCTCTGGACAAAAGTAGACTTTTTAAAAACTGACTCAGTTCAAATAATTGCTAATTCAGGCAGCTCTCTGTCATTCAACAACAGGAATTGAGGAAGCTTAGCCTGGTACTTTTGAAGCAGGTGGGGTTTTTTTAAAACTCTTAATACAAGTAGTAGGAATAATAACAAATGTATAGCAAAGTATCTGATTGAACTTAATGTCCAGACCAGCAAAGGCATTTGATGAAGGAATGGCAGACAGAGAAGTGGTATAATTAAACCTAGCTACAAATGGTGTCGCTGTAATAAAGCAAACACTTTACCCTCACCCTATCATCACAAGATGTACCTCAGCATTAGGACTGTGCAAAGCTTCAGTCCCTGATTTGATTTGGTGGAGATTTGGCCCCATTCTGTGGCTGATTCTCCAAATCTGAATCGAATCAGAGGACCCTTTTAATTTCTCTGAATCGATTTGGAATGATTCAGAGATATGGACATAGACACAGCTTTAAATGTTTTTTCTACAAACCTCTAGGTAGCAGGGGCTTATGAGTGCTGTGCTGGAGTGGTGCATTGAGTGTCCCACAGAAGCATGGGGGGCTCCCCAGCGTGCTTGGCACCAGACCCAGAAGTGGACTAGAAGCACTTATGGTCCACTTCTGGGTCCACTAGGGAGCACGCAGGGGAACCCCCGTGCCTCCTGGGTCTGGGGGGTGCATCTGGGGTCCCCCGATCACTGAGCCAGGGGAGTAGGGGGCACCCCCAGCATGCTCCCTGATGGACCTGGAAGTGGACCAGAAGTACTTCTGGTCCACTTCTGGGTTCACCACCGAACACATGTAGGGCCCCCCCCACTCTTGTGGGGCGCTCCATGCACCCCAGCATTGTAGCAATCGTGAGTTGCACCTGTTACCTCAAGGTATGTAGAAAAAACTTTTAAAGCTGTGTCTATGTCCAAATCACTGATTCTCCAAATCAGCATCAAATGTTCAGATTTGGCTGAATCAGGGACAGTGGTCCAAATCAATGAATCGAAGCACTGTCCCTAATTCAGGCTGAATCCTAATTGAACAGGGCTTACTTTGCACATCCCTACTAAGCATATTTTCTCTTCGCTACATTAGTCCATAGAAGCACTGTTAACATCAGAATGTTTTCTTTCAATCCTGAGTATGTTCATTATAAAAATATCAGTAACCTCCTTTTCACCCTATAAAATGTTTGTATTATATTAGGTGCCCAGATTCTTAGCCTCTACTGGTGGAAGGGACAAAGAGGTTTGGCCTCTTGATCAGGAACTGCTTCAACTCCAAACCCAGTCATGATCAGAAAAGCCTAAAGGCTGCACCAATTTATGGATCCATAGGGCCAACCAACTATGGAACCATAAGCCAGGGATTGCAGAAGGAACATCATACTTTTTTGCCAGCCCCTAGAGAGGTGCTGTGTATTATTTCTAAGGACTTTCTGATGTAGCAGTAATTTCTGACTGAGGAGAGTTGCAAATCTGTGGGCCCTTTGTAAAGTGAGATCACTTTTTAAAAAATGGATGGCTTTAATCATTCAACCCCTTTTAAAGTGAAACGTCAGTCAAAACTATATGCAGTAGTTTGAAAGTCAAGGTTTCTCTATACACTGTCTATTTGCATGAACCCTAAGAAAGAAAGAAATCAGTCTTTTCTCCATTTTAGATGAGGTTTACATTAGTTTGGTCCTCTATCCAAACAGCCAGTGTACCAAAGGAGCCTCCAAAAGATTACTGCACACATGTGAGTACACAGTAGGGCTAAAAATATGTGATCGCTTCTGCCCTTTGGTTACTTCTCTGTTTTGAAAAGCAAATCAATAGCATAGTCTATGTATACCTAGGCTACAGTCCTCTTACAATCCTCTCCTTCCTGTATCTTAATTATTTGCTGAAGTTCAGTTGATAGTTGTATGTTTCAGGGTTTATTAGAAAGCATTACATAGGATTAAACCCCTGGGCTACTATACTATGTAAATCCCTTATAAGTAGGTATTAATAATAGTCTCTAGTCAAGTTTCAAGGAGAGAGTACTGTTTGGTTTCTCAGGAAAACAAACATTTAATTCATACAGAAAATACAGTAAATAGTAGAATACATTTTAAATAGGTTTTTGAATGCTATGAATAAGCTTTAAAAAAAGCTATTGGCCCATGAATTTACTGGTATTCCTCATACACCCTTGTCCAGTTTGTTGTTTTGTACTTGCATATATATGGTTTTGATACCGCATTTATACTTCTGTATTTTACCACCTAATCTTGACTATAATGTACAATGTGAGCATAATATCTGGTATATGTCACTTTGGATTCTTCTGAGCTTGGGTATATCAGCAGTATCTCCATCCTTCCCAAATACTTCAAATACTTTCTGCAAATAGCCAGCATCACGCCACATCTTGGGTTAATAGTTGACTGCTTATGAAACAGAGATCTGTAGATTACATCCAAAGCAATACAGGAATTAGCATTAACATATAAAGTATCCATTTCCAGAACCCCTATGAGCTGCTCAATGTTGAAGATACTGGTTATATCTACATGTGCATTAATGTACCTTTTCTAATGTGCATTAGATTTATTACCTTCCCTGTGAAGTACTACATTACACTGTAGGGTCACCCATAGCGGTAGCGTAGTGGTAAGGCTAAAAGAGGTATCAGATGAAGAGCAATCTAACAATGTAAAGGGCCAAAGAGTGGAACAGGTGGATGAAGAAGACATACTTCTCAATGGCTGTGAAGGTGGATGAAGGCTGCCGTGGAAGAGTAACCCCTGTCATCTTGCATCTCTTTACCACTGGACACAGGTTTCTCCTCCACCAGGATCCATATGGTTGCTAATATGCAGTGGCTTCCTCATGTAAAACAAGTCACATGCACTAGATCCAATATCTACTACAATAACCAATCATTTACAACACTTTACTTGACCCATGGAAGTGATCATCCTCTAGTGTGAGGGATAGCTACTGCTGACAAATTCCATAGGCTGTGTAGTCTCCATAGATGACATACGCTTCCCACTCAGTTCTCCTACTAAGTCCACATAATATGGTGGGCAAAGCACTTTCTTCATAGGGCTTACCTAGTAAGTGGAGCTGAAATGGTACTGTTTTATCCTCAAAGCGGCACAGGTATGGGAACTTAGTCCTTACAGAAGACACATTTCTTGGCCCTGAGTCATCAAGGTTAGGTAGACATCACCTTCTCATCTGCACTCTGCTTGGGTCAGTTCTTGGAAGTGTGTGACCTTTCAGAGGGCTTTTCCATGTTACAAACTTCCTATGCAGCCTTGGAAGTGGGTTCTGAGCACGTCCACTCTTTCTGGATCTTGTGGGCCCTTCTGTCCCTGCCATTCCCACTACCTGTTTTGAGAGAATATTCCAACTAAAATCTAAGTTTTTCCTCCCCACTTCTTCCATATTTCTGTTTGGGCCAAAGTCAAATGCTGCAGAATAAAAGCATGTAGTTTACACATTCAGTACAACTAAATTAGTTCAAGACATTTCCTACTGCTACTAAACAAATACAGCATAATACTGTTCTTTTTGTGGATAGTGGGCTATATTTAACTTCAAGACAGCTGCATCATGAATTTCACTCTCTATCATTTAACTTGATCTCTCCTTTCCCAAATCAGTCAGGTGTCCTGCTGGTCCAGCCTCTGCTTGCCTCTGAAGAAAGGAAGTAATAGAATGACACTGGCTTGCCAGCATATTTGTTCTGAGGTTATGACTCATAAATGAACAAATCCCTATTAAAGAAATTGGACAGGAAAGCAAAACAAGGAATAAAGTGTTTTACAATATCTGGACATGTTCTTAACTAAATAGAAATGTACTAGGACATTTTCTTTCCAATCCCTGATGCACGGAACGTGTATAGTTTAATTACAAGCATATCATATTCACTATGTTTCTCCTAAATATTCCACTGTTCTAGGAATTAATCTGCTTACAGCTGTTAAAAAAAAAAAAAAAAGGCACTTCACTTCAAACTTGACATTCATCCACACCAACCCCAGCTCATGCCCAGAAGAAGCATCGTGTTAATTGAACCTGGCTCACCCAAAGTCCGTATAGATCGGATGCTTCAGCAGGGCTTTTTTGGTGGTTTTATTTAACACCTACTTAAATCATTTTTAGATAAAAGTGCCAAAACATCCCACTAAAGCATACAATCTATACAGATGCTGTGGAATCCGGTCAAACTAATATGCTGCTCCAGTAAAGCACCATTTTTTTCCATGTCTGTCAGTGGCCAAAGTGCCTAGTTCTGCATTGTGTTGATCTTCCCATTAGGTTTCACTGGGCATATGTAAATCTTTTTGAACTCCATGGATGTAAGAGTTAACCTTTAAGTGTTTTTTGTAACTTTGAAGATGGCATCCTACATTCCTGCCTTAGATGAAATGTTTAGGCTGCTTTGCTGTTTCTTTCATGCTTTCTTTCCTTCAGTCTGCTTAGGTGTCCATTCAATTCCCACACACGTTACATGCAAATGACCAAATCAGTAAAGAAATGTTCAAAAGTCAAACATGTTTTAGCGCAGCACAAATTGTTTTCTTTCTTTCTTTCTTTCTTTCTCCCTGCACCCACATTGGGGGCGCGCGGTGCATGTTGGTCTAGTGGAGGCCACGCGTGCTCGCTGGCCATGGTGAGCAACTTCTATCTGCGCTACTATGTGGGGCACAAGGGCAAGTTCGGTCACGAGTTTCTGGAGTTCGAGTTCCGGCCGGCCGGAAAACTGAGATATGCCAACAACAGTAATTACAAAAATGATGTAATGATCAGAAAAGAGGCCTATGTGCACAAGAGTGTGATGGAGGAACTGAAGAGAATAATTGATGACAGTGAAATAACGAAAGAAGATGATGCTCTCTGGCCCCCTCCTGACA
>JAGPOW010002514.1:45952206-45963701 GCA_030014935.1 Caiman crocodilus | reverse complement strand
TTTTATGTATGTTAGAACTTTTTTACAAACTGTAAGTGAATGTCTTTAATAAAGATGGTCAGATCTGTATTTTTAATTTAAAAGTTGTGTGCTCATAAAATGTGTGATCTTTGAACATATTTAACCTTTGTTACTGTATATATAGGATGAGCAGCTTTTAGTTTCTGTAGATCAATACACTGTCTAGATTAAAAAAAAAAAAAAAAATCTTTTTCTTTCATTCTTTCTTTCTTTCCTGCTAGTTCCTCCCATGGGTGTCCCCGCTGGCAGAAATGTAAATATGTAAATAGTCCTTTGGCTCATTATGGTTTTTAGTCTAGAGTGTACGGGCAGGCCGTGAGCCCAGGACCATGTCCGTGAGGCCCAGGTGTTCGGACCAACCTGTACATACTTTCTACTGGCCCCGATTTGTCACCCTTCCTGGAATAAACGCCTCTTAAAGTCTTTCCTGCTAGTTAGTGCAGCGTTAGGTAGGTCACTCTGGCTACAGTCCCAGAATTTAACAGTGGGGGCCTTGTGAAATGCTAAACGATGTGTATAACAGTATTCAGGCACTCCGTGAGCCAATCCATCAAAACATTTGCTGCTTTGAAAATGTGGTCTTCAAAAAAAAAAAAGAAAAAGAAAACCATATGGAACTTATTAGTGTATTTGGTGGAGTTCAAGCAGCAGAGCCCAAGATAAACATAAAAACATTTGAGGACACAATCTTACCTTAAGGTAACAAGGCTTCTAAAACTTCTTTTGCAACCAAAAATACAGGTACAAAATATGTGAGAGAAGCAGCACAAATATAGAGGCTTATCTTGCAACATACAGTCTCCAAACTTTATATAAAGAGTTACAGTACTTGTGAAAAGACCTTCACAATAGTTGGTACCTCTGACCCTTTTCTTCAGGCTTCCCTTGGTGTAGTCCATTGATCTTTGTGGTGTAAGTGTAAGTTATTTGTGGGAGGCCTGATGTGGGATTTTACTGCAGTGGTTTTCTGCACCTCCAGAGTATTGATAGTGCGGAACAATCAGTTTTCTTGGAGATGGAAAAGACGTTGCTGCAGAAGCAAGGAACAAATAAACTGCAGTTATGTAGCACCTGCTTGTACCCTCTTCCAACTAATTCCCATCTCACATCTATCCCTGGGGACACAGAGCAATGTATCTTTTCTGCAGACTTAAGAAGAAAAGTAAGGAATGTGTATGGGAAGCTGCAAATGAACTGAATTATGACTTTGGCAGAAGGCCTGAGCCAGGGATAGCACAGGGTTGCACTGCTCCAAGAGCAGACGAAGGGCCAGAATATGACTCTGAGTCATGCTTCAGACTCGGAGGGGTGGAGAGATGGAATGTGTACCAGCCCTGTGTCTGGCTCCTCCTCTGCTTCTGGCTGAGCATAAAGCTGTGAGGCCCTATGGCAACCGTGAGTCCAAGGATAGCCAGCACAAGGGAATAAAGAGCCCTGTGTGGCCACATCTACCAAGTAACCTTAATCTGCCTCTTTTCTTATAATTCCTTTGGAAGAACATAAGACCAAATTGGTTCTGGAAGGAATATGAACTGTAAAGGGATTTGACTTATTTTACCAGTCACTTAAAAAGCATCAACACCTAAAGTGACTTTTCCTTACACCACTGCAATTCCTTTGTAGTGGGGCAGCCAGAGTGAGACAGAAATGGGGCCTGGAACAATTAGGCCTAAAAGTTGATTGCTTCTTCCTTGATTCATAACTAAGTATATTGCAGTATTCCTAATAAGTCTATTGAGTGCATAGAGTGAGTGTTGTTAATGTAGGTTATCCCAAATAATAATGCCATAAGTCACTAATGTGTGAGCAACTTTTTAGTGTTGGAAGAAATGCTACATTGTTGTGACTCAGTAATGCAGTGCTTCTTTGAGAAATCAGCAGAAATTTGGCGTAAGTCATGGGACAAAATTGCTTCTTCAGATTGGAGCACTTGTATGTAACCAGAGATTGCTGCAAAAGAAGATGTCTCTGTTGTGTGTATTACCTGTTTCTGTGCCAGAACTGCTACATATGTGTAAATAAATTACATTGCACTTAGGATATACTCAGACATGATGTCACTTATTTCTCCCACATGAGGAAATCAGTCTGCAAGACCTCCGAATTCTGTCACAGACAGCTGGGAGTGGGAAGATGGTACTGAGAGATGGAGTAATAGTATTTGTCTTATCATTTTGTCAAAGGGGAAAGTAGTTTCCAAACTCCATTCATGGAATATATTCAAATGTACATGACTTTGGTTTGCTGCGAATCCCCTTCAAGTCAGTTTTTAGTGTTAACTTTAATCACTGAAGATTTAGGTCAATGTTGAACTTCCTTTAGAAATTTCATGCACAGTTCTCAATGCATGTGGCCACTAGGCAGGAGGGGGTTGATACAGGTAAGTATTCTGCTCTTAAAACTCCAAGACCCACAAAGAGCAGTGTAGACACCTGGCTCTGGATACTGCAAACTGGACGCTGTCTCCATGCTGCTCCTGGCTGTTCTTGCTGGGAACACAACATACCGAAGCGTTTTGCTGCTGTTGATTCCTTACATGTGTCTATTTCTCCTTATACCTTGGAAGTGCGTGAGGCAGAACATGTGGAGGAGACGTGACTATTGATAGTCATTAACTCCCAGCAGGTTTGCTGGCTGTGCTTTTCCTGGGGTTAGTGGGTGGTATGTTATGTAGAACAGCTGCTGTCTTTGGATTCCTCTTCCTCTCTGATCTAAGACATCCCTCCTCCAACATGAGGAACCCCAGCCTGTGTAGCGGTCCCAGGAATGAGGTCTCACTGAAAGGTAAATCATACAAGATTGGCTCTGTTTCTTTTTTGTAGCTTCAAGAACTATGCAACTCCTTTTGCTCCCCACACCATATGGCAGAACGGAGCACGTGGCCTAGGTCACGGCTTTGTGATTATTGTTGTTTTTTTGTTAAACTAACTGTAGGCTCGTGTTGTGGAGGCCTCAACTAACACATGTCAAGTTATAGGGGTTTTTTTCTAGCTTTATGAAGCCTTTAAATTGAAATGGGCTTTCTTCAGCCTTGCTGGTTTGGTATTTAAAATTCAGTCCTGGAGTAACAAAATCAATGCAGCATTTGAGATTGGCATCTCCCTGGTCAATTCTCTGTTGTGGTTTATATCCATTGAGCCATTATGCTTTGCTTTCTCAAGTTATTTTATTTACATAATTGCAATTTATTTTACTTCAGTAATCTGCAATCACTTCCTAAGGGATTTGTGCCTGGAAAAATTAGAAGAATGAGCCATGTAAGTCCATGAGAGAGGTTATAAAATAAACATTATACCACATGTGGGGTAACGTTTTTACTGCAAGTGGCTGCTCTCGCTTTCTGGCATTTATACACATGGCCATCTGTTTGAGGGCTGTTTGAAGGGGCTGGTTTCCAGCATTTATGTAACTAGCCAGTTAAAAGGAAATGACATAACTTTGTTTCCTGAAGAATATTAGAAATGCCAAAACTGGAAAAATATTAACAATAAATAGAAAATTTATTTTTAAATGTCATTTTCCTTTTGCAGTAGGTTACTTTTCCATATCGGTCTGATTCTTATTTCACTATAGTGTTAAACCCAGGAAACTCCATTCATATCACTGGCATTATACACAAACTATAAATGAGAGTGGAACCGGATCCACTGCCAGACAAGCGTTTCTTGTATCAAAACGAATAAGGCAGGTGGAACTGACCTAAAAGAACAGTAAAACCTTATTATAGGTGTTGTTGCAAGTGCCTCCAAGTTGGTGAGTTCCCTAAAACGTATTGTCATACAACCCAGAAACACAGTAACTTCATAAATTAAAAAGGTAAAGCACCAGTGTTTTCAAATGGCCAGTAACTTGCAACTCCATTCATATGAATTAAACCTAATCATTTTAGTTCAAACCTATATTATGACTTGGTAGAATCACAGCATAATAGAGAAGTAGTACTGGAAGGGACCTTCACAAGTCATCTAGACCACCCCACGGCCTGAGACAGGATCATCCCTATCCAAACAATCCCATACAAACCATCATCTAAACTCTTTGTAAAGCTACCCTCAACCCTGACAACAGCATAGACCAAACACCCCAGCATAGACCTAACGCTCTAAGAAGATTTATTTTATTAGGATCACATGAAGTCTGTGTTTAAGTGTATTTTGCGATACTTGTTCTTAGTCCCAACCAAGTTTGAAAGGTTCCCAGTGGTGATTTCAGCTAAATTATGCCTATACATGAAGAGTGTTTCCTCAGATTACTCATTTGCTTCTTAAGTTTTGAACTTTCATGTCAGATACCAGCTACGCTCCTACTTTTCTCTTAGCTGTTTTGCCTATCTTGTCAAAGGAAATAATTTATAGAAGAAAATGAAGGACAATGAGAGCATCCAATCAGAACTGATTTGATTCAGTAAATTTCTACAGAATAGCAATGTCATTTTCATATTTATGAGGGATTTTTGGCTGGAATTTGTATTTAATTTTCTACAGTTCAGAAACAATATAAAAAGGGCAAAATATGCCTCCAGACAGCAAATTGTATTGGAGGTTTTGCCATATTGCTGTATTGCTCTGTATTAATTGCTTTATCTTGCTTAGAGGTTTGTTCAGATGCCCAAATCTTTATAAATGATTATTTGAATAGGGGTAGGCATATTGCAGGTTTAGGCATTTATTCTTATGAGTGACTCTCTCTCCTTTGGTCAGTAGCGTAACTAGGGATGGGCATGTGGGGCACCAGTCCTGGATTCTGATTTAGAGGAGGATTAAATAATAGCAGCGTCCACTGCTGTTAGTCTGGCTGCCTTCCTCAGACTCAGCCACTGCTACTTCCCTGGCTCTTGCCACCTAGGATTCAAAAATGGCTTGTCATTTCTCTGCCCATGTGAGCTGTTGATTATTTAGATGCCAGAAAATCTGTTAAGTAAAATGTTTGTTGCTTTACTTATGACTTTCTGCTGGGATTATTGATACAGCATTCATTCATCAAGAAGGTTTGGGCTGCTTTCTTTTCAAGAGTTTTATTGTACAGGGAAACCTTTTTATACAGCAAACCAAACACTGCCATCAAGCTGATTTAGATAAACGGAGAAAGGGGCTTGCTAATGGTGACCTGCAAGAGCTTAGGTAATCCATGCAGTGTCCTACATATGCATTACTTTTTATTCCTCATAGGCCTGGCTATCCTCTTTAGAAAATGTTGAAACCTGAGAAGCAATCTCCTGCATTTTCAAATAGTTTTGAACCAAGATACTGCTGCCAAAGGGAAAAAAGCTCACCTGTTATTAATTTGCAATACTGCACTGCTGCTACTACTCCAGGTTCTTTTGTACAGAAAGTTTCTTTTAGAATAATGATAGGGAAGCCTCAAGGAGGAAGTGTAAGGCAACAGCAAAAATGTGGCACTTGACTCATTTACATCCTGCAAATAGTAAAGGCTCTCCTTCTCTGTACCATGCTTGGCCCCTTTATGAAGGAATGAGAATTAAGACACCTTTTTAGTAGCTAACACGGTATGGATATCAGTCTACTGGGAACCAGGGCCCAGATTTATGAACATCTTCACATAAATCTCACTTTCTTCCATGGAACTGAAATATGTGATTAAAGTGTGTGCATATGTGCTTTATAGAGTGTGACTACCTTTCTGAAATGAGGGCCTTACTAATATCTCCTAATATGCCACTGAATCGACAGGCATAGTAATGATAGGCATCACTAACCTGGCCAAAATTCAGATGAATGCACTTAAAGTGAGAGGTTGCATATCCATCGGCTAGACCTAACATAAAAATGTAATCAAAACTTCAGGCTTTGCAGAATTGTACACTAATTGTGGGGTGGGCATTGAAGCACAATTATTTGTATTTTCATAAGTTAGGTGTATTTTTGGCTAGGGACAGGCATTAGAAAAGAAAAGCCTGAACCTGAATTGATTCTGTCTTAGGTAGGTTAGACTAACCTGCAAGGTTGAACCAGTTTGCAAGTCTACAGATATTCCCTCTGGACTAGGAAATGCTAGCAAATGCCTGCAGTGGCTCAGGCTAGAAGTTGGGGGAGCCCTAGAGCAGCCCTCCCTCCCTTCTACAGTGCTGAGCTGATGTGAGGCATAGCCAGGCCCCAGCAGGATGCTCTGATTAGGGAGGGGTTTAAACCCCACCCTGGCCTGTACAATCCCAGACTTTTCCCCACTCACTGCTCAAAGGGCAGGAGTATTGCCAGCCCCCGGCTAGCACTCTGAGGCAAAGGGGAAGGGGGAAGTGCATGAATCTATTGATGATACTGAGCTTTTCAGTCCCTCTCTCCCTGCTTCTTTATAATGTTTGCAAACCTGACAGGCAAGGGAGTCATCAAGGAGCTGATAATACAGTGTTTAGCAGCCCATGAAGTAAACAAAAGCCTCTCTCATTAGTTCAAGCTCTTCTTAAATAACTTTTTCTAAGGAAGGAATGAAGGAACATTACCAGCTGACCTGTTGATTAGCTCCAAAAATCCCTAAGTGGACACTGTCCTGTCTGCCTTTATCTAGCCCTGGTGCAATTGGAGACACAAGTGCACCTCTCTGCATTAGCTAGCACAGTGGTTCTCAAACGTTTTTCTACTAGGAGCCAGTTGTAAACATCAGTGGCCAGTCCCAACCCAGTGCCCCTCTCTCCCAACCTGCTGCGCCCTATCCCAAGGCCTCAGCCCCCTTGTGTGAGGTACAGGGGTGGTGGTTTGTGGGGCATGGGGGGTGGGGCAAGTAACCCCTTGCAGGCTAGAACTCTGCCAACCTACAACAGAAAAATCAAAGTTTCCCACATGTTTTGCTTTTAAAGGAGAATCTATTTTTGAAGTTTGTTTGTGACCCTTTGGATATATTCTTATGACCCACTTTTGGGTCATGATCCATGGGTTGAAAATGCCAGTCCATGGGCCTGGTGTTCATGCTGTGGGAGATGGGAGGGAGGAGGGTGAAATCCCTGCTTGAGCAGTGAGTGGAGGTGGGGGAGGAAGGGGGGAACCAGGCAGGCCCTGCTGTGTCTTCAGTCTCCTCTGGAGCTCTGGCTAGGGAGCAGAGGCATGGAACCAGCCCTGCTCTCTGAGGCAGAGAGCACAGCCTAGCCGAGGCTGGGATGCGGGGGGACTTTGATTTAACTTAAACTCTGGTTTAACTGTGTCCCAGGGACACCAGGGCTAAAGGGAAACCTCGGCCCAAAACCAAAGGAAATGCCTACTTACCCTTTGCAGGAGTCGAGAGCAGCGGAGGCGCGCATGCCGTGAAACCACCCGCGCAGTTTATTAGTCGTGCTTACATTCAGCTGAGGCTGGGTGATGTCAGTGAGAGACGCCACCCAGTGGGAATAAAGCACGGCCCCGGGGGCATAGGAGGGGCGCTGCAGGAGAATGTGAAGCCCGGAGGGAAGCCTGAGGCCGGAAGCGGGCACCCGCAGGTGTCTCTGCCTTGGGCAGGGTAAGCTGCAACAGCGCCAGGAGTGGCGAGAACAGCAAGAGCCGCAGCCACGAGGACCCCAGATGCAGAGCCAACGCAAGAATTGGCAGGAGAGCGGGGACGGGAACCACCAGTGAAGGAACTGGTGGAAGAGCCGGCAGAGATGCCGGTGAGGGAGCTGGAGGGAGAGCCAGCAGGGACGCCGGTGAAGGAACCGGTGGAAGCGCTGGCAGGGACACCAGTGAAGGAACCGGAGAGGGAGGACTCCGGTGGAAGGAGGGAGGACTTGGAGGGAGGACTCCGGCAGGGACTCCGGTGGAAGAACCAGTGGGAGAGCCGGCGGGGAGGAAGCCCTCAGGGGCAACAGAATCTCAGGTCTCGTAGTCTTCGAACCGGAACCCAGCTCAAGTCACCGAGCCGAGCAGGTCGGGGGCAAGGGAAGAGCCGAGGCGGGGCCGGTGATAAGAGGCTGAAAGATCCACGACTGAAGGTGGCGTTGGCCGGGGTGTAGAGGAGATTGGAGCCCCGTGAGTGCCTGCCAAAGGCATGTTGGCACTGGAGGCTGCGGAGAGGGGGCCCCACCACTGAGGGTCCAGTTAAGACCACGACTTTCGAGTTCTGGGGGTCTGCCACCGTCACCCAGGGCACCCTCTGGGGATCCTTCCGTGGGACTGGGGCAGACCTGGTCAGCTACCTGCACAAAAATAGCCCGGGAACACCTTTTGGAGCAGAGGCGGGCACAAACTGAAACCAGGAAGGGGTCTGGGACAGACACTGCATAAACTGGTTTGACCCAAATCAGTTAAGTCTCATACTATATTTAATCAGGTTTATTTTAAAAAATGGTTTCCAGCCAATTTGAAACTGGTTTATGTGCACTGAACGTATGTTCTGTTACAGGTTTAAACCAGTTTCTGATCATTTAAACTCAGGGCCTGTCCAAGGGTAATTGGCACCTTAGGCAAACTGTGTACCTTGGCGCCCCACAACTTCCAATATATAGGAAAATAAGAAGTCTAGAATAAACTTTTACAACTCGGTGGGGAGAGCAGCCTAGAGACTAGGCTGTGCAGTCCCAGCGCTGGCTCTGGCTTCGGCCCCGGCCCTGCAGAGTGAGTGCGCTGGGCAGGAGTGAGGGGCACCAGTGGCCTGGGGGCAGGGGCTGCAGGCAAGGAGTAAGGGCCACTAGCAGGGCTGGGGCCAGGGCTGGTCCAAGGTGGAGCCGTAGCCAGCTGGGGCTGTTATTTAGAATGCTGTTCCTGTCATTTTGTTCTGCATATAATTTTGGCTTCCCCCCACCAATTTTGGCAGCCTAGGTGACTGCCTAGTTCACTTCATGGTTGGACTGGCCCTGCTTAAACTGGTTTATGTGTATTGTCTGTTCCTAACTGTTATGAAATGTAACCAGCCCCTTGAGCCATTCAGCCTTTAATAGTGAAATCATAATGGATCATGTGGAACGCCCACAAATGTGGATTCTGGTTTGACTAACCCCCCCAAAAGTAAGGTTTGGCCAAACACAAGTTTCTCTTGCTTGTTTCTTAGGTGAAAAATGTTTGTGGTTCTGCCTAGTAGCCTGAGCAACACAGGCATAATATCTGAATAAAAAATTAAGACCTCTTTAATGTCTTCATTCCAATTGATACCAACTAATGACTTCCAGATATCTTTCCTTTCTACTTAGTTCATGCCTGATTAAGATCCCTATTTTGAGTTAAATACTCATCACAGTCCAACAGGACAAGGTCCAAAAGATCTCGGGTTGTTGTAATTATCTGGCCACTCAATAACTATAGGAATGCACACACATACACGCATACACACACACACGGATTCACGTACCACATGCACCATTTCACCAGAAAATGATTCTTCCATAATTGGGGTGCATGTGTTAATTGGAAAGGCTGATTTGTCTGTCCAAAATCGAAGCACCCCACTTCGATTCCTTTTCCACTCAAAGTTTAAAACCAAGTGTCTGGCAGCCCGAGGGACATTTCTATTCAGACAGCTGAGAAGTCAAATGACTTAATGGCTTATTTTTCTTCATTTTACAGTGTGAACAACTGTCTCTCCTTTTTATTGTCTTGACATTTTATTAATCAACCAAACCTTTCCTTTGGCAATTTTGCTGTCTGCTAGCTATTCCTAGCCTCACTTTTCCTATTTCACCATCCTACAGACTGTTATTAGCAGATTTCAAAATTGGTGATCTGCCCGTGAAAACCAGTTACAGTTTGAGCATCTGGATGAGCAGGAAAGGGAGAGTGAGCAAGCTAAAGATTAGGCTGTCTCTGGTCTATGCATCTATGACTGGAAAATTCTTTTCTTCATTCTGCCTTCCTAAAGACAAGATGCATGTTTTATTTAGGGACATGTGGTATGTGAGAAAATACAGTGTGTGAGTCTGTGTTACACTGCACACACACACACACTTTCTCTCTCTCACTCAGTCAAATTATATGCTGCTATACGATAATAAAAATAGATTTTTGATGAAAAATTTGGGGAGTGAAAAAGTAAGCTAGACACTTTATGTGTAGCATTTGTGTTTTTTTCAGATTTCTTAAAAGCTCAATTTATGTTAGAATCCATCAAACAAAAGCAAGAAAAAGTCATTTATAAATGATTTATAAATGAACTGTTTTCACTTCAAGTCAAAATATGACAAATGTTTAAGAAATCTGATGCTTTTTCATCAATATTAAAAAACCCAATAAATTAACCCTACTTCAATTTACTTCATTTGGAAATACTATTGCATTGAGCAGAATTACTTCTTCATCCCCCTTATGTATGCATTTCTGCTGCATACTGGTAATGATATTTATTGCTGCATGGGAGACTTCCAGCTTCAAAGTTAGTTCCCCACTTCCCATTTAATATGTTTTTTGCCTATTGAAACATCAACAAAGAAATGCACCTAGAAAAACAAAGAAGTGCAGTCAGTATAACTGTAAAAATAGTGAGAGACTATCAAGTCAATATTGAACCAGTTCCTATTTCTGGATGTTGTATAGTACAACCCAGTGTATTAACTTCACTCCACTGCTCCACATTGGCTGCAATAGGAGCTTGCATCTACCAAACACAATAGGCTTCATTCTTGTCTAGGATAACACCAGTGTCAATCAGCACTCTAGAGAACTCGATATATGTATACCTATACCCATCTGAGCCAAAACAGCTCATGTGTTGTGCACTTGGACTGAATTATTGTGTTTTGGCAGCCTTCTGCAGTTGATGTCCAAGTATTTTGGGTTACCTGCTCACTGTAAGTCTCCCTTAACTCGGCCAGCATGTGCTGATCTCAAAAAGAACGAAGAAATGGGAGGTTCCTGTGCTGGTAAGGACTATCATGAATGTGTTCCCATGGATGGTGTTTCTTGGGGCTCTGCCCCATTGGCCGCCACCCGTCCATTCACCAACCAAGACTTAATGGCTCCANNNTGGTTCTTCCCTCATCCTTAATTTACTCTTAGTCCCCTTTGTGTGAGGGTGAGGAGTACACTTATAAATTAATCTGGGGTACCTGGGTGCGATGGCTTAATTCATCATATGTCTAAAAGTGGCTCTGAATTGCCCTGCTCACTCAATTAATTCATTGGTATGTAAATATATATAAATCAATTAATAGGTAATATAATAAATAATGTCCCAACAGAAAATTCAGTTAAATTATTAGGAGAATTCATCCCACATCAATTACACACATAGCTTGGGGTTGCCTCTCCTCCTTATGTGTGATCAATTGTGACCCCTTTGCTTAATATAAGAGGTCCTGCTTGTCCTGTGAGCTGGTGCCTCTACTCTAAATGTTTCCAGTTTTGTTTTTTCTTTTTTTTTGTTTCCCTGTGTCTTCTTTTGGGTCTTTCATCTTTGGGCATCTGGACATGGGCTTCTAAGCAGAATTTTCTGCTCCCCTGTCCTGCACTATCAGATGGACGGGGAAGGACTATCATGAATGTGTTCCCATGGATGGTGTTTCTTGGGGCTCTGCCCCATTGGCCGCCACCCGTCCATTCACCAACCAAGACTTAATGGCTCCA
>JAGPOW010002514.1:45940647-45952106 GCA_030014935.1 Caiman crocodilus | reverse complement strand
TGGTTCTTCCCTCATCCTTAATTTACTCTTAGTCCCCTTTGTGTGAGGGTGAGGAGTACACTTATAAATTAATCTGGGGTACCTGGGTGCGATGGCTTAGTTCATCATATGTCTAAAAGTCTACCTCTTCCCCAGGTAACCAATGGCTCTGGTTTTTTAAGCTCCAGTAGTGGGTGTGGGTTTGTAACGTCACAACCTGCCTGCTTCTTAATCCTCAGTGTAGATGTGCTCACAAACTGTGACATCAATACTGTGCATTGCTCCACTTCCTCCAGCTCCATGCCCCTTGGTAAAAACTGGCCTTTTTTTGCCCTTGCCAGGCAAAACAATTAGGTGGTTGGTACTTTTGCTGAACTGCCCAGCTCCACATCACCACAGGGGCTATACATGAGCTTTGTTATGTGGTGACAATACACTAATCTAAAATTAGTAAGAGTGAGAGACGAAGAGACTTTATGCTTCCTCCCTTCCCACCCCTTCCCTGACCAAATGTGTTATAAATCTGAAATGTTACCTGTATTGAAAGGCATTACCCAGTATAACTGTATTATGACTAACCAACAGGAGCATCAATGGGGAGGGTGGGACTAGTGCTCGGGGAAGCCTCCCCAGACACTGACTTTGGTAAGATGGTATAGAAATATCTACCACCACCACTACAGCTGGCAACTGAGTGTGCTGCTATCGCCAGCAGCACAGCAGCTGGGAGTACCTGGTGTGCTGACACTAGCCAGGGCACAGAATTGTCCTGTTATGCCTCCGCTAACCAAAGCCAATTTTTGGCTTTTAGAAGATAGTAGGACAAAATTAGGTGCCCTAATTTTTGGCTGATTGTTGGGCTTGCTTTTCAATGTTCAGTTTCAGTGTTTCAGAGTGCATGGCATATTAGTTGAAACTGGTGAGGGCTGATGGTTCCTGGCATCTATAACACCAAATATTGAAGCACCCACTTAACAAAATCCTGGCTCATAGTTACCATTTCTGGTGGTACCATGGCTCACTGGCCTTGAGCAAGATTTTCATCCTGATGGAAGTGCCAACGTATTGGCAACATTTTCATTCCAGTTCTGAACAAAACTGAGCCATTTTAAACCTTGCTGTGGAAAGGAACTTTCAGACATTTTTTACTGAGAAAAAATGGAAACACTTATGTTCTAAACGACAGTATCCTCCAGTGTCGAAGAGACTTGCTATACTTCCTTTAGATCCCTAAGAAGTCCCCTAAGAAGACCAGGAGCCCTGGAAGTCTTGAGAACTCTGGCTGAGACCCAACATTTTGGCAGAAGTTAATTGAAACGGACCCATTTCCACAAAACATTTTGGTTTTGACAAACTGGTATTTTCAAACAATATTCTGTTTCCTCAGAATAGTCCCAACTGGCTCTAACAGGGATAATGGCTATTTCAAAGCATGATGAAGTAAGCGGCTGCTTATGAAACCTGTGCATCTTTGATTTCTTTATAAAGTGCAAATCTACTCTGCCTTCTGCTTGACTTCAGACTAGCATAGCTGACTACCCTTCTCTGCAAGATTAAAAAAAAACCAACAGGATTCCAAAGTACAGTTGGATATTTGTCCCAAAATTAGTAGCCTGTTCTGAGAGAGCTAAACATTCATGGAATTCCTACCAGGTAATCTCTGCTTCCTACCGCGCCTCTCCTCTCAATCTGAGCAGAGCCCAGGTTCACCCTAGGCAACTATGCAAAATGGGGATAGTGATTCCATAGGATTTGGTATTCAAAATAGAGCAAAACGCATTTATAGAGCAACTATAAATGTAGCTTTGTTTAACAGTAGCTGTAAAGAAATGGTATGGTAAATGGATGGGTATCTAAAGCTGGGTGGATCAAGGTAATTCATATAGGATTTAAATATTTTGAACAAACACAAACAAATATGAAATACTAGTGGAAGGACTTGATGTCCTCAAGGAGGCTTTAAAGTAGTCTGCCTAGTTGGCTGTTTCAGCAGTAGGGACTCTGGAAACCCTTCAATTTGTCCTAAGATGTGTGTCAGTCTGTCCTGAAGCATGGGCCCTGAAAGCACTAAGGTCTCTGACTGAAACATGGTAGGCTGCACTTGTCATGTAGACTGCAAAGCAGGACAATAGAGGAAGGGCTCCAAGCCTGGGCTCTCAGAACTCCCATGCTTCTCAGCTGCATGCGAGTCTGCTAGGGGGATTACTGAGGATCCTGGAAACCTGAGACAGGCGTATGAGTGTCAAGAAACCAGGCAGATTTCAAAAGCAGCCTTCTTGCAGGGTTTTTTCAATACCCTGAGTGGGCGCATCTAGATGAATGGGAACATGCAACTTCTGTGGCACTGCACACTATATGCAGTGCACATGCAGGTGTTCCCTGTATTGCTAATTTGCAACATGAAGGTTTTTGACACTGAGAGATCCCGATGTCAAAAAACACCCCCCAAAAGTGGGTCAATGCGCATGGTGGCAGAGCACACCTCCCAAAACTGGAGCCTGGCTGGCTGGAGCCATGCTTTGGCTGCTGATCAGGCTCCTTGCTACTGGATCACCATGGCTGCCACTGCAGGCAGCCCCTAGGAACCAGGTAAGGCTGCTGGGGCCAGCCCAGGTGCTGGCTCCAGCCTACCCCAGGGCAACATGCTGCATGCCAGAGCATGTGCATGGCAGGGACAAGGAGCACTGACACATACTGTGCTGCCGCTGTTTGTCCCAGGGGAAATACATGTTCCCACTCATGGAAACATGCCCACTGAGCTCAACTGAAAACAGTAAAAACTGTACTGTTTTTATTCAACACATAAGTACATTTCAGCAACAAATAAGGCTCATTGAAAAAAAAAATCAGATTGATGATTATCTTTCTCCTTCATCTCCTAGTCTCTGTTTCTCTGAGCCTTTCAGAACAGGGTGGGATATAAATCTTACTTACTACTAGTAGTAATTTAATGGCCATTTGGGTAAAGATAACAGAGGATAAAGTAATAAAGTATAGAGAGTGAAGGGCTCCAGGATCCTGTGAGTAAGAAATTCAGAAAACATTAAAAAAAATCTTCCCAAGATCTATAAGCAGTCAGCTTAAAATTTTCTTAAAATAGGTACATTCTTACTCAACAGCTTTGTCCTTGTCATGGCTAAATTTATCTGTTAATTGTATTTGCTGGCAAAACATTTCCCTGCATTTAACTCAGCTTTGTAGCCAATGCTGTTGAGAGATGAATGCTATCCTTTCTTGTGCAACATCTAGAAACTTGTTTCTTTAATTCTACTTGGAGGATGAAGCCATTTTACCTTTGCAAAATCATTGAAGGCAATTAAATTTCATTGAAAGACAGCAGTGTTGCATGGGTACTATTTACAGCATATTTTTTAAACAGACTCTCTGATGATGTGTAAGAGCCGAATGTAATGAGTGGTCCCTAACCTCGTTACAGAGAGAATATAGGAGAGAGAGGGAGGAAGAAAGTTGTGCCTCTGAGGCAAGATAGCTCAGGCCAGAGCTATTGCCCTTGCAGAGCTACAAAAGCTGAACCGCTGGGAGTGGTGGGAAGAGTTCCTGTGGGCTACATACAGTTGGTAAAACTGGATCCCATAACTCGTGACTGTGTAGGGCCAGAGCTGTACCCTGTGGCTTAATTACCCAAAGCAGTCCCACCAGCCAGTAATTAAACCCTTTAGACTATCTGTATGGATGGAATGGATGTTCACAAAGATCACAAAGACAGGATACCATGAGAGCCCCGAAAGGGGAGGGCTTGTGATGCAAGTAAGGAAAGGCACCCTTTGACCAAATTTGGCTGGTGAGTGAATCAGGTAGGAGAGAGCTGATCTCTAAGGACAGCAGGTAGCTCTAGTGCCTCTGAGGAGCCTACCACAGTGAAAAATTAAGTTTCATTCTGATGTCTCTGGTGAAAATTGTAGTTAGAAAAATATTCTCTTCCTTTGTAAATTTGTAATGTAAAGCAAGTTTGATCATGACATATTTGAGATACAGTGGAGGTGGGACCTGTGATTACAGAATTGCTTAGGACTGAATTACATTTCACATATTCCAAAGCAACCCTTGTCTGCATACTGTATATGGCTTAATTAATATAGAATTGAAATTGCTTTGCAGAGATATGATGCTGGGAATTTATTCATTTGGTGCCATAGTTTACTGACATCTGCCAGTATAGTCACTCCTGGCAGAAGCGTTAGAGATACTAACTTACATGATCAGTCCATTAGCAAGTCCTCTGTTCTTCCACTAAAAATAGCCTTAAATGTTTGTGTAAACTATTTTTACTTTAATTATACTGCCAGGGTAATATAAAGGGGCCTTATTTTGAATTGATTCTGGCCCACGCATTTTAGTCCTCACAACTAGCTTTTATAATTTACATGTGCAGGGTCAACTTTGCTGCTTCTCCACTGGGCATTTCCGAATGTTTGGTGGAGCAATATGAGTTCCGGGTTCTCCTATCACTCTCATGCCCTGAGATTGTTAAGTGCTTGTGCACTAAGCTCCTGGGCTTCGTAATGCAGCACAGGGGAGTATTCCTATGTAGATTTTCCAAAACAGGAAGTGATATTTCAAGTAATTACAGATTTATAGTGAATACGTGGCGGATCCTTCTGCATTGTCCTGGCTTTCCTGTCTCAGCCTGAAGGAAGTGGCCAGAGTGATGGGGGAGGAAAGTTACACTTTTCTGACTACATATTACATGACTTAGTGCAAGAGTGATGAAAACACATTCGAGCCCTTGCCAAAATCTCACTAGAAATATTTGACATCTCACCTACTTCAACAAGCAGGAGTTAAAGGTTAAATCACACACAACCCATGCACTTGGGAAAAGGATGTTTATGTCATCACCTTTTTGTGTGTATGTATTAAAATAACAGTGTATCCACAGTCAAATCAGTCCCTAGACTTAGGAAAATTAAATTTCAGCCATATGCAACTATTCATGAATTGTTAGATTCATAAAGAAGATCTATTCAGTATGTTTACATTTTTAGATCTAACTGATGATGTCTTGTTCTGCTCCTTACGGCATGCATATATTTAAACATAGTAGTCAAAGGGAGCCATGCTTGTGAAGGGTGGATATCCTCCTTACTTACCAACGTGTGGACAGTGGTAATCATAAACATTTCTGGCTTTTCTTGCAACAGTATTTCATGGCATCTATATTGCTGCAGGATTATATCATCACCAACCACTGTTTTCTTTTTTGCTCTTTGCTCTTGTATGGTTCCTGGCAGTAGCATTCGCCTTTGGATTTAGTAGTAGCCTGATCTGGACTGATGCTTCATAGGCTTCTGTTGAGTCAAGGAACTACTATCAAGTTAAATGTGCCAACTCTTAAAGAAGGCTCCACATATAGCAGCAGAAATGATACTTGGACCAGGCCTGTCTCTCCTGTACTTGCTAAGTACCAAGTCTACTGCAGATATTTCTACAATGTGCATAGTAATAATGTCTTAGTGAATATATTTCAGGAAGTAGTGATTCTCCTGTCAATTTTTCTTCTCTTTTTTACTGAGAAACTAGAATAAATGCTGGGAAAGAATTTGAGCTTCAACCTGGGTTACAAGATGCCTTTTTCTCTCCTAGACCAATGCCTGCACATTGTCAGAAGTATAACAGGCAGATCTATGCCCTGGGTAGCAGCAGTACATGGGCTGCCAGATGCAGTGGCATGGCCAGGCCATCAGCAGCTATTATATTTGAATGTCCCCTCTCCCCTAAATTGGCACCTGGACCTGCTGCCCCACTCACCTTCCTCTTCTCCCTTAGTTAACATTGCTGCATATTGTATGTTGCTGCAAGTTTCATCTTATAGACCTGGCTGACCTGTCACAAGGAGCTCAAATTGCTATTTGCTGTAAAATAAAGATCAGAAATAAAGACAAATATTAATTCTCTGCTAATCTGTTGTGTGATGGATGCTCCACGTGAGAAATGATGCATCAGTACTTGATAAATTACAGTGCTTGATACTCCACATTAGCCAAGTTCTAACACGAACGTAAGCTCGGTGCTGGCAGGAGAAGAATGCCTTTTGGAAACTTTCCTTTAGCAACAGTTAAATCTGCCAACTGCACCTGCAGAAAACAAAATAAAGTAGAACAATACAGCAATTAGTGCTGTAGTCCAGTCATGTATTCTTTGATTCTGCTGTGGTATTAACCATGGTTCAGTGTTCCAGGAGACTGGAGGTTATCAAAGTTTATTCAGTAGCGTATATATCAGACAATGTACGTTGAAGCCTACAACTTGTGCCAGAAGTCATTATTTATAAAAACGAAAGATTCTGAAAGTTATTTTAGGAGGCTTGGTTATTCTATTTTTAGACAGCCTTTATTTGGTGCCTGTGCAGTGTTCCTCATTTCATTTTAAAATATATGGCATCCTAATAACTCTCCTTCTCTTACGTTTAAGCAATTCTGATTAAAAATGGGCCTGAATCATAAAATTCAGATCCAGAGTCAGATCTACATCTGAATACAAGGAGGGTATTCAGATGACGAAGCTCTCTGGTTCAGGCAGTTTTTCAGACAGGGTGAATCAGGAAGCGTGGTTTCAGATCTGTATCCCAGTCCTTCATTTTTGTCATCATTCCCTATCATTTTGTACTCAACTGGCATGTCCAGATAAGCACTTACATGTTTTTCCCCAGAGACAGATAGCAGTGGTACATAGTTGTCCCCAGAGAGTGCCCGTGCAAGTGCACTCTGGTGTATGGCAAGTTGCCTAGGGCAGGGAAGGGGAGGTTGGGACCAGCAACTGGGCTGACCCCAACAGCCTTACTAGGGTCCTGGGTTTCTCCCAGGTGCTCCCTGGAGATTCAGTAGTGATCCAACAGCAGGGAGCCCGGCCGGCATCTGGAATCAGGCTGAGTGCCCATGCTTGCCCTAGTGCTGCTGCTTTCCCTGCCACAGCAGTGCAGGAAGAAAAAATTTAAGTAATCATTCAATAATTAGAATCCATACATAGAAAATAATAATAAATTTATCATTTTCTATGTATAGATTCTAAATTTTAAAGAGTTGTCTTAAATTCAAAGTGATCTTGGATTTGGGTAAATATGTTAAGAGTAATTCTATGGTATATTTCAGGTGACATTACTAAATCTCTCAAGAAGTTGATGATGTCTGTAGAATACCTTTTAGAGACTTCAAGTTTCATTATAGAATTCTGAATAAAGCTTTATCAAGGGGATCTATATTAAATGCTTAAACTCCATAGGCTAGATAGAGTATAAAACATTAACCAAAATGTTTCCAGGCAAGTTCCCCAAACAGCTGCAGCTATTTAAAAATTGTTGTTTTTTTTTTAAAGTTTTAGTATGTGTGTGTGTGTGTGTGTGTGTGTGTGTGTGTATATATGTATGTATGTGTGTGCATATATATATATGTATAACTTGTCACCTCAGAATGATTTCCTTAACATGCCTCATTGTGACTTCATGATGAGTGTGAATTTTCTTACTTGTATAATGCTGTCTCAATGTGATTCAATAATGTTACTCCTTGTATGTATTAATGCACTCATGAAAATAATGTCTCATGTTAAAACTTGAAGTCCTGGCTTAGAACACCCTGTGCTGCTTTTAAGAAAAACTCTGACTTGACACTTAAGAGCTGCTTTTCATATCCTTGTGACAAAAGTGTGCAGTGACACCTAGTTATTATTCTTACCTCACATGCTCAATACAAGTATTATTTTGATGGGATTCTGGCTGAATTTTCTAAGCATGGTCATCAACTGTTCTATGCCTTGAACTGTGACCTTAAACAACCAGTCTTTTTCCTTCCTCTTGGGACTCATGTGATTGCATTCTCAGCAAATCATTTTTCCTGGATCCCTTTTAGAGTTATTTCCTACATAGGAAAACCATCCTGTTATCTCACTCTAAAAGCTTACTAATGAGTCTTTTCATATTTTTTGTTAAAACAAAAAATTCAAGTGTCTTCCTCTTCATTTTCAATCCGAGAGTCCATTTGTTTTAAAAGCAGTGAGAGAGGATCAGCAGTGCAAGCTTTTCTCACAGAGTAGAAATTTAGTTGTGGAACATGAGATGACAAAAGAGAAAATCAAATTAATTCAGAGAAAAAAAGGAAAAAGCAAAGAATGTGCCACTGGCATTTTTCATTCTAGTTTAAAGAAACCACAGTTTACACAGTCGTCATAGAAAACCATTCCAGTGTTACACATGACAGCCCTCAACAGCGAATTACAGCAAGGAACATTTTTTTTCAAAACAATTCATGTCCCTTTGTTTGTACAAACCATTACACTGTAAGACTTGATATGCTTTCATGCACTCTCATCTTTGCCTCACTCTGAGCAGTGGGCAAAGTGGCATGTACTTTGTAGAGCAAAGTAAACACCATATAAGCCATGGCATGAGTTCGCTGGTTGTAACATTTGTTCTAATAACTGGTAAGAATTTTTGGCCACATTTTTTACCAAAGTTACTTTTATGAATAGTTTATAATAAAATATATAAGTATTATAAGCCTGTTATAAATAGAAGTACTGTGTTTTGTATTCTTGTAAGTCCAGCTTTATATAATTGATAAGCTGTAGGTAAAAGCAATCTATTGACCTGTTGGTCTTTATAACAGTTGATTAATCATTTATTAAAACATATACATTATTACTTTTTAGAAAGTTGCCTATGCATTTATCCTAATTATACAGAATGGCTATTTCTTCTTCATCAAGATTTTCATTAACACGTTTCTAGATAAAGGTGGTTATTCAGGTTAGTCTAAAGTTAAGCAGAAGGCATGGTAGTGTGGCACCTTAGGGCATTTTGACACATGTTCCAGGGGTGGGGGGTGGCAGGTGTGGCTGGTGAACTCAGACTGATGGGGCGGCGGAGCATCCCACAGGAACGGAGGTGGGGGGGAGGTTTGCAGCCAGCTGGAGAGGGGTGGTGGTGTTTGTAGCTGGCCGGGCACTCCAGTCAGTAGCACGGCAGCTGCTAACCCCCCTGCTTCCAACCGGCTCCAGCTCCCTACCCTCCAACCTGCTGCTGGCTAGCTGCAATCCCCCGCTCCCCTGCTCCCATGGGATGCTCTACCACCGTACCAGTCTGAGTCTGAGTTCACCAACAGCGCCTTGCGGGTGGCACTTTAATCACAGTGGCTCTGAGGACCACTCTAATTGAAGCACCCACAGCATCTTGTGTATCAGTGTCCCCATGCTTCAAAATGGCGGTGGGGGTGTTTTAACAATAGCTTGTCAAACGAGCTTTAGTTAAAGCCCCCCTCTGCCCACTTTGAAGCATGGGGTGGTGATATACGAGGCACAAAGGCTGCTGGAATGTGCTAGTAAATGGGATTGAGTCTGTAATTACAGCACATTGGAGCAGCCTCCCCACATGTCTACAGGCACCCTTATAGACTAACTCATTCAGAAAGGTATGAACAGTCTTAGGGCCTTGTTGTTTGGTAATTTTGGGTGGCTCCTAGAGCTCTTAATCCCTGGACCATCTGCACATCAACACTTCAAAGTGCCTTTAAGCACTCATCATATGGCTCAAAGTTATGCCATTCTGGGGTAGAATTACCTCTGATCCTCACTACCCAGCTCCCGTTCCATTAAAGTGTGGCACACCCCCTACAATTGTGCCCAAATTGAAGTCCTCCAGTATCCCAGGATCTCTCATACGCCTTCTGATAAAGCAGGGATAGAAGCCTGTCTTGGCTTACCAGCCCTGTAGTTCCTAGTCCTGCCTCTGCTCACTAGGTTACTAGTGGCAAGTCATAGCTGTGCAGGTGGAGGACAAGTAGAGAAGATTTCTAGTTGAAGGGTGTGACTGCTCCAGACTCCAAGAGAATTATAACACTAGCACTGAATCAACATTTGTGTGAATGATTGTAGCAGAAGTTGTAACAAGTCCCTTAGGCTATAATAAATTGCTATCTGATTAAGTAGGCCATAGCCTAAGAAAGCTCATACCTCTCCAAATGAGTTAATCTATAAGGTTCCACATTGCCCTGACTTCTATGTTTTTAGGTAACTGCTATAATCACACTCACTACATTGGTGGCCATTATACTTTGTATTTCTTTCATGTCTCATTTAAAGTGAATTCAGATACCACACATTCCAGTCTGCTTCACAAATACAAGAATTATAATGTAAGAACATAGGAAGTTCTATATTGGGTCAGACCAGTGGTCCATCTAGCCCTGTATTCTGTCTCCAACAGAACAGAAGCGGATGCTATAGATAGAGGGAGAACATTGAACCAGATCTCTAGATCTGTGTTTAATACCTCCTTGTGATCCAACATTTATTGGTTTATTAAATGCCAGAGGAAATATGTCCAACCATTCTGTTCAATATCCATTAATAGATTTATTATCCATGAATTTATCTCCTCTGTGGCAGTGCACTTGCAGTGCCTGCCACTTTAAGGGCTGAGTCAAGCAGCCAGCAGGTGCTTGATTGCTGCAGCTATTTTAAAACACTGGTTGCCTATATAAGCACAGCAGTTTGCTGTCTGCTACCCAGGTAGAAGCATCACTTGGCTGAAAGGCTGGTAGGAGGTAAGGGAAAGAGCTTATGGGGATGGCAGGTGAGACAGTGTGGACTGCCCCATAGAAACAGGTGGGTGGGCTGGCATGAGACTTGGCCTTAAGCTTGCTCCCTGTTACACTGTCCCTTTTTTAATCCACCTATGTTATCTGTCTCCATCACCTCAGATAGCAATGAATTCCATCAGTTTAATTGCATGTTGTGGTTTGGAAAAAAAAAGTACTATCTTTTGGTAGGTGATGTTTTAAACTAACAATTACAGCTGGTGACCCCTACTAGTGTCAGTATTTTGACTGGGTGACACACAGGTCCCTGTTGACTCAATTCAATAGTTCCCTTTATGATTTTATAAACTTGTATTGTATTCCTTCCCCCCACCCTGCTTTTTCCTTTCTAAACTGAAGAGTCCTAGCCTTTGAAGATTGTGAGCAAATCCTCATAGCAACCTTGTAAGATAGGGGTTTGTATTTTATGCCCAGAGAAAGAAAGTAGTCTGCTCATGGTCACAGGAAAGGTTGGAGGCACAGGAAGAAAAATAATCTAGGATTTAGAGCTGTAGTTCTGTACATCAGTGTATTGCTTTTTCCTAAGCTGTTAGCGGATAATATTAGCTATTGAAAAGTATCTTAGCATAACTATCTCTTTTTAATACAACCTTATCTTTTGGTGTTCAGAGGATCCTGAATCATTTCTACCCTCTGAAGTGCAAAAGCATTAAGCTAAATTCTGGTCTCTGTTATCCTGATTTAAATCCAGAGTTGCTCTGTATATAAATCAGTATACATGGATTGGGATTCTGTATAATATCACCTCCTTAAGTTCTGCTTGTTTTCTATGCTGGTGTCACCTTGAATTAGTTACCTCTCAGACCTGTCTCTCTGTGAGCGGTGGTCGCAATGACACCGGGATTCCTCAAAGTTCACAGAATTCAGTTT
>JAGPOW010002514.1:45861085-45923983 GCA_030014935.1 Caiman crocodilus | reverse complement strand
CAGCACAATTAAACAAGTTTGACAAGAACAGACTCTCATGATCTATTTTGAATTTTTCCTCCTTGTATTTCCTAGAAATACCTGCAGAACAGTTTGTTCAGAACTGTAAAATACATTAAAGAAATTGAGAGAAACTCCCTTAGGACCTAAGAACCATCATAAAACTTACCACCTTCTACTCTAAGTGCAAAGTGTAATACTTCATTCTGTCTTCCCACATAAAAATACCTGAGGGAAGATTCCCTACTAAAAAAAAATACTGCATTGTACACCAATTTGTTCCCTGGAAGAAAAGCTTAGAGCGGGAATGAACTGTATGTGCAAGATGTTGGTCATGTTGCTTAACTCATGACTAAAGGGTGTTCAGTCAGATGCACAGTGGTAAAGCTGATGTCAGAATTTCAATAGAAAATAATTCTCCCACTTGGATACGCGCACACACATGCAGATGCAAAGATAGATGCTAGAATATTTCAGAACCTGAAACTAGATGTAGAGGCTTTAAGGATGTACTGTGGGTAGACCGCCTTTCTAGGCCACACATGCCTCAATTCCTGTCTTTGCTGTGTGTTCATTTTCCTGACAAACTCTTATCAACTATTTGCCTTCAGGATCTTCCTGTGCTCTGTTAATCTCTGTGAGCCCCAGTGTTTAGGGGAATATCCGCAACTCCGTTCCACCCCTACACTGTGGCCTAAGCCTCATAGATGGCATCCTGGGAAGCTAAACTCAGCCCCCTCTCTGTGATCTTTGGCTCCCCAATAAGCCAGTTGAGACCCTGAGCTGCTTTGCTCTGTGGGCATCCCTCACAGTGGGCCCCTGACCCTTTTGACCTGTCTCTGGGTCCTGGCCCCAGCATGGACCGGTCAGGTACCTTGGGTCAGGTCTAAGCTGCTTGCCTCCAAGGTGTTCCTGGCAGAACTCCAATAGAGAGGTGCTTCTCCTCTGCTGGCTGATCTTGAGCTGCCCTCCCCTTGGGGAACTGGGCCTTAAAATGCCCACCCTCATCAAGCATCTGCCACTCCCTGGCCCAGTCCTTAAAGTGGTAGACGCTACCAATCCCCTGCCACAATGTTCTTTTCACCTGTTTGTCTTTTCCTCGTCTGCCTGTTGATGAGCTGTTTCAAAGAATTGAGGTTGCTCCCAAAGAGCCTTTCTCCATTTTGGTCAGTCCTGAGCAAGGGTTTCCCAAATGTTGATGCCTATGTTACACCTCTTCATATTTGCCGTCAAGGTGTCTTTCAAGTGCTTTATTTGCCCTCTGCTACTTCACTGGCCTTCTTTCAGCTGTGAGAAAAAGATTCTCTTTGGAAGGCAGGAGTCACACATGTAAGCACCATGACTTGTCCAGCGAAGTTAGTTTTGGATGATCCTCTATTCCTCAGTGCTGTTGAAATGTGCTTTGGCCAAGACGCTGATGTTTGTGCATCTATCCTCCCAACTAATCCAAAGGATCTTGTGAAGGCACTGGTGGTGGTACTTTTCCAAGCTCTTAAGATGTCTTCTCTATGTGGTCCATGTTTCTGAGCCATACAGCAGAGTTGGAATGACAATAGCTTGATAAAACAAGAGCTTCGTTTCAGCAAGGATGTCATGATTTAAAAAGACTCTCTTACTCGGATGTCCAAAGGCTGCGCTTTCAGATTTCAAGCAGTGTTGTATTTCCACTTCAATGTCTGCCTTTGAAAGATGGCTTCCAAGATGGGTGAAGTGATCCATGTTCTCCAGCAATTCTTCATTGATTTGAAGGGGGTGGGGTGGTTCTCCATTTGGAGAAGGTTGGTAAAGAACTTGCATTTTCCTGATGTTTAGAGTTAGGCCAATACTCTAGTAGACTTATGAGGATACATTAAAAATAGTTTGGAGGTCCATTTCAGATGAGCAATGACACCATGGTCATGCACCTACTGGAGTTCCATTATGGATGTTGTTGTGGTCTTTGTTTTCAACTTGAGTCTGAGGTTGAAGTCTTCCATCCTTCCTATACGCAATTTCAAATCGAGGTGGGAGCTTTCTGTCAACCAGGTGTCTTATGGTGGAGAAGAAGATGCAAAATAAAGTTGGAGCAGTGATGCAACCTTGCTTCACTCTAGTTTTCACCTCAAGTGGTTCTGTTTGATTCCCAGTGCTGAGAACTCTTGCTGACATGTTGTCGTGGAGAAGTCAGAAGACTGATGAACTTGTTTGGCTAGGGTCACTTGACCAGGAGTTGGCAGGGCTGGGATGAAATATAAGTGAGGGCCTGAGCCAGATCTCTCGGTTTGGCCCAGGAGGCTGAAGGGGAAGGAGCACTGTTGCAGGAATGTCGGTGGGAAAGCATGGCTGAAGATAAGCTGGAAGGCCTGGGAGATGTTGAAGTCTTGCTAGCCGAGAGAATAAGACCTTAGGCAAGAAAAGGTATGGTATGCAGCTGGTAGGCTGAGAGTTTGTTGTAGATGGAACGCATATGCTTTTCATTAGAGTGAAATCCTGAGGACTAGGGGCATTGGTCTCTGGGGAGGAGGAGGTCCTGATTTGGGGTGCTTGGGGACCTGGTGTTGGAGATGGATTCTTAATAATGCATCTGAGAGGGGTTAATCCTCTAATAATCTCTCCCAGTAAAAGGGGATGGTCTCCTAATACCTGTAACCCAAATCTGTAGCCTGGCTTTGGATAGCAAATGGACAGGTTTCTCTAATCAACCACGGTTTTGCCAAACATGGTTTTGAGCATCCATGCTTAATATTCTATATGCCATTTTGGCTACCATGGTACACAGTTCTGAGTAACCTCAGTTTTCCGTGGCCACGCATCAGCAAATCTCCTGCCATTTTTCCCATAAGACTTTTGTCTTGCCAGCCACAGGAACTTTCAGAAACCTAACCCCAGCAGTTGGTGAGGGAAACCTGTGATCACAGACTTCAGTCAGAATTGAACAGCATAAAGATGTGTTATTAACAATTAACAGGAACTGATAAACATAGTACCACACACGCATGGAAACCTGTAATGAATGTATGTATGTATGTATGCAAGGAAGCTTACAGAGGGAAAACAAATACCAACAGGGAACAAAAAGGAAATAGAGATCAAATATATCCTGTCTCTCTCCCCCTTATGTAGCAAGAAACCCTTTTGTCTGCCCCCCTCTCAAATGTGAAGCTCTTCGATATGGCAAAAGCCCCTCTTTTAGTATTGCCCCTTTTTTGGGGATGCTTTCTCTTTTCTACCTTTTTCTTCCTTCCTTTCTTTTTCTTTTATTATGTTGTTATCATTTCTATATAAAGTGTATTTATAGTGAAAATATAGCTTGTAGATGCTTTTACAAATATACTTTAAGTTTAAAAGTAAGCTATATCATGTAACAATGTTAGCAAGAGCAGGAATCTGTATGGAGCAGGTCCCTGAATGAATCATGGTTGATTGTGTAACACAGTAGCTAATCTGGATAAGTATGTTAATGAGTGGCAATTAACACTTACAAAATCGAAGACCAAGGAGAAGAAAGAATCAGTAAAGAGCCGGAAATTCCTGGAAACTTCATTGTTAAAAGTACAGAAGCCCCTGTTTGAACTCATCAATACTGGAAATAGACCCTTGGGGCTGAAATACTCCCTGATCAACCACTTCCAGAGCTTTGTTCATCATGACAGTGAATCGATCAAAATTCATCAACGAACTCCTGAGACTGCATGTACATGAGGATGTGACCCCTGGGGCTGACAGCTGCCATCTAGCAGCTACCAGGAGGGACATCCCTCAAGGTCAATGACCCCTAGATTGGGTAAGCCCAAGAACTGGGGAGTCACCAATTCTGCCAGAGAGGGAGAGGCAGCAAAGAATGACAGCCCCCCCCCCCCCCCGAATGGCACCCTCTTTGACCTGACCAGTACACTGCCTGTCCAGCCAGAAGGACCAGCCAGAGACTCCCTTCTGCAGCAATGTCCTACTGAAAGAAGCCTCAACTGGCCATTAACAGTGGACTCCAGCACTTGGGGATAGGTATATGTTGACACCAGCGCTTAGCGTTCAGAGTTAGTTACTGCGCACCTGTGTGTGTGCATGTTTGAGAGGATCAGCACCAAGTTTATGGTCTCACTTTTGCATCCGTCCAGTAAACTAGAATTTTATGATGATCCTGTGAGTTGGTGCTTTGTAGCTAACATTTACTTGCAGTAACATTGCAGCCACAGTTTAACTTCAAGCAAACTCACTCAATACTGGAGTGAGGCACCCTGTTTCACTCTCTCACCTCCCTCCAGGAATTCCTTCCTTACTCAGGGACTCAATTGCTCAAATTAGGGGTGGGGTAATATGTTACCCTCATTTGCTTTCCTTGGACTGTGCTATAGTCTTGGTCATCTGGGCAGGGTTCTGGGTCAGGTGGTACCCAGGGAGTCTTGCTCCACACCTAGAGGAAAACTCTCTTCTGAGCTCCACACCAAGCACCATTGACCCAGACACAGATGGATTCAGGCATCAGCAGTCATAAACCTTACATGAGCAATAATGAACAATTGAACACCCACAGTATCAGACACCAAATGAGCCCAACTCTCTCACTCATGCAGCAATCTCGCAAAATCCCACTTGCACACCAAACCTCAGATTCTAACCCTTTTATATACTCCACATCACACCACTTCTACAAACCAATCAAATACTCTGGGGCTGACTACATCAATCATTTTCCTATCCAATCCATTCAGGAGATGCTCTTGTTGCTCAGAACTGTAGATACATACTTATCACAGAGGGTCATTTATATACTTTTGGCACCAACATTGCTCCTAACTGAACTCTACTGAACATGCTCAAGACTGGAAGAAGGGGTCATGGTTCAGGAGTTCAATGTTTTTAGAGCTCTCCTGACCCAACCTTTACTGAGCACGTGTGACTTTAATTACTTAACTTATGAAAACTTAACTTACAACAAATTGCTAGCTAGTAGACCTGTGCAAAGCAGCAAGTATTTGCTTTGGATCTGGACTTGGCAGATGTGGAGGGACAGTAATTCAATTGAGTGATTTGACTCACTATCCTGATTCAATTCAGCTGATTTGGACTGGGAGATTTGGCACCAATTCAGAGATTTAGCCATGGACTATACAGGCAGCGGTCCTTGATGATGCTGGTCATAGCTGTCTCCAGCTGGTAAGTCTGTTGTGGTGGGTGGAGGGGCAGGTAGATCAATGCCCCTACAGTGAGGGAGGGACTGGGGCTGGGGCTTGGATAAGCTGCCCAGCCAGGATGGGGGGAGGGGGGAGATGGCACAGGACTCGAGGAGGGGGCTCCCACCACTGTGTGCCACCAGTCCAGGGGCTGTTCTTCCAGTGGCTCTCACTGCTGGTCTGGGAGGGCGTGGGAGCAGGCATGTGACCCCAGATCTGCGTGAGTGGGCTGGGCTAGGCTGCGTGGGGTGGGCTGTGGCTCCAGGAGACTAGCCTCAGCTGCTCACTGGCAGACTGTGCTCCATGGGGAGGGTGCAGCCAAGGCTGTGTTCTGGGCAGCTAGCCCCGGCCCCAGCCACAGCCCTGGCTCTGCCCTCCCCTCAGAGCACAGTGGAGCAGGGGCTATTGTGGGGCTGTGGCCACCCTAAAATTCCCCATAGCCTCTCCTGCTGGCCCTCCCCTGATCTGAGTGCACGCACTCACTCCCCTTCCCTGCCACTGCTTACTCAGCTGGGGCAAAGCTGGGGCTTCTCTGGGAGAAGTGGGGAGGCTGGAGCGGCTTCTGCCACTGTGTGCTGCTTGTCTGAAGCAGTGCAGTGGCACTGTCCCGTGTGTCTCTGCCCCAGCGTTCTACCACCCATCTGAAGTGCAACCCAGGCCAGTCCACTCTGTAGATCTGGGGGTGCATGCCTACTCCCTTGCCGGGGAGAGCCACTGGAGGAGTGAGAGCCACCAGAAGAGCATCTCCTGGACCAGCAGCATGCAGTGGGAGCACAGTGGTGGGAGCCCTCCTCCCCAAATCCTGCATCTTCCTGCCGTGGCTGGGCAGCTTGTCCCAGCCCCAGCCACAATCCCTCCTTCACTGTGGGGGCTTTGATCTGCCCTCCCCATGGCTGAATCTCTGAATTAATTTGGAGGCTTCAGAAATGATTCAAACCTTTTAATGGGTCGCCTGATTCTCCTCTGCTGCATCTCCTCTGAATCGAATTGGCTACTGAAGCTTCGCACAACCCTACTAGCTAGGCCAGGGACACTACAGCTGGTGACCTAACCTAGGGATGTTGGAGGACCCCAGGGAACATACCTAGGTGGAAGAAGAAACCCACCTAGAATTGACCAGAGCAGCTGGTTGAGCTGCAGGAGGCTGAGGCTGATGGGAGCCCCTTTACAGACTGTGAATTCAGGTGGTCTGGGTCTAGCTTTTCTGGGCTCTTAAAGGTGCGGAATCTAGATGATGGCTGGTGTAGCAAGTTACATTCTTCAGGGGTGTCTGCAAACCTCCTGGAGACTAAAAATTATAGTTTCTTTTTACCCTGCTCACTCTCTAGGGCTAGTCACCCCTTCAGTTGTCTGCCATGTCTTTCTGCATTTTATGCTTATAAACAGGAGGCTGCCCAAGGGCATCCCATACCTGATCTCCTTTTAACGATGACCAATTCCTATTGTCCTTGCCCTAATGACCACCAGGTGCCTGCAGTCACTGCCTGCATGGCTCCTTTCTATGTCTATACCACACCCCAAGCCTCAGAGGTGTTATCACTCTCAGCTGAGAGAATATATGGGGAGACCAACTCTTTCTCTGGGCTCTTAGACCCCTAGGCACTCAGCTTTTCTCTCTCTCTCGGCCCTTGCATCTTCTAATCCCACTCCCAGTCCCTTTGGGCTCATACATACTCTGATCCCCTTCTCTCTCTGGGTCCCTTCAAGTGCTTTTATGTCGGGGTGTGCTCTCCGAGCCTTCCTTCTCCTTAATGCTACAGAATTCTGAACCCCCTGACCTGGCTCAAACTTGACCCTCTTGGGCTACCACGTTCTGGCATGGCCTGGCTGTGGCCCCTTTTGGACCTTTTAGCCCTTCCTGAGCCTTGGCCTCATCTCAGGCTAGTTGAGAGCTCAGGATCCCCTTGGCTTACTTGCCCCTGTGGGCTCTGTCTTTGGCTGTGGCCCCTCCTGGGCCCTGGCCCTGCTTCAGGCCAGCTGAGATTTAAGGCTCCCCTTGGCCCAACTTGCCCTCCTGGACTCTGTCTCCAGCAGTGGCCCTCCTGGCCCTGCAATCTTCTCTGGTTCCAGTCCTAAATCCATGCTCGCTTGCCTCCTGCACAACTCTGTCTTTGCGCCAGTGCTAGTCCCCTGTTCCTCAGGGTTGCTTATCCCAGCATGTCAAGAGCCCAGCTGCTGTCCTGTTGCCTGGAGCTCCTTCCTTTTGTGGCTCTCAAGGCCAGGCTACTGGAAGTTTCACTTTCCACACTGGCAGTCAGGAGCAAAAGTCATCTTGCTAGCCTTCCTGACCTATTGCTGGCTCAACTAAAAAGCTTCGCTGACCTACTGCTGGCTCAACTCAGGGCCTAGCCTTATACCCTGTCTAAGCCCAGCCCCTTCCTTGGACTGTCCACATTTGCAGCCTGTCTGCCTAATGGTGTTCTTTCAGCAGCCTCCAGGATCTTGCTGTCTGTTCTGTTCATAGTCTGGATTTATCTCCCAGCTAAACCCAGTCCTTCTTGGCTTCTAAGATTTTACTGCCTGTTCCACCCAGTGTCTTCCAGCTAAGCCCAGCCAATTCCCTGTCTGGTGAGGCTCTTCTTATCCCTCTCACCACTTGTAGGCTGCTGTGGGGGGTCAGGATCAGATGCACTAAGTGCACTGCCACAGCTGGCTATAGGACTGGGACTGTGGGTCCACTAGATTGGCCAACTGATTAACAGATTGAGATGGAGACTATGGACCAAGGGCCCCACAGAAGGTTAATTGGCAACACCTGTGGGACATAGGCATGGAGGTTGGGGATGCAAAACAGACCCCTAAGGTCCTGTGTTGCCAGTGCATTAATTGGTGGTGAGATAGCAATTTTCTGGGAGACTGGGCAGCTTCCTGTTCTTCAGCGTACAATATGAACAAGGTGCGGTAGGAAAGCAGGCAGAGGAATGACCAGGAGTCTCAGGGAGAGCAGGCACTAGACAGCCGCCAAAGGGTGGGCACTACTGTGAATCCTGGAATCTAGGCCAGTTACAGCCAGGTAGAGACAGTACACTTTTACTAGTATAAATGATTGGAAACCAGTCTATACCTGTAACAGAACACAGGTTCAGCACATACAGACTGGTGTTTGGGTGGCTGTTCCAAAAACATCACTCCTCTGATGGTTAGAAACCATCTTTTGATCTCTCAGGCCAATTTGTTTTTTCATTGTTTCTTCTTCTTCCCCTATTAGTTACTTAAGATAAGGAGCATTCTTCCTCCCTGGTATTTACTGCCTTTCATGTAGCCCTTCTCTGCCTTCAACTTATAATTCTAAACAAGTCAGATTTTTCTAGTTTACCTTTACAAGACTCTCCATTGCTCTGAACATCCAAGTATCCCTTCAGTAGCATGTGCTCCAGTTTAAAATGAGCTTTCTTAAACTTGGTTAATAGGATTATATGCATTATTTCAGATTAAATGTTACCAGGAACTTGAACAGTGACATGAACCCTTGCTTACCTGGAAATACTTAGATGCATGCATCCTAGGACTGCATTTCTCTTTATCATGGCATCATCATATTGGTAGCTTATAATCATTCTGTGGTTAACAGTATGCCGATTCATGGTCACTCCACCACCTCTGTCATTCTAACAAATGAGTCTCCAAATTTTAACAAAATGTTTGCTTAATTTCTAAATTCATGACTTGAACTTTGTATTATATCCCACCTCATTTCTGTTGTTCCAGTCTTCAAGATAGGATATTCCAGGCTCTCCCTGTGTTGATTACATCACCTTTGTGTCATTTCATTTAGCTAGGGTTGCCAGCTGCCAATAAATGTATTGACTGTGAAGGAAAAAAAAAAAGGCTAAAAGTCAGTAAAAACACTAAGCAGCCACAGGTACATTGAGGTTCTGACAGACAGCACTCAGCAGTGCCACCTGGTGTCTGCGCAGGAGTGCAGTGCCCTGCAGGGACTCTTCTCTCAGCCACGTGCTGCTGTTGGTACTACTGCATCTTCAGCTGGCTGTAATACTGCTGGGTTCCAGATTGGCTTTTCTGGGGATCCATGCTGGGACAAAGGGATCAAGGCTGGCAGGGGTAAATATGAGGGGTTGGCTGGGGTGTGGTGGGGTGCAGCGTGGTATAGTTGGGGGTATCAGGGAGTGAGATGTAAACTGGCAACCCCGAGGGGGGCATATAATGTAAAACCATTGCCAGACCAATACTTTTTTTAATGAAAATATTTTACTGACATCCAAACTAGTTGGTGTTAAACACAGAAACCCAAACTTTCTAACTGGGATCTGGCAGCAGAGCAGAAGCGTGCCTCATAGAGTTGCATTATATAAAAGATATACCAGTATAAACATGTCATTAAAACAGTTTGGCTGTGAGTAAAAAGCTTGTAGATTGTCAGTATTTCTTTTTCTTGGGTTGGCAACCATGCATTGAGTATAGTACTCCATTTAGGGTAAATGACACTGTTGACTTTAAGATTGACCCTTGAGAAGTTTACACCTCTAATCTGATAGTTCTTCTGATAGGTCTCTCTTCTAGCCATTTTCTTATCCATAATTCTTGTATCAATCTCCATCTTCAACTGTACTATTAATTTCTTATATGGCAGTGTATCAAATACTTTAGTTCAGATGGATTAAATCTACCACATTCTTCTTGGCTAGCAAGTTAGCTATTTTATGGGAGAAAAGTTTCAGATTAATCTGACTTGATCTGTTTCTAGTAAACCGCTTGTTGAATGTTGTCTTGTCTTCTATTTACTTCTGGGTTTTAAACTTTTTTCCTTTCTTTGAAAAAATGTTATAACACCTTATGTCCTTTTTTGATTGAATATGGGCATTCTACTTATGTAAGACATGATGTCACTGGTAGGTGTTGCAAGGCTTTGGCCTTCTCTTGCCTGGGTGCCTTGCCCCCAAGCGATGTCAGGGTAAGGCTTAAGCTCGGGTGTCATGACTTCGAAGTTTTTTGTTGAAGGCAGTTCCCTTCAGGTGGCCCCCAAGGATGCAGATGCCTCAATCCCTATTCTTTCTTTGCAGGGCTCCAAACCTCCCCTTTGCCCCTCCCTTATCGCTTCCACAGCCCAGATGAACACTACGTTCTACAGGCCTCCCCTTGGATGATTTTTCCTCTTTGCCCAGCTCACCCACTTAGGAATAGTTTAGGCCTTCCTGGTCAGTTCATCCTTCACTGTAGCTGGTTCCTTGACTTCAGGCCAGCTAGAGCATATAAGCTTGCCCTGTCATTGAGGTAGTTAGGGCTTCTGATGAACTCAACTGAAACCATCATTCAGACCTCTGCTGAAGGGCCCCCGGGATCTCGTCTCCCAGTGCCCCTTTTATAGTTCAAAGAAATAAAGAAAACTGAAGAAAAGGATGAGAGACCCACTTGTCCCTGTGCCCTGGGTGACTATGGGAGCAGGCCCCTGTCCTGTGCCCCACTCTGGTCCAGCTCCTCAGTTTGGCCAGCTTGGGCCCCCAGCTGACCTGGAGTCACTCCCCATCTTCCCTGTCTTGGAAGGGTGCGTGGCTCCCATGCCTCCTCATCGTGCCCCTCGTGTGGGGTAACTGCTCCCTGCTGGTGCCTCCCGCCACCATACCTCAATTATCTGAAGAGGCTGTGGTGTCGTTCCTAGGAGATGCCTGTCTCCCCTAGTTAGAGTTTCCTCCCTGCTGTGTCGGAGCCCCCTGCTCTCCCTGTCTTGCCTTTAGCTGGGCAATCTTCCTCCTTGCTTCTGGTGTCTCCAGGTCAGCATCATCTTCTCCTGCCTCTGTTGTCTCTGGGTCAGCATCCTTTTCTCCTGCTGCCAGCATCTCCCCAGCTGTTTTCCCAGCTGCTATTTGAGCAGCCCATTTGCAGGTTTTTGAAGGCTGCACCCATGTCCCTTGCTGATCTGCAGCTGTAGGCAGATCTGGAACCACAGGGCTGACGTCTGCAATTCCTCCCAGGTGCTGCTCATCAGGATCCCTGTGGTAAGTACGGGGCACATGGGGTGGGGGTCCAGAAATCCTTAGAGGGGCTTTCACTGCCCCTCTCACACATGGATTCAGAAAGTAATCTTTTGCTTTGGAGAGTGGCCAGTATGTGATTGGAATCAAAATTCAGACTCTCAATATACTCAATACATATAAGCCACTCCTCACAGAGATGGCCTGTTCATGTACTTCCAATGGAACAACATCTGGCATTATATGTTGGTGACTTCAGTTCTCTTTACACTTTATGGAAATATTCCACAAACTATGAAAATGGCATTCAACAGATGGACTGCATTACATCTAATGGACATGAGTTCATCCATGGTGAAAAATTTAAGAGCATTATTCTATTTAGCACAATGGAAACAATCTTGTAGTCCTGACCTCTGTTTTATCTCAATAGATGATAACAATACCTCTTTACTGGCTGCAGAAGAAATACTTAATATTTTTCTTAATAGCCAGCATTGTCCTATTATAACTGAAATTAGAATTACTATCCTGGTTACTAATAGCCATCCCCTCTCATGCTGGAATACTGATCAAGATGATTGAACAGCCTTATGTAATATTTTACAAACTAATGTCAATCGGATTCTGATAATCCCCCCAAATATTTTATATTTATCAAATTAGTTTTCTTTGTGGTTGATATAGTTATCCCGGAGATTAGTGGGGAATCATTATTGATTATTCTAATTGATTACACTAATTATACTTGGAGCATAAATTTTGGAGTCCACCTAAACTGTAATCTCATCAGTAGGCATCCTTTACAAATAGTTAAGAATAAACTTACCACATGTAATAACATCATCTCAAAATTGGATGGTATGAGTTGGAGAAGTGATGCTGAAGTTCTTGGAACATTAGCGCTGGCCCTTATTTATTCAGTGCCTGAGTATTGTGCCCCAGTTTGGGGCAAGAGTGCCCAAATCAGCCTGATTGACTCTCAGCTGAATGAAACAGTAATACTCATAACAGGTATTTGCAGATCCTCTCTTGTTTCTTGACTGTCTGTTCTATCTCATATTCCCTTCTTCTAATCTTCAAAGTAAAAAAGCTACTTCAAGTCTACCAAAACTGCTTATATTCAATTCACTACCATTTTTTGAGGAACTTAATGAACCCCCTAGGCCAAGGCTTAAATTGAGAAGGCTGTTTTGGACTATGGGGAAAAACCTGGATGACAAACTTTTACATCAAGGAAAAATAGATCCAGCAATGGAACTCATTTGACATAATACATTTCTTATCACGGACCACACACCTAAATCTCCTGGCTTTACTTTACCAAGGTGGAGCTGGAAAACACTGAACAGGGTTTGTAATGGACAAGGTGGGTGTAACTATAAACTACACAAATGGAATTGTATGCGAGTGTGGTGAGGTCCAAGCTATAGGACGTGTTGGGGAGGAATAGCCTGTGTATCATTTTAACGGTTGCACTGAAGACCTGCACCAGGCTACTGATGATACCTTGCAATGGATATCAAATCTGTCACTAAAGTGCTGTTATCTAAAGGTTGTTTATAGCTTGTTCTGTCATTCAATTGCTGTATTCTATGCAAATAAACTTTTATTTATTCATTTAGTTATGTTCAACCAAGTGAGTCCTGCTATCTGGTGTCAAAAGTTATTTTAAATTTTTCTAGCCATCTCAAAAGTTCTTGAAAGTCACATAAATTTTGCATACTAAATGTTTGATTTAGGAAGTTTTGTGCTGTGCTGTGGTGTGCTAGTAGTGCAATACTTTCTAGTGCAATGCTCAGGCGAGTTTGGCTTTGTTTAGGTTTGCAGGTGTCTGCATAGCAGAACCAAGAGTATGAGACCAAATGAGTGAGGATTAAACACCACAGACTGAGTGGACAGGGAGGCTGAGGATGGTGCTTCAGATTTTCCCTTTGCTACATTTTGAATAGATTCCACTAATGATTTTATTTGGGACTGAAACTGTACTGCTTTTTGATTCCACTAGATGGTACCATAGTCTTTGTAAACCTTTGACAGTAACAGTTCATGCTGTAATTTTAGTTGAGTTGTGCACTCTCTCTAATAAAAATGTAATAAATAAATAATGTCTTGGACCCTGAAGAGTAAGTGTTTTGGGGAACAAATGGGCATATGAAGTTTATTGCACAGTAGACTAATTAGCTGGACAGTAAATGTCTCAGTGTCCACATGTACACCCCTATTAGGCTGGAGTAAACTAACTTATCCTGCAGCAGGATAGTACTTGTAAATACAAATATTATCCTGCTGTGGAGTTTTTACTCCACAGCAGTGCAAGTGTAGAGGCTGCCAGGCTGGCTGTGTCATGAGGGCACTTCAGTGCAGGAGGTGCCTGCTGGTTAGCCCCATGTTGAAGCACTCTTGTGCCCCAGCTAGCCCTTTTGCAGCATGCTGAAGCAGCCACAGGCTAGCAGGCTCACCCCATGGGCACCCTGCCAGAAGGGCTGCTGTGACCCAGTTCAGTGTGCTGTGATCCCAGGTACACATGAAGACATGGTGCTCAGGAGCAACGAGATCTGGAGTTTATTGATGTCTACATTTGTCTATTAAATGTACATGCCCAGTGAAGAAGAAATGCAAAACTCTAGAATTCTTGGTTCAGAGATGATACCTTTTATTAAACCAATTAAGAAATTGCAAAAAATATTATCTTTTTCTGAAGCTTCCAGGCATGCGTGCACACTTGTGCACACACTTGCGCACACTTCCTCAGGCTCAGGGTAAATTAAAGATGGGAAAAAGGCTCCTTAGGTAGAAAATAAACATAATTTTTGTGCAGAGGAAGCTGAAGGTGAAAGTCTGTTCCTCTGTGGGTGTTCCTGTGAGTTACTCTTTGATGTGCAGATAAGGCAGGATTCCTTCCCTGGAGGTGTCAGATGACTGAAAGGCAGGTAGGTGTAGAAATCTTTCTTGTTGTTCAGCAATGAAGTCTAAAGCCAAAATTGTCTAAAATTTGGCCTCTTTCATGTTTCAGGGATATATTTGGTAGCCGTGTTGGGAGATAAATTATCTTTTTTTGCAAGCTTTCAATGGGGATTTTTTACCATCATTTTCCTGTGTGCAAAAATGAAGTTTATTTTCTACCCATGGGAACTTTTTACCATCTTTAATTTTCCCTGAGCCCGAGGAAAGGTGTGTGTGTTCCTGAAAGCTTGCAGAAAAAGATAATATTTTTGTGATTATTTTTTTAGTTGGTCTAATAAAAGTTATAACTGAACCGAGTATTTTCAAGTTTTATATTTCTCTTTCTCAGATCGTCATGGCTACCAAAGACATGCCCAGTGGGTATTTTGAATTAATTATATACCAACCCCTGAAGACTTGACATATGTTTATATTATGCTCTGAGTATAAAATCCTATTAAATTCAGTGAGAGTTGGCCACTGGGGCTGCGTGAAATTTTGCTGGCTGTTTTGTTTCGACACTGTTTTGACTTGCTTTGAACTTGAAACAGCAAAATCAAAATGAAATGAAAGGCTTCAAAACAGCCTTGAAACAAAATGAGGTTGGTCGAAACAATTCAAATGTTTTTAAATGTTTCAAGTTTTGAAGGTGGTCTTGCTTGCAGCTAAAGAGAAACTAAGGAGAGGGAGGGGGAAGAGCAGGAAAAGTCTGCTCTCATGTTGACTGTGTAGCTGGCTAGCGACTGTCATCCTTTCTTGAGGTCCCTTCCACTCCCAGGGCTCTGGAGGAGGGGTGGAAAAACAGCATACAAAGCATTGTTTGCTCTGAGCTTTCTCTGTGTCTTCACACTTACAAGTGACACAAGCTTTGCTCTGAACAGTTTGAGATGCAGTTTTCCAGAAAACCCTACACCTATCTCCTTGAAAGCTGGCAGGCTTTGTGGCCTCAGCAGGGGCCACTATCCCTGAAGTTTTCACCCCTCTGTGCCTGTAATGCATGCACGTGACATGAGTTTGCTTTCAAGACTTCAAGGTCCAGTTTCCCGGAAATCCCTACACCTATCTCCCTGAACCTTGACAGGCTTTGTGGACCCAGAAGGCAATACCATCCCTGCAAGTGTCCTCCACATCAGGAAAGAAGTGACTAAGTTATAGGCAGTTTCATGCTTCCCCATTATAACCTATGAGCAAAATGTCAAAACAGTGTGGAAACAGTGAAACCGTTTCGATGAGATGAAAAGAAACAGTGGTTTTGACATGAAACTAAACACTGTCATTGTGAAATGGAAGGTGAAATGATACAGTGTTGTTTCGCACAGCCCTACTGGCCACTAACTTCGGTCAGGCCAAGATCTCACCCAATGACTAGTTCCATTGAAATGGGTGGGGCCGCTGTCAATATATGAAATTAAGCACATGCAGATGTTTGCAGGTTTAAACCCAAATATTGATCTGTCTTTCTGAAGCTTTAAATCAAACAAAGCAGCGATAAACTTTATCCATAACTAAAAGCTTCTGTTCCTCTGAGGACAAAGATGGGAACTCCCCAAAAGCACACATCACTATTATACAAACACAACTCTTAGGACACTGAAAAAGCTAAACGTTGTCTTGTTCATGATAACACATCTTTCTGACTGGTGCTTGCTGATAATACTACATTTGCTAGTGAAGAATGGTTGCCTAAGAAAACACATGTGGAAAGAGCTTGTGATTGTGGAATGAGAAATGGGAATTACTGAAATGCTCAAGTTGCAGAATTTACCGTGATCCCATTGTTTGGTCTTCTGGGTTTGATCCTTGTAAGCAGTTTTATGAATGAAACTGTATGCACACAAAAAGTAAGTCTAGTTGCACAATCAGTCTGGAATAGTCAACTGATCCAGGAGAAGTGGTTCAATAAGCTTCCATGCTAGAAATTTGGGAGAAGGGTGAACCTGAATGGAATTTGATCCACTATTGCGATTAGTTGGGATTGGCATAATAACCTTAATGAATTTGGGCATATGTAATGTTCCTTTTTCAAAACAACCTGCTTCCAAATACTTTTCCTTACCTTATTAGGAGCTAAAGTCTCTGCCATGTTTCTTATTTTAAAATCAATATAGTTTTGAGTTTGATGCATAATATAGGAAGTACTTCTTTTAGGATTACATAAAAAAATGACTAGACACAGAGACCGAATACATGCACTGTGTAGATAGATTAAATGAGGGAAATAGCATCCTGAAATACTTTTTTTTTCTTGTTTGATAACATTACTTATCAGCCTTCAATCAATACCTCTCTCTTTCTTCATACAATTTCCCAATGCTTTTGCAATCTGAACTTCACAAATATGACTTTTTCATAATAGCATTTATTTTAAAATATAATGTGTTCCTCTACCAGTAGCGTATACTGCACTTTGTTTTACACCACCTGCTAGCTAAATGTTAGTTTTTTTGTTTCTTCTGAAAAGAGGCAAAACGTAGGTTCTACATAAATACTCCAGATAACTACCCAGTGTTCTCCCATTCAAACAGAATTCAAACATGCTTGGAGGGTTTGTGCCTACATCAATCGCCTTGAATAGAAGTAGGATCAGTTCCTAATTATCTGTATGAGACATGCTTGTACAGTTTCCCTGCCATGTTCAGACTGTCCAAAGACTTTTCTTCACAGTTTGTCTCTTCACTGTCTAAAATTAATAATGACCATGTTGATCTGTTGAAAAAATATGTGTTGCCTTTCTTTGTTACACATTCTTGTCTGTTGATTGGATTTAAATTATGTTAGAGTGGGACTATAGTTCATTCTGGATACACAGTGCTTATCAAAATGGAGCATCCAGGCACTACTGTAATACCTGTAATAAGTTAATAAAATAGATGTTGTAAAGAATATTTGGGAAAGAAAGGACATGAAACTGTGAGCAGAATTGGACTGTGTGGCTACAGAGCAACAGTTTTGGAGGCAGTGGGGAGAAATACTGTCCATCCCTATACAATTCAGTCAGCCCCAATAGTGAGTTGTAGAGTTTAACAATGTGAGTTTATTTGGGTATGAATAGGAGTCATTCTAAGGCACTGAGAGTCTAAGGCCCTGGCAGATGTTATACTTAGATGTGATTAACCAGTTAATCACATCTTCAGTAGTAACCTGTCAGCAAATTCATGTAATTAATGGAGTGATAAGAGATAAATAAACCATAGAATGATTACACAATGTATGCACGGTAATTTTATGGATGGTTCCCATCATGCTTTACTTTATCATGTTGTCAGTGCGCTCCTGGGCTGGGAGCATGAAGCAGCTGACTGGTGCTCCTAGCTGCAGGTGCACTGGCTACCCACGTGGCTTGCTGATTGCCAGTGCAGGGGGAGCCTAAGCCATTCAATGAGCTAAGCCATTTTAGCCTATTGTAGAGCTTGGGATTGAACTTTGGCTTCTACCCAGAGTTTAAAAACCCATGATGCTGCATCTTCACTGCTGTTATAACTCAAGTTAAGTAAGTCATGATGATTTTTGGTGGTGTAGAGAGAGTCTGAGTTGTAGTGAGACTTGATGTAACAAGCAGTATTTCTGCATTTTCCATCATTAATTTATGGAAGACCGGACTTAGCGACTTTACCTCTGTTACAGGCTTCTGGGACAAGTGGGGATTCCATACATGTATCTAAACTCCATCTGTACTCCTTCCTATGTTGCCATGTAACCATCTATACTCGATTGTGGCAGAAGATGGACATGCCATTACATGTCTTGCCTAATTTATTGGGACTGGGTAAAAAACAAACTGGATATACATAACCAGGAAAAAATTATAGATAGCCATATGTAACCATATTTTTTGTGATTAAATGTAACTATCTTAAAATAACATATTACCAGAAATTTACATTGTTTTTATGATTAACAATTTACAAGGCTAGAAAAGGTAAAATTTCTTTTACATGGGAAAAATTGCCAGTAACGTCATTTCAGTTTCATGGGAAAATAATCTTGTATTTAAGCCTGTTTGCTCTGCCTTGACATTTACAAGATGCACTTTATCTCTGTCTGATTTTAGCAGGAATTATATATGAAAAACAGACTCTTGCCAATGATTTAAGTTGTTTCTGGAGTATCTTTGTTTAGATATAGAGCTGTTTTAAAAAGATGATGTTTGAAATTTTGCAGAACAAATTAATGTTTTATCAAACGTATCTTGTTCATATAGATCTTAGTAAATAATTTTTTCATGTAGTATTTCTGGTAGGGAACCGGAGGAGTGGTCAACCCCTGGATCCTAGCAGGCTGGGGACAAAAGGGTTATGGAATGCTTTTTCCCCTTTTTCTAGTTTTCCTGTTCAAGAAGAGTCTGAAGGCAATATAACAAATACACGCTTCACTTACAAACTGCAGTACAGAGATTCACGTTGGTGTACACAATGTAGGCACGCTCCGTAAAGTTACGCTGTGAAGCACATAAATGCTTTGTTTGCACATCTGCGCCAGCAGTTCCCCTTATAACAACTCCAAAACCAAAAACCGTAGGGAACTTGGGAGCTCTTCAGGCATCCAACTGATGCAATTATCCGAGATGGGGGCGTCTGGGGAGAAAGGGAGCCGTGGGTGCAGGACCTCCGGTGGGGGTGATCAAGCATCGCCGATGTTGTGTGGGTCCTGCTTTCTTTTCCACGGGCTTTGCTTTTATCCTGCCCTAATAGCCAATGGGATTGGATTTTTTTTCACGCGCTTAACGAGTTGCGTGAGCCAGGGATTTTGCTGTATGAATTCTTCGCATGGCTATTAGGTTGCATCCGCTGTTTCCCCACGCCATGAGCACAGCTTACTGGCGTTTGGTCATCTTTTATCTACCACAGTATTCAGCTTCTTTATATTACTGAAAATGATCTGTGTTGAAAAGAAGTATTTGCTTAATCAGTCTGTTGATTAGAATGGCACATGATATATTAAATTTACGTTGCCCCAGTTAAGATGCTGAAAAGATGTATAATAGTGTCTAATTTATTTTGTATTATGATTCTTTAACTTATCTGATCCAACTCACACCTGCAGCTCAGATCCATCCTCTACATCCAGTTTCTGTGTTGTCCAGTTAAGCATCAGGTCCCAGCATTGTAAAGTCCTCCAGAGTGGGAGGATGTTCTTTCCATGGGAATCTGCTAGCCTCAACTACAAGAGGGTCTATTGCTGTTGCCCCAAAATGGGCAATGTTTGTCAGGAACAGATATGATGAGGGCAAGCAAAGCATGCTCTGATTCAGCAGAGTTCCTATGCACAACTTATCCATGTCACAACCCTGCTTGGAAACTCCCAAGATTGATGTTTGTGCCTGCTTGGATGCTAGATGAATCTGAGCAGACTGAAGTGCTGTCTCTTTACTTGGCATCTCATTACATTTTGCGCACAGACTGTCTGTGTGTTATCCCTTTACAGAAATGTACATTTAAATCTAGCTGCCCAGGACCACCATTTGGGTGCTTGTGGTTAAGTTCATGACCCAACAAAGTCCAGCCCCTCTAGGATGGAAAGTGATAGTAACGGTGTTGTTACTCATCACCTTGGGATAGAAGGTGAAGAAGAGATTTGTCTCAACCTGAAATTAGAGAGAAACAAAATAAAATTGTTGTACTTGGAATCTTGCCAGAAATTGGTACCAAGTCCCCGGTCCTTCTTTCTCACAGGTTCAGTGTATACGTGTTGCACAGAAATAAAGCTTCATGTCAGCAGTTACTGGTGGGACAAGGAATTGAAAAAAGACTTGAAATGACGTCGGATACAGCTTCCTTATTCATCTCAGCTGTTTTCAGATTTTGCAATGTAGTCTAACTGGACTAAGCACAGCAAGTTGTTAGTCACGTAAATCAAAAAATATTCATTTTTTTTCTTCTTTTAAAGGCTTTCTAGTTGTGGCAGATGGATTTTGAATTTAAGATAGTATGGAAAAGTTAAGAACTTTAATCAGTAAGAGAAGTGCCTGTGATCAAAAAAGTTTGAGCCTTGATCAGGATCTAAAATGACCAAATTTCAGCCATGACAGGTTGTTAACAAACCTGTTTGGCCTAACATTAGTTATCAGTCAACTATCTTGTTTCTATAGGCAGACATGTTCTTTGGGTAAATCTGATATCTTTTATTCTGTTTCTATAAACACTTGCTCTGTTTCTATAAATGTTTGCTCAATGGTGCAATAATTTAGTGGTTTGTCATGCACCTATTCATTTAAACTCTTCCTGGACTTGTTAATGTTTATGGAACCATTCACTTTCAACTGGCTTATAAATTTATTTTCTGGTCTCCCCAAAAGATAAAACTTGAGAAAAATTTCATTTGGTTCTAAAGATTTATATTTGTTTAGTTAGAACTTTTGCTCTCTTGACCTTCAAATGATCCGTGAAAATGAAATGCTTACCTTGATGGTCACATTTTCCCATTGTGAATAATGTAGAAAAAAAATGAATATGTTAGTTAATTATCCTCTTCAGTGTCAAGTGTCTCTCACCTCCTTTCCCATCCAGAATTGACTTTATTTCATGACCACGAAAGGTGGAAAAAGTAAAACTAGTTTAGTTTAAATACTAGATATTTATACTAGTTACTACAATACTAGATAAAATGGACAGTTTGAATATAGTATATCTCTTTATTATAAGGCAAACATTTATTGTCAATAAATTTACAGAGGATACTTATATGAGTTACCACAAGTCCTCATAGCAACTGCTATTGTAAGTCTGCTTCATCCACTGATCTCAATTGCTTGTAAGTTTGTCAGGCTTTTAACTTTTCAGAGGGAAATCTGATCTCTGTCTCAAGTTGAATAATTTTGAAAGTTCTAATGAAAAGATCTCTAGGGCTAAAGACAGAAGTTGCACGTAAACCAGTTTAAGTGATAAGAAACTGGTTTAAACCTGTAACAGAACAGATGTTCAGTGCACATAAACTAGTTTCAAAATGGCCACAACTGGTTTAAGATAAACTTGGTTCAGTGTAGTATCAGACTTAACTGATTGATGTTAAATCTGTTTATGGAACTTCTGACCCAGATCCCTTCCTAGTTTAAGTTAAATCGAAGTCTCTCAGCATCCCAGCATGCTTTTTCCATCCCTTGGTTTGGCTGTCCCTGCCCCTCTGCATTTTAGCAAGAGATGGGGTGGTGTTTGTGGCCAGACGCTAGCCATCATGGCTCCCTGAGGCAAAGTGGGCAGGGAAGGGGTTTATCCATCAGGGGATCCTGGCCAGCGGTGAACAGCAGAGGCAGTGGCTGGGGTTGGAAGACCCCGGCTGTGGTCCCCCAGTGGGAGAGGGGACAGAGAGGGAAATAAATCCCTTCCTGCCCCTTTCACCTTAGGGCACCATGCCAGCTGGTGTCTGGCCATGCCCCACTCCAGAGCAGGGAGGGATCCTGACAGGGGCTGCTGTGCCCTGGCCAGGCAGACCCTGACTGGGGTCTTGGGGGGAGAGAGGGAGGGAGATGGGAGTAAAGCACCTCCTCTCCCTATCCTCTTTGCCTTAGGGGGGCATACCAGGCTCGCATCAGGCTAGAGGCCAGGATCTGGTCCCACTCTTTCACCTTCCTCCCCAAATCCTGACATGGGCTGCTTCCCCCCCTTCCCCTGCAGGCACACCCCAGCTGGGGTCCCTGCAGGCCAGGGTTGGGTTTTAAACCCCTTCCCAATCATGCTCCGGCCTACAGGGGCTGGCTGCCCCCCTTCCGTCAGCTCAGCTTCCCCTGGCCCAGCTAGGGAGGAAGGGAAGGGAGGGCTCACTCTAGCACCCCTCAGCTTCTGGCTTAGGCTAGTGCAGGCATGTGGCTGAATTTCCAGAATCAAAAGTGAATGTCTATTGACTTGCTTCTCGGTTCAATCTCCACAGGTTAGACTAACCTGCAAAGGTTGAATCAATTTAGACTTGAGCTTTTTGAATGTCTGTACTTAGCCTAGTTGGTGATGGTTGTTTGTTCTTTTTTTAAGAGAGAAAAAGGTAGTTTTCCCAATGGTAATGATTTTTATCAAAAGAACTGTAGCACTTAATAGAACCAGATAAGAATAGATCTTACTCTGATTATGTTTAGTTTAAGGGAGGAATGCATGTTTGGTCAACTAACAGAAGACCGAGTGTCTCATTTTCAGTTTCAGCATGTAACACGCCCCTCCCCACACTCCCAGTGCTTGGTCTGCAGAGGTCAACAATCTATTTGAGATAGCAACTAGTGCAGTTACTATTGATCTCAAGTGGTGAGGGTATATGCTGAACTGCTGAATATCTTGGGTTCAAAGAATGCAGCTGGCCAACCCTGGAGGCCTGCTGTTCTGCATTTACCCAAATCCAAGACAATATCAAATCGAAGATGACTTCCCCCAATAACTGGATTCTAGACATGGACAATTATAAATCTGTCATAATTTTCCACATCTAGAATCTAATATTAGGTGGTGTGGTTGTCTTAAATTCATCCTTCCCACTGATGTGGTGGGAAAGCAGCAGCAGGGGAGCAAGCAATGAGGGAGCAGGTAGTGGTGAGGCAAGTGGTGTGGCTTGACCCCTGCTGCTTTCCCTCTCATACTTATTCCCCCCTGCCTGTCCCCTCATTTGTTTCTGTGCATGCCCCACCTTCTGCTTCCTGCTCCAGCCTTCTGCTGCTGTTTCCAGCTGATCTGCCCCACAGCTGCTCCTGATCTGCACTTGCTTTTGCTGCATGGAGCAGCTGTGTAGAGCATCTGGCTCAGCTAGGAGGAATGTGAGTGGTGTACAGGTTCCTCCTTCCCTGTCTGGCTGTCCTTTCCCTCCACCCCTCTTCTGACCAGGAGTAAGCTGGAAGGAGGAGTCTGTGCATCTACCTCAGCTGCTCTGTCCAATGTGGTATAGGATCAGGTGAGGAGCAGCTTTGGGGATCCTCCCATGCCTATATCAGTTGGGAGTTGGGATGCTCCAACTGGGAGCTATGGGGAGTGACTGTGCAGGGAGCTCAGCTCTTCTTGGGTACAGCAGCAATGGCATGCAGATTCATCCTTTCAGCACCTGCTCCCTGCCAGCCAGGGAAATGGGGGAGAGGAGTTGGGCAGGGACCAGATACCGGAAGCTGTCCCTGACCAATCTGGGCTATCAAAGCTGCCTCTCCTCACAGCTCCCAGCTTGGGTAGTCTGATACTTGATTCTAAGACAGCACTTTGTTTTCTCCATGATGAATGGGAGGGGGAGGGGGAGGAGGAGAGAGAGAGCTTGTCCTGGAATTGAATAAATATGGTACTTGACCATTAGGATAGGCAACCTGAATTGTGTCCTGTTACATGCAGAAAGTTAATTTTTATTACATAATTGCAAACTACTTTCTCCACAGGGCCCTGATTTGATTCAGTGCATCAGATGGGTGGTGCTTATGGAAAAAAAAAATCAAAGGTGCGTCAGGAAAGATACCATCATTTCTAGACTTCTTCCTCATTACTGAAGGAATTGGGAGGTGAGTGATTAATGAAACAGGTGGGTGAAGGCAGAGAAAGGATTATCTTCTACTTTAAAATAGTGGGCCTTGACCTTCAAAACCTGAGTTCTACTTATGGGGTTTTTTTATACCATCTTCACTTTTATACCTGAGCTTCTACCAAGTATGCCTTAATTGATGTGATGAGCATCTTGTTCTTTTTCTTGTCCTTCAGAGGGAGAATTATGAGTAGGATAAGGTAGATTGAGTTTTGGTAGGGTTTTGCTTCTGGGTTCTGGTTATGTATGTGTATGTATGTTGATCAATAAGTATATCTGAGAAGGCAGGTCAAAGAGTGCTTTTCGCATTTGGAGCAGAAATTGGTGAGCTTTGGGGAGTTCTCTGCTAGTTACGGGAGTGCCACATTTTTAGACTAGCCATAAAATAGCTCTCACTCCCACACAGAACAACTTGACCCATATAAGAGAGTATTTGGCAAAGGTCCTGCATGGTACTGGCCAGGTAAGTTATAAACATAAATTTATGCATGCTTGTGGCACTATCAGTGTTTCAATCAGAGGAAAGTGCATGTGGAAATGAATCATTTATTATTCAGTGCAGGGTTTGGAAACAGCAATAAATAAGGCCTAGAGTCATACATTAATGGTCAAATAAATATTTGACATGTTTTAGTCATAGAGTACCATTCATACTTTAGAATGAATACAAGTCCTGTGGAAAGAAAAAAACCTGGGTGTAATTTTGACTCCACTGAAATTGTAAAAGCAATTTTAGTGCTTGTTTTCTTATCTACTAGGTTCTTGATTGCAAAGATCACTTCTCACTTCTGGATTGGAAGGTGTCCCCCTCAATCTACAAACCACTGCATGTAAGTCAGGGTACAAAGTGAAGAAAAGCCTATTCAAAGAAAAAATGAAGTTTAGTAAGTAGAATGTTACTAATTTATCAGAGTTAGCAAGGTTTCTAGAGCTAACAACTCAGCTTTTGTGAAAATTTCTATGGGACTTTTGTTGAACTTGAATAGGAAGGAATCTGGCTTCTCATCTTATTTGAAACATTGCACCACCACCACCAGCCTGGTGTGTCCTGCATTCCATTTCTTTAGTGTATGCTAACCTGTCTACATCAGGGGTTGGCAATCTATGGCCCATGGCCTAGATCTGGCCTACAGAGCCTGTGGACCCAGTTCATAGAGTTGTGGCTTTGGCAGTGGTGAGCTGTCTCTGCTCCATGTCACAGTCAGCTGCCGGGGGCTTTGGTGGATGGGGAGTTTTGCCTGTGTCTTGACGCAGTTAGGTAATAGGTGTGCTACGCTCTGTTGCAACTGAGAAATGGGGAGAAGGGGTGATGGCATATGGGTCCTAATGCCTTCCTTCCACCAACCTGAGATGGGTCATTCTAGCTTCTGTATTGGAAAACCTGAATCTCCCAGTACTGGAAAATATGTAATGCTTCCAGTGAAGTCATGGGCTATGACTTACAGTTGCAAAGTGAGGGGCAAACTTCCAGTTAGCTGGGGACCATACCATGGAGGGCTTTAACTATCAGGAGAGATTTTGAATTTAGGTTTTCTTTGTATCCAGAGTCGATGCAGGGAACAGCTCAGTGACACGAGTAACAGAAATCATAACATTTGATTGCTTTTGTTTGTTAGGACTGTAATGTGATTTTAATGAGGCTTCATTGTATTTTGTTTTTTTCAGTTTGCCTGGTTATATAATAGAGAAAATAGAATAAAGGACAGTAGTTTCATCACTGCCTTTCTTGTGTTTCTTGGGCACTATCCTTATGTTATGGAGTCCCTTCTTGGGAAGGGTGTGGGAGAGCGTTGCTTGCTGCCCTGGTATGGTCTCTGGGAGTATCACTTGAAGCCAGGACAGGTATAGGTTTTAGAGCAAGGGAGAAGCCTGAGCTCCTTCCTACTCTGAGACCCCAGGTTTTTGGTCTCTTGCTTCCCTATTTCTCTTTGGTCTTTAGTCAAGGACCAAGCATCTAGCTCTACTTCTGAGAGAGGAACTTCACCTTATCTTGAGGTGATTCAGTGCAACCCTCAGTTTCAAGCAGCTGAGCCAAAGGTCTCCTTGGTAAAGGTAGAAGGTGTATAAACTCTTAAGGTATCTAAACTCCAGGGTTATGTGACAGAGTGGGGAATTTTGAGAACTTAAATTTTGGGTGTGGGTACCTAACTGCCACTGTAGCCCCAAACTCCTTCTGAGGATGGACTGTTATTGTCAATCGTTGTGGGTCTATAATTGTTCCTGTCTTTCATCCTTGCCAGCTCTCCCTAACAGGCCAAGAGTCAGTGCTGTGTTATGGTCTTGGATTTGGGACTGGCCTTGATAACCACCAGTTTCCAACAAGACAGAACTGATATAAAGTGGGATATTAGTGTGACTCTTTATATTGCCTTTGTGTTTCTTAAACATAGTATATACCAATTCTATAGTATTACGCTATGCTATGAATATATCTGACAAATACTTAAAAGTGCAGGGGTTTAAGTCTAAAGGCTATTAAAAGAGTATTAATTTTGCCCATTACTTTTTTTCAATATTGCACCATTGAAGCCTGAGAAAGTGTTTTTATTTGTATGGTTAACATCATTCTGTATCCAAAGAGCATTGCAATACTTTCAAATAAAAAAATCTGTGGGAACCTTATTAGAAAAAACTTCAGGGCTACACAGGACGCTGGTCAGTGTTCTTTGACAAAATTAAAAAAATAAAAAGTAGGTTCCAAAAAACTTGAAAAAGCAGCAGTATTGAACCAAAAGGGGATTGTCAGGTGATTATTTAACTGTAAAAGAAGGAAATATAGTATGGAATAAACAAGAACCTGGTTAGACAGAAAGTAATACATTTTTCACCAACATCTTAAAATAAAAAGCAGCTTTGTTTCTTTAACAGAACATTACATTTATTTGGAAGGGAAAACATACTTTTGTCTAAACATTTCCATAGTACAAATACTGACTCTGCGGTATGACAACCCTATAGAAAGACAGACTTCCAGAAGGGGAGATTTTATCTCATAACTGTACTTTCTTTTAGGATTTTCTCCCTTAACTCAAGCTGTAATAGAGAGGAATTAAGTCATGAAAGATACTGAGAGACTCACTTTGGTAGAGAGGTCATGAGCCTTGAGTTAGAGGAGTTATTTGTAGACATGGGTAAATCTTATCTTGGAGAATAGTTTAGTTACAACAAATGTAGTTTCAGACACTATTCATGACCTTAGATGCAGCTTAGCAAATACTTTTGGCTAATAAAAAGAATGACAACAAAATTTAGAAAAGTTGGAACAATGTGTTTGTTTTAACAGTGGGACTTGGCCCACGTGCTCAAAACTACCAAAGATCACCACTCGGGCCCCGGTGCACCCTGTATCCCAGTGGTTCCCTGGAGAGAGAGGCTCCTGAATTCATATCCCCTTTCTGCCCAATTTGAAATGTTTCCCACTTTTCAAACTCCTAACCATTGGACTATAGACAACCACTCTGCACCTCCTCTCTTTCTGCATTGGGTTTGTGAATGGTGTTATTATTCTCCCTGTATGTGTAATTATTTCATTTTGTTCAACTGCAAATTAACTATTTGTAATTTTCCAAAACGTTTGGAGAAAATAAGTGTTTTTTTTTTCTTTTGCTTCCTTTTCTTTTCCTTCCATCTCTGAAAACAGAGAAAAATCAGGTATTCACACAGCTTTATGTAGCCTCACTTCTAACTTTGTCTGCCTTGTTTACCATGGATCATATCCTGACTGGATCCCTATACCATGTAGAGATATGTTTGAATAATAATTTTAATTTAAACATATAATTACATTGGTTTATCCATGGGGTTTCTTGGAAAAAGAGAGCAAAAAATCCATCTTCCTTCCTGGGAGCACATTCCTTTATTCTGTATAAGATTATAAATGGCTAATGGACAAGGACAATGTTTAAGGTTAATGTTTTATACTTAATGTGAATAGGTTTTTAGGAAAGGTCATGACAATCTGAACTAGGAGGTGAACCTACAGAAAATTAGCTAAGTCATATACTAAATTAATGTTGTTTTTCAGAGTGTTCACAAGAAATTGTGACATCACAATACAAATGTATCATTCTCATGGACAATTTCAAGGTGAAGGAAACAAAAACATTAAACAGAAATGTATCTTTAGGCTCAATTTATCTTGGAGTAAATATCAAAGTGAAAATATATTATGTGTCAAATGCAGTTGAAGACCTCAATACATGTGTGTGTGAAGTGTTTTGAAAAAAGTTAAATTATAAACAAAATAAGGTCATCAATAGGTAAGAGGAAGCCATCATGTTCAAAATAATACAGAACCAAACAAAAATCAACATGCCAAATACCAGTCTGTGTCATAAGAGCACTTACGGGATTTTCTAGCTATTGACTGGAAAGCACTGAACAAGTCTCTTCTCATACATTCCTAATTAGTCAAATTCTGCTGTCCGCTGTTATACCCAATGGGACTCTATGGTGCAATGGAAGCAGAATTTGGCAGTACATATTAGCAACGTCAATAACACTAAACCTATAAGAGTTGTGTGTTAGTTTGCAATATAATTTATAATAAAGGTTCTGTCAGCTGTGTATTCTGGCACTGGCTGCTTGATTTGGGCTTACTTACATGCTGATCATTAGCAGGGAAAGGAAGGAAGTTTTCAAAATATGTCCCAGCACCTCAGCAGGACATCCAAACAAGTTACTGAGAGACTCGGAGGAGTATTTAGTCACCCAAATTCCCATTTTAGTCTCCTGCGCTTTGATTCTATCAGGCAAATGCAGGACATAATTGACCTATTAAACTATTCCTGATTGAAGTGTTTGTTTCTTGTCCTTCTATCCACAATTGAAATAGCATGTGACATGTTTTTCTCCAGGTTTACTTGTTGATGTGGGGTAGGTTTCTATTTCCAACTCTGCATTTAGCATGCCCTTAGGCTTTCTTAATAGCATTAATCTGGTGTGAGCAGTACGATTTTTGTATGGTTAAGATGTGATTAACCAACTCACCCTACATATTTCACTGGATAAATAAATTAAATAGGGATTTAATATGTAATCATTACAATCTATATGGCTCCAGTGTCCTCCTAGCTGCAGGAAGTTAGTTTTGTGAATCAGTTTTCTAACCATAAAGTAGGGTGGATTTGTTACAATGCTAGTCTCAAATACTTTTGACATGATATAAATGACACAAAGTTAGGGCTTCTATTTTTTGTTGTGCCTTTACCAGCCCAATCTAATGCCAGCCTAAGTCCAATAAGAGTCTTTCCGCTGGCATCAGTGTAATTTAGGTTTTTAGGAAAGGTCATGACGATCGTAGTTTAGGGTGTTTTAGGGCTCTGTCTTACTCTACAAACTCCTAATGTCAAGGTATCCTACTGTAACATATTAACCTTCACACATTTTTACTATTTCCAAAGACAAACTCCCTCCCCCTGTGAATAAGTCTCTCATACACAATTCCCATAGATTCAGTAACATCTACACATTTTAACCATGCTTTAATAAAAAACTTTAATGATGAATGCCTTCAAAAATGTAAACTGGACACACACATGATATATTGAAATGGCTTGACTTTATTTCCATACATGCTGCCTAATTCTAATAGACTATTAACTGAGTGGCAGGTGTAATGGAACTTGCTAGTGGCATTAGAAATTGATGAAGTTGGTGAGGAAGTTTGGCTAGCTTATGATAACAATTGCTATTTAGCTCTGTCAGGATAACGGCGGAAACAATGGGTAAAGAGAAAGCAAACCCTTCATAACTGCTTCGTCTGGAGAGGCAGCTCAAGTTTTATGTTTTATGTTCTCTTGCTATTTAAGCTACAGTAAAGTTAATGCCAAGGAAGTGGTAAGTATGAGTGTGCCCCCCTGGACTGGCTCAGTGTGGAACATGGTGGGAATTCTGCCCGTTCACAAGATTTGTTTTGGTGGAAGATGCTGGATTCATCTAATTGGTTTCAGAAAGGTCTGTCATAATGAGTGACTCATACATAGAACTATCCCATCCAGATCAAGGGAGGGGAGGTGAAGTAGTATTTTACAAACATGGCTTCCCTCTGATGTATTAATTCTCAAGCACATTTTATTTGAGCTATTTCTAGCAACATATTTATTTGAAGAAAATAGAACATTTTTCTTTGACTTCCGGTGCTGTCATCCACTATGAATTTTCACCATTTTGGCATTGATAGATGTTACAAGAGCCAAAGCTACAGCCAAGGCTCACATGCCATCTGGGCTATAGCTTTGAAGTAACCATGAGTCGTGCATTTTCTCTAGTACGTGTTGGAATTGTATGGTGCTTATTGGCTTTATAAAAGCCAGTAGGTTGAAAGGGGTTCTAATCCTCAAAGGGAACTTACAAAACACCTTTCGTAGATGAGCCTATGAGCTTCACTTCATAAATCCACTGGATACAAAAAAACTATAGAGTCTCCCTTACTCACATTTGGCTTTTTTCCCCTTTTCTTTTTTCACCTGTCCCTTCCTTGCTTTACCTTTTTGTTTTCCTAATTTCTACCTATTTGCTTTCTCACTGACATCCTGTCATACTTTTGGCTTTGCTCATTCCTTGGAGTCTCAGAAAAGCAGATGCTTATGTTTGAAGAAGGGTAATTGTGCCCAAAAAATTGCTAAGAACTTTTTTACAGCTACTCAGTTGGTCTAATGAAAGATATCGCATCTAGTCAAAGTACCTTGCCTGCCAGTAGATTGAAATGCACCCTATGCATCTATCAGGCTCCATTTGAGCCCCCATATATGAAATTCTTGAACCAAGATTCTCCTTACAGTTTATTTTTAATTCAGGAAATGAGGTCATGCCTTTTAATCCTTAAGTGTCCTCATATCTGTGTGGTCCTCCATAGGCATTAAAACAAAGGCATCTGTAAGGCTAGCCTATGTGAACTTGGTAAGGCTCAGTCAGACTCCTGCCCTGTGACCTTTATAAAATGTGGATGATCCAGTTACAAGTAATCAAGGTCAGCCAGTCCCCAGCTCCTTCCTTCTGAAGAACTGCTCCAACATCTAAGCCTTGTTGCACAACCTACTGGTCTATGGTCTCTGGGCTGCTTCTTTCCTAGCAATGTCTCTGGTTTTCCTGCTTTCTGACTCTGCTTTTGGTTTGTTCCTGGACTTTGGCTTTGGATTTCTCAGTGGATCTGCTTCCAGGTTCTTGACCCTGGTTTGGCTGTGTTCTTGGACCTCACACTGAGCATTGTACCTTGGATTTGGTAACTGAGCTCCTGATTCATGGATCTTAACCTTGGCTTGGTATTTGACTCCTGACTCATCGCTTTTGATCCTACCCCTGCAATTCCTGGTTCCACTCCTGGCTCTATCCCCTAGGCTGGCCAGCCTAGTGGTCTGTGACAGCATCCATATGAATAACACAGTCCATCTCTGCCCCAGATCCTTAAGGCTAGAGACAAACATTCAGAAAGCCTGCGCCTGAATTGATTCAATCTTTGCAGGTTAGTCTAACCTGCCTAGGTTGAACTGGTTTGCAACTGCATAGTCATTCCCTCTGGACTGAGGAAATGCAGGCATATGCCTACAGTGGCTTAGACTAGAAGCTGGGGGGCATTAGAGCAGCTCTCCCTTCTCTTCTAGGGTGCTGACCTAATGGGGGCATGGCCCCAGCAGGATGCTTTGATTAGGGAGGGGTGTAAACCCCTACCCTGCCTGCACCATCCTAGGCTTTTCTCTGCTCGCTGCTCTAGGGGCAAGAGTGTTGTCAGATCCCAGACCCTGGCTAGCACTCTGAGGCAAAACGGAGGTGTGCAGTGCATGCATTTGTTGATGATACTAAGCTTTCCAATCACCCTCTACCTGCTTCTTCATACTGTATGCAAACCTGACAGGGGAGGGAGCCAGAAGGGGGATTGATTACACAGCACTTATCAACCTATCAACAAAACAAAAGCCTCTCACCTTAGTTCAAGCTCTTCTTAAACAGTTTTTTTTCTGAGGAATTACCAGCTGACATGTTGATTAGCTCTAAAAAGTCCTAAGTGGAGGCTGTTCTGTCTGCCTGTCCCAGTGAAATTGAACACACACACACACGGACAGACACACACACACACACGTTTTAGCACACCACATGGGGATGGGAGGCCATGCTGTGGAAAAGGGTGAATCCCTGCTTGAGCAGCCAGGGAGGGGATGCTCTCTAGAGAACAGCACAGCTAACCCAGGGCTGCAGTTTCACTCATTTTGAAACTGGTTTATGTGCACTGAACTTATGTTTTGTTACAGGTTTAAACCAGTTTCTGATCACTTAAACCGATTTATGTGTAACTTCTATCACTAGCCCAAGAGTGTAGCAGTGTGCATTCTTAGAAGTGTGCTGGGATATCCACCTGGGCTGACACCGTCCCTTTCAAAAGAATTCCCCAGAGCAGGGGGAACTCCAGGGGAAAGCTTATATGATTTGATGCCAGTAAAACAGGAACCATCACTTTCCAGGTTCTTATTTGTGCTCTAAAAGTAGGAAAATAATGTGTTGCCATTCCAAACAGAGCAAAGTGAATACTGCCTTGACTGTTTCACCCTCTCCCACCACTGTTGCTTACCCCACATATTGCTTGTGGAACAACATTCATTCACAGCAATTAATAGAAGTAAGCAAACCAGCCAAGTACAAGTCTGGGGAGCTATTTGGTGCCTTATTATTCCTAGTTAATTTTAATAACAAACAACATGTACAAACAACATTTTTGCTGTTATATCTGTCTCTTTTCTAATATGAGAGCCTCTATGGCTTTATATCTATGCACACACTGACTCCTAAAAACTTTTTGGGAAACTTGTGATCCATGGTTATGAAAAACTTCAGGGGAAAGTTAGGAGAAACATCTGGGTTGAAATGCGCTAGAAAACTCTTCCTCTTTAGGCAACAGTCTGAAAGAAGCTCACTTCTTCCATCTAACATAAATGTTTTCCAAGAAATCAGAGGAGCAGGACAGCTTTCAAACAGATGTGGAGCTTTTATGCATAAATAAAAATCAAGTGTTTCCATTGTGTAGGTCCAAATTGTTTGTATATTTATTTCTGACTGCTTTTAACAAGTCATATTGAAAAGGACTGCTGTTTATAGACTTTGCAAGGCTACAGAATAGGCTAACATAGGACAGTAAATCTCATACAATCAAGCATTGTTTAAGACACATGCTTCCTTTTAGGCTTTGGAGTATTCTATATCTGTTTATTCAAAATATTTCTGTAATTCTTGCTCCATATCTCAAGGATAATGAATGGTTTGTGCCTAAATATTCTAGTTAGGAGGAAATTCATCTTTCTCTGTGCTTCCAGTTCCAAGGGCACAACTAGACAAGAGCACTTGTTCATTTCCCTAGGGACAAATATCAGTGACACATAATTGTGCCACTGTTTTTTGTACCCTGGGGAATGCCCATGCATGCATGCTCTGGCATGCAGCAAGTTGCCCTGGGTGGGATAGGAGAGGCTGGGGCCAGCACTTGGTTGGCCCTATCAGCTGTCTCTGGGGTCCTGGGGGCCTCCTGTAGCAGGGAGCCTGGTCAGCAGCCAAAGCATGTCTCCTGCTGGCCAGGCTCCGGTTTTGGGCAGCACATGTTGCTGCTACATGTGCTGCTGTTCTTTTTCTAGCTCAGGTTTTTTGACATTGGATTCCCCCAGCGTCAAATCCTCCCCTTACCCACCTGCAAACTAGCAGCCTGGGAAACACCTGCAGGTGTGGTATGTGCAGTGCTGCAGACAGGTCTATGGCACCACATGTACGCTTGTCTGGATGTGCCTCAAGTGTTCAAAATCTTGAGTCAGGCCTCTCACAGGCCTTAAGAATCACATGACTTAAAAAAAAATTCTAGGTTTTTTGAGCCTGTAGTGTGCTTTCTGGTCATGAGGGTGAGAAACCAGATTCATTTAAAGCAAATACTGAGAGTTTCACAATTCCATGGCTCTGGGAGTAGTGATTTTGAGACAAATCCGATACAGTCAGAATTGGCACCGTTGTAGTGCAGAGCCCCATTCAAGGTCTTCTGTGCCTTCTGTATAGGCTACCTGTACAGAAGTGCTCTGTACATGTTTTACAGCACTATAATTTAGAGCACTTTTTATAGCACTATAAAGTTACAGCACTCTTAAACATGGCAGAAATATAGTGTTTGGTTGGGGCAACCTCTGAGCCTCCCTGCACTTACCAGGCTAGGAGGCAGACTGTGTTCTGCAGCCTCCTGGGGCTTCTCCACTGGTCAGAAATTTGACCAGTATGCAGAAAATGCTTAAAGCACTGTAGGGTGCTAAAGTGCTGTAAAACACAGCACTTCAAATTTAATGCCTCATTTAACAAGGTTAATTTAAAGCACTGTACCATTTTAAAGTGTTGTAAAGCTATGCACTTCTGTTAAGTCAAGGCCATAAAGTGCTTTAAATGGTAGGAAAAAAGCAAGTTCTGTACATATCCGGATCTTGAGCACTAGTATGTAATACATAACCAAACCGAATGTGAAGCTTTCATTTTCTTTTGTTTTAGTCTGTGGGACCCATGCAAAGTACTCCTGTGAATAGCTGCTGGGATACCAAACCCTGATTCAAGATCCAACAAATTTTCCACAGTGCATGAAGAGCTGGGAATTAGGACTATGGAAATGCTCCTTCCTGCCAACACAGACCATGAAATCATACCCCTCCTCATGCTCCTTGTGCTCTAAAGACAGTGCATGATGCCAGCGATACTTAGTACCAACTGTGCATCAGTCAGAGAGAGAACATTGATGCTGACAGGCAGGGGAAGGAATCTCAACAAAATGACTATCTTCCCCATGAAATTTGTCTCCAAAGGAAAGCCAAAACTTCTCCTCTGTTCCTCCTAATTGATGATGACTCATAAAGATCTCGACTTGCTGCTACTTAGGGACTTATTTAGACTCTGAAAAAATGATGTAGCTGAAAAGCATTCTTAACTTTTTTAACATGTTCACTTACAGGACAGATGTTTCTGTTAAGATATGTTGGGCATGTCCCATTTTGAGTCCTCTGACCTAACCTTTGCAGCTCTAGCAGCTTTTCTTTCCTTTTCTCCTGCCTTCATTCCTCTCAGCTCACTTGCTGACACTGCTGTGATGCTCAGAGCCCAGCTGGAGTCAGGGATGTATTGCAGTGGGGTGCCATGTTAGCAGAGCTTAGCTTAAAGTGAAAACCATGCTCAGCTAGACTGCTCCATGCTGCTGGGCTAGGGACAGACATTTAAAAAGCCTGAGCCTGAATTGGTTTAATCTTTGTAGGTTAGTCTAACCTGACTAGGCTGAACTGGTTTGGAACTGAACAGCTATTCTCTCTGGACTTCTCAGCTAGAAGTTGCGGGATGCTAAAGCAGCCCCCCTTTCCTTCTGCAGGGAGTTGAGCTGAGGCCCTGGCAGGAATCTCTCATAAGGGATGTCTGTCTGCACGATCCCAGGCATAGGCGACTAGTAGGGGGTACACAGGGGTGCACATGCTGCCCTGATGGGACTGGTGCCCCCCCAACGGATGACACCAGTGCTGTTGGTAGGGCAGGTGGCCCCCTGACAAGGCCGCTGCTATTGGCAGCTTCTGCAGGTATCCTTCCAGATTCAGGAGGCACCAGTCACTTATGGTCCTAGGCTTTTCCCCACTGGCTGCTCAACGGGTGAGAGTGTTGGTCATTGCTCTTTCCGGGGAAAGAGATCTCCTACAGGGCTCTGAGAGGCCTCTGCATGGCTGGACTGCTCTGTAGCTGGCCTGATCCTGTTTGTTTGGATAGGTTGTATTTGCACTGGCCCTGTACAGAGGAATTGTGCCCCAGCTGGGTTGGCCCCATGTGACTGGGTCAGATTCCTGCTGTGCCAGCCCTACACAGAGGTACTGGGCTTTGGATAGGCCAGCACCATGCATAGAATCAGGCCTGGGGACCAGATCCAGTCTGAGATGTGAGAAGTGTGCCACCAATTTTAGTCCAGAAAAAAGTGTCAAAGGTTTGGGAAACACTATTCGACAGAAAGCACATCAGTATCTCCCTGGATGACTCAGCCATAGGTTGCTATTTCTTATGGAACCAGAAATCTTTTCATGGATGTCATGTAAGACTTCAGAATACACTTCATATCCTTATGGTTTATATTTCACACTGGGTTTCTTTTGTGCACAGGGGGAGGACCTCTGCCAGGTTTTGAGGCTTCTTTTTAGTGCTTGGAATCCTGATCAAAGACTGCAGACAATCAAATGTTCCTCAAGCTGTAAAGGCTCCCCCTACCTACAACAGGAATCCAGATTGGCAACATGACAGAGCCCCGTGACTGCTTTAAGAGCTTTGGTTACTTACGAAAAACATTTTCACTGAATCGGGACTCTCTTACTGGACCAGGCAGGGTGATTTATAGTGGTTGAGCTTCTCTGGATCTAATCAGAACTTAGGTTTCCGTATGTTGTGAAACATTTTTTTCTCAAGTTGTAGTATATATTGTCCTGGTTTCCACCTACCCCAAAGACAAAGCATAGAACACATCATTCATGCTGTTTGAAAAAAGCAAGATGCCTTCAAATTCAGCAATCATTTTGTATCTCTTAATCTCTGTTCTCACTTTCAAAGCTATCTTTACAAGGGCAGTTTCAAATCTTCCATACATTAAAACAACAATAACTCCAACAACAAAGACATTTTTCTTCACATTATCTAGTCCTGCAAATCATAGGTAGAATACTGTTACTTTGTGGGCCTAAAGGCCAGCTCTAGCCCATACATAGATATAGACATAAGGCCAGCTCTAGCCCTATATAGATATAGACATATCTATATAAATAAAGATATGTCTACACTGCAATCAGAGGTGTGACTGCAAAATATATGCATGTACCTGAGCTAGCTGCAGCATACAGATACCAGGTACTGATAGCAGTGAAGCTGTGACCATAGAGGATCTACGCAGTATCCTGTGCATCATTTAGTACCCCACGTTATAGCCCCTACTACTATGATTCATGGTTGTAGGTACCTAGCTAGCTAGACTAAAGCTAGTGTGGATATTTCTTCACAGGCAACAATTACACATAGTAAATTAGCCTACTTGATATCCAATCTCTGAAAGAGCCAGTAAGAGTCTATAACATGCATCTTTTGTCATCAGCAGTTCTGCCAGCAGACAGAAGCCACCCCAGGGAAGCACCCAGAGCACATTCACATCCGTATAGCTTTTGGCAGCTCTAAACAGGTTCTGTTCTGTGTCGCTCCACTCAGCAGCTGTGCTTTCAGAGGGTACAGCCAGCAGAAGGTTTTGCAAATGCTCAGGAGACACTCAACTGCTTTTTAGATTTAGCCTGCTGGTAAATCTGCACATTTTTTCAAATGAAAAAATTATCCTTGAAGCTAGGAAAAGATTAAATATGTTACCTCATAAGAACCCAAAGTTCAGTATCTATCGTCAGTTCTTTAACCCTTGGCGGTTTATAGAATCTTGTAGGCAATATTAGTAATTACATTTAATAGATACAAAAGCTCTTTTGTAAAGGCTATAACTCAGTGGGCCAAATATATTGGTAACATGAACAGACAGAACTCCATTGCAGCTAATGAACTTGTTGCTTATGAATTTGGCTCAGTTGCTAGGTAGTAAATAAATAATTAATAATACTTAGCTGTTGGCCTGATAAAAAATATTGCATTCATAGAGTAAAAGCAGTAGTTCATCTGGCTCAAAGCTACTGTGCCATGCCTATAATATAACAATTTTCTAAGACAGAACACTGAAGAAATTGTTTTAATTTTATTTTACCAATCTCAAATTTTAAATAGATGTCCACTTTGAAGTCCCATATGCTGTATATAGCAACAGCTGTGTGTTTTAACAAGTTAAGGGAATGACAGCTACCAATGTAACAATTAAAAGTATTGATAATCCCTACTCATACAAAGCTTTTGGTTGAGGTTAATGGAATTATCGAATTGGACCCTGTGATATATAACTTGATGAACTTCATATTTAAGCCTGTTTCTCAGATGTGTGCTTGACTTTTAAGTTAGTGTGTGAGACTAACAAAAATGATCAGAAACTTGGAACACTCTTACACACTAGGGCTGTGACCAGATGAGCATGAATGTTTGGTTTCTTGGGGACACCTAGCAGTGGCACACCTTGTGCCTCTACTAATTGTCCCCAGGGAACACTGTGCCATGTGTGCTTTGGCGTGTGGCAGGTTTCCCCGGGTAGGATAGGGGAGGCTGGGCTGGCCCCAGCAACCCTACCTGGTGTCCTGGGGGCCTCTGGATATCGAGGGATCAATCCTCCCACCCCTAAACTGCACTGCTTCTTTGCAGTGGAGAGCAACTGAACATGTCATTTGTGGCCCTGCAGGCACGTCTGTGGTATCACATATGGCACGACCACGCTCATCTGGATACAGCCCAGGAGAGTAGTGGATCCAGTTACCCAAGCTATGAAGCAACCATGTTGGGGACATTATACTGGATTGGCCTTTTTGGATGTTCCAAAAAGTGTATGGGAAACAGTTTCTGGGCCCCAGGAGACTTCACTCCTAGGATTTGAAGAGGGGGAAAAGACTATTAAGCAACGTGGTACAATCAGTTAAGCAATAAGGCAAGCAAGCTGAGAAACTCATAGAGAAGATGTGAAGTTTCTTAATGCTGCACTGCAGTGTTTGCTCTACAGTCAAAAGATATGATTGCAGCATGTGTAGGCCTACTTGAGCTAGCTTTAATGGTGAATATAAGGCAGCATCAACTTGGGCACAGGCCATGCAAGACCACCAGGGATGCTGTGTACTTACACAACTAGCCCATGCTGAAAGCTATGCCACTGCATTTTCAATGAAGTGATTGAGCAAGGTAGAATAATTTGCATACACCTGTATGCAATACAGTCAAACCTTTGGTTGTAGTAGAAATATAGCCATAGATTTGTCATAACCAAATCAGTTGAGTGCTCCTGTCACAAGAGAACTGCCCTAAGCAACTGCAGTAACTTTTAAATTTGGTACGTTCTGGCTCATTAGCTATTCCCACCTGGCGGTCTGGCATTGGCTCATTGGGTCCAAATGTATAAAGGTCCATGCAGTTTCCGCCCAAGTCAGAGAGCTCTGAGCATGTGGTAAAGTACGGAGAACTTTGCCACGTGACCGAGAAAAGCTGGCGGACTGGCCATCCTCCAACATCTCCCCATCACTGTCTGTCCCCGACGTATCCTTCATCCTGCATGCTCATTTCTGTCTACAAACTTGCCGGCTCGTTTTTTTGCCAGTTACCTGTAACTACGCAAGCAACTCGTTACCTGTAACTATGTAAGCAACCTTACCACCTGCGTCACAGCGTAAGTAAAGTTCAAGTAAAAGTTATTTTTGCAACCAATACGCTGTGTCCCGCCTCTCCATCCACCAGCCTGCCTGATCTCCGATTAAATTTGCGATCCTCTGGATGGCTCCAGCTGCCCGAGACAAGATTGACATGAAAGCGGGCCCCAGTTTTCTAGGAAAATGCAAAAAAAATTGCAACACTTCAGTTATTAGTAGGAACCTTACTAGCAGATTGAGGAAAATGATTATTCTCCTCTATTCAGCACTGGTGATAACACATCTGGAGTACTGTGTCCAGCTTTGGGCTCCCCACTACAAAAAAGGATGCGGACAAGTTGGAGACAGTCCAGCTGAGGACAACAAAAGTGGTTAGGGGGCTGGGCACATGACTCATGAGAAGAAGTTGTGGGAACTGAGCTTATTTAGTTCACAGAAGAGAAGACTGAAGGTGGGTTTGATAATAGCTTTTAACTACCTGAAGTGTGCTTTCAAAGAGGATGGAGTTAGACTGCTCTCAGTGGTGGCAGATGACAGAGCAAGGAGCAATGGTCTCAAGTTGCAGCAAGGGAGGTTTAAGTTGGATCTTAGGAAAAACTTTCTCATTAGAAGGGTGGTGAAGCCCTGAAATGGGTTGCCTAGAGAGGTGGTAGAATCTCCATTTTCGGAGGATTTTAAGATTTAGTTGGGGCTGGTCCTGCTTTGAGTAGGGGGTTAGACTAGATGACCTCCCATGAGTGGGTCCCTTCCAATGCTAATTTTCTATGATTCTATTTCATGAACTGCCTCAAAGAAAATGGAGCAAACTAGTTAACTTGCACTTACCCTGGTATAAGGTCATGTAGATAGGTGGTGACTGTAATGAGAAATTCACATCCTCATTTACCTCAGAGTAATTGGTTCGCATGTCCACATCTTTAGCTTGTAGTAAAGCATAAGATTAGATAAAAATAAACTGCTTTTAATGTTTCTTGTCAAAACTGTTTTCCCTCTTGTTTTGTTCCAATGGCTCCACTCCAAGGAGTGGGGCAGGGGCAGGGTGGGATGGAGCTTTGAGCTGCATGCTCCCCGGGAGATCATGGGGGCATGTGCCCGTGACTCTGAACATGGGGCGGGGTGGGCTGCACTTGCGGGCTGGGGCCAGGCTGTTCCAGTGGAGGCTGGGTCGTGCTGTGCTTGGGCTGGGTGGTGGTGACGGCGGCACTGGGAGCAGGGCTGTGAAGGGCTGTAGGCCTCCCTAACCCTTCTCCCAGTGCTGCTGTCACCTGCCCCAAGTGTAGCATGGGCCAGCTTCCACCAGGAATAGCCTGGAATTGCCTCCTAGCTCCAGGCTGCAATAGCAGCCTGCCTTCCCCTCTGCAGATCCCCAGCACATGGCTCCCATGCCATCCGGGGGCGGGGAGGGGGAGGGCTGGGAGGCAGTGCTGGGCTGTTACCAGTGGAGGCTGGGCCATGCTGCATTCAGGGCAGTTGGTGGTGGGAATGGGAGGAAGGTTAGGGGAGCTACAGTGAATTTTTGGGTGTCTGCAGCCCCCCATAGTCCACTCCCAGTGCCACTGCCTGGCTCAAGCACAGTGTGGCCCAGCCTCCACTAGGAACAGCCCATCCCCAGCCCACAGCTGCAGCCTGCCCCACCCCACCTCACGGGTAGATCTGGGGTCATGTGCTCACCTTGTTCTCCCAGGATGCATGCCCCACCTCCCCACAGCCTCCAGATGAGCTGCTTGCAGCTCTGTCCCTGCCCCAGCCCCACTCCCTCCCTTACTGCCACTGAGATCTAAGCCCCAGTGGTGAGGGTTAGCGCTGGGGCCTCGATCTGCCCCCCATGTCCCTTTCCCCTTCCTCTGCCCCTTCTCCCACAGACTTACCTGCTAGGGGGCATGCTGCCACATATTTTTTCCTCCTTCTGCCTCAATCTGCCCCCCCTTTCCTCCCCACAGACTTACCTGCTGGGGGGGGACAGTGTATGGGAGATCTTGGGTTGCTTTTAAATTTCAAAAGTGATCTCCTACTTAAAGAGGTTGGAGATCACTGGTCTATACAGAAGCCTCCCACAAAGGGAGGCTGCAACTCTTTCTGTAGCCCTGATAGGCCTTGTGATATGCATTTGGTTACCTATAAAAACATCTCTCAGTAGTTTGCTTTTGTATTCGTTCAAAGTTTAGTACTAAGCAATTTATGTTCCCTTTCTTGCAGATGTCAAAGAAGCCTATTCATTTACCTAGTCTAAGTTCAAAGTGATTGCGCTAAGCCCAGCTGTGGGAGTCCTGGAGAAACTCTGGGGGTGGCAGACTCAAACAGCTAGAATAAATTAGTTGTCCTATTGAAATTTGTGTTGGCATTACCTGGTTAGAAGACATTTTTCCTTCACTCATAGTCAGCATAAGAGATAGTAAAATCACATTTTCTCAGTGACCTTGTTTACTATTTTAGACAGAATGCACTATCTTGTGAGTCAAATTCATCCCTGATGTTAACTTTTATTGATTTTGGAATACAACTGCTTCTCTGTTAAAAATGGTTGTATTCTGCTGTACCGGAATATGTTGGAATTAGATTACATGGCTGATTTCTTTGCTCACTTTTGGTTTGTCAAAAAGGTTCTGCCAGATTACTATTGACCAGATATTTGCATATAGCACCTGCCATCTGATACCAATAGATGGATCTGCATTATTGTGCTATGATCAAGTTCAGGCTGTTTGCCCTTGTATCTAAAGTCTTACTTCACTCAACCCAACACAAGGTCTTTCAGCTGGTGAAAACAGTCATACTTCTATTAACATTAGATTTACACTAATTTTTTTCCCCTTCAGGAACTGATTTCTTGTCTTTTCTTCTTCCCTTCCCTCCTCTCAGAGCACTCCTTGTATCCCTGACATGAATCATGGTTCATTCAGCTCTGTTTCTCACTCCTGCTTCTGCCCCTTCTTCTGGCTGTCTCCTAGCCCTGGAATTGCCCACATATATATGTATTAAAAAATGATTTCCAAACTCCCAACTGGGCTGCACCTCTTGCAGTTTGACCAGGAAGTCCTATTGTGTGTTACAGTGGCTTTGTAAGAGGGAAGATATAGTCTGGTTAGAAGATCTGCCCAAAGAAGAGGATGAGTCTGATTAGTGTCTCATATAGCAACCACCACAATTCCCACAAAGCAGCAGAATAGAAATGACTAGAATATGAACAAATGAATGTTCTGAATAGAAATATTTTCTTTATTGTAGAAAGAACAATAGAAATGTTTTCTTTACTGTGTTACTGAGCTGTAACAGTCAAATATTCTTTGAAAAGAAAAATCACTTTTTCTGGCCAACCCTATTATGTAACACAAAAACCAGAAAACAACCAACCATCCCCACCCCCCAAAGCCTCCCAGCAAACCCCAGACTTCACAAGTATTTTGCCCAATGATAAACAATTCTTTCCTAACAAGAAATACAATCTGAATCCCTTCCACATGTTGTTTTCTATCCCTCTGTTATTGTCAACCAGTCTATTTTTTTCCTCACCTTGCTGGTCATTTAAAATCTGACAGGGACAAACTGTACTACAATCTCATTGGAAATACAGCCCGATGAATCATTCTCTTCCTCACCGCATTCTCGTCTCTAAATACACTTGTCAAAGACCAGAAACTACTGCATTCAAGAATGTGGTTGCAGACTGGTCTGTTTGTAGGCATCAGAGAGTCACGCTGAGCTGGGGGAGTGTTTCATTAGCATGAAGAACAACAGCCTGTCCTTCCCAGTGGCTTCCCTGGTTGAGGGGAAATCAGTAGCACTGGATATTCAGGGCAAGAACTGAACTGAGACTACTAACCCTGACTAGCTGAGGTTATTGCAGAATAAAGAGAGAGAATTTGTCACAAAAGTGGCTGGCACTGGAGACAAAGCATCTCTGTAGCCATTGTTTAGAGGGTGAGGCAGGCTGCAAAAGAGTCAGGCCAGGAGAAGTACCTTGCAAGTAAGTAAGAAAACCCTTCACGTGTTTCTCCAGAGTGTGGTGCTCTGATCCCAGCTAAAGCAGCGGGCTCCTCTTGCAACAGCTCTGCTGCCTGGGGGCTCTGGAAAATTCCTGCTTCACTACTCAGCCTCACCTGGAGACACACCCCAGCTTGGGGGGGTGCTGCAGGCAAGGAATGGGATGTACTCATGTGGAAACAACTTTAAACACTTTCTTAATGGGAATGTGGAAAGATGCCAGAGAGGAGAACTGCCCGCTTATCAAAGTTAAAATCAGATAACTGGAGTCAAGATGCAGGGATGTTCTGACTGGTTTGTTGGCCAGGAGAGTGGGGCTGTGGGGACGGGTTCAGCAGCGCCCGCTGTTGCTGTGCTGGTTGTACCGCAGGGATTTTAGCAAGTTAATAGGAAACCCCTGCAAAGCCCCACATAGTAAGCCCCTGGGGAACAATAACCACCTGGCACGCGCGCGCGCGTGTGTGTGTTGGGGGGGAGAAAAATTCAAAATACTGCGTAGTCCACACTAAAAAGAGAAGCACCTACCTTTGAATGCAAAAATTACTGGTAAGGCTTCCGTTGACATGGGTGTACCTTTTTTCCATCAAGATGTACTACATGCCTTTCCTGAGTTACTCAGTAATTTTAGTACTCTCCTTCATGGTATTCCCTTCTTCTCAGTCCCCTTTCCTGCCTGACTTTCACTTGTTGTTATACCAAATTTATGCCAGAGGCCCCCGAGGGCAGACTTTATGTCCTCATTTATGCTTGAGAGATGTCTGATATGTTTAAGTGCTTCATTTTTTAAAAGGTAGATTAAAAACAATGCAATTATTATTAGCAAGTTGGGTTTTTTTTAAAATGCAGCCAGTAGCTATCTAAAGTGACGTTGTTTCCTCAAGTTACAAAGACATCTACATTCGAAGTCTCTGGAATAGTTTAAAAGCTTCTGGAAACGTCCTCGGCATTCTTTTAAACATTAAACAAAGCCTGATTTTCAGAAGGCTTGGACACCTGTCGAACACACAAAAAAGGCTTTCACCTCATCTTAGAACCTGTAAGGATTTGTTACCCGGCCTTTTCTTTGGAAGTTCACTGCCTACAACTGCATTTGTTGTTGAGACATACGTTACACCAACTGCACACTGACAATTCATTATATTACAACCCTTCTCTTTTCCCACATTGCCAAGGGGTCAAGCCACTTTGCAGCAAAGTGGATGGAAAACCTCTCATGGACTGGGTCAAAGAATAACTTACACTTCAGGCATGTAGACTGCAAACATGATTCTTCACATATTCAGCAGGACTTAGCTGCGTTCCCATTGTGAGATGACATAGCGATGTAGAAAGTCATACAAACTTCTTAGACTTCTTTTAACAGTTCATCAGATTTACTCCCTTTTCCATGCTAAAAAAAATTATTTTTTAGCCAGCTCAAACTGCTTGTGTTACATGGCAATGCTAGAACATGACTTTAGACCTTAAGCAATGGGCGATATGACTCATATTGCTGATTATTTTAGGTCTGAAGTTGTGTTTTGTTGCAGTATAATGAAGATGACTCAATGCGTTGAATCCACATAGAGTATTAAAGAGGATAAACTTTTACCCTCCAGGAAGTTTTCTTTAATTTATTCTTAGATCTTAATTTAGCTGCACAGGATGACTGGGAACTTGACTGAAATTGAGGGGCAGTGCATTTAGTTAAGTGTATTTCTTTAAAAAAAAAGCCAAAGCAGATACCCCAAATGTCTGCTTCAAGTTCTTGGCAGTACTTTTTATTGTCCTACTAGAAAAATCACAGTAAGCCGATCCTGACAGTGTCCCCAGAATACTAATATGTCCTGCAGCAAAACATGATTATGATATGCAAATTTATAACTACATTTCACCTTATCCTGTCCCTTCAAATGGGGCATAGACCCTTTCACTCTCTTCCAGAAAGGGGCAATAGAAAGTAATTTTAAGGTACAGACAGTATTTTAATTTGAAGTTTTTGGTATTTATTTTATATAGTCATTGATTTGGAGCTCTTTGGGATGGGGAGTCATTTTGGGGATTGGGAATTAATTTTTGCAATTATTTAATAGGGCTAGATCAGGAAAACATCTATGCTTCTCTATTGATTTCAATGAGACTCAGGCACTGCTAATTTTAAGCAGATGCTTAAATACTTTACCTGGTGGAGGTGGCCTTAAAGCACAGTTCAAAAAACATATACCGGAATACTCTGCTGAATCAAGCCAAAACTGTTTTCTAGTAACAATAAAGACAATGTATACATGTGCTTCAGAAGTGTGGGAAGCATGAGGGGTCAAGGGAAAGGAAGCTTTAATTTAAGCACCTAGAACATCATGAATCTCAGTGTCCCCGGGCTGAAAAATGGTGGCAGGGGCACTTTAACTAAAGCTCGTTAAACAAGTGTCATGACGAGTGTCATGAGTTATTATTTGCAGAATGCATCCAGCCTGTTATTAGCTAAGAGTTTAGCTTCTACAGCGCAGCGGTGGGGGGTGTGTGTTAAAAATAATGTCTCTATCCTTTTTCTTAGGCATCTCTGATTCAGTATCAGACTAATCCTGGTCCCACTGAAGTCAATGGGAACTTTGCCACTGATGTCACCCACAGCAGAGTTTGGCTGTGTCCACTTCTTGCTCTGGGACGGTGTGTTTTTCTATTTGCTGGTCAATAAGAATTCTTTTCTGATCACACAGAAGACCTCCCTCAAACCTCCATATCATTATAGTAAATATCTCTATTTAAACCAAGCTAAGTAACTAGGTGAAAATAATATGTAAAGTGGGGCACATCCAAGCAATAGTCCTTATAGGCTTGTGATAATTTCTCTATGACTCCACCTCAGTGCAAAGTTAGCAGGACTCTTACTGGAACTCTTCTTCAATAAAATAATGACAAGTTATACAACTCTCTGCTGCAATTTATTTGCAGTGTTTTTTCCTTAATTTGAAACTCCTTTTTCCCAGAAATGTCAGTTCCCTTATTTTATCAACCCCAGTTATGTGCTGTAAGGCACGGTGACTCCTTAACTTTAATATCCCAGCGATCTCTCACTGCTCTTCTTACCTTGGTTACTGTCAAATGCTTCTCTCACACACTAACAGGTGCCTTTTCCCCAAGCACAACTGCCTCCATTTGTCACATTCCCAGGGCCATATTTCCCATAGGAAGGCCCACTCCCTTTATTTCCATTCTAACCCCTATTCTGCCATCCTTTGGGGGTCATTGCTTTCTTAGGTTCTCTTCAGACATGTATTAAAATTCCCCTTTTTTTTTCCTTCAGGAGAAAAGACAAATGTGCTGGATCCACTGTAGTTAGTGCAGTTAGTACACCCCCAGCTAAGAAATAAGCATATTCACCTTAATAGGGGTCTGTCACCTGTTTCCACTGCAGTAGGAAAGTTTGAGTCACAAGAAATCAGAAACAGTGCTCTAGCTGACATGTCTAACAACCTCTCTCTGATGGTATAGCCAGTGATATTTACTTTGATGCCACTGGACTGAGGAAACTATAGAAATAATAACTAGTTTATATCAGGTGCAGTAAAATATTGATAATAAGGACAACCAACACCAAAACTGGTCTCTCTCAAACCCGTATGGGAAGATACATGCAATGCAATATTATTAGTATTGGTGTAAGTGGAACACCATGAAGTCTAGTCATGGAGCAGAACCTCATTGCATTAGAACAAAAACCACTCCACCCCGAAGAGATTACAATCAAAGAATAAGACAAGAGAAAGCAAGGGAATATAGACAGACAATGGAGTACAAGGAGACAATGAGATATTACTTAACATGCCAAAGAGTTCTTACCACATCATCAACCTAGCAAGGGTTTTGTATTATGGAAAATGAAGGCGCGTTTGAGGCGCAGCAAGAAGCACACTGGGAACAAAAAAAGGTTCCCGGCACTGCATATTTGCAACACGGCAATGTTCCCTTTAAGGAGCAGCAGTCCGTGAGCATGCTGCCTCAGTCTGTGAGCGCACCACCTCAGTCTGGCGTGGGACACTTACCAAAGGGGGGCTGAGGGTTGGGGGCCAGAGGCTGGGGTCTGAGACCAAGGACTGCAGGCTGGAGCTGGGGCTGGAGGCTGGAGCTGGGGGCCAGAGGCTGGATTGGGAACTGGGGGGCCAGGGGCTCAAGCCAATTAACTGATGGGGCCGCTGGCTGGAGGCTGGGGCCAGGGGCCAGGGGCTGAAGCCAGGGGTCAGTGGCTGGAGGCTGGGGCTGGGGCTGCGGGCTAGGGCCTGGGAGCCGGAGGCTGGGGCTGGGAGCCTGGGAGCTGGGGGCTGGGGCTGGAGCCAGTGCTCTGCTCTGGGGAAGTGCTCTGCTCCCCCGTATCAGGGCCAGGGAGTGGAGCACTTCCCCAGAGCCGGTGGAGCCTGCACAAGCCCCCTGTGCATTGCCTCACCTGGCGTAGGAGCTGCTGCCTGCCCTGAGTGAGGCTCGGCCGGCTCCGGGACACTGTGGGATATGCCCCTGGAGGCCATGCTGGGGAGCAGAACAGTGTTCATGGTAGAGCCCCCCCCTGTAGGGTGGGGCAGTAGGGGCAGTGGGGATTGCCCCCTCCAACCTGGCAGCTCCTGGTGAGCACTGTGGCTTTTCTTTAAAGTGCTGGGAGCTGTGGTGGTGGGGGGAGCGAGGGGAGTGGGCAGGGGGCAGGGGGGCTGGGGGAGCAGGCAGGGGCTGGGGGCTGGTGGGGGTCCCCCTATAGTTGTCTGCCCCTACATTCAGCCCCCCTCGCCCCCTGCTTACCAGCTCTGAGACTGGCTGCAGCTCCCTGCAGCAGCCAACAGGGACTTTCCAAATCATTGAAGCTCTCCACATTTTTGGAAAAGATTTGGAGAGCTTCAAATCAATTCAGACCTTTTAACTGGTCTCCTGATTAATTCCGATTTGGAGATTCGGCCACCGAATCGGGCAGAATCTCCTAGGAACTGAATCAGCACCCAAAGCTTCTCACAGCCCTAGAGGGAAGCTGTGATGGAGAGGACTTGGATGGCTTGTATGTGAAAGCTACAGGAGAAAGGAAAGAACAACAGGATGAAAAAGCCATGAAAAGATAGGAAGAAAGAATAATGAGCGGTTGGAAATGGCAAGAACGACCCAAGAAAACGCCCCGAACAGCTCCCACTGGCTGGTGATTGTGAGAGGAAACAGCTGCGGAGACAATGTCAGACAAAAGGATTCCGGATTTTGTGACAGCCAACAGCTATAAAAGAGGTTGTGGATAGAGCTAGTCTGGAATTTTCCAATGAAAGCATTTTGCCAGAAAATGGTGATTTATCAAAACAAAATATGAGACCTTTCCAGCTTTAGAAAAAAATCATGAGACATTTTCAGCAATTTTGTTAAAACTTTCACTAGGAATTGGTTTCTCAGGTCCAGAACAGAATTTGTGTATAAAATCACAGAACAAGAGAAATCCCAAAGCTTAGCAGTTAGGACATCTATCTATATGGTAAAAATTCCAGCTTTTCAGGTTCCTTCTCTGCTCATTCAAAGTGGGAACTTAACCTCAGTTTCCGTCTTGCTAGATGATTGTCTTAGCCACAGGGCTATAGTCAGCTCTCTCTCTCTCTCATTAAAACTTTAAATGTCTCGAATTTTTTCATTAAAGTGCAGAAGAAACAGGATTATTTTATGGAGAGATGAGTTGTGGTATGATCATTTCCTGCCAGTGCTGCTGTCTAGGCACCAGCACCCCTCTCCCCCGCAACCAACCAACCAAAAAAAGAGCATTCTCTTTACTGGGAGCTAGGGGGAGAGGGTATCAGCTTGTTCCATTTTTAGAAGCTGGGCACAATGTGCCCTAATAGTGTTCATCTTCCCCTTTGGGCAGCTGTGTATTATGGTCCTCTGAATTAGATATGACACTGTGTGGTCAAAGTATTGAGATACTTATAGCATCTAACTGGGTTTGATGGCTGATGTACAGACTTCTAGCAGAAAAAGTATTTCTTGATATTAGACCATGTCTTTGTTTTACTTGTCCTTCACCAGGGCAAATTCTTTGCTCAAAATTTTCAGGACCTACAGCTTTTATTTCTCCCAGACAGATAGGGTCACAAAGATATCTCTGTCAAAAATACCAAAAGATATAAACTTTGCCAGAACAAGAAGAATTAATATGAGAGTTTGATCTGTCCTGTTATGTATTTATTTTTCCTTCACTGTTGAAAAACTGTGCAGCGTTCCCCATTTGTGCCATGGCTCTGTTATTATTTTCTCTAAAATTTATAGCATGATTCTTCAAAAACATTAAAACAATACTTGGTCCAAATGTTCTAACCAATGTTTATATCAAATTAACTGGCCTATAAAAATTCTCAACAGAAATACCCACATTTAGCATGGTGACCTACCAACCCACACACCACTTCTTTGGTATTTTATCAAAGAAGGGAATAAAGAAGTTGTGGATAGAGCTAGTTTTGAATGGTGATTTATCAAAACAAAGAGAAAAATCATGATACCTTTCAAAACTTTCCAGACCTTTCCACGAGACCTTTACGAGAAACAATGGGCACAAACTGATTGCAGGTCGCTTCAGACTGGACATAAGGAAAAACTTCTTTACAAGTTGAGTGCCGATGGTCTGGAACAGACTCCCCCCAGGTACAGTCACCTACCCTGGCGATCTTCAAAAAGCATCTTGACATCCACCTTGCTGGGGTCATCTGACCCCAGCAGTCTTTCCTGCCCAAGTGCAGGGGGTCTAGACCCAATGATCTTGTAAGGTCCTTTCCAGCTCCTAACATCTATGAAGCTATGAATATCAGTTTAAGGAAATTTCAAGGGCATTTGAGAGCAGAGTTGTTTCCCCAGACAGCATAGAGAAGCAACACAACCATTCCATGGCTAAGTTACAACAATTCCATGGCTAAGCCTTGGGACTGCAGTGGTATCCACAGTCCTGCTCAGGGTCTTAACCTAGTTTCAGTTCACTGATTCATCCTAACCCTAAGGCTAAGTACAGACATTTGGGAGTGCTAGGGGGAGGTTAAATTGAGGCAAAATCCCTGCTTTAAAGTTAAATTTTAGTGTAATGGGGTTTGACTTCAGGGAAGGCCATGATCCTTCTGAAGCCCTTATTTAGTTTGTGCCTCTTTGGGTACTTCCCCTTACTCTTCGCCTGCCAAACCTTGATGAAATGCTACTTTCAGAAAAAGGGAACCTGCCCCAGGGCTTGCAAGTCAGATCTCCTTTTATGAACACAGGTGTCCATACTCATTGCCTTAAGGGCTTATTTTGTGGCTCTGACTGCCCCTTACAACATACCCAAGTCTCAGATTATGCTCATTCCTGCTGACATACCCCTCCTGGGCTACAGGCTCTCAACCCGTCTTTACCCCCTGGGGCTACAGGTTCCTTGGCCTCCAACTGTGACCCCTGGTTTTTAGCCTGTCTCTCTGGGTCCTGGCTCCACTCCTAGGGTAGTAAGACTCCTAGCCTCCCTGGCCCCATGGGTCTCCAGCTGTGGCCCTCCTTGGCCTTCCACTTATCTCTGGCCCCTGGCCCCACTCCTGGGCTAGTGAGACCCTCAGACTCCCTGGCCCCTCCTGGGCTTTCTGGTCTGGCTGACACTTGTCCCTTCCTGGGCTATACACCTCCAAGCTTTCTGGCCCTCCCTCCTTTCTGGGCTATCTGGGACCTCCTTTTCTCCCTTTAGCCCCTTCCACAAACCACCAAAGTTACTTCCCCAGCTCAGACGTGACCCAGAAGCCCTGCTGCTAACAAGCTCTTCTCTCATGGCTATGCTGTCCAAACAGCTCAGGCTTATGTGCTTCAAGCCTGGCCCCCTGCAGTTGACTCTAACTGACCCCTGCAGCCTGCTTCTTACACTGTCTGCCTACCCTTACAGTGACAGGTATGCTAAGTAGCCTGTCACACCTGGGCTGTGACTGGAATATGTTTGTGACTGTCCCTCTGATCACAACATCCCGGTATATTCTGTTCATCGAGACTAAGTGCTTTATTAATACAACAGGACCCTGTTCCAAGGTATATGAGGCTAAATCCACAAAGGGACTTGGGTGAGGTGAGGTTGAGTATTAAGATACAGTCTTTTAGGTACTCTGTCTGTGAATCTTGTGTTCCTTTCTGTCCAATGTCAGTGTTTCAAAAGAGGGATGGATGCACTCTTCTGCGAGGTAAGAGATATAGTTTTGAAACCAGTCAGGCTGAAGAAGGGACTGAACCCAGCTCTTCAACTTCTTAGTAAGCATTTTAACCATTGGGCTATCACATAAGAGATGACTATCCATGGCTCATTCTATGGTCACAGTTTTCAGCTCAGGTGGCTAGTATGCTTTGTGCTGAACTCAGTGTTGTTTGTGTGAATTAGGCATGCTCTGAGCACACCTATTGGATCAGGCCTTTTAGCAGATGTAGGCCCAGGGATGCCTAATCTGTGAAGTTCAAGATGACATAGGTGAGTGATAGGTGCCAAGACGTAGTGGCACAGAATTTTAGGCTCCTAAAATTGTAGATGCCTCTGTTCTCTAAGGCCGTGTCTGCATGATAAATGTGCTCAAACATTCTGTGTTGTCTCCTTAAACCAGAAAGTCTACCTGTATGATGAGGCACTTTGGGGCAGACTCTGTAGTAGCTTTGCTGCTAATCAGAACCCACAGTCCCTTGCAGGCACAGCCCTGCAGTTTAAGAGGCAGCATGGCATACAAGACGTACATGGCATGTGAGGCATCTCAAATGAAAGGCATCAGCAGACCTGATGACAAATGCCTTGAGTTTAAAAGTTTTTCTGACTTCATTCCGACTAATAACAAGTATCATCTCTGAACCAAGAGTTCTGCATTTCTTTTTGTCTCAGACCAACATGGCTACTAAATATATCCCTTTATTTTGACAATGGTTTTGGTCAAATAAGATAATCATTCACAAAGATCCTTGCCCAACTCAATTCCTGGACCATAATGCTACAACATCACTTCAACAGTACTTGGAGAAACTGGCAGAGCCGCTTTCTTACCTACCACTGCACCTACCATGTGCAGAAAGCATTTCTACAATAATTGAAACTCCAGGTCTCTTCAAGGACAGTAATTATAGATGTTTTTCCAGCCATGGCTCTGTGATCTAGACTTGACACTTGCCTCTTCACAGTGGACAGAAAGGGCTGGCTCACTTCAGATAAGCCATGGAACAGATGAGAGATGATGAAAACATTAGATTGCAACAAGACTCCATTTCATATCCGCATCATTACTAATGAGCTATTATTCCCTCTCCAGTCTGTTTCCAAACAGTGCAACAAACACAGGGGAACTGTCTACTAATGTCATCATTCTGAAATAACTCTTCTAAATAATAAGCACAGCCTGCTGTCCCCCACTCTCAATTAGCTGCTTGATATAAAGCCTCCTCTTCAGAAAAAGTTGGGCAGCTAAATGGTTTACAAATTAATTCTCTGGTAGTCTGAGGGAAAGAGTGAAATCCAGATTTGCCGCCAATTATTTTTTTGCCAGCAAATGATCCTGGGGAAGCAATTATGTTCAATTCTGAGATGATTACTATAGAAAGGAATTAAGCAATTGTTTCTGTTGAAAAGCAGAATTCTTTTCGTATTTGGAAACATGTAGAAACCTGATCACCTCAGTGAAAACCTGACCCCAAGGAGGTTTGCCACTGACTTCAGAGCAGCCAGGATTTCACTTCTGGTTTCAGAAAAGTTTACAGACACAATTTAAAATTGAAGCCAAGGATGAGCTGATTTTGTAATGAACACTGGGAACAGCCGCACAGCAACTATAGGTTTTGGTTTTTCGAATGGCTTTTTAATGGTGATCTGTAATGTATTTAGATTTGTTTCTTTTCCCAGGGAGAGAGGGAGGAGGGGAGGGAGGGAGAAACTATTAAAAGATGCTCTTAAAAACATGCATATGCATACATCACCACATTTTATTAGAGAGCTGAGGCAAACAATAACTCATACAGCTCTCTCCAGTATGGTGTGTGCTTCAAATTATATGACTCAAATTTTCTCCACTAGTCTAGCATGCTGAGGAACTGGAGAGTATTTAAATATCCAGTCAATCTGAAAACATAACCACATTGGTAAGCATAATTTACTATTAGCATTGCCACATTCAACTGACTATACTTGTGTCGTAGAGCACCTTGGTCTACAAGTACTTAAGGTGTTTGCCATTTTAAGGGCTTTGAGTAGATAGCGCCCTCTGGCATCATGGCAGTTATGGGCAGCCTCCTGCTTATTAAATTAAATTGTTCATCAAGTCATGGCAGGTGAGACTGGGCAGGCCCTAGACAGATGGGTGGTCCAATGTTGAGACCCGGCCCTGGGCCAGCCCCTGTCACTACACGTAATAAGAAATAGACTGCTTCATCTTTGGACCCACAAATACATTTGGAATCCAGCTCAGCCCTCAGCCAGCACCAGGAAGTGGTGTAAGAGCATAAAACATGAAGATAATGTTTTTGGTCAAGTGTACAAAAGTCCCGTAAATTGATCAATGTTGCTATGTAAAATAGAGGCAGTTTGCACAGATCCGTTCAGATCTCCAGCCACAAATTAAAAAAAGTAATACAGACAGGCTAAGGGGCAAACACAAATCACATTCAGTCACATCATGGATTAATGGTTACCTAACTAGACTCCTGTTTGTCTACCTGAAAACCTATTAGTTCTTCTGGATTTGTGTGGTAAACTGCTAGCCATATAGCTCAGCAAGTGGGATTTCTTGTCAAGAGATCTGTGCTCTGTTCTTGGTTGTACTACTGAACAGCCATATGAGCTGGGTGTTGTTGAGCCCAATAATTTAAAAAGATGCAAAAGGAGGCTGGACAAATTTGTGGAGGACAGATCCATCAGTGGGTGGTAAGCAAGATGGCTAAGGGGACAGCCACAAAATTAAGACTTCCTGCTTCTAAATACTGGAAGCTGGAGGAAAAGAACCAATGGACAGTTCAGCCTAGATATGTCCTGCTTAAATAGCCACTCATCACTATATCTGAGTACCTAGCAAAATAGAGAGAATCATTTTATTTGCTTATATATAAAGTTCTCTCTCAAAACTTTGAACTCTTATAAATCTTATCTATCTTTATCTTGGATGGGTTTCTTTCTATTCATCAATATTACAGGCAACTGCAGTTTATACATTATGCAATTTATAAATATAATTTATGTTTTATCATGGTTCTTATGTTTCCCTCTGAGAACCCAACATATTAACATAACTGAAAGGAGCTTGTTCTACTGTGAATAGATTAAGCACTGTTACAGCTTCTTGCCAGTGTTATCCTCTGCATATCTAATAGGTAATTTTGTCTGGACATGTTTACTTTAAATACACATCATAATAAAATTTTAATGACAAAAAATGTGTCTCAGCCAAGATCCTTGTGGCTTTTTTTCTTGGTGGAATAAGAGGCCAAAAGAATGGATCATCTTGCTCTTAGCTGAAGTCTAGCTGTGCATGGAAATACATTTACAACCACTCTAATCCAGAGACTGGAACTATTTGTTGATAGATACATGACAATCAGTAACAGAAATCCCACCAATTTCATTTTGCTCTGTTGCTTAATTTTTTCTGTGGTTGAATTAATTCTCATGACAATGAGCTATAGCCAGGTATTGCTCAAGGAGTTACTTTATGTGCTTCAGATGCAGATTTGCAAATCAAACCTCAGTCTTGGCCTGAGGCTCTTCTTTAAGGGAAAGAAAAGGAATGTAACTGATACGCTAAAATCTTTCTGTTGATATTTTTCAAAGCAGCCTTGAGGATATAGTGCTGCCAAATGAGCCACACCTGACACGAATACCTGTAAATTTCCAAATACCACATAGTAGCTGTGAGAAGACAGCAGAACCTCACTACATTGGGGATCAAGAGCCCTGTAGTATAATCCCTCACTCTGGTATTTTTCCACCACATGACCTTGTAAAGAAAAATGGTTCTTTTTATCTGGTTTGCTGCTGGTCACCTGACTAGTTAGAGCAGGAGAGGTGTTTTGTACAGCTGGGCATAGTAAGCAACATGGAGAAAGGCACAACAGTAAAAAAGGGAAGGGGTGAACAGAAAGGCTTAGACAGAGCAAGCAGGGAGAGGAGGAGAGAGAAATACAGTCCTTACAAGCCCATCTCTTTTCAGCAAAGTGCTTGAATTTGCACTTAATATTGGTGTTATTTGGGTTTAAGATGGTGCTTTACTTGCTTGAAACCAAAAGCTGAGAGAGAAATGTGCAGAGGCCTGAAAGTGTGGCAGTCTGAATGATAAATAAACTGCTGTATTCCTCCTCACCTCTCACATCTTCTCTTTCAAGCTCCTGGTTAAAAACCTGTGATAAAATACTGTCCCTTCTTTCTGCACTCCATATTGAATTCAGTGGCAGACATCGCATTCGTTTCAGTGGGACGAAGGTTTCACTCTCAGATTATTTCAATTTTGAATACTCTCAAGGGTTAGGAGCTGCTTGCATGGAATTCTTAAAATTTTGAAGATATTTTTCAAACCTTTTTAGCTATCAGCTGTGCCAGCTTCCTTTTCTGTTCATTTGGGCTAGACAGCTTCTCTAGACTCTTTTCCTAGGCTCATCTTTATTTGGCCTTCAGTCATTTATTTTTTTTAATTCCATACTTGTTGAAGTTGTGCCCAAAGATTACTTTAGGCCTCTTGTTGTGGAACAGTTCCCTTCAAGCTGCACTAAGGGTGAGCTAGGGTCAGCAAGGGCCTGCAAACTTGAATATTCAAATATTTAAAGTAGAAGCTGCTGGTAGGTTTCACGGTTATTGGTGTATTTTAGCATTCTCAATAGCTAAGAGCTACAACCTGGAGGTAGCCAGACTTGTAAATGTTACTGCATATATCTAAAATGTCTCTTCCTGTTTGGCCTTCAGCTCTTGATCCAGATGCTGTAACAGCAGATGAATCCCGGACATCTGTATACTGTTGTTGAGACAACGTTGAGGCTGTGGAAAAGAAGTCATGCAAAGTTGCAAAATTGAATGGAGCATACTTCCTACAGGGTTAAAGGTATGCAAATATATATTTTTATATTTTCTCTTTTTTTACCAGGACATTTAGTGCACTGGATAAGATGTGTAACATTTCTGGAGGTGCAGGTGTAAGGTCCAGGAATGGTGATGGTTCTGTTGTGGGAGTGTATTTATTGTAGGAGTGGTGGAGAAGTGTTGGTAGGTTTTACATTTCTTATCCTGGCATGATCTGGATCTATTCAGTGTGATTTGGGCCATAGGAAGTTTGCTTCTGGTGATGAGGTTAGCAAGGTTTAGTGCTTGTTTAAAGGGTAGGGTGGGTTCTGGAAAGATCTCTTTCAGAATTGGGGCCAAGAAGAAGGGTGTCTGTGCCTGAAAGTTTGCAAAGTACAATTTTTCCAAGTATTTAGTCGGTCTAATAAAAGATATCACATTTACCCAAAGAATCTTGTCTGCCTATGTCCTTCAACCAACATAACTACAACCAAAAACCCTCAAGCATCATTATAGTTATTAAAAAAAAAGTGGGGCTCAAGAGGGAGGAAACAGACTTTAAAAGAACTAATGGGATACTGCATTCAGATAATTGCAAAGATTACCTGGGGTCACAGTATTAATGTTCTTTAGGTCCCCCTGTTCAATAGAATGGCACAATCAGTAAGAGAGGTTTATGCGACTGGCGAAATATAAATTGCTTTTGTATCTGAAAAACATGAGCGACAGATGTGTTCTGTGAGCATTAAGATCACTCAGCAGGGAGAACAGTCTATTGTAAAAAAAAATGGTCTATGGACATAACGAAAGGAGAAAGACTAACATAGCAGTAGTCTAGAAGTTACAATATGTCTTTACACAATGTTCAGTCATTTAACAAAAGGCTAGTAGTGCACAAGACTCCGTGTTGACACAATTTACCTCCGCAGAGAACAGCCATTACTTAGAGTACAAAAGCACAATATGCACTATATGTGCTGTACACACTGTGAATAAATAAAATGCTTGCACAAAGCTGTCTTCCAACTCTTTTTGTTATGATTTTCTAGGAGAAAAGCCAAGCAGTACTAATAACATAAATCGAGGTGCTTAAGTAACTTGAAACAGAAAAAACAAGCATGGAAGGTGTTCTTTCCCATCTTCTAGACTGAGTTCCCAAAAGAGGTCCTTGCAATAAAATCCATAGTTAGAACTGATAAGTATCCTCTGGATCAGTGTTGCCTAGGGATGAAGTATTCTATTGATACTAATGGTGTTATATGACAGTTTGCAGTTGGTAGCAAACACTGGAAACATGTGGAAATGTAATCACAATCTTTCTAGAATCATCAAGGTGTCTCTCTGCTACTAGTAAAAAGTCTAGTCGTTGCTTCATCTCTGTTGGTTTTTACCTGTCTTATTTCTGCCATAGCCCCAAGTAAACTGAAATGATTTTCCACAAACCTTTCCTAGCATAGTTCTGAAATGACCTACTAGTACCACTGCATATACTTTCATGAAGTATGTTCTTTTATGCCTATGATATATTTATAGTTTTGACTCTTGTTGTCCATTTTCCAATGTATCCATAAGATTTATAAATTGCTCTGTGTTATTAATAAAATAATGAACAACTATTTATTAAGTTGAGATTGACATTTATGTTTGATTGCTAAGTCCTTTCCCAATTGAGGCCTAATAACATAACTAAACAAAGCTGTTATTTTTAAAGTAGAAAGTATTCACCAGGACATTCAGGTTATCTTCCAGTCTTTTCAAAATATGAACTATGAAGATCTCTATGGGAAGAATGGTCTTAGTCAAAGGCACCTTACTGCTTCATAGCAACACTGGGAGGAATAATGAGTCTGAGTGCAGAATTTGAACATATTAGTCCACACATGTATTTTTGAAAGTCTCCAACATTTTGTACATGTGCATATCTCATAAAGGAAGATGGTGATGTCCAAAAGTTAGTTAAGGACATGTGTGGAATAATTATGGGAAGGAGCTGCTTAAGAGTAGATATATAGTGGTCTACATTTTTGAAAGACTGCCGTAAAGAAGGAGAGAGAGAGCAGGTTGTGGACTAGTGGCTTGAAGTTTGAGCAAAATAGCTTTAGGTTAAAAACCAGAAAGCTTCTTCGTTGGTAGAACAGGAAGGCAGTAGAATACACTGCCTGTGGACGTTGTGCAATCTCTGTCACTGGAGGTGTTTGAGAAGAAGTTGGACAAGCATTCATCAGGGATGATGTAGAAGTAGCTGTGCCTTTGCTCTACTGTATATGTTTCCTATGCTTCTTGGCTTTGCTTGGTTGTTGAAAGGGGACAGGAATGAAAATTTTCCCCTTCTGCTGCTACATGTATCAGGGCAGGGGATTGTGGGGGGGGGGGGGGAGGAGGTGGGGGAGGAGGAGGGAGGGAGTGAGGTTTGTCTTCCTCAGAAGCATTGGGTGTTGGCTGAAGCGAAAGCTAGGGACTTTGACTGGGGTATACCAGTGCTTCTTCTGGGACTTAAACTTAGAAGTTCCTAATTAGAAAGTCTTGCCCCTCTGCTTAGGGTCAAACTAATTGCCATATATGGGATCATACAGGAATTTTACCTCATGATCAAGTTGGTACAGATTTTCAGGGGGGTTGTCTTTGTCTGTAGCAGGGAATGTAGCAATCTTCCTTGGATCTGTGGAGAACATTTTAACAACCCTTGCAGCAGCGGGACATTGGCTACTGTGGTAGACCTGCTTTACTTGTGGCAGTTTAGGGTGTTATGTCATATGGCTGTGTCAGGGTTGACTGTGTGGTTTTGCTAATAGGCTAGACAATGGATTTGTGTAGACTGCTTTAGATAGAGATACCTCAAGCAGGGAGGTTGAATTAGGTGAACTCTAAGTCTAGAGACAGATATTCAAAAAGCTAGAGCCTGAATTGATTCAATCTTTGCAGGTTAATCTAACCTGCCTAGGTTGAACTGGTTTGCAATCATACAGATATCCTCTCTGGACTGAAGAAATGCAGGCATGTGTTTACAGTGCCTGAGGCTAAAAGCTGGGGCTGCTAGAGCGAACCCTCTCTTCCCTTTCATAGTGCTGAGCTGCAGAGTGGGGTGGGGGGGGGTGTGGCCAGGCCCCAGCAGGATTCTCTGATTAGAGAGGGGTGTAAAATCCCACCCCAGATCTGCACCATCCCAGGCTTTTCTCCGCTTGCTGCTCAAGTGGCAGGAGTGTTGCCAGACCCCAGCCCCTGGCTAGCACTCTGAGGCAAAAGGGTGTGTATAGTGCATGCATCTGTGGATGCATGACAAGGTGCAGTTGGGTTTACTGACCACGTTCTCACATTGGTGGCCCTTGTTCATCTTGGAATCAATAATGACCCCCAAGATCCTTTTCTGCCTCTGCGCTGATGAGAAGGGAGTTCCCCAGCCTGTAGGTATGCTGCTGGTTCTTCCTCCCCAGGTGCAGTACCTTGCACTTGTCAGTATTGAAACTCACTCTCTTCTCATCCACCCACCCCTGTAACCTGTCCAGATCTAGTTGTAGCCTGTCCCTCCCTTCTAATGTGCCCACTTCTCCCCACATCTTACTGTTATCTGGAAACTTGAACAAGGTACTTTTCATTCCCTTGTCCAAGTCACTGATGAAGATGTTGAACAGTGCAGACCCAAAGACCGAGCCCTGAGGAACCCCACCACCCACATCCTTCCAGGTCAAAAATGACCTCTCCACCACCACTCTCTGGGTGCAGTCCTCCAACCAATTTGCGACCCATCTAACAGTGTAGGCATTGATGCCATAGTCACCTAATTTTTTGATGAGAATGTGGTAAGAGACAGTGTTGAAGGCCTTCCTAAAGACCAGTAAGACTACATCCACCATGACACCCACATCCAAGGGTTTTGTCACCTGGTTGTAGAAGGCCACCAGGTTGGTCTGACAGGACCTGCCTCTAATGAACCCATGTTGGTTGCCCCATAGCATAATTTCCCCTGCTGGTCCCTCACAGATGTGTTTTTGGAGAATTTTCTCAACGAGCTTCCCCAGGACTGAGGTAAGACTAGCGGGCCTATAGTTTCCTGGGCCTTCCTGCCTTTTGTGAAAATGGGGACCACACTGGCCCTTTCCCAATCCTCTGGCACCTCACCAGAACACCATGAGTGCTTGGAGAGCTATTCCAGGGGTCCCTCAATGGCCTCTGCCAATTCCCTCAGCACCCTTGGGTGGTGATCATCTGGATCTGCTGATTTGAAGATACCAGAAGTTCCCTGACCAGGTTCTCTCTGACCCTGGGCCTGGCTGTGCCTCTCCTGAGTTTGTCTGGGATCCCAGTGCGGTGGGGGATATCCCAGTCCCTGCTCAGAAATATGGAGGCAAAGAATTTGTGAAAGAGGTCAGCTTTATCATCTGGTGCAACCACCAGATTGCCAAGCAGGACCCCATGTTACCCAGTGTGTTCTTTTTACTTCCTACATATTTAAAAAAGGACTTCTTTTTGTCTTTGATCTGGGTTGCTAGTCCTAGTTCTGTCTCTGCCTTAGCCTTCCTAACAGCCCCCCTACAGTCTTGAGCAATGAAGATATAATCCTCTTTAATGATGGCCTCTCCTTTCCATTGGGTGTATGCCTCCATTTTAGTTTTCAGGTGATCCTGAATGCCTTTCAGCCATAGAGCCTTTTGAGCACTCTTGCCCTCTTTGACTCGTGTTGGGACTGTCACCCTTTGGGCTCAGGGGATCGTCTCTTTAAGGAACGACCACTCATCTTGGACTCCCAACACCCTTCCCCTCCGTGACCTCAGTGCCTCCCTGACTAATCTCCTTAACTCATTGAAATCAACCCTCCTGAAGTCAAGGGCTGCTGCCTTGCTGCAGGCCTTTGACACCTTCTGCTGGATGGTGAATTCCAGTGGGTGATGATTGGTATCACCCAGGTGGTAGAGAACTGCAGTCCCCTCACCAGGTCATTGCCTGTGGCCAGGACCAGCTCTAACAAGGCATTCCCCCTGGTGAGACTGTGCGCCTCCTGGGTTAGGTGGAGGTCCTGTATCTCAGCCAGGAACCTACATGAGTGATCAGACCTAGCTGACTGCTCCTCCCAGCAGAAGTCCAGATAGTTTAGGTCACCCATGATGGCCATGTCCCTTGACTTAACTGCCTCTGTGAGCTGACCTGAGAATTCCTGGTCCAGCTCTTCCCCCTAGTTGGGTGGTCTGTAATAGACATCCACTATTAAGTCCCTTTCTTTTCCGACCCCCTTGTATTCTAACCCAGAGCACTTCAGTCTGCCCCTCCTCTGACCCCATGGTGTTTGTTGAGGACTCTTTGACATAGACCACCACACACCCACCTTTCCTCCCCATTCTATCCTGTCTGTACAGTTTATAGCCCTTGATATTTACCGCCCAGTCATGGGTTGAATCCCACCACATTTCAGTGAGCCCCACTATGTCCAGGTTTGTGTTAGCTAGCAGGAGGGCAAGTTCCTTCTGCTTGTTCCCCATACTATGAGCATTAGTGTAGAGATATTTAAGGCCTCCTGTAGGTGTATGCACTGCCCCCCGATCCCAAAACTATCCGGATCCCAGCTACTTGCCTGGGTACTTCTTGTGTTCATCACCTCTCTTGGCTAGGAAGTGTCGTCATTTCCCCCTGTGGCCCCATCCCCAGGCAAAGCTAGTTTAAAGCACGCCGTATGAGATCAGCCAACCTGGAAGAAAAGACACACTTGCCTTTAGGGAAGAGGTGAAGCCCATCCCACCCGAGCATGCCCCGTGCGCAAAAAAGTAGGTCATTGTCAAGGAACCCGAGACCTGCTTGGTAGCAGTAGTCTGTTCTCTGGAGCAGATGGCTCATCCCAGCCCAGGGCTGCAAAGCATCTGGGGTGCTGAAGGACTTTGGTTTAACTTAAACCAGGAAGGGGTCTGGGACAGACATTGTATAAACTGGTTTGAACCAAATCAGTTAAGTTTGATATTACATTCAACCAGGTTTATCTTAAACCAGTTTCAGTCATTTTGAAACTGGTTTATGGGCACTGAACTTATGTTCTGTTACAGGTTTAAACCAATTTCTGATCACTTAAATTGGTTTATGTATAATGTCAGTTCCTAGCCTAAAGGACCCTTCCAGTCATACATTTCTGTGATTCTATAACAAGGAGAGAAACACCTGTACACTAAAATGTCAAGTGTTACCTTTGGCACTTCATAGAATCATAGAAGTAGGGTCGGAAGGGACCTTGTAGATCTTCAAATTTGACCCCCTGCCTGGGCAGGAGGGAAACTGGGCTCAAGTGACCCTAGCCAGGTGGGCATCGAGCTGCTTCTTAAAGACCCCCAGGGTAGGAGCCAGCACCACGTCCCTTGAAAGTTAGTTCCAGATCCTAGCTGCCCTAACTGTGAAGTAGTTCTTACGGATGTCTAATCTAAACCTACTCTCCAACAACTTGTGGCCGTTATTCCTTGTTACTCTGCGGGGCGCTGGGGGAAACAAGGTCCCCCCAAACCCCTCTGGTTCCCCCTAGTGAGTTTATAGACAGTCACCAGGTCCCCCCTCAGCCTTCTCTTGTGAAGGCTGAACTGGTTCAGGTCCTGTAGCCTCTCATTGTATGGTCTGCCCTGCTGTCCCCAGATCATGTGGGTGGCCCTCCTCTGGACCTCTCAATGTTGTCCACATCCCTCTTGAAGTGGGGTGCCCAGAACTGGACACAGTACTCCAGCTGAGGCCTGACCAGTGTTGCGTAGAGGGGGAGGATCACCTCCTTGACCCTACTTGAGATGCACCTGTGGATGCACAATAGGGTCCGGTTAGCCCTGCTGACTGTGACCTCGCATTGTCGGCCCATGTTCATCTTGGAGTCAATGATGACTCCAAGTTCCCTTTCTACTTCCGTGCTCTCAAGAAGAGAGTTTCCCATCTTATAAGTGTGCTGCTGGTTACTACCGCCCAAATGCAGCATCCTTCACTTGTCAGCATTGAAACACATCCTCTTTTTTGTCAGCCCACTCTTGCAACTTATCCAGGTCTTGCTGCAGTCTTTCCCTCCCTACTAGTGTGCCCACCTCACCCCAGATTTTGGTATCATCAGCAAATTTGAACAGGTTGCTTTTCACCCTGTCATCCAAATCGCTGATAAAGAAATTGAACAGTGCAGGCCCAAGGACCGAGCCCTGGGGGACTCC
>JAGPOW010002514.1:45785714-45860985 GCA_030014935.1 Caiman crocodilus | reverse complement strand
ATCAGCAAATTTGAACAGGTTGCTTTTCACCCTGTCATCCAAATCGCTGATAAAGAAATTGAACAGTGCAGGCCCAAGGACCGAGCCCTGGGGGACTCCACTGCCCACTTCCCCCCAGGCCGAATATGACCCATCCACCACCACCCTCTGAGTACGATCCTTCAGCCAATTAGCAATCCATCTGACCGTGTAGCATTGATGCCACAGTCGCCTAGTTTTTTAATGAAAATGTGGTGAGAGACAATGTCAAAGGCCTTGATGAAGTCCAGGAAGACTACATCCACGGCGACACCTGCATCCAATACTTTTGTGACCTGATCGTAAAAAGCAATCAGGTTGGTCTGACATGACCTGCCCCAAAGGAAACCATGCTGTTTGCTCCTGAGCATCATCCCTGATGCCGGCCTATCACCGATGTGCTCCTTGATGATCTTCTCAAAGAGTTTCCCCAGGATTGAGGTAAGACTGATGGGCCTATAGTTGCCTGGGTCCTCCTTCCTCCTTTACTTAAAGATGGGGACCACATTGGCTATCTTCCAGTTATCTGGCACTTGGCCTGAGCACCATGAGCACTCATAAAGCCATGCCAATGGCCCCGTAATAACCCCTGCTAGGTCCCTCAACATCCTGGGGTGGAAAGCATCTGGACCTGCTGACTTAAACACGTCCAGCCCCTCCAGAAGCAGTCTAACCTGGTCCTCCTCAGCCTTAGGTCTTGAGGCGTTCCCCTCGAGTCTGTCTTGAAACACGATGGGGGGGGGGTCCGTGCACAAGAAAATGGATGTGCACTTAATGTCTTACTAAAGTTTTTACTTTAAAAGCTAATAAATGCTAAATAACTACACATCTCTGCAAGCTGCAGAGAAAGATCTTAGAATCTCTACCCTTCTTTCCCACCCCCCAGACATAGCTGTGGTCAAAACTGAAAGGTAAGCAGAGTCTGCTCCTGACCAGCTTCCTACTGATGGAGGCAGTCAGACCAGCAACTACAGGCTTTCTTTACATTCAAAAGCCAAACACATTTTTCATCCCTTCTAGTTTAGCCAGTCCAGTTTTGTATCCCTCTTATTCAAGTCCCTGTGAAATAGGAGAATATTTGCTACCAGCTTTGGATATGTAGATGGGGAAAACCACAAACAACTGGTTGGAAAATTTAGCATTTTAGCTTTGTGTTTATTTGCCTGGCCTAATGCTTCTTTAATTCTGAAAGAAGTCGAAGCCTTGTGATTACTGCAGTGGTTCTCAGCATTGTTAGTGTCAAGGCACCCCTCAGAAAGTGCCAACTCTTAGCTTTCACTTATTTTTCTGATTATGAAAAAATAATAGAGCAATCCTGTTTTTGCAAAAACCTTATTTTCACCTGTTTGTGTCTTTGAGTTTTGGACAATATTTGAAGCCTCTTGGTTTGCCTTATGAATTATGTGTAAGCATTTGCACACCTGACAGTGCTAACAAGGTGTGAAACCCCATGACATCCTTAACAGCATCTTGTAGCACCCAAGTGTGCTGTGGCATGCTGGTTAAGCATTACTGTGCTGCTGCAAGGAAATAGAATGGAATGCATTTAGGAAATGAGAAAAGTTGTCAAGGGGTGGGGTGCATAAAAAGGGAGACAGATGGTCAGACTGTCTCAGATGCCTGCAGCAGTACTTCTCTGGCTTCTACTTATCAGGCTTCCCTCCTGGCAGTAAGTGTGTGTTAATGCTCATTGAGGCCAACCCAATTGACCACAGTTCACAAAAGCACCTTACTGCAGAGAGAGAGATCGAAAGATATGTTGCACGCCAGTGATTTTTTGCAGTGGGAAGGTTAGTGTATAAGTTATTATAGTGTACATGGAAGATCTTGGTCAAAATGCATTTTCTAACCACTAGACCACACAGTCATCAACCACAAAACCACAGAGATATTTCTGCAATAAATAACTTAACTCTGAGTTCCAAACCCTGTTGTTCCTACAGTGCTAGTAACTTTGCTGGTTTTTTTCACATTTCATGCAAGAATTTAGCAACATGTATGTATTGACTGGATTTTATGATTAACTATATTAACCAAAAACATAGGGTTGTCTCTTCCCTTTCTCCATGCATAGGCATGTGTGCACATTATTGGCTGGGGTCCTGGTTCTTACAGCATATTCTTTCAACTTCTATTGGAATTGTTTTCATTTCTTCTTCTGCCAGTGTGGCCCATTCTTAATTAGTTAGATAGCATGACGTTGATGAAATAAGGTTTTCACAGGATCACACCATAGGTATAAATTTAAGATCCTGCTATTGGCAGAAGCTCATGATAGTTGATGTGATAGTTGAAGTTAAGAAGAAGGCAGTAAAGATGCTCACAAAGGGTGTGTAAAACCATTACATTTAGATCACCCTAACCAAGTGTAATGTGAACGTAACATGTGTAACAGCAGGAGGAACCAGGGGGCAGTTGGCAGACCTGTGCTATTAAATTTGGACTGCAACTCCCAGAAACCCCCAGGGGCTGGCAGACAAGAGAAAGAGAAAGAGGAAGCTTGAGACTGGAGTAAGGGGAAGAGAGAGTAACAAGCACGTGGAAATTAGTCAGTCCTATGCAGAGGAGTGTGCAGAGAGCTGGAAATCTCATTGGCTGATTGCTGGAACTAGCAAAGCCTAGCCACTTGTCTGTACAGTTGCAACCTCCCTCCCTGACTAGTCTATTTTTACCCACTCCCCAGTGCCCCAACTACCCTCCATGGATGTGTCAGATTCTCCCCACCCCAGACTAGCCAGCTTCCCACTGTTGATTCACCAGCCCCCTGGATCCTGTCAACCCCTGACTAATTTACCTCCAGCTACCTGCGCAAACTTACTTTGAGCTGCCTAAACTTAAGCTGAGTTGTCATTTGAATACTTGTTCACACCCAAAGCATTTTCACCATGGTATACACTAATAAATTTGTGTGCAAGAAGATTTCTCTGTTGTCTCCAGATATTAGTGTATGATCTGAGGTAGGAGATGCCTCGTGAATGAATGGATACCCTTTGTAGACTTTACACAATTAGGTTCGGACATTTGGAAGTCTAACAATAGAATTGTTTCTAAAGTAGGTATAGGAAAGTAGCACTGTGATTTCCACCTCCACCTTCCCCACCTTTCCCTTCTCACTGTTATGTTGAATGCTGGTGAAAAACAGTGAACAGCTCCAGGTAGCTAGTCTTCAATACTAAAAATCATTGGAAGGGGAGAGGGGGGGACATGGATTATTATTTCTTTCTGTCTGCTTCATCGATATCCTGCCTGGGGCAGGGGGTCAGACTGGATGATCTGCTAGGTCTCTTCTGACCCTAGAACTGTATGGAATCTATTGAACAACCTAAGAAAACAGGGGCCTGCAGAAGGAGAATGCTCATACGTTTCTATGTTTTTTCCACACATCTAAAGGCAGAGTGTGCACTCTTTAAAACCGAATTTTTCTTTATTTATAGATGTAATACGTTCTGTTGTTTGCAATTTAACTGGAGAATTCGGGGATTTGTGACTTGATGCTATGAAGAAGCAATAATATTCATGCAGGTTAAGAGCACTGAAGTTTTAGGATGTTACACTGGGAAAGCTGATTAGCTTTACAATACAAGCTCTGAAGCTGCTGACACGCACCATATTTGTAGTGTACAACATCTGTAGCAGTACAAAACATGGATTTGTACCCCTGACAGAAATATGCCAAACTGCCTCAAAGGCATGCCGGCCAGTCAAAACATGATAAAGGGATGCTCCTTAGCCCCGCCTGTCCCAAGGAGAGTCTGTCACTCTGTGGGCTTGGCTCACTGACAGGCCACTATGGCAACAGCTGATGTGGCTGCCCCTAGAGACCTGCAAAGGCAAGATCTGGGGGAGGAGATCCCCAATCAGTCCCTGCCACTTCCATTTGCATGCAGTCCTTTTGCCTGGAAACACAGGTGTGGGGCTGCCCCCAGGTAAATTCCCACAGGGCTCCTTGTGGTTGGGTGAGCTATTGGGAAGCTAGCCACTATTCCTCCCCTCCCGTCTTGGGGAGTGCTCTGGGATACTGGGAGATAGGAATACCTGTCCACATGTTAAATTTGTCATGGAAATCTTTCCTGCAACATAGAAGCTGCTGTTTTAAACCAATGTTTTTGGTCACAGATTGGCCATTTTTTAGTATGACACAAAGCTTGATTGTGTGGCTGCAGGCTTTTTGTTGCATTAAAACAGCAGATAAAAACTGAGAATTTAATGTAATGTTGGACAGGCATTGCCTATTGTGAGAGTCGAGATTTACTTTGCCTTCAATGTTCAGTTTTATCTTTCGCTACCTTTATTTTGTTTAAAAGAAAGGGCCAGAGTCCTGGAGCCATTTGTTCATGTGCAGCTGTCCAGCCCTGCCATAAGAGCAGCTAGTGTGAATGGTGCTGAACAGGAGGTAGAACTAATGGACATAGTTGCAAAATGTAAAACATGATGAATATAAGAACAGACCGAGACTGAAAAAATAATTTGCAGGGAAGTATGCTTTCCGTTTATTCAGTTGATGTTTCAGGTATTCAGTAATGGTGGAAGAAGGAGAAAAGGCCTGTGCAGTACAAAATGTACGGTGCTGGAGGCAAGTAATTGTAGATTTTTCTGTAAAATGTCTGAAGGGACATCTTTGTTATCCCTTCTTAGAGTGCTAGATGCCGGCTTCTGTGCTCTGGTTCTGAAAGGAGAATGTGTTTTTTTTTAAAAAGGTCCTGCTATTGAAATGTTTGTTTAGAGATGCTTTGTCAAGGAAACGAGCTCAAACGCGTGTGTGTAAAAATGTGCACATATGCCTACACACACATGTACACATGCACATGCATACATCATTCCAGCACATCATTTTGGGAAACTGGAACCAATGATTTGGATGCCTAGACGTGTAGTTAGGAGTTAAAGCTACCTATTACATTAGCGTTGGATTCTATTCCACTTACTACAAATCTAAATATGGTCCTCTTCCTTTCTAGGTGCTAGAGGTGGTGCTATCACCTAGATTGGAGGTCTTCAAGAGGAGGCTAGATAAAACAGCAGCTTTATGTTGCAGGAAATATTTCCATGACAAATTTAACATGTGAACAGGTATTCCTGTCTCCCAGTATCCCAGAGCACTCCCCAAGATGGGAGGGGAAGAATAGTGGCTAGCTCCCTGATTTAGGTTACATATTAGGAAGAAATTATTCACAGTATGGGTGGCCAGGATCTGGAATGGGCTTCCAAGAGAGGTGGTGCTATCACCTAGCTTGGAGGCCTTCAAAAGGAGGCTAGATAGTCACCTGACTGGGGTCATCTGACCTTGGTCCTCTTTCCTGTTGGGGCAGGGGTCAGACACGATGATGCATTGTGGTCCCTTCTAACTTTACAATCTATGAATCTTTCCATTTAAGTCCCTGAAAAGTTAACGTTTATTTTTATAACACACCTTCATCTTAACCTGAAAACAGAGTCACAAAAAGCAAAGGGTAGCAGGAGGAGGAAGGTCTAACCACCTTTATTGTTAGTAGTTTTTCAGGGACTCAAGCAGGAGGGAATAGGTTTCTAATAGGCAAAATAGGATCTGACCCTTGGTCTTTCCTAGGAGTGCATTTGCTCAGGAAAGCTATGGATGGAACTTGAAAACACTGCATCTGCATTTGCTTCCCTGCCCAGCTTTGCTGCTGGGGTGGGAGGACAGCAGAGGGGAGCCTGAGCCAGCAGTGGACAACCTGCATCCATCTCCTCCATGGGCTCCACTCTGACTGTGCCACCCATTGGGAAGGGAAAGCCAGGCTCCAAGCTCTGCTCCACCACAGCAGCCATTGCCCCCTGCAGTGCTGTGGTTTTGGGGCTTGAGTGCTGCTACAGGGCAGCAGGGGGCTGAGGACCTAGATTCCTGGGCCTGAGGGGCCCCCTCCAGCACGGTTATCGGGGTGGGATCTGTAGGTGGGGAGTGAGGGGCACCAGCAAGGCTGGGGGGCTGTGAGTGAAGAGTGAGGGGTCTGGACTGGCATTCTGGTGAGTGAAGGGGGCAGGGAGAACTCTAATTTTTCCACGATAAAAAATCCAAAATCAAATGCCAAAATGTATAAGTACTTAGAATTTATTTTATTATAGTGATTGAATTTATTTTATTATAGTGATTGAAGCAGTGGTAGGCTTTGAGATTGCTTTAAATTTGTAAATATATTAATAAAAATTGTGTTTGATATAGGTATATCTATCTATATCTATATCTCGATAAATGTTGATCTATATTGATATATATCAATTATTATATTAAAAATTGCAAATTCTCCAATTAAAAAACCCAAAGTCTGACATTAAAGTGGAATGTCACTAATAATATATCGTGGCATTCCACTTTAATGTCAGACTTCGGTTTTTTAATTGGAGAATTTGCAATTTTTAAACAGAGAAAACCAGGATCCTTGATTATATTGTTTAGTGCAATTTTTAAAGAGAATATGATGTGATTGACAATAATGAGGAATTAAGTTTAAATATCTTACAAAAGTCTAAATATAATATTTGGGCAGTTTATGTTTTAATAACCAGCCTTGAAGTCTCATTGAATAATGTATTCAAACATGTTTGAGGACATTTTCTATCAAATCTTTTTGACTTTCATTGTTTTCCAGTTCTAATTCTCTAGCAGAATCAGTTGAGTCTTGCATCAGCATTTCAGTTTTGTTTTTTTCCAAGCTAAGCACCGTGTTTCCATCTAGATGATTTATTTACCCTCTGCTAATTTGGGGCATATTTAAAATCAATCAGCCTTTTGGAATTTCCTGACATTCCAAAATGTACTTAAAAAGTAGTGAGCCAAAGATCTTCCAGCTGTTTTTAGGGTTCTAGAATGAAAAATTATCTAATTCTGATGATTTAAAAATGTTTAGCCTTAGTAGATCTTGTTTAACATTCTTTTTGGCTACAAAAGGGTTGGAAAATTCTGTACTACCTTCAGGTTATGAGAGTATATCATCCCAATTCTGTCAAAGTGCAGAATAGGGATATTTATTAAACTACCCTGCCTTTTGTATGTCATGACTACTAGGTGGGGATGGTAAAATAATTAATGTAACCATACCCTTGCTAACATTTCAGTAGTTCCTACAGTACTGGAAAATAGCTCCTCCTTATTGGCCTTATGTCATGGTTTCTCCAGCGGAGCATGTTTGATTAGAAGCCAGACCAAGAGATCAACGGTAGCTTTTAGATTGGATGAGTCCTGGCTCCTGAAACTACAAATCCTGCCTTTTAGTCTCAAACACTCTCCTCTTCCCACCATCCTCCTGGTTATCTATGGCGCTTCCTCAGAGAGAGAGAGACCCTCTAGTTTGTCTCCTTTGCGTCTTCGAAGTGAACAGGACCATGCCCAAGGTCCAAGCAGTGAAGTGGTCAGCTCTTTAGCACATTTGTTGGACAACAGCAGTAGGCAGAGACCTAGCACCCTGCTGCCCAAGAAGTCTCTAGGCCCTAAAACTACCCTAAATATTCTCTTTACAGCTGCCCAAGCTGCCCTCTTGCTGCATATCTCATCCCCTGGTTGTCTTTGGGTATCTCCCCTTTCAGAATCTTCTCTGGATTGTAATGTCCTTACTTTCAACCCTCCCTGCACCAGAGACAGCAGGGTGTCTCTTCATCTATTTGTTCTGAAGTCTCTTTGTTGTCCTAACATAGGACAATTATCTATTTGCTGCTTGCTGGCTCAGTACTCCCAGTAGATCATGTAGCCCAATCTCTCAGCTCTGACTTCAAATACTAGTAGTTCCTTCATTCTCTCATGTGCAATCTAGTCGGGGAAACAGGCATGTAACATTATTACAACATACACACATCTAGACCAGGAATATTAAAACAAAACCATAGTCTGTAACACTTTTGTCCTTTCCGTCATGATATTGTTCCCTCAAAATATGTGTTTTTGTTTTTCTTTAGCTTTCTTTATCAATTTTCTATACTTTAAAGATTTTATTTAAAAGTTGATTGCTATTTCTCCCCCCCCCTTTTCCTGTTTTTTATTTCTTTTTCTATTTCTGTTTGTTGCCTTTGCTTGCCATTAAACCCAGACAGATGCTTGGACAATGTTGCCTTCTTTTTAAACGTAGATATCAAGACTCTATAATATCCACTGAATGCTTTAAAAAAATCACAATTTTGCATATCTATTTCTGTCTACATTTTTCCACTCAAGGTCATACTCCATTTTCCTCTTCTTTATTTATTGTGTAATACTACTTTGAGTCTGGTCTTTAACAAGATTTCCATTACTCTTGATGAGTTTTCTTTTCCAAAGAGTGTGCCAAATGACAGAATTTGCATCCAGACTTTGATCAAAACTTTTCCAAAATTTTGTTGTTTTCTGATTTGTTTTTGTTTGTTTGTTTGTTTTGAGTCATTTGAAAATTTGGAAGTAGATGCATAATTTGGGTTCAAATATGAATGCAGATGTCACCACAATTTAGGTAGGTTCATTTATGATATTAGAATAATGGCCCATAGAATAATACTGGAAAGGTGTAGCCGTGCAAATCACTCTACAAATTGCTAGTTTCTGACAATCCCTATGGACATTGTGTTTGGTGCCTGCTAGTGTTAAACACAGTATTACTATACTACATATAGGGACTTCAGTACTTGCTGCCCTGTCTTTTCATTTATGTTTACAGAAGGACCACAAAAGTAAGTCTGGTGTTATGATTCCAATGTATTACTAAATGTTTGGAATGTCCAGTTTAAAAATGGAGCTGTCTTTTCAGCCATTTTCACTGGACTGATGTTATGCATGACTGTAGAAGAGCTGGCTGCTGGCATTACAAACTCTTTGCCTTTAAAGTAATGTGTTCATATCTGCTCCAAGTATTTGACCTATTGATTCACAAGTAGGCCATCTAATATAAGTCTAGGTAACACAGTTATATAACCTAATACTTACTTTTCCTGCTCTGGGTTTAACTGTCCAAGACTCACGCTACTAGGATCAAAGACCTGAAGACCTGTCAATGTTCCTCAATTCCTGCTGATTAACTTCTGGCAGAGCATGAGTATATTAGGCAGCATTTCCTGATGCAAGATGGGTAGCATTCCACATTTTCAGTTTTTAATTAAAAAAAAATAATCTGGGAGAGAGTAAGGCTGGAACTAGAGAAGGGGAGGGGAGAGGGGTGTGTCTCAGCCTGTTGGCTAAGTCACTATCAGGTAGCCCATCACACACTGCTGCAGAGTAAAAAAACCCTGCATCAGGATAGTACTTGTATTTACAAGTACTATGCTGCTGCAAAGTGAATTAGTTTACTCCAGCCTAATTGCCCTGCATGTGTAGATGCCGAGGCATTTACTGTGGAGCTAACTCCGGAGTAAATGTCTAGTGTAGATGTGCCCACAGAGAATTTGATCACATGGGTCTAACCTGATTTACCATATAAGGGTCAAGAAACATTTGATAACTTTTTGGGGAAATGTAACTTTTTCTTTCCTGGAAAAATTATTCAGAGTGGAATGATGATGTGTTTTTTCTGGCCAACAAATTTGAAGAAGAAAATAAATAAACTAATAAAGGAAGGATCATAACAGTTATTCTGACTTAGTTGTCTTATCTGCAGAGGGATTTAGCTAGCTTAACTCCTCTGTTCTGTTTCCTTAGGACAAGTCTTGCCAAAGAGCTGGCCATGGAGTTTTCCCTATAGATGTGTAGAGGTCAAATATGGAAGTGGTACGGCCCATGAATTCTGCAGTCTGGAATGTGTTCTTCCATAATGATTCTTGTAGTGTTTGACAAGTTTCAGCACTGGTGTCTGCAGATCAAGAGTACCTTTGAGCTAAAAAGAATAGATGCAATATGCTGTCTATTTTACAATTTCGCCATTGCCCTCTGATTCTTGGTAGACTGCCAGTGGCGGGAAGTCTGGATTTCCCTGCCTTAGCAGGTACTGGAACCGTTTTCTTTGTGTGGATGGGAAGCTCTTAAAGTCTTCTGACTCAGTCAGGGTCCATGCAACTTAACATAAACTCAGCAGGAGCCACAAGGTTTAACAGAGAAAATCCTCTCTGAGAGTTCAGGTTGATTCATAGTTTTGTTGTGTCTGAAGCAGTAGAAAAGAAAACATACTCAGAGTCTACATCCTCTATTTCTTTTGGAAAGTTTACTTATTTAAACACCAAAGCAAAATACACAGTCTGTATGTTCTTTCAGTTTCTTAAAACCTAAGAAATCAAATTTTAACTTCCAGGTAGCAAGTTCCTGTCTTTTAGGAAGTAACTTGGGCCTATTATAAGATGGGTCTAACTAAGCATTGGTAGATCTGACTGTGTATCTGCTCACAACAGGAAAAACAAGGCACCCTCTAGACACATTATCAGGCAAGTTCACTTAGGCCTGCAACTTAGTTCAGAACTGTAGCGGGGACATAGTTCCAATCATTGAGCCAAGAGAAATAGTCTGCCCCTGTCCCTCAGGCCATGGAAAGGTCCAAAATCCAAATTCAAACTTATGGCTCTAATACTAAATGTGGCTGCTTGCAGACATTAAAAAACAAAACAAAACAACACCCCCCTCCCATATTGTGCTAACAATTTGTCTTGGGACATTGTGAAGTATGGTCCTGGGATTGCACCACTGAATCAATGGCAGAAAAGCAGCAATGCATTCAGCCGCTCACTACCCCTACTTGAAAGGGCGATGCATGCACATGCCAATCCTGTTACTTTTCTCTTCTGGGACAAACACGGACACAACTTGTCATGGGACAAATGGTAACATCTGTTCCTAGGGGTACAGACAAATATGTACTCGTTTCAAAATGAGAGAGGGAGGTGCTGCTCAGGACTGTTACTCTGTCATTGGTGCATGTATATGATTCTGTATCGATACAAGTGAGTTATAGCACCCCAGCTTTGACCATGAATGAAGCAGGATTAAAGCTGGAGTAGTTTTGCTGAACTCTTACTACCTGTTAAGTGGAAGCTAAACCATGCTTCCTAGTCATCAGTGAAAGAGAGCTAAGAAGCCACATTTTAGCTTCTAATTAAACACAGAGTAATCATACAGTTACTATGGCAGTCAATACACAGTAAAGTCCTGAGCCCTATGGTAAATTGCACACATCTCTACACCTTAACTCAGCTCATGGCTATAGCAGAAAGGCTTGAAAGCATGATGTCTGATGACATAGGTCAAATGATGGAAAAAGACAGCCCCAAAATAATTGTTTTACAAGTCTCAAATTTTAGGCCAGTGTTGTTACTCTGTAGATCCTGACGTATTATTGTTGAATGTGTGGTATTATGGAGAATGGATAAAAGAGTGCACAAAATGACTATATGCTAAGAGTTAAAGACAAATATGTAGTAATCAGGAAAGTAGGTGACAGAGTGCTGATGTGTCTTTCAATTCATATGACAATAAGAAAAGTGAGGCCATGGAGAGGTGCTGCTGTTCTTAAGAAGCTCTTTTTGTGGCACTCAAAGTGAGCATACAGGTATTCAAGTGGTGGGGTTTTTTGTAGGAAAAACATGGTAATTCCATGAAGAAGTTTTAGCTCTTTACAACAGCAACTTCTCGGCAGTACAACAATTGCCATAGCCACACAAAATCCCTCCAGTTATGTGAAGTGCCATAGGTTGTGCCTCAGTCCTCCGCCATCCTAGGAGGCTGTACCTCTCCCCGCAACCCATGACTCCAGGGAGTCTGTGACTCAGGCCAAATTCTACTCTACCGGGGAAGCAGGGCCAGGCTCACAGACTGCCGCAGTGGGCTCTAACAGATAGAGGGGAGGATGCTTTACTGGAAATGATTTACTGGAAAAAAATGGTGCATTACTTCTACCTGGCTCCACAATCTGTCTAGATTGGGTGCTTCAGCAGGGCTATTTGGCACTTTAAGCTAAAGCTGATTCAATCAGCTATTAGATAAAAGTGGCAAGAAAGCTCCACTGAAGTGCCCAATCTCTCAGATGTTGGGAATGCCAGGTGTAACTAACACGTTGCCTCTTCTGAGCACGTGCTGAGCTAGACGCAAGAGCACACTGAGTTTAAAGTAAAGCAACATTTGTTCCCCCACACCCAACAGCTGCAAGAAGCCACAGGCACACTGCTCTGCACTGCTTAACCTTGTCTTCGGTGGACAGGGCAAGAGTCTACCTGCTGGATGTTTCTGCTATGCCAGAAATGTAAGTTTCTTCTAAGTTACCATAGTATCTCTGGTATTTTTAACAAGCCAAGCTCTAGAGAAACTGCAGCAGGGGACTGTTTCTGCCAAGTTTTGAACCAGGGACCTTTTGGGGAAGCAAACGTGGTAACCACTACCATACAGAAACCAAGAAGTCACTACAGAAATGAAAGGCACTAAGTAAGAATGCATGGTTGGTTGACCTTGAGTGAGTCCAGATGTTTTCTTTTACAAGAGACAAATGCAAAGGCTGTAGGTGAAGAGGAGAGTCCCTGTTACTTCTCCTGAAGCAGAAGAAATATTGGAACTCTGTGGGGGAGGAGCACAGCTGGGAGAGCCACATATGCTTGATGTGGAGTCTGGCTGCTATAATGTTAAAGGCTATGGCCACAGCAAAAGAAATTGCTGCAGCCTCCACTCCTGAAGTGAAGGCTACATCACAGCCCTCTTCCACTACCAACCTCCCACAGATTGATGAGGCAGGTGAATCACAATGGTAGCTCCTCCTGGATAGCTAGGGACATCTCCTACACTGCCCCCAGGGATGACAAGGTCAAAGATTCACTTGTGTCCTCATGGCCATGCACCTACACAAGAGCTGAACAAGCTTGCAAGAGGAAGCGGTGGCAGTCTGTGACTGTTCCAGCAGGAGCAGAGCATGCACATTCCAAGTCTTCTCTGCACTCATCTCTCTGAATGCTTCTTTCCAGATGACTTTAATACCTCCTTCCTTTTATTAGTTTGGCAAATTTATCCTTTGGAAATATAACAAAAATTCCTTACTATAGACTTATTTTGTTTGTCCCCCTCCATTTATATGAAATTGAATTGCCTTAGACTAAAGTTGTTTTCTATGTTATCCTCATAACTTTCCAAAACCAAGTCCAAAAAAGACTCATCTGTATCATGAGTTGCAGCGGATGAACAGCAGAAATCCATTTTGAGCTAGGAAGGTTACTATCAAGCCTCTGGGAGTGGAAACAAAAAGGGACACCCATGCTATTGTGCACCTGTCATGAAGGAAAGAGGTTACCCAGGAGACCAGTTGATTCTGCGGTCAGCCAGCTTCAGGGACCTCAAAAGATGCAGGCCTCAGCAAAGCACACTGGAAAGCATGCACAATGCCGCCCAGCTGTGATGTACAGGTATTTAAGGCACTCACCCTGCTATGCAGTGCTCCAGATGACCAGGCTTTTGAATATCTTCTGTATGCTTGCTTCCCAGAGAATTTTTTGACATGGCATGTTCTTTAGAAATTCTTAGCACCACAGATGAACACCTTTTACTTCTCTGCATACAAAGAAGGAAAGCTGGTAGTCAAACAATTCTATAAGGGTGAATTTAAGGAAACTGGGGTATGGTGCTTGAGATATTTAGTTTCAATACTGAACTTCTGAGAATTAAAAAGCTTTTTCAGATCTGCTGTTGTAGCCACAGATATGTCCCTACAATATTAACTTGAACAGCAATATCATTATTATGTGGCTTTTATTAAGCCTCTTGAAAATGGCCTTCCATATTAGCAAAAGTAACAACTTGATTATACCAAACATGCCCATAATAACACAGAGGGAAGGAAATCAGAACAAATCTTTGAAAATAAGTTTTCATGGGGTGTGCTGTGGCTTTGAATTTGTTTAGATCAAAGTGTGCCCATCCCTGCCAAGAACGCTCCGGAAATGGGCTTAATTGTTAGTTCTAGGTACAAAAGTCTACAGGCATGGAAATTATATATAATATGCTATTGTCTTAGCTGGCTCAGGGTTGGATGTTAATCCCAATTTAAAGAACTCTGCCAATTCCCTTTTTTTTAATTTAGCTTCCCAGGGATTCAAAAAGAGTAGAAGAGAAAAGTCAAATTTTGATGTTAAAATCTGTTCATACTTATGAAAGAGAATTTACTTTTGCAGAAATGAACAGTTTACTTCTCTACAGATAAACTTAATCCCAAAGGGCCTTAGAAATGCTGTTTTATTAGGAAATGTATATGTTTGGTCAGGCTATGTAAACAGCAAGTAGCTTCAGCTTTCAGTGAGACTTTATTTTTCCCCTTTGTCTTCCTCTCTGATACTTGGATTCTTATGCTGAGGTAGAAGAGCCCTTTTGAAAACCTAGCTTCCATGAACAGATGTTAGGTGAGGAAATTAATCACTGTGCTTTGGAGATACTATACAGAGCCCCTGCCATGTGTCTGGCATATTGATCTGTGTAAAGTTGGAGAACATGGCTGAATGAGTGAGCAATGTAATTATATGTTTCTGAGGGCTTTTTTCCTTTAGGGGTCATCTGAGTAGAAGGAGAAAGTGATAAACATGACAGCCTTTTGAGGCTCAGTTCCTTCCTTTCTAATCTGTCTAGTTCAATTTTTTGACCTTACACCATTACAGTAATGTTTAGCTATTCTTGGACACCTTCTCAGAAATCTGATTTTTTTTCTTAGCCCCCAAAAACAGAACTACTAAAGAAACATTCACATTTCATATCTTAGATTCCAGAATCCCATCTCTCCCTAGTAAAGCATCTACATCAAGCTATATGCCCCTGGAGAGATGTAGGAATGTTTCTCTCCCACTCCCTTCCCCATAGTCTTTGTTAGCTCTTCTGGGTTTCTGAAAGATGTGTATCAGTCCCAGTCAGATGAACAAAAACTGGTCACAAGTTTTAGAAGCCACTTACACAGCACACACATGCTGTGGGAGAGGAACGGTGGAAAAAGCCATGATCATACCCAGGTCATTCTTCCTTTGAGCACCCAGTCTCTGCTGCTGTGGCTAAGTACAGACATTCAGACAATTAGGGGGAGATTAAATCCATTCAAAATGACTGCCCAAAATGAGGTAAATCAGGATGGCGGGGTAGGATGGAGAGGCATGCATGACCTGTGGGTGGGGCGAGCTGGCCTGGCATGACTTGGGGATGGCGCGGGGGACCAGAGCAACTCATGGGTGGGATAGGGAGGCAGACATGATGTATGGGGTAGGGTACGGGGGCCAAGCATGATGCATGGGTGGGTTAGAGGAGACAGGCACGACTTGTGAATGGTGTGGGAGGGCAGACCCAACCCACAGGAGTGTCTGGTGGGATTAGAGATTTTCACAGGGGCGATGCAAGGCTTTGGGGGTGGGGATCATGGGCTACTTGTAGCCCCCAAAACCAACCCCAGAGAACTTATACCCCATCCCTCCTGCCTCTTCCTACACTGGAAATTACTTGTTCAGCTCCAGCAGCAGTGAATGTTGATAAAAGTAGCTGCACCTGGAGTGGCTTGTGGGATGGGGGTTGAAAGGGCTGGCTGATCAAGAGGTGGGAGCAAGGGGCTGGGAAGAGGTCAAAAGAGCAGCCCTGGGACTGGGTCTGGTGGCTGGGTTTTCCTAGCCAAGGAGGTGCATGAGGAAAATATATATAAGTTTCATGCACCAGCTTCACTTAAATCGAATAAGTCTGATACTACATAGCTCCAGCTTTATCTTAAACTGGATTCTCTGACTTTTTTAGACTGGTTTGTATGCATGGAACTTGTGTTCAGTTACAAGTTTAGACTGATTGCCAGTTACTGACACTGGGTCTTTATGTGTAAGATTGGTACTGGGATGAGCTACATTTAAATTTTGAACCTGATTTTACCCTTGAATGTCTGTACTTAGGCTGTATGACACAGGATACTGTGCAAGATGGACCCAGTAAATGGCAGGTCTGCTGTTCTTATATGCAGATGATGCTATGTACATCTTCCATGAAGACAAGCTCCCCATCAACTTACCTGTATAGTATTTGCAAGGTGCCTTGAAAATCCACCTGCAGTGCTAAGCACATGATGATTTTAATGGACGGAACCTGTGGCAATTCTCTACTTCAAAGAGAACAGCAAGATAAGATATCTTTGTGGTGTTGTATTAGTTGATGATTTTTAATAGCTTGTTTTTCTGGCTTGATTACCTGTAAATTTCAAAACATTCTATAACTTAGGACCAAGAATGTAAATTCAACTAATATAGTACTTACAATTTAATAGATTTTTGCCCTCTGTTTGTAATTTAGGACACCTTGACTTTATTTTTTTCCTAACATGGATGCAAATATATTTTCAGTGGTTCTAGACAGATGTAATTTTCAGTCACAGAACTGTTTCAGGAGCTGGGAACATGTCTCTGCTATCTGTTCTGGGGGAGCAGGCAGGGTGCCTCACCTGCCTGCCCAGCTACTGCTGTTGCTGCTCTCTGGGTAGGTTCAGCCCTGAGAAGAGCAGCAGCCTGGCAGTGGCACTAGCAGCCAGGCAGGCAGGTTAACCCTTCCCTGCCTGCTCCCCCAGGTCAGACAGTGCAGGCAGTCACAAGTAAGTGGGGGGAGCCCAGAAAGGGGAGGAAATTCTTACCATTCAGTCCTCCAGGCCCCTGCTGGCCTGATGTGTGACTGCTCCAAACTTGAGCTAGTATTAGCATCAATCAACATTTGTATAGTTCACAGTATGTATAAGATATAACAAGGCCCTGATTCCAACTTTTATAGCACTGCAAAGATCAGCCAGATGATGCATTTAATGGTTCTTCAATGACATCAGAGCCCAAATATCGGTGAGTACCTGTACTATATAGTAGCCTGAGTACACCTAGGGGGTGTGCCCTGTCTTCTGATAACAGTGATGGTGGTCAGGCAGGGTGCTGAGGAAGGGGTCAGCTACTAGAGTGGCTTCCTTCACTCTCTACAGAGCTAGACTGAAACCAAGTACTTAACTATGTACAATTTACTACAAGAATAAATACAGACACTTAGTATAAAATGTAGAATATTTACAAGGCTTAACATATAATACTATATATAATATTTCACAATTCACATATAATACCAAATATGAACTAAATAACTTACAAACTATACAACACAATTAATACATAGGGATACCAAAACCAATATACACATTGAGGCATTACAACACAAATCATATAACCCCCTTAAAGAATAACCCTAGCTATATAGCCCTTAACACAATGACAGCCTCAAAATAGGGAGTGCACTCAGCACCTCCCCAAGGGGTTTCCCTGAAGACCATCCTGTTTAGGGCCCTAGGACATGTACACACCCCTACTGCAATGGAGGGTGGAGGCGGCAGACCTTCCTCATCCATGTCAGTCTCCCCTGCAGGACCCACTTCCCCAGTAACTCACGCTTCCTCTCTGGAGAAGTCAAGGCTCATACCTTGGTGGCTGATTCCACAAGAGCCTCTCCCTAGCGATGCCTTTGGTTCTTCTCGATGGCCTGGCACCCCACACTGGGCAGCCCAGTGCTCTCTCTCTCTTGTAGGAGCCAAGCCCTTGCAGGCTTCAACTCCCCGGTCTCACACCGGGGGTTCTCCCCTTTCCCAGGCCCTGCTCTGGGCACTGGGGCTCTTGTAGTTAAAGTTGGAGCTGTACTGTGGGACTCTGGTCACTTGGCCTAGGGCCGGGATTGTGAGCAGCCATGAGCTACTTTCAAAGTGACTTCTCTGTCTGCTGACCCGTGCACCATGTGGAGCCCAAGCCGCCTCAAGCCACCCCCAGGGCCAGCTCCCTGTGCGCCAACCTGTGCACCACTGAAGCTCAAGTGGGCTCCCATGGATGGCTGTCTTCGGAGCCCCTATCTCCTCACTGTCCCTCATTGTCTCGCCCCAGCCTGCCGAGCACACTCCTCTTTTATACTGTTCAGGGGTTCCACCCCCAAAGTTCTCTGGACCGGGCTGCCGCAGTTCTGATTCAGGTCCAGCTGCTCCTTGCCCCCTCCCTTTGGAAAAGGGCATGGTATTACTTCTCTTTGCTGTCTGTGGATTGGTGGATGAGCTCCACCAATCAAACAGCAGACCTTCAAGTCTGGGACTCTACCGAAGCCCTGAATAAGGTAAGCCTGCTACACTATTCTTTGGCCTTATAGCTTCTTCTTATGTACGGATAGGAGCATGTGGACATGAAGGAATAGGATGGCTCCGTGCACAAATCTGTGATGTATCTGTCTCCTTGTAAAACCCTCTAGCACTTTCTGGTTTCATGGTGTCAGGTAAATTCCAGGCCAGTTTGCTTTTTAAATTACCTCAGCTCCAAGCCTCACAGATAAATTTGTCTCCGAACATATCATAAGAATTATATATATATTTTGTTTTATCTTCAGTGTGTTTATTAATTTTCTCTCCTCACCTCCCCCCAAAATAAAACAAGCCTTTTAACAATAGGTTACCAGCATTATTTATGCACTGGGAAGCAACACTTAAACTAGAGAATGGGGTATGGATGCAAGTGATATTTGTTTTAAGATGAAAAATTAAACAATAAAAATTGTTAAAGAAAGAAATGGTGCCGTATTTTAAAAGATCTGAGTTTCTGCAGCTCCCAAGGGCTTTCATGGAATCTTACTCTCTTTGTGGGAATCTTGCCCTTGAAAATCAGAAGCAAGGGATATTTGCAATATCTTTTATTGAACTAAATATATAGTTAAGAGAGATGTTGGACAAACTTTCAGACACTGAAGTAGGGCTTAAAAGTTAGTTCAGTAAAAGATATTGCCAAAACCCTTGATCAAAGATAATATTTACAAAGTTTAAATCTTAATTTTATTACCTATGTTAGTACCACTGAAGATGCTGAACTTTTAGAGCATTTATAGACATGCTCCAGGAGGCGGGTTGGAGGGGGATTTAATTGGAGCAGCTCCAAGAGCCATTCTAATTAAAGCACCGAAAGTGCCATGTGTATCAGCATCTCCATGCTGAAAAATAGTGGGGAGAGTACTTTTAACTAAAGCTGTCAAACAAGCTTTAGTTAAAGCTCCCCCCTCCTCCTCCACCATTTTTCAGCACAGGGACGCTGATACATGTGATGCTGGGGTCTGTTGGAGTGAGGTAATTAACACGCTCCAGCAGACTCAATTAATTACAGCACGTCAGAGCAGCCTCACTACATGTATATAGGCACCCTCAGGTTCTTAGGAACGGTCTTATGATAATGAATGGCAATGATATAATCATGATAGTAATGGTGTCAATTCCATCTACCATATTTACTCAAATACAAAATGAATTTTTCCCCCCAGTTGGCATGGGGGAAAAAAGCCCCCCATTTGATAACTACATACAAGAAAATCTCACTAGATACATTGTCTGTCATTAAACTCCCAAATGCAGCATGTGCTTAGCAATGAAAACTAACTGTGAAGTTGATTAAATACAGCCAATGCTGAGCATGACTATAAAACAAATGGCCTATACTATGCGAATATGCTGATGTATACCTTTTATATATATTTATAAATAAATAAATAAATAAATAAAAGGTTCTCATCTTTTTCCAAATATATACATTTGGCAAAAAAATTGTATTCCAGGTCAAATACCCAGATCAGTTTTGAATACTTTTGTTTGAGCAAAACTCAGTTGTTCAAACACCACATGTGGTGCTGCAACCAGCAAGCATCCTCCACCCCAGACTTTTCAGACTGGGGCTTCAGATGCTTTCAAATCCATCAACAGGCATCGTACATGCAGACCCAGGCCCAGAGACTTGGGGTTTGGATGCCCCTGAGTCTCACTTGCCTTCAGCCAATGGCCACAGGAGCAAATTAGAGAGGAGTCCCCCGTTCCCATAAAGTAGGTGTGTAGCTGAGCTCTTCCTACTGGAAGCTGGACACTGGGAAGCTAATTAGAAGACTCATAGGGCATCCTGTTCATAGTGCATTTGGACAGGGGTGCATCTTCCTCGACACAGTGCCACTTAAATCTATTTCAGCTTGAGTACCAGACCACAGCAGCAACAACACTTGATCTTAGCCCACAAGAAGTGGAGAAGCAATTTATACTTAACCTGAGCTGAAAGACCAGGAAGTGATGAGAACTTCTCTTTTCTTTAAAAAAAAAAAATTGCGTTCCAAGTCAAATCAAGTCTAAATCTGTGAATCAGTCTAGAACCATAAGTTGCCCTACAATTGGCAAACATCCTCTACCCCCACCAGGGACTTCAGATATTTCCAAAGTCTTTTGGCAGACATCTTACGTGCAGGCCCAAGTTTCTCCTGCCCTCAGCCATGTGGCTGCAAGGGTAAGCTAGGGAGGAGACTTCCATTTCCATAAAGTGGACTTTAAGCCCCAACATCTCAGCATGTACTTAAGCATAAAAAACAGCTATCCCTGGGAATGTTTAAGGAAAACTGCCTTCCTACCACAAGGATAGGTTAGTATAGGCCACCTGAATAAGATGCATGGTAGTGCCTGTTAAGAGCAGTCCTCCTCGCTGCTAACTCTTTTTCAAGGCATGGTTAGCCACTACACTGCATGCATTTTTACTTCTTCACTCCCACAGCTGAGCTATACTTTTCTTTCCCAGTTCTAATTATTCCTGTTTCTTCAGCATCCTTAAATGCCTGGCAAACATCACAAAATGAGGAACCTAACAGTTCATCCAGAATTTCTCTTTCACCTGTTTTCCCAGCTTGGTGTATATAATTAGGGTGTTCCTGCCCTTCATGAGGTGATGCCAGACCAGGCTGCCCTGTGCCTTATCATGGCGGGGGTGGGGTGGGGTGGGGAGCAGTAATTAGCAAATGAATCCTTTGTGGGTGCGGGGAAGGATCTAGAGTATACAAATATATCCAGCAGTGCTGAGCTGTGGAGTTACCATGGCTTGAAATGCTGTTGACTCTTGTGGGGCCCAGCCCAGTGAACTATGTGCTAAATCATGAACCTTTACCTTTGAACTAGTACCATGCATAGCTGCCAAAGTGCTGCTCAAAAGTGTGTTTACGGAGCATCTGTGCTAAACCTTGCACCAGTTTAAAAAAAAAGGTAACATATCAATTCTGGATTAACTAAGTGCGTAGGTACTATAAGCAAATAATTACAGGCATGTTTAATTTGAAAGCTGTCAAATTTGTTCCTCAATTCCATGTGCTCAGGAAGAGCACAGTCTCATGGTAAGGAGAGGGGGAAGGGGCTGTCAGAGGAAAAAACTGGGGGGAAGTAGAGAGCAAAGGGCTAGGCCTGTGTGAAGTGGCTAGTACTCACTTTGGATTCGGATTCGGCCAATTTTGGGGGACAGTGATTTGATTAATTGATTCAGATCACTGTCCTGAATCAATTTGGCCAAATCTGATTAGGAAATTCAACTGCTGCTGAATCTCTGAATCAGCCAGGCCCGGCTGCCTCATCTCCCAGCACTTGTTTAAAAGAAAAAAAGCCCCAACTCAACAGGTGCTGCCGGGCGGGAGGGTGATCCCTGCTGTCCCCCACTGTCCCATGCTGTGTGGCGGGCTCTTTACAAGCCCCTCCTTCCCCCTGCCCCCACTGCCCCAGTCCCTCCCCATGGCTGCCCCACCTGTCGCAGCTCCGGCCCTTTAAGAAAAAAAAAACCACAAGGAAAACCCCAGACTCACCATTCCTGCTGGTGGGGGACGATCCCCGCTGCCCTCTGCTGCCCCATGCCATGTGGTGGGCTCTGCACGAGCCCCCTGAAGCCCCAAGGCTGCTACAGGAGTGGTGAGTTCTGGGGTACCCGTGGCGGGGCTGAGGGAGCAGGCAGCGTATGGGGGCTGTGAGGGGTCCCCCCCTGCCCTGGCCCTAGTACTTACCAGCTCAGAGTCGGCTGCAGCTCCCAAATCATCGAAACTCTTTGAATCTTTTCTGAAGATTCAGAAAGCTTCAAGTCGATTTGGATCTTTTAATAGGTCTTCTGATTCAAAATCAGATTTGGAGATTTAGAGTTCTTAGGGTTATGCAAAAATCATCAAGTCCGACCCCCTGCCTTGGACAGGAATGAGTGCAGAGATCATAATAGCCCAGCCAGATATCTATCCAACCTCCTCTTGCACACGTCCAAGGTAGGGGAGAGCACCAGCTTCCTTGGGAGCCCATTCCAGAGCCTTGCAGCCCTAACTGTACAGTAATGACTCCTGATGTCCAGTCTGAACCTGCTCTCAATCAATTTGTGGCCATTATTCCTTATTATCCCAGGTGGTGGCAGGGAGAACACAGCCTCACCTATTTTCCACTGGTCCCTGCTGGTGAGTTTATAGATGGCCACCAGGTCCCCTCAGTCTTCTCTTGTGGAGGCTGAATAGATTCAAGCCCTTTAGTCTATCTTCATAGGGCCTGGCTTGCTGCCCCCTGACCACGAGAGTGGGCCTCCTCTGGACCCTCTCAAAGTTAGCCACGTCCCTCTTGCAGTACCCAGAACTGGATGCAGTACTCCAACTGCAGCCTGACCAGCGCTGCATAGAGGGGAAGGATCACCTCCCTGGACCAGCTTGTGTTGCATCTGTAGATGCATGACAAGGCGCAGTAAGCCTTACTGACCGCTTCCTCGCATTGACAGCTCATGTTCATCCTGGAGCCAACAATGACTCTTAGATCTCTTTCTGCCACCGTGTTGACAAGAAGAGTGTTCCCTAGCCTGTATGTGTGTTGCTGGTTCCTTCTCCCCAGATGCAGCACCTTGCACTTGTCTGCACTGAATCCATCCTATTCTCATCCGCCCACCTCTGTAATTGGTCTGGATTTAGTTGGATTCTGTCCCTCCCCTCCAGGGTGCCCATTTCTCCCCACATCTTTGTGTCATCAATGAATTTGGACAGTGTCCTTTCCATGCCCACCTCCAAGTTGCTGCTAAAGATGTTGAATAGCGCAGGCCAGAGGACTGGGCCCTGGGGAACTCCACTGCCCACATCCCTCCAGGTCAAAAATGACCTGTCTGCCACCACCCTCTGGGTGCGACCACTGAGCCAACTTGCCACCCATCTGACTGTGTAGGCATCATGCTGCAGTCACCTGGATTTTTTAATGAGAATGGGGTGAATCTCCAAATCAGGCTGAATCTCCTCCGAATCGAATCACTATCCAAAGCCTCACACAGCTCTACTACTTGATGCCCCAGATTTATTTTCCTTTCTGTACCAGTGGGAGGGGGATGAATTTGAGGCAAAGCTCCAATAATTGGACTCTATACCTGGAAAATCATATCAAATTTATAATTTTTCCATAAATAGAATTTAATTATGGGGGGGTCATCTTATTATCAGGGTCATCTTCTATTGGAGTAAATGGGGTCATTTGGTACAGTAAAGAGAGGCCCCATAGCATGTTGGTGTCAGTCGACAGACTGTCTTTGGGTCAGAACACAAACAAGAATAGGGGATTAAATGGCCATAGTGTGGGCTGGTGCACAGAGAACTGGACAGGGATTTGGTAAACTTACTGAGTGAGTTTAGACAAGTCACTTCAGTTCTGCCTCACTTTCCCTATTTTATAAGTGGAATTAATGATACTGATCTCCACTGTATAGCCTTATTCATTAAGAGTGTGGTAAGAGCTAGGTGCTATACTTTATTTTAAAGATGTGCTTTCCCAGGTGCTATCTGATGGTTCCATCATTATAGTATTTACCAGAATCCAAAACAATGCTGAATTTAAGATAACACCTCAATAGTCTGTACACATAAAACTTATAGATTTGTTATAATTTTCCATATACAAAAGTCTAATTGTTGGAGAGTCATCTTGAATTTGGGGCAAGAGGAAGAGAGGAGAGCAAAGTCCTACTGGTTTTTGCTCTGTACACAGCGAAAGTGGCTGCTGCTGCCGTCACTGCTTAAGGCATCAGCACCCAATGGTGTGGGCTCCCTGGATGTTGCCCCTGGTACCCTGTTTATTTCCTCCCCCCCAAATATGATAGTGGGCTCAGGCTGTACTTGCTCTGGCAAAGACTCCATGCAGGGGCAGGAGAGGAAGACTCCTGTGGGGGCTGGGGAGAGAACACCATTCCTTTCACCCCTGCCCCCACCAATATGCAGCTGGTGGGGGCTGTGCCTGCCTGCCATGGCAAAGACTCCTATGGGACATTCTGGTGCCCCCTCAATAGTGCATGCCTGGGGTTAGCATCTCACTCATTCCTCTGCTGCTTTGTTGTGCTACTGCATTGGAACAGCAGTGTTGAGGTGCAGCCAGGCACCCAGGGCAAAGTGGAAGTGGCAAGTTCTTGTTCGTAATCATGAACGTGAACATGCAGCTGCTGGCCAAAGTGGTCTTTCTCTGCTCCCACCCCCAAGTTGGTGCCCAGAGCATTTGCTCCTACTGCGCTGCCCCCTGCTTTCTCCCTATTTGCACCACTGGCATGGAACCTAGTATTTTTGTATGCAATGCGTTAAAAAGTGGCCTTCTGCCATAAATGACATGTGCCCCCAGTGGCTTGGGGGGGAACGGCAGCCGAAGCGACGTGGTGGTAAGCGGGGAGCTCCTGCAGATACCACCTAATGCTGTCAGAGACAGGGGCAGGTGCATGGGGTGGCATGTGCAGACCAAGGGTCAACAACCACCTGCAGCTGCCACTGGTGTCATTGGCAGTGGCCAGCGGGTATCGTGGACTGCCTGCAGATGCTGGCGGCAGTGTTGGCTGCGGGGTGGTGAGCAGCAACTGCCCTCAGACATCGCCAACTGTGTCAACGGTACCTTTTTGTAGGGGGTGCACTGCCATGCTCAGGGGGTGCATGTGCACCTTCATGAACCCCCTTCCCATCACCCCTGCCTTCTGCCTTCAATAGACAGTGTGCCAAACAATAACTACCAGGAAAATAAAAACAATGCAATGCAAAACTCCCTGTGGAGTGGAGGTTATTTTCCCCCTCATATTTTATTTATTTTTCATTCAGTCTTTTCATTTTTTTCAAATGGGCCTTTATGCCAAATAGTCATGAATAACTGAACTCAAACCATTGGATTGCTGCTGCAACACAGCTGCAAATACCAGCAACAGAACCCTTTCCAACCCCTGGGAAGGTGCTGCATAATGAGCTTGTTTCAGCAGCTGAACAGAGTTGTTGATGTAGATACGCATTTCAGAATTCAGCTTCTGGCAGATGTACTTAACTACGTTTATGATAGTGGAGCAAGATGTCACAGAACTGCATGCTGCACATTCAGCTGTGTACAGTGGATTTTGTTGTGTTTACAAACATATCATTTTGTTGTTGTGTCTTTATTTGTCTTTCAATTCTGAAGCTACTGGTTGGAAATCTGACTGGATTTGTGAATTGCTGTAGGAAATTCACAAGCAGAAAAATATGGGCTGTATTCAAGTTGTATCCACTTGTGGATTGAACCTGTGCTGCCTGGTGGCTATCCAGTTCCTTGTTTCTACCCACTCAGAAAATCAGCTCTTTTCTCCTGATGTCAGTTAGTTCCTATTCTGTCCCTTCATATTATTCCCTTAACAATCCCCTCCCCAGTTTTTTCCTTCTTCTCCTTTAAACAATTTCCTTAGCATAGCTTGCTTGCTTTACTGCCAACCATTCCATTATGGCTAAGCTCTTTCCACATGAAATGATCAAAATGGTGATGTCCCTAGCAGATTTCTTATAGTCTCTGGCATTTTTCTTGGTGAGTCATTTGGGTTGAGTGGCAAATTTCAAATCCACGTTTGTTTGGTCTTTTATTTGTTTATGCGATTTATGTGCTGCCTTGCCCAAGGAGGGTTCAGGACACTTTACAGTAAGAGAGCAGAACTACTTAAAAGGGCAACTAGATGTCAAACTAAACAGAGATCCACTAAATACCTGGGCCTAGCTTTATTTGCTACATGCCTACCCAGATAGGAAGGTCTTGCTGTACTTCTGAATGATGTCTGGGCTCAGGATGACCTGGGCTTGGCACCTCTTGGAACTGACTTAGGCACCTCTGGGCTGAGGGACAAGCTAAGTTAAACCGTTAAAATGAAACAAAATATAGAATAACTCAATACAACTGTCAAATCAAGGTCATATACAAAAAACCAGCAATTGAATCTCAATATTGAACTGGAAATAAATCTTCACATTAGTTAAATCATTGGATTAACACTAATACAGTTAATTCTTAGAAATGTTTGGAAGGAGGTGGTTATGAACCCCCAATAAATAATTGGATTGAACTTACATCTATAATTCTATCATTCATCCTTGGTTTTGACCAGTTACTGTAATCTTCTCTTTTGGAAGTGGACTAGAAACCAAACAGTGTTATCTTGAAAGTTTGTTGTTAGAAGAATGCTTAAAGCAGGGGTATGAGACTTGTCAGGCCCCATGGATCAGATGAGGATATGGAACTTGTCAGCAAGCCAGGCTGGGCCCAGATATCAGCTCTACACATTGGCCAATCTTATGTGAGCACCATATGCAATGTTTGCCCCAGACTCTCCCCATGTGTTGCATTCAGCACCTGTCCTGGACCATTTCACGCAACAAATGCAGTCTACACCTTGGACCGGCCCCATGCATTGCAAGCAGAACAGGCACGAACTCCATCCTCGTGCACCAAATGCAGTGAATGTCAGACTAGCCCTGGATACTGAATGTAATGTGTGGCGTTGAAGTCAGATGATACTGCATGCAGCATGTGGGTGCAGTCTAGGATGCACCAGATGCAGCATATGGGTTCAGTCCAAAATGCACAGGCAGGACCGTGGGCTGGATGATGGGCTAGATTTTTGCCATTCCTGCTTTAAAGCAATCAGTCCAGACAAAACCCATTTAAGAAATATTTTGATTTTCTTTGTATGAGGTCTATATTCCTCTATAAACTCTTTTGTTCATGCTTATATTTATTTATTATCTAGTTTCATTCCTTACCACTTGATTTTTTTTCCTTCCTCTTGATTCTTCTTTTCCATGTCTTTTCTTCGATCTGTGGTTAAGTACAGACAGTCAAAAAGCCTAAGGCTGAATCGATTCAATCTTTGCAGGTAAGTCTAAACTGTGTATATTAAACCGATAAGCAAGTGAACAGACATTCAATTTTGATTCTGGAAATGCAGCTACATGCCTGCACTAGCCCAGGCCAGAAGCAACTTGGGGGTGAGGGGGGGGCGGCACTAGAGCATCCCTCCCTGCTGGGCTGGAGCACAGCTTGGGCCAAGGCTAGCCCATCCACCCTGTAAGGGGCAGTTTGTGGGGGAGGTGCAATGCATCTTGGGATGGTGAGGAACTGTGAGTTAACTTGAATCTGACACAGAAGTTCAATAAACCAATTTAACCTAAAATCAGTTAAGTCTGTTACTATATCCATTCAGGTTTATCTGAAACTGCTTTCAAAATGGCTGAAATCAGTTTATTTGCACTGAAAGTCTGTTGTGTTACAAATTTGAACTTCTGATCACTTTTACATTTATCTGATGTTTAAACAGTATATTTTCTTCTTTAGCTTTGTTGTTGCACACTATCACTTCTAAGGAGAAAGCAGTTGCTCTCTCCAATAGAAACAACTTTAAGAATCTTGTCATCTTTTTACTCATGGTGAATAGATCTCAACAGTAAGTCAAGGGCCCCAGGATCATGCCCTAAATAGAAACTGATAAGAATTCATACTTTTAGGCTTGTTTGTCTTTCACTTTACAACTTTCACCTGTATTAAATTTGCTTGAAATATAGACAGGCTTGGCAGGCCTGTTTTTTGTGTGCCCTACATTCATATTTAACATTTACCAAGTGTAAAAAAGAGAAAACATTTGTTTAACATTTGTTGCTAATAAAATCTATTTTTGCAGTGAATTCTGCTGGCACAGACTTGGACAGTGATCCTCAGGATTGTCACGTGCAACCTCATAGCAATGAACTGTTGTTGTAAACAGTAGCTCCTTATTGTTGCCTGTGAAACCCAGAGGAAAAGTAGCTAGCATTTCCTCTTATGGCAGGGTATCAAACTCATCTGACCCCACTTGCTGTGTGCAGCGTGCATGCTGGCTCCTGCCCATAGATCCAGGGCATGCTGAATCCAAGGCTAGTCTGGATCGGCCTTAAGGACCAGCCCCACGAATAAGGTCCAGCACACAGGGCCGGTCTGGCTTGAGATTTTCATTCAGCAGGTGCCCTCACCTAGCCCCATGTGCTGCATTCAATACACATATACACATGCCAGATCCAGCCCCATGCGCCAGGTTCAGCACATGCCAGTCTGGTTCTGTGCCAGGTCCAGCATGTGCTGCATATGATGCGTGTGCCTCATCCAAGACTCAGAGGAAGTGTTATGGACCAGATGATAGGGCTTTGTGGGATGGATCCTGTGGGGAAAAAAAAAAGTAGGAAAAGCTCTTCTGAGTTCACAGAAAGGTGAAACTCACTGCCACAGCTGGAGCCAACAACTATGAACATCCGGGTGCTGCTGCAGTTTGTCAGTAGCTGTTCCATCAAGCTTGGCCCTTCCTACGGCAGTGTGGGTATTTCTGGCTCACTGTCAGGAAAAAGAGGGACAGATTCAGACAGGGAGCGGGGAACACCAAGATGTTGGCAAAGACGTTCCACATTGCGGAGAGCCAGTGGAGCAAAGCTTTGGGAACCCAGAGGGGCTTCATTAGTTTGAAACACTTCTGAGAAGGCTACAGCAGCAGCTACATCAAGGAACACTGGCAGGGAGACATGCTGAATTAAAGGGCCATCAGGGGAATGGGCAGTGCCCCATGCAGTTTTGGGTTTGCTTTTTTTCTTTTCTTTTTTTATTTAGAGACCAGGAAGCTGGATTCTAGCCTCAGGAAAGGGGAGACAGAGGGTTTGCTGCCAGCTGCATCAAGCTGGTGGGGGTACAGGCTTCACGGTCACTAGGAGTGGAGTTGAGGAGGCAGGGGACTGGACTGCCAACTGCACCTGGGGAGGTGGCAGGTTCTGTTAAGCCCTTGATTAACAGGTGCCAAGGTTTCTAAGGCAGGGAAGCACCTAAGCTGTGGGCAAGAGGGGGGCCTTCCTGTTTTCTTTTATTCCTTTTATTTTCTTTGTGATGGTCGGCCACCTGGGCAAGGCTTGCAGCCCTGAGGACTGACTGGTCTCCTGGCTGGTAGGTTCAGTTTGCAGAAGAAAGCACTCTAAGGGCTGCGACTTACCTAAGCTTAAGTTGTACACCATTTATTCTCTGTGGATCTAATGGCAACTGACTGATCAGAGGGCCAGCTTAGTCATGGTCCCTTTAATTCATGCCTGAGATTTCATAGATTTCACAGACATTAGGGCTGGAAGGAACCTTGGAAGATCATCGAGTCCAGCCCCCTACCTCAGGGGCAGGAAATCAGCTGAGGTCATAGGATCCCAGCAAGATAAGCATCCAAATTTCTCTTGAAGGCATCCAATGTGGGTGCTTGAACCACTTTTGATGGCAGGCTATTCCAGATCATGGGGACTCAGACAGTAAAGAAGTTCTTCCTTATGTCCAGCCTGAAACGGTCCTGGAGGAGTTTATAACTGTTCAACTTTGTCATCCTTCGGGGTACTCTGGTGAACAAACATTTCCCCAGATCCTGGTTAACACCCCTTATAAACTTATAGGCAGCCACCTGATCACCCCTGAGCCTGTGCTTTTCCAGGCTGAAGAGTCCCATAGCTCTCAGCCTGTTGTCATAAGGTTTGTTTTCCTGACCTCTGATCATGCACATAGCTCTTCTCTGGACTCTCTCAAGCTTCTCCACATCTTTTTTGAATTGTGGAGCCCAAAACTGGATGCAGTACTCCAGCTGTGGCCTCACCAAGGCTAAATACAGTGGGAGAATGGTGTCCTGGGATTTGCTTGAGAAACATCTATGGATGCAAGCCAGAGTTTTGCTCGTTTTACCAGCCACAGCATCACATTGCAGGCTCATGTTCATCTTGTGGTCAGTCCTGACCTGCAAGTCCCTCTCGTCTGTAGTGCTTGCCAGAGTAGCACTGCCAAGCCTATAAACATGCTGCAGGTTTTTCTTCCCAAGGTGGAGAACCTTACATTTTTTTGGTGTTAAGCACCATCAGGTTCTCATCTGCCCATTTTCTGAGCCTGACAAGGTCAACCTGGATTGCTCCCCTGTCCTCAGGTGTGGATGCTTTACCCCAAAGTTTGGTATCATCGGCGAACTTGGCCAGTCTGCTTCTGACTCCAATGTCCCCATCATTCACGAAGAGGTTGAACAAAATAGGTCCAAGGACAGAGCCTTGAGGGATCTCACTGGTCACAGGGCACTATGACGATTGACTTCCATCAATCACCACCCTCTGGGTCCAACCATTGACCCAATTTCCCAGCCAGCATATCATGGTGGATCCAAGGCTGCTGTTAGCCAGTTTTGCCAAGAGATGATCATGAGATACCAGATTGAAGGGTTTTTTTTTTAAATCAAGATATCAATCTCTTCCCACTTGTCCAGGTCATCTGGACTTCCATCAACCACCACCCTCTGGGTCCAACCATGGAGCCAATTTCCCACCTGGTCATAAAAGGACATGGGATTGGCCAAGCATGACTTACCCACAACAAACCCATGCTGGCTATCCCTCAGGATGTTGCCATCAGCCAGTCCATTAAGAATGGCCTCTTTGATAATATTTTCTAACACCTTCCCTGGGATAGAGGTCAGGCTGATGGGCCTCTGGTTTGCTGTATCCTCACTTTCTTGAAGATAGGCACTGCATTGGCTGTCTTCCAATAATTGGGCACTTCACCAGAGCACCAGGAGTTCTCAAAGATCCATGCCAGGGGCTGAGCTATGATGCTTGCCAGCTCCTTGAGTACCCTGGGGTGTAAATTGTCAGGGCCGGCTAACTTAAAGGTGTCCAGCCTCTCAAGGTGTTCCTTCATGAGGTCAGCATTGATGGAGGGCAAGGAATCACCCTCGCCCAGGCGTCCCTGTCCCATAATGGGCAGGGGCATCCTTTGGGACTTGTGAAAGACCAACGCAAAGTACCCAGTTAGTAAGTTGGCTTTTTCCTGGGTGTTAGTTATCAGTTGTCCCTTCTAGTTTAGCAGGGGCCCAAGGTTGCCCTTGCTTTCCCTTCATACCTAAAAAAGGCCTTTTTATTGTCCTTGCTACTAGCGGCCAGTCGGAGTTCAGTTGCAGCCTTGCCTTTCCTGGTTTGCTTCCTGCAGGTCCGGACCAGCGTGGAATATTCCTCCTTGGAGGTGGATCCAGTCCTCCATCCTTTTTAGGTCTTTCTTTTTTAGATGCAGGAGGTCTGCTCCTTGTTGGGCCAAGGAGGCTGCTGTGCCCTTTTGCTGCCTTTCCTCCAATATGGAATAGCCTTAGCTTGTGCATCTAAGAACGCTCCCTTGAGGAGCAACCACTCTTCCTGGACTCCCCTCTCCTTGGGGTTGTGATCCCTTGGGGCCTCACTGACAAGTCTCCTGGGTTTGTCAAAGTCAGCCCTCCTGAAGTCAAGGACCTCTGTACTGAGATGCATGTGGATTTGTAGGAGCCAAGAACAAAAGACAGTTGTCCATTGAGAACTGAAGGCGCAAAGTTCATGCTACCAACAAGGTGTGCTTGGACTGGGTGTAGGGGAAGCTGGAATCCTGAAGAAGATCTGGACCCACCTCACATGTAGCAGAAGTAGACCATCTCATGACTAAGACAAGTTCAACACCAAGACCTGGCAGGTGAGAATCAGGTAAGCTTACATGTGAGAATTGCATGGAAGTAGTAGTATAGTGTGGGAGATCACAAGTTGTGCCTACCACTTTAAGAGGTTTTAGGCAGGCTCTGAGCAGCTGGTAGGTGCAGTCTGGCCCAATTAGGTGGTCACGTGACCAAAAGAAGGCCTCACTGGATTGGAGGAGGGCTGGACAGCCTCAGCATAAGCCCAGACCCTAGGAGCTAAGCTGGCAGTTGCATCTAGGGAGCTAGAGGAACAACATCACTCAGCCTGCAGCTCCCAGATTACCTGGAGGTCAGGGTAGGAACTATGGGGATAGAGGAGTTTCCTGGTCCTGGGTAAGACCTAAAACTATATCCTGCTAGGGTTGGGTGGTGTGTTGGGGCTGCCTGTGGCGGGACAGTCTCCAGGAAATGCCACACCTCCCCAGTGAAAGGCTAGGATTGAGCACCATAAGGCCTTAGCTTCCACTGCCTTGTTGGTACCCTGCGGAAGGAAAAGGCTAGGGGAGCGCATCCCAAAAAAAGCACAGGGCCCAGGTTCACTAAGTAGGGCCTGAGGCAGGGTGCAGGCCCATAGTATTGGTCTTGAGGCGGGGCTAAGTGACCACTAAAAGTGACCTGAGGCCCAAAGGCCCCAGTAAGGGGGTGGAGTTGTGGCCTCAGTGAGGAGGGCAGAGAGGCCAAGACACAGTTGAGGACACCTGAGGACACGTTTTGGCCAGAGGCCAAGTGTGGCTCAGCTAAGAGGCTGGAGGAATTGGAATTGAATTTGGATGCCACCTGTGAGGATTAATAAGATTTTAACTCATGCAGGTGATGGTTTAAAAAATAAAACTATGTATTGGGTATTAAAGAATAATAGAACTGTTACAAAAATAAAGATAGGAACTCAAATTTTAAATATATGAGGTGAGGCCTGACTTTCAACTGTGCTTGTCAGCACAGTATCTCAACATACTATCTCAAGTATCCATTCTTGTGTAAGGAATTTTGCCACTGAGATAAGACCAGAATTGGACCCTGAGCATTGAATGACCAATTTCTGTTCATCTAGTAAGAATAGAAACTTCATTTCTCTGATGTTTATATTTACCCCATTATTATGAAGCAAGAGCATAAAAACAATGTCAGAATTTATACTTTGTAAAGTAGCAGCATTCTGTTTTTGTAAAGATAGAAATTAATTTCCATCTACTGCTCTTTTAAAATCATAAAAAACAATCTTATTACTATGACCTCTGGTCTTGGAACATTTTACTTTCCCTCTGTTATTGATATGTTTCTAAAAACATGTCTTTAAAAAAATATATTGCCAAAAATAAATTTGTGATTCAGTCACTTTTTCTTACTGGACTTTGCCATTATCTTTGGTGTGTTTGGTCTACTCGATTTTCTAGAAACATACTATCTCATGTCCAAGATCAGGAAAAGGGGAGACATCTGGATAACACATGCATAAAAGTAATGCTTATGAAGGACTACACTTAGGGAAATGAACCAACATTTTCTTAATCTTTTTTGCTCATAAATTTAGTACAGATGAAGAATGTTTGAGAACCGTGAAACATTTCAGTGGCTTTAGGCTTTAGTTTTGTTTTATTTTCAGTATTGTATTTTTCCCCCTAAACTAATTACTACTGACAGGGATATGGGCACTTATTTATTCAGAAGATGAGCAGAGTACAGAGCCATCTCAAAACTACTCTGCATTACTGTAGGTATAAAACACATGCAGTTATGTGCACCCATATGAGTGAAGTTATATTTAATTTGCTTAAAGAACTTAGCTTTCTTTCCATTTCCAAATATGTTGTGACATTATGTCAGGGGTAACATTTTGTCCCTACTTTCAACACCAGCGACCCATCCTGACACCAATTTCACTTTGCTGAGGAGTAGGTTGGTTACTTTGTGAACAGCAATTTAGTGATGTGGGCTAGGGACAGGCACATTCAAAAAGCCTGAAGCTGAATTGATTCTATCTTTGCAGGTTAGTCTAACCTGGCTGGGCTAAACTGGTTTGTAACTGGACAGCCATTCTCACTGGACTGAGGAAATTCAGGCCCATGGGTGCAGTGGCTCAAGCTAGAAGCCAGGGGGTGCTAGAGCAGCCCACCCTTCCCTTATCTACGGCTGAACTGAGCGGGAATGTGTGGTCATGCAGGACATTCTGATTAGGGTGGTCTGCCTGCACCATCCCAGGCTTTTCCTCGCTCACTGCTCAAGGGGCAGGAGTGTTGCTAGACCCCTGCTAGCACTCTGAGGCAAGGAGGGTGCGATGTGCAATAAATGCATCTGTTGATGATAAAGAGCTTTTCAGTCTCCCTCCCTACTTTTTTATACTATCTGCAGCAAATTAACAGGTGAGCAAGCCAGCAGGGCAGTGTTTATCACTCCATCAGCAAAACAATAGCCTCTCGCCATTAGTTCAAACTCTGCTTAAACAGCTTACCAGCTGACCTGTTGATTAGCTCTAAAAAGGCCTAAGCGGTCACTGTTCTGTCTGGCTGTCCCAGTCAGATTGGAGACAAAGACACACAGACATCTCTTGGCAGTAGCTAGCATAGCACATGTCTAGGGCCCATGGGGCTGGGGTCCATGCTGTAGAAGATGAGTGTGGTGGGGGATTCCTGCTTGAGCAGCAAGCATCGAGGAGGGTGTAGGGCACGGGAAAGCCAGGCAGACCCTGCTGTACCTGCAGTCTCTGCCACAGCTGTAGCCAGGGAGCAAAGGGCAGGGGCCAGCTCTGCTGTGGATCAGACAGCCTTGCCCAGCCCTCACATGCCTGGATGCTGGGGAAGTCTGATTTATCTTAACCCAGGATGGGGTCTGGGACAGACATTATATAAACCAGTTTGACCCAAATCAGTTAAGTCTGATACTACATTCAACCAAGTTTATCTCAAGTTGATTTCAGTCATTTTCAAACTGGTTAATGTGCACTGAACATCTGTTCTCTTACAGGTTTAAACCAGTTTCTGATCACTTAAACCAGTTTATGTGTAATGTCTGTCCCTAGCTGGGGAGTCTGGATCTATTCTAATACCATATTCAGTTCTCAGGTGCCAAGCAGTGACACCAACCTGTCTAGAAACTCAGACTGCGACTTCCTTTACCTATAAGCTTGCAACCACAAAATTAACAGCAGCACAGAAGGTCTCTCTAGCACCAGGTATGTGCTTCAACGCTTAAGATTCCAAGATCTTCCATGGGACCCATCGGGTAATACTGTCAGTGTAACAGGTATCAATATTATTGGAAAAAATTCAAAAGCATATAACTTCCATGGTGTCATTTAATGAGTGACAAGATAGTTTTATGCCATCATAAGAATTAAATATACTGAGTTCACTTTGAACAGAAATGTACCATCAGTGTCTTCAAAATGTCAGTTCTTCTGTAAAACAATAACAAGTTTATGTTTACCCCATGTGTTGTCAGACAGAACCAGTGCACACAACTCCTTCAGAATTACTACTGTGTGTGAACATGATAAATTTCTGTAGTGTGGAACACAAAACTGTTTATATGCCATGCTAAAATTGACTATAATAGTTTTAAGTATAAAATCAGTCTTGGAGCTAGCTCTCTTTCTTTCTCTCTCTCTTTCTTTCTCTCTCTTCTGTGTGTTTTTTAAGAAAACCAAAACCCAGTTACTATAACTGTAAGGATTCTCTTCCTGAGTCATTAGCAAGGTTTAAAATATAGACCTCTGCATTCCCAAAAATGATGTCTCCTACTTGAGATCAAGAATTAGCTTTTATGCTCCCATAAAGACCAGCTTGCGGTTTGACAGCTATTGCCTAAGTTTCAGTAGAACGTTGGAGATGAGGAATCCTAGGCTTTGTTCCTGGAGAATATATTCCTAATGGTTATACATTGGCTGCAGATAGAACTTGCAACCCCTTTAATGTGGTACAGACAATGCGGAGGTGGGTAGGAGGTGGCAGGTAGGTAGTCTGCTTGAATAGAGACAGGACTTCCATTTCTAGTTTTGTGCGCTGTGGTATACACTTGAGTTTTTAATAAAAAAAAAAAAGAGTGAGTGAGTAGGGGTGGTGAATAGTACTTGCTTTACTCCTAAGAGTGGTAGAAGATACTGCTGTGTAGTAAAGGCTCTGAAGTGTATAGAAATATAAAAGATTAAATGGCCTTTTTTGTGATAATGTGAGTTGTTGGGTATGTATAGGGATTGTGGCGGAGCACCAGTGTAGGCTGCACCAAGCTGGAGAAGCACCTGTATGGAAGGCAGCCTATAGACACCTCAAGGAATCAGTTTTAGGGGGGAGGTGTATGGCGGAGCACCAGTAGGGTGCTTGCCACTTTATGACTATCACAGGCTCTGGGGGAGCTTGCTTTTCAGAGCAGCAAGGAAAAGTCTTCACTGCTAAACGTTGTAAGGGTGAAGATGGGTATCAGAGCACTTTAAGTGTTCTGCCACTTTTAAGAAGTGGATTAGGCAGCAGGCAAGTGTGGCCCAGTCCTGACAACTGGCCATCTTAAGCCCCAGGCCAGCAGGGCTGGGGGCAGCAGTTTGTTGTCAGACACCAAGGAAGCAACATCTCCTGGAGAAGCTGCTGCTCTGAGAACAGCTAGGAGGTAAGGGCAGGAGCTTATGGGGTTGGCTTGGAGGCTCCTGCTAGCATAGGGGGTCTGTGTTAGGTCCAGGTAAGCCCTGGGCCCCTGAGGTCGCAGGAGTGCTGGAGGCCAATTTGGAGTTCAGCAGAGGCGGACCTCTGAAGAGAACAGGGACTCAGCTATCAGCTCTTAGATGGAGAGCAGCTGGTAGTTACCCCACTACAAGAGCAGGGGCAGAGTCAGCACAGCATTTTGTGAGCCACCCACTGCTTGCTCAGGTGAGGGTAGCTGGAGATGCCCAAAAGGCTGCATGCTTGCTGGCCAGGGAATGAAGAGTAGCAAACCTGAGGACCCTCCATGTTAGGGCAGGGTGAATGTGGTCCCTGGGAGAGAAGGGGTGGTACGAGTGAGGCCTAGGAAGAGTGGCATGAAAGAGACTGAATGAGAGCCAGTGGTGAATGAGAGGTCTCTGTGAAAGGGAAATGGTATGAATGTGGCCCTAGCAGGGCAGAGTGAAAGAGACTCAATACTGTGACAAGTTGGGCCCGGGCTCTGGCCAGAGCTTAGGACAGCTCTGAGCAACATCTGCAAGGCATGGGACACCTTAAGGTAGAAGCATGTACTTTTAGACCTTGGATATTAAGGCCCTTGGAGGGCAGCCTCCTGCCTAATTATCAACTAATTAATTAACAGCAAGGCATGGCAGGAGAGAGGTAGATGACATGCCCAGAAGCAGTGGGAGACCAGCATTGTGGCTGGTTGAGGACCTCCTACATTGCCACAGGGATAAACAGATGACATTGTAGCTTGTGATATAGAGAAGTTAAACTAGATGACATGATGGCTCTTTTTGGCTTAAAATGTGTTAAAATAGATCTCCTGGTGTTTCTCAGTACCTTAAGGAAGCAGGAGCTTGTATGCATGGTATGATTGTATGATTGTTTTTGCAGGACAGTAGAACAGGCACACAAAGCAGATGAAATGTACAATGCCCATTGTCCCAGGAGAGCTGGGATGCCGAAGGAACCCCGGGGCAGCAAGGAATCCTACTCACCTCCTGCAGGTCCGGAAGGGCCGGGGGAGGCGTGAATGCAGAGGATGTCAGCACGGGTGATCAGCCGGGCATTTATCTGGCTGTGGCAGAGCAGTGGGGCCGGAGGACGCCTCCCGGAGGAAACAAAGAGCGGCCCTGCCGAGGCAGCGGGGCGGGTGAGAGAAGGAGACTGGAGGAGTGAGCAAGAGCAAGAGCGAGGTGAGGAGCAGCTGCCACATGCGGCAGCAGAGAGACAAAGAGGCGGAGCCAGAGCCGGCTCTGAGAGAGGGAGCAGAGTAACCAGCAGCAGTGCCGGTGGAAGAGCCGGTGTGTCAGCCGCCAGCAGAGCTGGTGAGGTAACCGGCTGCAGCGCAGGCAGCAGTGCTGGTGGAAGAGCCAGCATGTCGGTTGCCAGCAGAGATGGTGAGGTAACCGGCTGCAGCGCCAGCAGCAGTGCTGGTGGAGGAGCCAGCGCATCGGCTATCAACAGAGTCAGTGAGGCAATCGGCCGCTGCACGGGAGACAGGGCTGAAGGGGAAGCTGACTGTGCAGCAGGCACAGCCAGGGAGGAAACTGGCTCTGCAGAGCCAGAGGAGATGCTGATCGAGCTGACGAGCAGCAGAGTGGGCGAGGATACCAGTTGCCTCCCAAGCAGCAGGAGCGGTGTGGTATCCAGCCGCATTGGATCCAGCAGCATCGGATAACTACTGATCGCATTATAAATAAGAGAGCCCACAGAGAAACCGGCTGCATCGCGGACTGCAAGAATGCAGCAGGTACTGGGGTAGAAGAGCCAGGCTAGGGTCCCAGGGAGCCGGACACCTGGCATGAAGATCACTATTGACGGCTGGTGGATCAGGGCCTAAGGTGGCGAGTGGCTGGGGTGTAGGGGAGGACGGAGCCCCAAGACTACCCACTGAGAAACGTGCCGACCCTAGTGGTGACCCTAAGGGAGGACCCCCCCACTGGAGTAACATTCAAATTCGTGGCAGGCAAGTTCAGGGGTCCTCCTGACGTCAGCAGGGGCAACCACCAGGGGCCACCCATAGGCCCCAGGCTCACAAGATCTTGGGCCCGGGCAAAGGCGGCGCGGGAACACCTCTTAGTGCGGAGGCGGGTACACCCATTTAAAATCTAGTACATGTGAAAGCTGGACACAGGTAATCTGAATTTAAATTGGTCCATAGCAGCTTGCCTGAGTCTGCAGAAAAAGACTGCCCCGGTGGAATTGCTGTTTGCACTTGTTCAGAAACACAGCACGGGGGAAACTGATCAAAACCTTGTTTCACTAGAAGCACTTCATACATTAACCTCAAGGAAACTGTCAGGAATCAGCTCAGAGGGGGCTTGAGACTGACTCCCTGTGTGAATTCCACTGTCTGTGATCTGTGGGCCTCAGGCAATTTTTCATATTTTCAACTCAGTCTAATAAGCAGACTTAAAGAAGTCAGGCATGCTTTACCACTGCAGTGGAGCCAGACATTTGGAGTGTTGTCCTAGATTATCTCACAGAAGACTGGATTGCAATAAACCAACGTGTTGTGGTATGGCATGTGTGGCCATGCTATCAGATTCAGTCAGTAGATCTGTTCCTCATCTTCATGTACTATTAGACAACATTAACAAGACATTTATATTTTGCATGTTGTGCATTGCCAACACACCATAAAAGTGAATGTATTAATATAGTGTTCTAAAGACAATCTTAATAGTAAACAAGGAAGTGACTCGCACAGCTCATAAAGTTTAGAGTTAACATAGCTAATGTGGAGCTAGCAATACTTTAGTCTGAAATAAATCTGTAGAATTGGGTTTGCAGCAGTAGCCACTGACAAGTAGGAAGAAGTCTTTTTTTGGACTCACCAAATGTCTTTGGTCCTGGGTATGATCGTAAACTGCAACTGACTGAATGCCTTGTGGCAACATGGTGGGGCTAATTGTGGTAGGGTAGCGCCTATAAAATACCACAAGATTGCAACCTCCAGAGTAATGTAATTTAGGGTGCCTCTAAACCCTAGCCCCACTGCTGTGTGTGTATTCCTTGGTTGGAAACAGACTTAGGGGTATCACCCTTACAGAAATATACCCTCATCTCATTCAATCTGGAAGGAACATCTGGCAGTGGGTTTAGCTCAATGTGAAGTGGTTTTGATCCAGGGGATGAAAGCAAAGCAAGAAAGAAGAAAGCAGCATGCTGTAAACTTGGACTCCAACTCAGAAAACATATGGCTCTGTGAAACTTGTTACAAGATGTCAAATTGGACTTGTCAACCACAAACGAATTCATCAAGCACCTGACTAGACCTCTTACGTGTATACCATGATCCAAAGGATCAACGGTTACCTACAAATGTCCTTGCATGTGTTATTCAAGTACTATCCATGCGCATAAGCACAGACAGTAAAGCAAGTTGGGTAGAAGCATGAATTTGTTAGAACATTTGACAAAATGGGAGGTGACATTTCTTAACACAATGCTGCTAAACCTGGGGCTTTGTAACACTCCATGAGTGAAAGGTAAATATCATACCTGGAAAGCCTTCTCCAGCTAATTTTAAGGTTTTAATCAGTATACTTAGTTTTCTCTGTGTTATCAAACTATACATGTGATATGTTTCAGATCCATTTTTGTAATCTGACATGGCCAGTCTCTGCTTCACAGAGGTGTTATACCCATTTCCAAAGTGTGTGCTTGACATTTTCCATTTGTTCTCAATTTGGGGGCGTTTCCAGATGTTTGGTTCAGATGGATTATATGATGTGTGGTTTCATTTGCTGTTGTCTATATTTAGGGGTAATCAAGACATCTATGGGGGTACTCAGGAGAAATTATTTAATAGATTTAAGTTGCATTATAATAATACTTGGCATTTAAGGGATTAAAATATAAAAAGTATGCTAGTAGGGTACATGGGCAGCTGGTAAATCTGGAAGGGGCATACTATAAGAAAAAGTTTGAGAACCGCTGGTCTACGTTATATAATGTTTCACCTTATCAATTTACTGGTACTTGTCTTTAATTCAATTTCCTATTGTTCTTAAGTCAATTTACTAGGCTTGATCTTGTATTATCGTATCTGGGAGCAAAAAAACCGAACAAAATCAACAAAAACAATATTTTGATGAGCCGTACATGAATTGCTTTTAATCCCTGTTTGAGGTTTATTTTCATAGGCAGTATAGCTTCAGGGCTTCAATCTCTAGGAGGGATTAATATTGAACTTGAACACAAGTCAAATGTGGTTGTTGTTCATTAAGCACATTTGGGATGATACTTTTGTTAGGTTTAATAGTCAATTTTCTGTTTATATTTCTATCAGTGGCAGTGATCTTCCATTAGGGCAAACCATAAATCTCCTTTTTATAGCATTCATGAAAGGGATTCAAAGTTTTGAAAAAAGAATGCCTTGGAAAATCCTTAAAGAGACAGTTTTGCACTGCACAAAGTAATATGGCAAGTTCAACTTTTATTTGTAATTCGCATTTTTCCATCCTGAGAAGAGAGATGTATGAGCCAGAGCCTAAAAATAGAAGTATGTTCGTGTAAATAGAAGTAGCTCTATTGGTTTAATTAGATATAGTTTCTCATTGGGAAATGTGGCCTTTTCAAGTACGTTGTCCTTGGTCTAATGGTATGTATACAAATCAGTAGAGTTAAATCCAGTCATTTGCCATGTCAGTGACCTTGGCAAGAATTAAAGAAATCCCTTCTGCCACTATGCCACTATACAGATTTCAGCCTTCAGCTCCTGACTAATGCATTAAGAAGACCCAGACTCTTCTCTGGTCCTCTGGGGCACTATGTAGACCCCAGTCATAGTGTATATATAGGGTGATCATATGTCCCAGTTTGGCCAAGACCATTCAGGATTCCAGACCTGGCCCAGTCTTGGGCCTGGAGTCCAGGAAGGAGACAGAGTGGCATGGTGCTCTGGGCAGGCAGGCACTGCTGCTGCTGTGTGGGAGCAAGGTGGGATAATGTATGGTCATCCTAAGATGCTGTATCCGAGGTCCCTACATTCTTTGGCCCCACACTGTGGCATCAGTGCCTGCCTGGCATACCGTGCCTCTATGCCTCCCTGCTTGACTCTGGCCTGGGACTTTTGACCAACTGGCCGGGACTGGCCTACTGAATGCAGGACTGTCAGGGCCAAACTGGGACATATGATCACTCTATGCATATATGCTGTTGTATACAAAATGGAGCCATAGCAGAATGCACTCCTGGAGACTAGTTAGTAATTGGAGATCACTATAGAAAATGCTTCCAGATTGCACATTTGGGTAGATACATGCAAAGCTTGATGTTTCTCCCACAGCCCATCTTCCTTTTTCCTCAGCTAACCTGACCGTACTTGCAACTTTATAGCCTTTTTGTTTGTTGCCACTCCAATCTTCTTGTGGAAAAGACTGCCTTTTACTTCGTGGTTCTATAGTACCCCATTCAATATAACCCTAATCATGATTAGGATTTCTGTATGCTAATGAATAGCAGACATTGTCCTTCTAGCCGGCTCAAATCATCCTGTTGCCAACTCAAGAAAATAGCCAATATTTTTTTATTACTAAAGTTAATTTCACTGACATAAAGTGATATTACAAACAGTGCAAATGGCAGCAAACCCTCCCTACTGAGTGAGTGATAGGATTAGTTAATGAATCCTAAAATATCTGTGGGGTCAGTTACTCAAATCTAAGTAAAGTCTATAGCCAGTATATCCTGGGACTATAGAAACCCTTCATTTCTAAAGGTTTAGGATTCCCCTGTTGATTTTTCCCTAACTAAAGGGAAATAGTCTTCCAAGTCCAACTTTTATTTTACTGAAGGTTACATGTACTTGTACTTTTATGATATGCAAGCTTTTGAAGTCATATGATTATGTAGACAATGAAGAGTTAGGATTCTTAAATGAATAAGGCTTGAGCCTTTTATACTTGTGGAAAATATACCTCAAGTATTCACAATCCAGAAACAAATACAAGATGCTTAAATGCATTTTTAAAAAACGTCTCATAATTTTGGGCATCCTCATGCAGGATTTTTCAATATGTCCAGTTAACAAAACAGAAAGATTGAAGCATATTAGTGAACAATTAATTTCTGTGTTTTGTTTTGAGAACCAGCTGCTTAACACTGGAGTGATTTGTGATTAGCATGAATGATTTTCTTGTAATGTTAATACAATTTTTAATAGAAGGCAGAAAAGAGATTTAAAAAAATGACAGAAACAAGATAAAACTTGAGATTTTTGCTTGAGGTGCAGACTTTTCTTCTTCAATAGCACCCACACCTTTTCCTTTGCCACAAACATATGCTTTAATGCTTTGTTCCCTTTGTAAATATAATTTACCTGGTATTCTTGAGCTTCTTGTTAACAACCCAAACCCTCACCATTTCCCCATGTATCAATGACAGTAAATGACTTTGATGAATCTAAAGTGCTTATATTTCACCACAAGTAGTTATATAATCTGATTTACAGGATTTCTTTCTTATGTTTTCATTTATTCCTAAATAATGCTATGAATATCTGTTTTGTGTCTCATTTTTCCTATTCAGTAACACTTTGCCAAACCTTGCAAAATGATTAAGGTTGATGTGAACAGATAGGGAAATGTCAGCCTGATGAAGGGTGTCTGTACCTGAAAGCTTGCGAAGCAGAATTTTTCTAACTATTTGAGTTGGTCAAAATATTGGTTACTATGTTAATCAATATCTTCTGTTTCTATTCAGAATAACAGTTGAGTAGTTCTGTGTGGGGTGGGGGGGGGTGCAAAGCAGCCAAACATTTGTAGTTGTTCAAAACAATTTTCTTTGAGATGTACCATGAACAATGTAAGACCCTAGATACCATTGTGGTGGAACAGTAAAGAATACAGATTTAATTACTTTTTTCTTAGGTTTTAGTTTTAATTACTATGGGACATACAGTATGTTTCAGAAACAACCAAAAAAACAATATGCTTTTTTCAGAAAAGATGGTACAGGTGTAGATCCTAAAAGGTAGTGATAGCAGTGGGTATTTGTATACCCAGGAGTTAGATTCCCATCTCTAGGTCTTAAACTGATAATAGAAAGATGGGTTCCTGAGTTTTCTGTATGAGTAGGATTTAATTTCACAATATCAGCACCGTATTTGGGAGATACCTAAGCCAGAGCATAGAAAGAGTATGTCTGAAGTCTTGCTTCTCTCTAGCATTGGGGCTTAACTCCAGACTGTTGGCAGGGATTCTGGGAGGCTTGGATTTTCAGCTCAGAAACCCTCCCCTAGGTGCTGTGTCCTAGTAACCCCTCCATAGATGGATAGATAGATTCTTGAAGATCTGGAGGTGGTGGTACAGCAGGCAAGGTAAAATACCTGCTTCTGTGCAGGTTAACCCATGCTCAACTCTATATTTATCTGTTTTACTCAGATTGCATTAGGTAGACCTACCCTAAGGCCCAGATTCTCATAGTTGACTAGGCATCTAGTTCCTTTCAGATAGCTGGGACTAATTAACTTTCTTGTGGTCACAGGAGTCTGTACCATATCAATGAAGTGACCCCAGACTACACAAATCCTAGAGAAGTGTCCTAAGCATTGAATCAATATACTTCGCTCTTTAATGTCTCATGCTAAACTCTTATATTTCTGGAGGAAACATGTTATGTCCTTTTGGATGGAGGAAGAAGGCAGCCTCCAAAAATGTAATTTATACATTTATACACACTTTTTTTCCTGTGACACGGAGAACTGTTGCTTTAGAACAGACTTGATTAATTGAGTCTGCTCCACATACGAACTAAGGTGAACAGTGCTGCAATGTGTGCAGTTGTGTAAGTGGTGAAATGTGCGTCAGTGCACAGAAAATGGCAGTGGTGCACTTTTGAATTAAAGGGTGTTTTAGTTCAAATGCATGCCATCACCATTTTCTCAATGCTGACACATTTTGCCACTTATACTACTGCAAGTGTCACAGCGCTCAGCGCTGTGCAGCTCTTACATGTATAAAAATGCCCATTACAATTAGAACAGAGCTTTAGGAAATGCTTGGAGTAGTCCTCTCAGTTTACCATAATACAAAGGGATGAATACTCAATATTGGATCAAACAGTATGTTCCAACATATTCAGTGTCCTTTTATTTTTATTGCTAAAAGTGCTGACCTCTAGCCAAAACAATTTTTAAAATCTTTTAAAAGCATCAAGGTGAGACAAGTCACTATTCTTCTGATCTTGTCTGCATATTGTCAATTAATCTTAGAGACTTCTGTTCCCCGCCCAGATCCATAAGACATTAAGGGCCTTTTCACATTTATTAAGGGACAGAGGAGACAGGTAAAAATAGCCTAAATGTCTCAAAGCAGTGAGTCCAACACACCCGGACTACCTTTTATATTTTATTAAATATTTTCTAAAGTGGGGTCACAGCCAGGAAGTATAAACCAATGAAATAAAAAACTTTTATAGTGTTTACTCATTCATCTGTTAAACTGTACCTTATGATTTGAAGGCAATGAATCAAAATTCTGTAGTTGTCTGACAAACAACTAAAGTGTGCGGGTGTGCGTATAGCACCGTATCATTATATAATGTGATGGGAGGTAAAGACAAGGTGTACAATATACTTTTAACATTCACAAACAGATGGTGAAACAAAGGACATTGTTGAGCAGTTATGTTACTTTGATGTTAGAAACAATACAAATATGACTACTAGCTTGTTGCAACCATCCTCATAATACTGATAATGTTATATTTAGAGACTGACAAACCCTCCTGTGTCTTTGAATTCAATGAAAATCATTACTTTTTCGTTCCCAACAAGCACATTCATAAATATTTCACATGAATATCCGGATCTAAAGCCCACATTAGCTTAGCCACTGCAATTAGGAAAAAGAGTTACCTGGTTACTGAACTATCTAAAAATAAACCTTGATTGTTGAGGCCTGAACAACGCAGCAACACTAGTACATGTGTTTATGACTTGTGTTTTTCCACAAACATGACCTATAATCCAGGTAAAATGGGATGAACAGCAAATGGATCTTGGTATATTATATAGGCACTGAACAATTTTTTCAGGCAATCAGGTTGACCAAAATCTCTTCTGCCATTGCTCTGTCTGAACGAACTTACTCCAGGGACCCACAAGAAGTCATTTAAGAGTAATTCTTCAGTTAAAAAACATTGCTTGGAGGTCGTGCCCACAATGTATTTCATACTGTGCTCCTTAGGAGGATAGAGTGGGTGCGTCAACTGCTCAGTAATTTATTGCACAGTAAGTTACTTCATAGTAAGCTGTTATTAGGCCAGCGTCTACACGTGCAGCCTTTAAAGCTCAGTAACGTGTGTGGACTGACTTGAGACTCAAGTTAGTCCCAAGCCAGTCGACCCACACGGTGCTACTACTCAGTAAGGCATCTACACATGCGTTACTTCATGGTAACTAATTGGGCATAAATTTGATACCTACATAATGACAAATTAGCATAAGTTGCTATAGTTAATGCAAAATACAGGTGTGCACATGTAGACGCATGCCTGCATGTCACAGAGCACCCCGGTGCCCTGTGCCTGAAGAGGGGAAAACTGCTAGGGAAGGAGCCCTAGCAGTGACTAAGGAGCACAGCTGGGGGTTGCTGGGGCAACCAGGGAAGGGACCAGCTGACCAGGGAAGGTCAGCTGACCAGAGGGGGCAGGGCCTGGCCCTTATAAAGCCCATGAGCTGAGACCAGAGGCAGTTCTCTGCTAGCAGCTGGTGAGGCAGGACCTCTGGGAGCAATAATGAGAGGGAAGCCTGACTGGAGGTACTGCTGGCAGCAGCTCCAGGATGCTGGAGCAACATTGTTATAGCCAGATGGCTTATATTTAAGTTACAGCTTAGGGGCTTGTGTTTTGTGTTGGCATTGTTATGTATTATCAGTGGTTTGGGTGAGGCTAGTAGGGGTCAGAGGAGGCCTCATAAGGACCCACAGGGGTGTGGGGCCCTAGTGCCTGGGAGGGTGCAATTCAGTGCCAGTGGGGGCTCAGCTTATGGGGTGTGCGGACCCCAGCTTAGAAGGGGGCATTTGGAGAGCCCAGGTATGGGCACAGTGAGCCCCAGAGAGGGGGTAGCATTATTAGGGAGCCCAGCATGGGCACAGCAAGCCCCAGAGAGGGGGCGGCATTATTAGGGAGCCCAGCGGGGGCACAGCGAGTCCCAGAGAAGGGGTAGCATTATTCAGAAGCCCAGCGGGGGCACAGGAAGCCCCAGAAAGGGGGTGATTATTATTGAGAAGCCCACTGTGGGTGTGGTGAGCCCCAGAGAGGGGGGGCAGCACTTACCATGGCCCAAGGAGAGGGTGGCAGTGCTGAGAAGGCCCCAGAGAAGGGGGCAGTACTTAGGCCGGTGTATAACAGAGATTCCATCTGCGAGGTTGGGGCTGTGGTACTGGGGAGGATAGGAGCTGCAGATAGCGCCCCCTGGCAACGGGGCGGTACAATGGCAGCCTCCCGCTAATTAACATCAATTAATTAACAACAAGGCATGGCAGGCGAGAAGGCGGGAGGTTGCCTAAGGAACAGGTGGGCGGGCCAAGGAGATCGGCTCCGAGGAAACCCCCCTATTACATTGCACTATATAGTAATTTTTGGTTACTGGCAGTAACCCCTAAAGTGCATGTATAGACGCACCCCCTGTGTCCTATAAAGAAAATCATCATAACCAAAATGAAAGGAGTATAGGTAAGGAACTCAGAGTAAAAAGAGATTCTTGTAGAAATGTGTACTTCTAATGACCTGTCAAGCAACTTCAAATGGTAACACACATTATATTCAGCTATTGGGATGCTAACAGTTCATGCCATAAAAATATCCTTTTATACAAAATGTTATAAAAAGGCTTTTGGTTTCTTTTATTTTTCCTCATGTTTTATATGACTGTGTATATTCTAATGCAATAAATTCAGAGGCAGATAATTTTAAGAACATTCTTAACTTGCAATTTTTTAAGTTACTGTAAGACTGTCAGATTTCAGGCTATGGGATTTTTTGGGGGGGTTGTCATATATAGATTAGCCAAGAAAAAAATAAATATTGTACTTCATGAATTAGTGTTCTGGAGCAGTCTAACAACTATCATGAGCTAAATTAGTAATTCAGAGCAGATAGGAAATATTATTTTGTACCATGTACTGTGAGTCCTGTGTCACAATGTATTCCAGGTCATATATTTGCTTAATGTAAATGGACCATCCTGTTCCAACCAGAATACTGTAGCATTCAAGTAATAAGATTATATCACTTTTCCCCTGTCATATCTTGATGTCTCTCTGAACGTGATAGTGGTTCTGGCTTCAAGAACTCTCCTCAGCCTGTTCTGTCATTCTTCTTTGCCCTCTGGATATACTTCCCTGTCTAATTTCTTGAATCTTAATCTGCTCTCTGACACACAAACTCCTATCTTTTTCTCAAAAGGACATAATACTTTCACTTTTACTGTCCCATGATATGCATTCTCTTCCTCATGTTTCCTTATACATTGCGAGTCCCCTGAGTTACAGCTTCTCTTTAAACACCATTGCAAAAAAACCCTCCCTTTCTCTTTTTCTTGTAGTTGAGTCTCTTAAATAGTTTGATGCTATTTATATGAAGGAGGTTATATGAATGCATTAATAGTTGAGAATAGAAACAAGCCTCTTTCATTAACTAGATATCTGACCTTTTTGCTTTTCCTGCACAAGCAGTTCCAATGGTTGACTGGAGATATTAGAGTGTATAATTAGTGCAGTTCCCAGGGCATTTTTTTTAGACCAGATCTTTCAAACCAACTGTTTACACATAAGATAAAACATGAAAATATTGCTTAAGCTGGAGTATGTAGCATTTAAGCGGTCACTCTGTTACCCACTGACATTGCATCTGCCAACATAAATTAAATGTAAGACGTTTACTCTGACCTTCTTTCTAATGTTAAGGTTGGTGATAAAAGTATATTTCGAACTGTCCAAATCTTACTAAAGCACTAAAAAGTTATGCAAATGGCTTTATTCCCCCTGCCTATTGAAACTATGAGGAGAAGATAATGGCAGCAGACAAAGTAGGTTTTCAAAATTAATCTTTCTGTTGTATGATTATTGATGTATATCATTTTGATTTATATAACATGGAACAAGCCAAAGATAACCACTTACCAGCTCAGCAAAGCATTGCAGAGGGTAATAATAATAACCCACTATTAAGAAATATTTGGAAACTGCCAGAATTAAGGTTTCCTGTGAAATTTTTAATTTGACTACCTAGGCTATATCCAGATGAGAATGGGCATTTGGTTCCCTGGGGACAAGTAGCAGTGGTGCACCTTGTCCCTGGGAAATGCCTGTTCTACTCATACTTTGACATGCAGCAAGTCCAGGGGTGGTAGGGGAGACTGGGGTCAGCACAGTTCTGGCCCCAGCAGCCTTACCTGGCATCCTGGGGGCCTCTCAGGGCTGCAGCTGTGGATATCAGGGGGTAAAAAAAAAATACAGAACCCCCCCCCCAGAAGCTCACACATGGGCAGCGCTCCCTTACAGTGCAATGAACACCTGACTGTGTAGAATGTGGCACTGCAAATGTGCTTGTGGAGCCACATATCACCCAGCTGTTCTTGACTGGATGTGCCTCTACTGTGTATGTTTTGTGGTGGTGTTTTGTTTTGTTTCTTTGAAGAACCCTGCCTCATTCAGTGCACAAGAAGGTTAACAGTTACTTAGGCTAGGGACAGACATTCAAAAAGTCTGAGACTGAATTGATTCAGTCTTTGCAGGTTAGTCTAACCTGGCTAAGCTAAATCAGTTGTAACCCAAACAGACATCCCAGAAATTCAGGCACATGGCTGCGGTGGGTCAGGCTAGAAGCCAGGGGGTGCCAGAGTAGCTCTCCCTTCCCTTGTACAGAGCTGAAGTGGGTGTGGCTAGGCCCTGGCAGGATACTGAAGTTCAAGCTGTGGAAATGGCTGACAGTGCTTGAGGAGCAGAAGTTTCCACAGAAGTTATGTTGGAGATCCTGCAGGGGGAAGGGGTCAGCAATCACAGATACAAGTGAAGGAAGTGATGTGAGGATTACATGATGTATTGTCCAGATGGGAATGTGCTTTGCATGTGGGACATGTATGAAGAGTTTTTTCCAGTGAGACTTGTGGCTTGAATACTTACTTTATGCAGGATATGGAGATTTTCCATAGGCACTGCACAAAACCTCGAAGAGATGAAAAGAAAGGAGGTCCTCAGGGGTTATGTATACTTCAGGGGTACTACCTCCTCATGTATGCTTCTGCTGTTGCAGTTTGTAACCAGCATGTTAAGTACCTTAATGCAAAATGTGGCTTGCTTTGCTATGTTAGAGCATGATGGTATACTGATCAGTATAACCGGGTGGGCAGTGGATAGGAAACTATGGTAGCAAGTCAGTCACTGAATATATTCGACATGAAGGGTAACATTTAAAGGGATAAACAGATGCAACTCCCTAGTTGAATCCAGGGACACTACACCCACTTTAGTCAGAGTTGAGCTGCATGATATCCAGCAAAGAAGGAGCTCCCTGTTGTAAAACTTGTATTGCAAGAAGAACATTTTCAAATACACTGATAAGAATCACACCAAAACCCAAAACTAAAATAAACAAAAAACCCAAACAAACCAACCCCCAGGCCTCCTTCCAAATTTTTCATCAGGAAGTTTCTCACCAGCTTTACTCCTCAAGACACTTCAGTTCCTAGTTCTCAGTGTTTACACACCACTACACAGAGCTACACACAAACGCTTGCTCTGATTCTGTATATCATGGGTGGCCAATCTATGGCACATGACACAAGTGATATAGGCAGCCCATGTGTGTGCATATGATGTAGTGGGTATGGCAAGAAGCAGAAAGCAAAGCAGCAGATTAGGCAGAGGAGGGGATCAAAGTGGTGCTTAGGGTTGTGTGTCTCCATGTGCAATTTTGGCACCTGAATAAACTGTGGTGCTTATTGGTCCCAGATATGCCATTTGAATCTGTGCCTAGGAGCAATTAACTCTGAACCAATAATCTCCAGAGTTTTTTCAGGTGCAGCCTGTGGAGCCCAGGTGGAGTTGCCTCAGCTATTATGTGGGCCCTCAGGGTTAGCCTGACAGCTCAGGGCTGCAATCCCTGGCTCAATGTGCTGTGAAGGGGTTTGCTGGAGCATGAGAGTGCTTCAGTATGGAGCTAGTCAGCAGGCTGCCCCTGCACTGAAGAACCCTTGTGCCCCAGCCAGCCAGGCAGTGTCTACACGTGTGCTGCTGCAGAGTTTTTTACACTGTGGCAGGATTTTGCTTGTATTTACAAGTACTATTCTGCTGCAGAGTAAATTAGTTTACTCCAGCCTAATAGGGGTGCATGTGTAGACACCAAGATGTTTGTTGTACAGCTAATTAGTCAACCAAACATCTCCTGTAGACATGCCCAGAGATGATGTGGGGCTAATCAATGGCACTTCTACCAAAAAAGATTGGCACCCACTGTTGTATATACTGCATGCAGAGGGTGCTGCTGCCATGATTACTACTTTCATGAATATTCAACTTCTCATGTCTTAACAAAAAAAAACTTGCATCATGTGTCTATCAGTGTTTTCTCAGTACTGGTGGATGCTATGAGAACTCAAGAGTACACTATGTTATGCTATGCTGTTAAGTACTACTACCCAGGGATAAAAGATCAAAAGAATGAAAGGATGCCAAGATCAAAAGCATGGTGGGGATAAGGGAAGAGGAAGAAGAGTAGAGACATTCTTGCTGTAATCAAATTGTATATAACATATTTCAAATGTTACATACAATTATTTTTCTGGGAAAAGAAAACAAATATAGACAGGTATGCTCTGGTTAGTATACTCTGGTTGGTTTGTTCATACTTGCATGCAATGGTCCTTAATTTCTTCCTATCAAAGAGCTTGAGAAATTGGCTCAGACATAAACAAATAGTACGCACAGATGAAAACCATTTGGGGCCGCTGGATATGATTCAGCATGAGTCAGCAAGTCAGCAGGCCTGGGAACTGGGAATGATTTGTGGTGGCCATTGGAAGAAAGGCCCTGTGATATGCATAAACCTTAAGTATTCCTATAATTTTAGTTGTCTGTGGTTTGCTGTGTGAAAAATCTTCAGAAATATGACATAACACAGGGAACGTGTTTCAGCACAGGGCACAGGGAATACTGTGCAGGACTAGAATGCAGTGAACGATGCTCTCTCTTTGTTAGAAAATGACAGGGTAAATCTTTCCAGGAATTTAAGCTGGGAAAATTTTTCAGTGTACACACTTTTCCCACCCACATTCAGCCATCCTCCATGTAACAAACTACAATTCTGAAATATCAACCAGTCAGATGGACACAAGACAACTGAGATTGACATGATTTTTATAGTTAAATGTTAACCGAATGGCCACTCATATCCGCGGGCTAAACCGGAGGCAGAATAAATCTACATTACATGATTTTCTAACCAAAGCAGCATTGGTTAGCTGGGTAGTAAACAGAACACACAATCACTCTTTTGGTGGAGGGGGTGGCAGGGCACTAAGGCCAGTAGGTCGGGGTGGGGGGTGGGGTGGCACAAGCATGCTTCCCTGCAGGCCATACAGGCTCCCTGGCCTGCTGGAGACTACAGAGCACAGCCAAGTGCCTAGACCACCTCTGATTGGGCATGGGTGAGCATGCCTGTCTCCCCTTGCCTTGTCATCTGTCACCTGCAGGCAGGCAGCACGAGGGTGGGAAAGAGGGACGTGGAGGCTTCTGTGTTGCTGCACAAACCCCATCATGAAGCCCCCCGTAATGTACAGACAGACCTGTCACTGAGCCTGGGAGAAACCCCTGTGAGCAGGTACAGCCCCATGGAGCCTGACTTAGGCTCCTGTACACCCACCTGGGGACCCCCATGTCCCTGTAAGTGGGCACAGACCCACAGACCCTGACTGGCCTGCTGGCCATGGAAGAGCATTCCCTTCTTCCCCTTCTGTATCATTTGTCAGGGCATCAGTCAGCTGCAGGGAGGCAGCATGGGGTGGGAAATGCTCGCTTATGGAGGAGCTAGGGTCGGGCTCTGTGGCGTTGTGCATGTTTATGGGAGTTCTCCTGGGCTTAGTGTCGGGTCAGCGTGTACTTCGTGGGGTGCTTCATGGTGGGGTTCATGCAGGGACACAGATGTCTCCCTCCCCTCCCCCCGCTTCCCTACCCTTTGCTGCCTACCTGCAGCTGGCCGGAGGCAGCAGATGGTGCTGCAAAAGGAGTCCACGCTGGAAAGGGTCTGGGCTGACCTGGCTGTGTGAGAGCTCAGGTTGGGGCCTGCTGGCCACTTGGCCAAAGCAGCCAAGAATGGGGTGAGTGGTGGTACACCTCCCTGCAAAGTGAGGGGAGGGGTTAGTGGGAGGCTACCAAGGAGCCCAGGATCCTGGCAGACAGCAACCTAACTTGAATTGATCGGGGAACTGGTACTGAAGTGTGATGCATCAGTCCTAAATCTATCAAGTTTGAGTACACGTTGATACACAACTATCTTAGAACAGGTTCCACCCTTTTCAGGCCAGTCTGTGTGTACTGACCTTCTGTTCTGTTATGGGTTTAGAAAGTTTCCAGTCACTTAGACTGGCAAGGGTATAATGTCTGTACCTGGCCATGATGCTTGTAGAATAAAGTATTACTTAACCTAAGTCAGGGTGGCAGAACAAAATGAACAGTCAAGCAGTTGCGGGTTCAGATTAGGAGTATTTTAGAAACTTTTTTTTCAAAGGCAGTTACTAATGTTTGTATGAACTATGCCTAGATATGTAATGGACTGGTCTGTTATGACTGAGCATTTGAATTACTAATGCATTGAAAGAATGTATCTTGAAAGCATTCACTACAACATCTATTCTTTGAAAGAGAAGTGGATGATACGTTGTGGTTTGTTGCATGTGCTGCAATACACCTGGCAAGATTCCCAGTGATGGCAGCAAAAATATGGAATGGTACATTACTGTTTCTAGTTCATTTACAGAATCTAAAGGAAAACTGCTATTGGGATATAAAATCACTAATATATTATAGCTTGGGGATTCTAGAATTGCTTACAACTCCTTCAGGCCCATTTAGCCCTTAGATTACTATTAGATCTGTAGTAATTTATTTATCAGAGCAGCCATTAACTGCCAGAAAAAATCTCTCCAAAATGAACTCAAGAATTATCACTATCTTTCTGGGTTTATTCTTCAGCATGAAGCTGAATATGACTGTAATGAGGGTACCTAAAATGAGGTGACAATGCAAATTATTTTCTAGTTATAGGAAGACCCAAGCTTATTGTTTGTATATTTCTGTACTTTCATTCAGTGTTTGTAAGGTGATTCCAGGTCAGACAACAGACAGAGGACAGGACCGAGTAACGGGATACACCAGTTCTGGGAACAGCCCAACAAGCAATAGGTTTTTCCAATCAGTGACTGCAAGTGAACATATTTTAGTTGGATAAATCCTATATGAAACGTATTACTTGGAAATTGGATTATTTAATACTTTTCTTTCTTTTAAGCCAATTTTGCAATAAAAAAACCTAGCTTCAAAATAAAAACACAAAACGTTTCATTTAAAAGCTACCAAATTTTCCATATAATTTTGGCAAAATTATTTGCTGACAGGAATTTCACTTTTTTAACCAAAGAAATATTGCCTCCCTCTTTGTGCTGAGTGACCCCAGTTGTGAGAAACAGGACTTGCTTCTTTTCTGTCAAATTCCAATGGAACATGAGCTGAAATCTTTCTTAAAATTAACAAAAGTACTGTTGAGTGTTAAAGCAACAAATAATATTGACTTTCATTTCTGGTTTTTGCAGACTTATTTACGCCTGGGACTTAAATTATCACTCAGACTGAGATGTTCTAACTCACATAAACAGTCTGATTAAGCTAAGAGGAATTCCTATACGGGTTCTATTCGATGTAAGCAATGATGCCAGTATCGGTAACTTTAATTTTCCTACATTATAAAACCAGAAAGGATCACTGTGATCATCTACTTTGACCTTTTTGTGTTAGGATTTCCCTGAACTTGTTTTTATTTGCATTGGCATGTGTCTTAGAAGAAAATATTCAGCCTTGATTTAGAGGCACATTTATCAAAAAGTACCCACCTGCTTGCTACAAACCTCAGACAGCAAAACCTGCATTGGTGAACATTTCCCAACCCACCTGACCATGGACATCCCTAATTAACCAAAAAAAGGAAAGAAAAAAAGAGAGCGAGAGAAATCTCATATCTCAGCCCCTGTGGGAAAGTCTGGGAAAGCAGAGTTGGCAGTGTGCCAGACTCTTGGACTCTGCTCTCCATCAGATTTGTGAATAAGGAAGAGTTCAAGACACAAAATACTATTTTTTATATGCTTTCTTTTGGGAAGCTGGTTTGAATTTCCAGGGACAATCCTACTATTTTTCTGGCTCCTAAGATCTCCATTAAATTTTCATGATATGGCTCTCTCTTTCATGTAAAATGTAAGATTTCCCTTGCCTTCCCTAGCACACTGCATTCTCCCCTTTTCTCTGTAACAGTTGTCCCAAAACATGCTTGGATAGTCCTTGGAGCAGGAGATTGAGGTTAAATAAAAGGCCAAATTAAAAGTCTTTGCAGGACCATTGACTAAGGTATTTGAAGACTTGTGGTGCTCAGGAGAGGTCCTAGAAGACCAGAAAAGTGTCAATGTGGTGCCATCTTTAAGAAGGGGGGTGAGGGGGGGAGGTGGAATATCCAGGAAACTATAGGTCGGTCAGTTTGACCTTGATACTGGGTAATATTTTGGAAAAAAATATCAAGAAGTCCATTTGTAAGAGACTGGCAGAAGGCATGATGCTAAAGGATATCCAAGATGCTTTAATTGCAGGCAGGTCATGTCTGACCAATCTTGTCTCCTTCTGTGATCAAGTAATGAATTGCTTAGATGTGGGAAACATGGTTGATGTCATATACTTGGATTTTTAAAAAGGCCTTTGATAAGGTCTTCAAAACACTCTCATAAAAAAACAAACTGGTGGATTGTGGGCTGGCAGAGTCCATGGTCAGGTAGGTTGGGAATTGGCTTAGAAGTCAAATCCAGAAAGTGCTAGTGAATGGGTCAGTATCATCTTGGTTGGGGGTGGCCAGTGGTGTTCCACAGGGTTCGGTTTTTGGTCACATGCTGTTCAACATCTTTATCAACGATAAAGGATGAGGATGTGGAAAACATTCTGGCCAAGTTTGCAGACAAAACTAAGTTATGGGGAAAAGTGGTCAAGCTAAGGGATAGATTGCAAATTGAAGTAGATCTGGACAAGCTGGAAGGGTGGGAAGAGCAGAACTGGATGAAGTTTAATATGGATACATGCAGAGTGCTTCATCTGGGAAGAAGTAACCAGCGAAATGAATATAGGTCAGGAGGAGATGTTCTGTTAGAGGATGATTTCAGATTGATTGTAACGAAGTCTTTCTTTATGGTAAGGGTGACCAGAGTCTGGAATAGACTTCCCAAGAAGGTGGTGCAGTCCCCAACCTTGGAAACCTTCAAGAGGAGACTGGACAGACGCATTGCTGGGATCATTTAATCTTAGCAGTATTCCTGCCCAGAGCAGGGGGGTTGGACTCGATGATCTTTCAAGATCCTTTCCAGCCCTTGATTTCTATGATTCTGTGATTATGCCCTTACATGCTGTGCAGATCCATCCAGGCCATAATCCATGACAATATCTCTCCCTCTCACATTTCTCGAACCAACACTTAGGACCCTTTGTTTGAGACTTAGGGCAAATCACCTCACCCCTGTCTGTCTCATTTTCCAATTTCATAAAACAAGGATAATGTTCCTTAGCTTCTTCTGTAAACTCCTTTAGGGACTATAGATAAAATCTGTATAATAATGTGTGTTATTGTTGTTCTCTTCTCCTAAGGGACCATCACCATTAAAAACATGGTTTCTTCTAGAATGTGTAATGCTGTCTTGGCCACTTTTCTATACCATTTCTATAGCCAAGGAGGTGGGTCAAAGAGGAATGTAAATTGTTTAGGTTGTAGAAGCTCAGTGCTTATCAACAGAAATCCAAATCCATTTCTTGGGAAATAAAGTCCTGATAGTTTTTGTACCTTTGACTTAGGTTCTAAGATTCCTTTACATTCAAATATATGACCTCTTCAATCCACTAGAGTTCACTAACCAGTTTCCATAATTTTCCATAGATTTGTTTAAGAAAAATCAAATATAAAATCTATAATAAAGTTTAAAAAATCAATTTTAACTATGTTTGTTTTAAACTAGATCAACATGTGATCATTTGTTTTATGATTATTTTCTGAATTGTTCTTTTATAAAACCATACCAAAACTAAATCTAAAATAGCATTAACATTTGTTAACTTGGTGATTCTTTTTACGCCACCTTGTTATAGAAGTGCCTAACCTCTATTTATGCCATTTGTTCTCTAGTCTATACTTAAGAAGTTAGTTTCCTAAAGTGATGCAATGTCTAGTCCTCTCTGTCTAGTAATACCAAAGAATTCTATAGCCATATACAAACTCAACCCTGGGGGTCCTCTTCACATTACCCTAGCAGAACCTAACTTACAGGACTTTCTTAAAGCAGTTTTGGAGCTGCATAATGATAACAATCACACTGGATTAGACAGGGTAATAACTCTAAGACCTATAAACCCTCATGGCCTATCTTTGCTTTCCTTTGTGTGTAGATAAATTATTCCATTACTGTCCAGTACAAGAATGTTTTCAATTTCCTCTGATTCTTCTATTGTTATCTACTGTTAGAAGTAGGATGAAGGGAAGGCTAGACCACTGGGTCTGAGCTGAGGTTGCAATTACTGTTTGTAAATGGACGAGGGAAAAGCCTCAGGCTATTGCTGACGACAAACAAGGCCTAGATTTGATTTCCTTCTAGGGCTCTCAAATCATCCATCATGGAATGATCCTCTTACTTTAAATGTGTTCATTAAGAGGAATGTGAAAATGGCTTCAAATTTCCTGTGGTCCTTGAACTCCTCTGGGCTCACTGAAGTGATCTCTTCCCATCCATCTTTGAGGGCACATCCCTTATGTTGTTATCAACAACCTCCTCACTGCTATTCATTATAATGTCCATGACTTTACCATCAGTGACTTCATTACAGAATAAAAACATTTCTGCTATCCATATCAGCTGGCAGATTTCCCCTTTTCCAATGACCCTGTCAAATGTTCTCTCAGCTAACCCTTACTTGTGACATCAATAAATAGTACTTTGCAAGTAACAACTTTATCATCTATGAAAATTTATGTAGTTCTGTATGTTTGCCACCACCTAAAAATAGACTGCACTGTTTTTTCCTTGGAAAAAAAAGAACCAAGGTCAGAATGTTGTCCTGTTAGTATAACGTGACATACAGTCAATGATGGCATTCTTTATTTATGCCCACGCATGTGAGAAATACCAACAAAAGTCATTTGACAGGACACAGAATTGACACGAGTTCAAAGAGTTTTGCTGAAAACGTTAATGAAATGCTGGGGCAAGGGTTTCTTAGGATGATATCTTTTATTGGACCAACTATTTAGGTGGAGTAAAATTAGACAAGCTTTCAAATGCAAGACATTCTTCAGCAGGTCTTTGATCATAGGAACCAGGCACAACAGTATCGTTCTTACAGTATCAATGAAATGTTAAGCAGTTGTGGGATGGTTGCAGCTTCAGCTTGTTTGCTGATCTTGTTTACAACTGAGCTTACTGTAATTGTAGTTACCTTTGGTCTGTTGTTTGACATGCAAGTCCTTAGCCTTCATCGCAGAAGTCGAGTGCAGTGCAGCTATTTGTGTATAGAGAGATGCCAGTTACATACAGTCAGGTTCTGCTGCTTCCATAGGGCAGATTCATGTTATAGCAAACTTAAAAAAAAGGGCACATATAAATAATAAAATGTTCCTTGGGCATTTTTCCCCCAGATCCTTGGTACCATTTGTAGAGATGTCTATTTTAGGGACAGATTGTGCCACTAAAGCATAGATTTATGTTGAGGAAAGTATAAAGTTTTCCAGCCTTGGGGAGCTGTGGGAAGGACATGAGGAACTCACCTGTTGCACTAAATCTCTTAGGATACTGGTGACCTGCAAGTACCAACTGGGCCCTTCCCTACCAGTTCCTAACTTCTTCATAGCTGGGTAGTACCTGTGCTGACATTCCTCTGCCACTCCTTTTAAAAAGTACATCTCAAGACTGTTTTCACGTATCCAATTTCAAGTGTTCATCAGCCACTGAGACACTTGAGCAAAATCGGAGAATGTTCTTTTCTCACTCAGTTGTATAATCTTGTCAATAATACCATCACTGGTTACTGTAAAAATGATGATTTTCCCTCATACCAAAAATCCTAAAGTAGGTTGAGGCACAGTAGGTAGGAGCAGATGAACTCATTAAATAGAAGTTATGTGACAGATGTTTATAAGCAATTGAGAAGAAGATGGGATCATTAGATTGTAGGAAAGTGGGGCTGGATAGGACCTCAAGAGGTCACCTAGTCCAGACTCCTGCTTACAGTAGGTTCACCCCTGACTAAACCATTCCAAGTCAAGTCTCTGTTTAACTTGCTCTCGAAAATTTCCGAGGGTGGAGATTGCACACGACTTCTTTCAGTAGCTGGGTCCAGAGTTTAACCACCCAAACCTCTTTTTAATCTCCAACCGAAATTTCCTGTAGTGGTTTGAGGCCACTGCTAGTAATCCTATCCCCTACAGCTACAGAGAAAAGGCTATCTCCATCCTTCTATGAAGACTGTTATCAATCCCCAACTAGTTTTCTCTTCTCCACACAAAATAGTTTTAGCTTTCAGTCTTGCATCATAAGTCTGGCTTCTCAAGCTTTTAACCATCATTTTGTTGCTCTCCTCATTTTTGATCATTTTTAATAAAACCAAAGGATGTCTTTACATGTGCTCCAGGGAGTTGGGGAGTGGGGGGTCGGGGGCAGGCACTTTAATTAAATAATTTCTTGGGAGCCAGCCTAAATAAAGTGCCCACAGTGCCTTGTGAATTTTAAAAAGTACATTTCAAGACTTGTTGACACCTTGTTCAACAAGCTTTAGTTAAAGGGGCCCCATCACCATTTTGAAGCATGGGGAAACTGAATATAAGAGACACAGAGGCTGCCGAAGTGTGCTAATTAGCAGCACACTTGATAAATTGAGTCTGCTCCAATGTGCTGTAATTACAATGCATTGGAGCAGTCATCCCGTGCATCTACAGTGAGAGACTGTGGATATTGCAGCCTGTGAGGTGGATGGTTTGCCGTGTCTCACAACTGAATAGTCCAACTGGAAATTTGTATGATCTGTGGCAGTGGCTACAAGTGTATCTGTCATGATTGGGTGGTTTGGAAGCTGCTTGTTTCCTATGGACTCTGTTCTCTTCAAGCAGCTGGAGTCAGTTCCTGTAATGACCAAATTGCATATCAAGAGACTTTAATACTCTCATGGTGACAGTGATGCCACTTGTTCTGGTCACCTGCCAGGGTTCCCTATTGGTCAGGATCAATTCCAAATGCCTTCACATCTCACTTGCATGCGTCTTTGTAGCGAAGCTTGGGAGATCCTGTTGTTCTTGTTCCCTCCAATAGTTCCCTACATACCGTATCTTTAGGTATATGCCCATCTTCTAATCTGCTCAGATGGCCTACCCAGCACAGTCATCTGTTTGAGTAGGGTTGTCACACTTGGTAAATTTGCTTTTTGAAGAATGCATGGGTAACTTTATCTTGCCAATTGATATTGAGCATGCAGCATAAGCCGTGCAGGTAGAAGCTGTTTAATCTTTTCTCTTGATATGCATAAGTTGTCCATGTTTCCCTACCATACATGAAAGTGCTGAGTACACAAGCTTTGTACACTTGCACTTTGGTTTTGATGGTAAGCTTTGAGCTGTTCCATGCTCCTTTTAGTTAGGCTTCCACCACCTTCAGCAGACTTTCTGATGTGAGCATTAAGTTCTTCATTCAGTTAAGAAATCTGTGACTAGCAGAGTTACAGATGGAGGCATAGTATTTAAAATATTTTGGATCCAAAATCCTAATACTGATATTAATTTATTACTAAATGGAAATAAATGATAGAACTGTCAGAATTAATTTAGAAAAAAGTATAAGCCTTGTATACATATTTCTGTTCTGTATTTTGGAAGTAATCAGATGTATTTATATCAAGTAAAATGTTATATCAAGAACTAAGGCAGATACTAAGCAGAAGCTACTAAAGCTTTTAAATAAATTGTTCCAAATAATTTTCATCAAAGATTTGTTGTAAAACAGCTCACCAAAGAGTTTCATGGGACATTAATGTTGAGGTTTTAGAAAATATTGGAACGTGCAAGTTCCAGAGGATCCTCTTCCTTCCTCATTTCTTTCATTAATTGGCTGAACCCAGGAGGGTTGTTTTTTCAGCCAGTCAGATTCAGATCTCTAATGAGGGTCAGACTTTATTGGGTCCTTATTTGAACCTGGCGAAGGTCCACGTCACCTGGACTAATGACACCCTGCAGCACCACTCTCTGCATGAGTGACTGGTGCCTCCTGAATCTGGGGGAGGGGCACCTGCAGAAGCCTCCGATAGTGGCGGCCCTGTCAGGGGGGCACCAGCCTTGCCGATAGTGTCGGTGTCAGCTGTCGGGGGGGGGCCCACCGGCCCCTTCGGGGGGGCATGTGCACCCCCTACCAGTTGCCTATGACTCTCTGCAACACCTGCTCTAAACGTAGCAGGTCCGAGGACACAGCCTCACTTTGGTGTTGAAATGTGCTGAGGAGTTCATCATATGCTCCCCAGCCTTGGGTTGGTTGTCCAAATACATCCTGCAAACTTTGCAGGTGTTGTTGTGTGGTGATACTGGGGTTTTGGAGTCTAGCAGTCCTGATGACCCCAAAAGCAAGCTCTCTTAGCACATCAAGGAGCCAGCAATGTTTTTCCTCATCTGGTATTTCCCAAGCCATTAAAGTCTCCTGTGTATGGGCGATCCAAGATTTGAATCCTTCTTCTCCCATGTGGACTGGGAGACTGTGCGAGAAAGTCCACAGTCTTTTAAACACAGCTTGGTTATTGGAGGCATTGGCCAACTCCTTGAGGAACTGCCGCAATGTTGCTACCCATTCAGAAGTGGCACTGGGGGATCCTGTTGCTCTTCTTGGCCCTTAGGATCCTTGCCCCCCATTTTTCCCAGAAGGCTGTGGGTTATTGTACTTTGACATATTTCCTCTTCTGATCCTCTATAGAGATGTACAGCACTTAGCGCTGCTCAGTTACCCACTGACAAGCCCCCAAAATGTAGCCTGAGCATACACAAGGTATGTACCCTCCACTTCTCTGAATTGAAGAGGAGTGCCAGCTGGCAGAGGTGCTGTGGGAGGGAACTGTGAACTGCGCACAATTTCCCCACAGTTCCCTATTGGGTTAGGCCAGGGCTGAACTGCTTAATTATATACAGGTTTTCAGAGATTTCATAGATTGTAGAGTCGGAAGGGACCCAATGGATCATCGTGTCTGGACCCCTGCCCCGGAAGGAAAGAGGACTGAAGTCAGATGACCCCAGCCTTTATTTTATTAATTAATAAAGTTATACACACACACGCACACACACACATCTATGTATCTGTATATATATCTACACACACACATATCTACAGATAAGTGACCACTTATTCAGTGATACAGGACTATATTATATACATGACTTATACCTCCTATAGAGCTTTAACCCACACAGGTAAGTAACAGATCTGGAACCGGTATGTATAAGCAAACACAGGAAAATACATCACATCAACAGGGATAAATGCAATTAACTATTTACAGTCCATGAAAGAACAGTCATGTATACAGTGGAAATAAAAATACAAATCAAATACACTTGTATAACAGTGAAACCTCAACTGACAAAATATACAGTGCAAATGACAAAATATGAGGCACCCACTCAGCACCCTTCCATGTGTTGAAGGTGCTACTATGCTAGGGTCTCCCCACCCAACGAGGGGAAGCCTGGCTGCAGCTCTGCCAGGGGAAAATGGGCTGATGCTCCTGAGCATCAGGTTGTAGACCCAAGCTGCCTCAAGCAACTTCCAGGGTCTGGGCTCCATGCACCGATCCATACAGCACTCTCTGGTCCTCTGCCAGGGGATATTCAACAATGACAGGAAGTTGAAAATGGACAAACTGAGACTAAAGGTAATGTACAATTTTTTAACTGGCTAGGAAAATTATAATTAGAGCAACTTTACCATTAGTACCACAGATTATCCACTGCTGAAAATTTTAACATCAGGAAAAGATATTTTTTACCAAAGAGATGCTATAGTTGCAACAGGTATTTGCTCAGGGAAGTCCTATTACCTGTAGTGAGCAGGAAACCAAAGAAGATAATCATGGTGGTCCCTGTTGGTATTATAATTTATGAATTGAGGCACTGGAATGAGAGAGATTTTTCAATAGACTTATTTTCAAATCACTTAAATTCTCTTTGCCTCAGTCCCTCATTTGTAGACTGAGGATAATACCTATTACCTACTCTTAGTCTATCCTTAGTCTGCAATTTCTATTTAGATTGTAATTTTTTGGAGCAAAAGTTGTATACTATGTGTGTGTGAAGTGCACAATAAGCTTATCTTGGTTAGGGCCTATAGATACCACCAGACCAGAAGAAAATAAATAATCTTTGCAATAACTTATAAATATTTAGTGATGTCTATGGCACCGTCAACTTGTGAGGTTTTGTCATTATATTTTTAAGGTCTTATTTTTATAGTGAATATGGAATAAAAAAAGGATTATTCTCAAAACATCAGTACATTAAATTCTTTATTACTTTATCAATCACTTTTCCCATGATAATCTTAAACCAGGAAAGAAATATGTAATTTATAAATGGAATTGGGGCAAGTAGACATGTTAATACACTTATTAATTACCTACCTTATGAAACCATGGCAAAATGGTTTTGATTCAGATCACCATCTTTAATTAAAATGAGCCTTACAGTCTGGGCTAACTTTTAACCAATGGATGTCACTGTTGTTCTGTAACATGCCTGAAACAGTATTCAGCTGACAGGGGAAAAAAACTTGTCTGTTTTAAAGACAGATTTTTGAGAATGGAAGTCAGAATTACTATATTCCAGCTGTACATGGAATGAGCATTTAAACATTAGGAAGAGAGTTCAGGATATTGCAACATACTAGAAAAGAAGATGCATGTAAATTGTTCAGAGAAAGCCTATTTGCTGTAAGACAACATTGCATTAGCTTTACCTAACTCTTCAGTTTATATATAAATTATAGCACTAGTATAGAAAAGTATAGGGTAACCAGGAAGAGAAGAAGCAGAAAAGGAGAAGAGAGGTTCTTTTGTGACCTCATGAAAAATGTCGTGCATTGAGAGCTTGTTTAACTTCATTCCAATCATGCAGTTGATCCAATAAAAGATATCACCCCTGCAAAAAATCCTTGCTTCTTAGATAAATTAAATTAATTAAAATCAGCAAATCCCAATGGCACTTACCCTGTAGTATCTAAGGAACTATTTCAAGCAATCTCTGAACCATTAGTGGTTATCTTCAAGAAGGATAAGAATCGTCTCAGAGGACTGGAAATGGATAACAGTACCTATGAGAAGGTGGTTCCACCACTGGTCAAAAAATGGTCTCAAAGGCTGCATCTACATGAGAGCACATGTGCATTTTGCAGCACCTTAAAAGCGTTTGAGGTGCTGCAAGATACACCCTGTGCGTATAATTTCGTTCTCCACCCTGTAGATTTAGATACTGAGAAATCATGGTATATAAAAAAAAAAAGTGTTCAGAAAAAAGCAGGGTGGCACATGTGGCAGCAGAATGCAGCCCCCAAAACCAGAGCCTGCCCAACCATATCTGAGTCTGAGTAGAGATGCTGAATTAATATGTAGACAATTTGAATCTTGTCCCCATGTACATTGCAGTATGGAATAATAAGAAATTATGAAAGTTCTATTACTATGTCCTTTCTGATTGCAAAAGTAAATGATGTTTCCTTTAGGGAAAACAGGATGAAGTTTTTTGGGGTTTCTTCAGGAGGGGGTGGTTAATATCACTCTCATTCACTGCACTGTTATTAGAAGAGGGCAACCTATTTCAGATGAGTAATTATGTAAGATTCCCTCTTTTTCTAATTTTTTCTAAAATCCCATCCCAACTTGATAATGGGCCCTATAAGCAAAGAAACACTGTAGGACACTGAGACAGAAATTCCAACATACTGTATTTAGCCAAGTAGAGTAAAAAGTTTTTAATTTCTCTGTAGGGCTGAATTTGGAAGCACATTCTTTTTTGTAGACATGCACAGAGCTGATTGGGCAAAACTTAAACTCCAATACTTTTATTTGCAGTACTCTACTTAGAGTACTGCGTTGCTTACTGGAATGGTTTAAGAAAAAGGACTGACGTATGGAGTGAATGATGATGTGTGCAGTGATGTTCCCTTCACTTCTGTTGCCTGACTAATTCAGAAGAGATGCATCTTCCAATCAGCAGCATATAGTGACTTTATGATTTGAAAAAAGATTAAGATTTTTAACATGGGTGGCATTCAATATCTTGGGCTGAGTCCAATAGTGGAAATAAGATTTAAGCCGTAAATCACATTTTGACAATGAGCTTCCAATTGCTGTTAACAATCTGAAAAACATTCAACAGTGGCTAATTCAATCACACACTGGTTGGTTCATTGCTCTTTGTTTACTGCGTTCGTGATCAAGAGGACACGGTAAGATTTTTTTTTATTAGACTTTTTCTTCCTCTCACATTCCCTTTTTCTTATGTTCTTTCTTACTTTTCTTACTCTTTGCCCACACTTTGCTCCACTGTCTGTCCTGTTGTTTTTGCTGGCTCTTTTCCATCTGCCATTCTTTTGCAAGCTGTGTGACGCGCAGTCTCAGTTTTATGTTCATTTGAGTGGAACTTCTGAACCAATGACATAGGGAGTAGACTCACATTCAAACAAATGAGCTTGCCTACCGATTGTAGCGACAACAAGGTTTTACCATCTGCCATGAAATATGGAATCCCACTTCAGCTTAAGCAGAAGGCATTTACTGAAGAAAATAATGCTGGAGAAAAACCAGCTTCTAACACAACTTAATTTCCAGCTTTGGCTTCCAGGTTTCCTGTAGGCTCCATGTTGTCTGGGCTTATATATAGGGAACAGAAATACTGTGTGGCTGAATACTATACTACAAGCTACATATTAAAACAGCTATGGCTATTTACAGTCTGTATATATTTAATTACTAGTCTGTCTCTTATCTATTGAGCTAACAAAATTATAACTGACAGTCTGTTTAGTTCTTTCTTCAGAGAGGACAGCGTTCTGAATTGTTCTCTTGCCATAAAAATGGTTTCTCCAGAACAGTTAAGTGAGCATATTGAAAGATGTTGGTTTACCTTTGTAGTAAGCTAACATTTCTGGTCTTTGCGTTGTGTCTGTTTCAAGGAGGACTTCATATATAGTCCTTTACTTTTGAGCAAAATAATATTAAAAAAAAAAAAAGATTATGGAATTTAAGTGGACTCAGTCGCACATGCTGATTTAAACTTAGATTTCAAGGATGTATTTGGCTTACAAGATGTAGCAATCTAAAAATGAATGGTTCAAGAGAAAGAAATGGGAACATAGATTATTTCCAGGAATTTTCCCTGCAAGACCTACAAACTGATGTGATTATCTGTTCCTTGGAAAATGCTTGGAATCAACTACATGAGATATTGAAGTTTCAGTCAGGCAGAAAACTCCTTCCAAATGGCTGGAACCATGCCTACTGAAAACCCCATTTCTGGATGAGCAGTGGTATGTTCAGCACCTCAGACCTAGTCCAAAAGTATAAATGCGTATGCTGTAAATCACAGCTTGATGAGGAGTCAAGGCCCAGATATAAATGTCTACTAGATCATTGTGAGAGCTCTTTTCAAAAGCCTATAAAAGCTATCCTGTCTAATTGTATAAGCTTTGTATTTATACCATATTCCTTTGCCATAGAACCTGATCAGTTAACAAATATGTCAAGCCAGTGGAGTTCACCAGATTTCTTGTTCACACCCTTCTATTCCACCCAGTCAAATAATTTTTTGTTCTCAGCAAAACCTATTACTTAAAGTGAACTCTTTCCCACATCTTGCATCATATTGTGAGGGCTGACAGATCCATTGTCACTGTCCTTTCTTGTAGGACATTTGTACTGACAGGCTAACAGCTGAGATGCTTTGTCCCATGCTACCTCAAATAACACAGATATTACTGACAGCCTTAATGTTCTGGAGGTGCAAAATTTGCCAGTACCAGCAGATTGTTTCCGAATAGAGTAAGGCCAGGTACAGGTGTTCAAAAAAGCACAAGGTGGAAGCAATCTAAGTTTTGTGCTTTACTCCCTAGGTTTCCAGAAGAGCCCCAGAGTGAGCACCCACCATCATGACATGCCTCAGGGTCCTGGCCTGCCTGCATCCCACCATGGCATCCCAATGCCTGTGCCTATGCAGGGAGACCCAGGATCTGAAGCAAGTCCTGCTTGTCAACTAATATGACTCTCATCAGAGGCTGTGGGACACCATGCACACCCACCTGGAACTGATGCAGCTGTGGATTGCCATGTCACGCATCTTCATGCCCATGTGCTAGCAGTTGATCATCCCATATAGGGCCACCCTGCACCCACCAAGCATCCTGGACTAGGCCATTGACTTCTGTGCATCCTACAAGGATGAGGCCATGGTCACTAGGGTTCTCCAGACAGTTGAGCACTGGTAATGCCACTAGCAGTGACTGGTGAGAGTGGATCGTCTTGGGCTGCTGGGAAGACAAATGGTAGGTCCAGACCTTCCATGCGTGCTTGGCCAACTTCATGAACATCATTGCCCAGGTGGCCCCATACATCTCATGCCAAGATGTTGGCATGTGGCCACCCCTCATTCCAGAGAAGTAGGTGGCCATTGATGCCATGAAGCTGGTCACCCCAAGCAGTTATTATTGCATTGCCAGCCAGTTTGGCATGGACAAGACCACAACTAGAGAGGCCATCTGGGAGGTGTGCCTGGTCATCCAGAATGTCCTAGCCAAATGTATTATCTGTCTTGTCAACCCACAGGTGGTGGTTTTCTGCTGCATGGGCTTCCCCAACTGTGTGAGGGCTATGGACAGCACCCACCCCCCCATCCTCTACCAGGTGCAGTTCACCCAGGCATTCATCCACTACAAGGGCTAATTCTCCATTGTCCTGCAAGGTGTTGTTTACCACTCGGGACACATCTCTGGCTGTGTGACAACGTGCCTTGGGGCCGCCCTCAATATGGCCCCTGCACCTGTCTCTAGGCAACCCCCCACCTTATCTCACCTGCCATGTCTTTGATGGTGATTAATTGATTGATGTTAATTAGCGGGAGGCTGCCCTTCTACTACCCCTCCACTAGGGGGCGCTGTCTGCGGTGCCTTCCTCCCCAATACCGCAGCCCAAGCCTCACAGATCCCACGGCCCCTCTGTCATTCCTTCTGGCCCGTCTCACAATTGTCCCTCCCCTGGACTCTGTACGCCCCACACTGGGCTCCCAATACGGCACTCCCCTCTCTGGGCTCGCCTTGTCCCCTCGGCTTCTCAGTGCTCTGCCCCCTGCCTAGGGCCTCAGTACTGCCCCCTCCTTGGGCAGACTGTGCCCAACCTGGGCTCCCAAATGCTGCCTCCTTCCTGAGGCTGACTGGGCTCTCTAATGAGCCTACTTGGGCTCTCTAATGCCTGCAGTCCCCTCTTGGGGACTCCCAATGCCCGCACATGGGCTACACAATGTGGGCCCTCTTGAGCCTCTCCGTGCTGCCCCTATTGGGCTTCTCAATCATTGCCCCCTCCTGGGACTGCCTATGCCCAACTTGGGCTCCTCAATATATGCGGTCCCCTTTCAGGGACTCCCTGTGCCCGAACTTGGGCTTCTCAGTAAAATAGACCCCTTTCTAGGCTCCTCAATGCTGCCCCCTTCCTGGGGCTCACTGAGTCCAACTTGGACCTCCTTCCCATGCCCCCCTCTCTGGGGCTTCCTTATCAATGCCATGCCCCCTCTTTGGGGCTTCCTTATCCAATGCCCCCTCTCTGGGGTTGGGGTCTACGCACCCCCATGCTGCTGCGCCCTCACCGGCACCTATGAACAGTGCATCCCCACAGGCGCCAAACTCGCGCCCCTTTCTGGGCGCTAGGGCCCCACACTACTGTGGGTCGCCCCTGAGGCCTCCTCCACCCCTACAGCCTCGCCCAAACCACCGGTCATTTGTAACAACAATAAAGCAAATTCAAGCCTCCTGGCTATAACTGAGGACATAAGCCATCTGGCTGCAACCAAAACAAAACACGAGCCTCTTGGCTATAATGAAACAAAAGCATATCAGCCCTTCGCCTCATGGCTGCAGCACCTGCCTCTGGCTTTCTCTCTCTTAGTGCAGAGGGAGAGGAGCTCCCTCTGGTAGCCAGCAGGAGACTGCCAGCCTGGCCCTGGCCTTTATAAGGGCCAGGCTCTGCCCCCTAGGGTCAGCTGACTTCAGTGGTTGCCTTGGTAACTTGCAGCTGTGCTGCCTAAACACTGTTCGGGCTCCCCCTCTGGCAGTTCCTTGCCTCTGCAGGCACAGGGCACCAGGGTGCTCTGTGACAGGCTGGGTGGACAGTACCAATGATACTTACATCTTCTACAACACACCAGTCTCCAGGTTGACAGAGAATGACTGCTATGCTCCCAGAGTCCCAGATTTTGTCTTTGGCATCATCACCCACCCTGTTATCATGAGGAAAAGGGTTCCCCCCCTCCTGCCCTGGATAATGAAGCCCTATGGAGGGTAGCTGGATCACTGGAAGCAGTACTTCAGCTACTGCCTGAGCAGATGCCTCATGACTGTAGAGTGCACCTTTGGGCACCGTAAGGTGCAATGATGGGCTTCCAGTGCACACTTTGAGGTGGACAAGGAAAACTTGCTGTGGCTTATCACCAGTGCATGTGTCCTCCACAACATCTGTGAGACCAGGGAGAAAGTCTTCTGCTAAGACTGAGCCAAGGGGGCACAGGACACATACTAGTCATGGCAGCATGAGCATATGGGGCATGGATAGGAGAGAGAGGGAATCCTCTACTGATGGTGGGGACACTAGCCCTGCACAATGGCAGGCAATCTGTATCTGCAAAGCCCTGTCTAACTACCTGCTCACCATCAAGGATCAGGAACCCTCCCTGGATGAGTAGGGCTGGAGTGCTTTGAGTGCCTATGCCCTGGCACTGGGCCATGGGTCTCCTGCTCTGGGCTCCTCTGGCCCTGCAACCCAGGCAACAATGCCCACAAGCCAGGCTGCTTGCACACCATTCCTCTTTCCCACCCCTCAGGGACACACACCAGGGTACAGGGGAATGCAACATGAGGAAAAGACATGCCTGAGTTTTAAAAAAATGTTGCAGATGCCAAACTTTTTGTTCATGGAATTAAAACCTGTTGAACGTTGCCCATGTCTCATCTTGGTCCTTCCTCCTAATTAACAAAAACCAAGCAAATCTTTGGAAGGGACGGGGAGGGTGGTGTTGAGAAAAGGATGAAAGAACCTGGAAGGGGTGGTTAGGATGGGGAGGGATTGAGGTAGAAGGAATGCTGCAGGGGCTGAACTCAAGAAACACAGAACCCTGGAGGGGATTCATGAGTTACAGGGGCTTTCCACCTGACACGCTACTCCACAAACTTGGTATAGAAGACCAGAGACTTCATGTAGGAGCTGGATGGGGGGTGATCCAAGACCCACTGTCTACTTGACAGGGCTGCTGGGTGGGGGTGGGGGCAGGAGGTGGCTTCTGGATTGGGGGAGGAGCAGGCTGTGGGGCAAGGGGTATCACCACAGCAGGCACTATGGACTCCTGGCTCTCCCTCATGGCACATCCAGCTCCATGACCCCTGACCCCAGAGCCCATTCTCTTCCTTTGAGGACCCTAGACCCATGTCCCCTGGCCATGCCTAGGGCCCATGTCATGCAGCATTCCAAAGCCCAGGGGCTGCCTATCCCCACCAAAGTTGCACCACTTCCCTCCTGACCTGGGGAGGAGGGAAGCCACAAGGTACAGCGGGGAGCATTCCTTGCCAGCCAGCTTCTACGAGTCCCTTCAGTAGGACTCCTGTTCATGCTGTCCCTGAGAGGTATCCCTTGAGTGGGACATGGCAGCCCCTCCCAGGACTCCCAGGCAGGAGAACTACCAGCTGTCTGTGGGAGGCAGCACTGGTACCAGTCACGGGTGTCATAGATGGATGCAAAGCAATTCAGGACCCTGTCCATAAATTCCCAATCCTGCTGCTGTGACTCTCTCAGTTCTGCAGTAGCATAAATTGCTTCCTACAAACAGTGGGTGGCCATCTCGACCCCCTCCCCATTCCTGTGCATTGGCAGCCTGGGTGTAGACATCCCCCAGCCTGAGCATGTCCCTCTTCTACATCTTGTCTCTCCTCATACCAGTCACACAGCTCTTGGGAGTGCACACCTGGAGTTCAGAGGCAGCAATCAAGGCCTGCAGCATCTCCTCCTTGCTTCTTCAATGCCTCCTCTGGACAGCTGTCATGTGCTCTGCTGCTGTGTGGGGCCTTGGCCTTGGACCAGCATTGCTTCTACCATGCACTGTACTCCCTTGCACAGGTGGTGTCTCTGCAGAAAGACAGGGGAGACACAGAGCCTTTGTGAGAGGTTGCAACTTTTACTGATAAAAATGAAGTATAGAGGGCAATGCCTCAGACCCTCTCATCACTCGCCAGGGCAGTTATGCAGAAACACCTAGGGAGCTATGGTGAATCTCATCTGGGCCTTTCCCCAACCCAGGGCTGGGAGCCATGTTGGTCTCCACACAACACAGCAGAGGCCATGGTCCTGGCTGTGCTGCAGATAGGAAGCAGGCCCTTCAGCAGGGTAGAGATGGGTTAATGGGAAGGGAGGCCCAGATCCTTCTTCAGGCACTGCAATGGGCACCTGCTTCACTCCCTCAGAGGGTCTAGGGACCCTGGGTCTCACAGGGACTTAGAGTGGGCAGGGCCTGACTACCAGTGGAAGTCTTCTTCCCTTTCTTCCCTTTCAGAAGAGGCATTTCAGTGCTGGGTTCCTGCAGGAGCAAAACCTAGGTCCTGACATTGTCCTGATGAGCCCTGGCTAGGACAGCAAAGTTCTTACACTGCCCTCTCTTCTGTGCTTCCCTTCCAGGAGAGACGGTTTGGCACTGTGTCACTGCTACACTGGGTCTCTGCTTCTAACATTTTCCTGGTGAAAGTCAGCTGGGTCAAGGAATGAGTTCTCCACTACTCCTGGGGGAGCCCCAGCCAATGCGCCATGCTCATGCTGAAGGACATGGTTCCCCAGGAGGTGCTGGAGGGGAGCAATCTGCTTTGATGGCACACCAGGGAAGTCAGGATTGCCATTCAATGAAAGAATACTACTTGGGTGCTACCTGTGGCACCATTATGATGAGCTGACACTCCCAGAAGAGTTCACAATTGCCACTGTTATTGACATGCTGCTGAGCCTATGACCTGGCCATGGGGGTGGTTCCCCAGGCCCCAGCCGCCTCAGAAAAATCCTGCTATTCACTGCCCTTGGCTTTAAAGCACTACTCTCCTACTATGAATACTCTGGATGAGAGGAGCAAGGAGAGGGATGGCTTTGCTTTCAGGGGTTGGGGAGGGGCGGAAGTTCAGAACTAGGATAGGGCTGTGACTGTGGGAAGGTGGGTGGGAGTTGCCTTAAGGAGTTGGTACAGTGACTACCTGTTTTATGAGACTTGGAGTTGCCTGGCACCCAAGGACTTTTCCCAGGGAGAGGATCATAGAGGAGGGGGGAGAGTGCTGGAGTGCCACTTGCCAGCCTCTCCAGGTGCACAACTTGGGAGTCACTCTGGAGGTGGGACCAGATAGGCCTGAGATAATGATTCCCACATGGGACTTCTGCCATCACATCTGTGCCTCTCTTGGACTGGGGGAGAGGGAGGGAAGGAAGAATTGGAGTTGACACTGGGAAATGTTTCTTGTTCCTGCTGTACTGTTACTTTTGTGGTCATCATAGATAGCTGTGTGTTATCTCCTGTCCCTGACCTTGGGGATCTCTCTGACATCCAGGCCTGTGGTGCTGCCAACTAGAGCAGGACACTGAATATCTGCATTTACACCTGTTTTTTAGACTTTGCCTGCAGAGCTCAATACATTCTTTTAGTATCGTTCCACGAGTGAGTGAGGGGAGAGACAGCTGGTTCAGCACCACTGTTGTGGCCAGCTGCAGCGAGGTTTCACTTCTCCCAGGAGCTGAGCATGGCCCTGAGAGAGAGGGCAGGGAGGTGTGAATGAGGCAGATTTAAGTTCCTATTGAATGGCAGATGGGCTTCTAACCACCCAAAGCCAAACTGGGGAGAGGCCCTTGTGCCTCTGCTGCACTCTGTGATGGGAGATGCGGGGGCGGGGAAGTGGGGGTGGAGGTCCCTGGTCTACTCACTGCTGAAAAACTCAAACCTCTTGAGCATTTAGTGACCTGGAGCCCTGTGCTTTGAGCGGTCTGGCCAGGAAGATTCACCCTCCCCTCATGGCCCTCCATTCCTGGCCTCATGCCCTCCCCGCCATCTCTTCTGAGCTTTTCACCCACAATGGCTTGAGAAGCCCCACTACCTCTTCTTTCCCTGCCTCCTTTTCTCCAGGGGCTCCACATTTTCCCAGGTCCCAGGCCCCCATCATGGCCACATGAAGTGGATGTCAACATACCATCCTGGGTTGCACTGCATCCTAGTTTTAGGCCTGAGCGCCTAAACGGTTGTGCCCACTGACCCCCTAGCCTCTACAATGCCCCGGCCCCCATCACTTACCTGGTACTCCCGTTTGACCGACGGTCCGGGCTCATTGGCTGTTTGTAATCATTGTTCCTTGTTACCCCAAGAGATACCCTGGTGAACAGAGCATCACTGATCCCTTGCTGCATTCCCTGAATTAATTTGTAGGCAGCCACAAGATCACCTCTCAGCCTTCTCTTAAGGAGGCTGAAGAGGTATCTCAGTCTCCATAGGGCTTGTCTTGTGACCACCTAACCATATGAATGGCCCTCCTCTGTATTCTCTCAAGTGTATCAACAAAAAATCCGCAGCATGCCTTTAGGCTCAGCAGTACTGCGCTTGCTTGCACCATGGCCAAAAGGGACTTGGGGGTCATGACTGACCACAAGATAAATATGAGCCACCAATGTGATGTTGCAGCCATCAAAGCGAGCAAACCTCTGGGTTGCATCCATAGATGCTTCTCTAGCAAATCCCAGGATGTCATCCTTCTGCTATACTCAGCCTTGGTTAGACTGCAGCTGGAGTACTGCATCCAATTCTGGGCTCCACAATTTAAAAAGGATACAGAGAAGCTTGAGAGAGTCCAGAGGAGAGCCACATACATGATCAGAGGGCAGGAAAACATGGCTAATGATGAGAGGCTCAGAGCCATAGGACTCTTCAGTCTAGAAAAGCACAGGCTTGGGGGGACCTGGTGGCTGCCTATAAGTATATAAGGGGTATACATCAGGATCTGGGGGAGCGCCTATTCACCAGAGTGCTCCATATGATGACAAGGTCAAATGGTCACAAACTTCTCCAAGACTGTTTCAGGCTGGACATAAGGAAGAACTTCTTTACAAGCTGTTTATCTTGCTGGGATCCTGTGACCCCCAGCTGACTTCCTGCCCCTGTGGCAGGGGGCTGGACTCAATGATCTTCTGAGGTCCCTTCTAGCTCTAATGTCTATGAAATCTATGAAAGATCATTCTTGAAGTGCGGCACCCAAAACTGGACGCAGCACTCCAACTGCAATCCAACCAATACTGCATAGAGGGGAAGTAACACCTCCCTGGATATATCTGTCATGCATCTGCTAATGCATGATGAAGTGCAGTTAGCTTTGCTGGTGATTTCATCACAGTGACAGCTCACGTTCATCCTGGAGTCCCCCATTACTCCGAGATTCCTTTCCGCTTGTGTGCTGTTGAGAGGCTCACTTCCTGGCCAGTAGGCGTGCTGGATATTTTTACACCCTAGGTGCAGAACTCTGCATTTGTCCTTGTTGTACTGCATCCTATTGTGTACTGCCCACTTTTCTAACCTACCTAGGTCTGCCTGCAGTCGTTTCCTACCCTCTGAAGCATGCACTTCACTCCACAATTTAGTATTATCTGCAGACTTGGACAGAGTACACTTCACACCCACATTCAAGTCACTGATGAAGATATTGAAGAGTAGAGGTCCAAGGACCGAACCCTGTGGGACTCCCACTACCCACATCCTTCCAGGTTGATATTGACCCATCTACTACCATACTCTGGGTGTCACTGCTAAGCCAATTTGCCACCCACTGGACTGTGTAAAATTCTATGTCATAGCCTATTAATTTATTTATGAGAATGGAATGTGATACCATATCAAAGGCCTTGCTAAAATCCAAGAAAATGCCTTCTACCTCTACTCCTTCACCTGTGTTTTGTGACCCTGTTACAAAAACAAAACTAGATAGGTCAAGCATGATCTACCTCAGGGGTGGGCAAAATATGGCCTGTAGGCCAGATCCAGTCCATGAGGCTATTCTATCCGGCCCACTGGACCCCTACAAAATTTAGAAAATTAATATTTATCTGTCTTTGGATCCTGTCAAAAATGACAGGAATTGGGGGCAGTAGGACCGAGGGGAAGCTCGCACACTGGGCATCCCAGAGCCAATGGTGGCAAACCAGGGGGCCACAGCTGCTGCTGCCATGGTGCAGCCTCAGTGGGCGAGCCCAGAGCCAACACGGGGCCCAGGTTGGCAGCGGGGGCGAGTTACGAGCTGGTGCTAAGCACAGGAAAAGCGGCCCCTCACCTGCCCCATGGCCAGCGCTCCATGCTGCAGCTGCTCGCAGCCCGTGTAGGGTTGCCTGTGCCTGTTCAGGACAGCCCCATGTGGGTGGCAAGCAGCTGCAGCAGGGAGCATCAGCCACGCAGTGGGTGAGGGGCTGCTTCATAGTATCATGAGTCGGAAGGGACCTGGGCAGATCATCTAGTCCGACCCCCTGCCTTGGCAGGAAAGAGCACCGGGGTCAGATGACCCCAGCAAG
>JAGPOW010002514.1:45743393-45785614 GCA_030014935.1 Caiman crocodilus | reverse complement strand
CTTCCAGGTCGAGAAGGACCCATCCACTACCACCCTCTGGGTGCGGCCCTCTAACCAGTTGGCCACCCATCTGACTGTGTGGGCATCGACACCACAGTCGCCCAGCTTTTTGATGAGAACAGGGTGAGAAACAGTGTCGAAAGCCTTCCGGAAGTCCAGGAAAGCCTTCTGGAAGTGCTTTTCACCTCGCTCAGCATCATTCGTTCCCTGCTGCAGAGCAGAGGGTCGGGGCTGCACACTGCCCCCTGCCTGTACCACGGGGCTGGAGGGCACTGGGAGTGAGCGGGTGCACGGGGCCCACACCCATGTCCCAGGGCCAGTGCCAGTAGGGCCCAGAGCAGGGTGGCAGAAGCACAGGGTCCCAGCCAGCAGGGGCTCTATGGAGCTCCCTGCTCTCCCTACTGGTGCATCCCAGCCCACCTCCACAGATCCCTGCCAACCTGCACCCTGCTCTGGGCCCTGCCCGCACTGGCCCCGAGACATTGGTCCCAAGACATTGGGACACTGGTCCCAAGATGGTGACCAGGGGGTGAGGCACCTGTCAAGGGGCAGGGCAACCCACGTGGCTCTCTAGAGCTTGCCAAAACTGGCTAAGCAGCCCTCTGTCTGAAATAATTGCCCACCCCAATTTACCTGCTGTAAATTCATGCTGGTTGCCCTTTCCAAGACCTTTCTAAGGATGGAGGTGAGACTGAGTGGCATATAATTACTAAGCTCCTCCTTCCTCCCCTTCTTGAAAATAGGGACCACATTGGCCCTTTTCCAGTCCTCTGGGACCTGACCCAAACACCACAAGTGCTCAAACAGCTGTGCCAGTGGTTCTGCTATGATATAGACCAATTCCTTCATGTGATGGGGGGGGGTGCCTGAAGGACACCATGATCCCCCTGAGGTCCCTCGCTCCGTGTCCAAACCGGCCCAAGGACACCCTCTAATTCTCACCTGCCACGACTTTGATGACTAAGATATGTAGGAAGGCTGCCTTCTACCTCCCTGGGCATGGTGTATCGGGACCTCTGTCTCCGTGATCTCCCGGACTGTCTGCTAGGTGCTCCCTAGCCTTAGGGCTATGCACGAAAGATGTCATCCCATCCAACTATAAGGCCCAGGAGAGCAGGCAGGCATTCCCTATAGTCTTGCCTGCTTTGGGCCTTCTCCAGTGCTGCTGTCCCTTCCTGGGACTCTCAACGAGATCACCCTCCCTTGGGGGTCCCAATGCCCCCTCTGGGCTTCCCAATAATGCCACTGCCCCTTCATCCGGGCTTCTCAATATTGCCCCGTCTGGGGCCTCTCAATGTGGCACTCCCCCCTCTGGGGCTCGCCGTGCCCTTTCTGGGCTTCTCAATATTGCTTCCCATCTGGGGCGTCTCAGGACGTTGCCCCTCTTGGGCTTTTCCATGTGGCACCCCTCCTTGCTAGGGCTTGCTGTGCCCTCTCCGGGCTCTTTAAAATACTGCCCCCTGCCTGGGGCTGACTGTGCCCGACTTGGGCTCCTGAATAATTGTGCCCCCCCCCCCTTATTAGGGGTACCCAGTGCCTGGACTTGGGCTTCTCTTTAAAATGGACCACTTTCTAGGGCTTGCTGTGCCCAACTTGGGCTCCTTAATTAATGCAGCCCCCTGTCAGGGACTCCCAATGTCCAAACTTGGGCTTCTCGATAAAATGGCCCCCTTTGGGCTCCTCAATGCTGTCCCTTTCCTGGGGCTTGCTGAGTCCAACTTGGACTTCTCCAAATACCCCTCTCTCGGCTGGGGTCTATGCACCCCCGTACTGCTGTGCCCTCTCTGGCACCTATAAGAACACTGCATCCTCACAGGCGCTGGGATCCCCACATTGCTGTGGGTCTCCCATGAGGCCTCCTCCTTCCCCTACAGCCTCGCCCAAACCACCAGTGTAATTCACTACTAACAAAACATAACACCAGCCTCCTGGCTGTAACCAAACATAAGGCACCTGGCCATAACAATGTAAGCCTCCTGGCTACCACTCCACATCATTGCTCCAGCCTCTGGAGCTCTCATGAGCTGCACTCACATTCTGTTTCCCCAGACTCCTGCCCCTCCAGCTGCTGGCAGAGAACTGCCTTTCTGACTCTGGCTCTGGGCTTTATATGAGCCAAGCCCTGCCCTCTCCAGTCAGCTAATGCTCACTGGTTGCCCCAGCAACCTGCAGCTGCACTGCTTAGTCACTGCTAGGGCTCCTTCCCTAGCAGTTCTTCCTCCTTTAGGAGCAGGGCAGTGAAGTGCCCTGCGACACTTCAGTACTCTCAGATGCAGCTCATCTGGGCCTGCTGACTTAAACACATCCAATCTATCCACGTGACTCTAAACTAAGTCAGTGTCAACAGTTGGTGGGCTGCTGTTCCTCTGTTGCCCATCCAAGAACACTTATCTTAACCCCTGTTTGAGAACAGTGAGGCAAAAAACGCATTGAATAGCTCAGCCTTGTCCCCCTGTCTATCATCAATTGCTCTTTTTTGTTCAGTAGGGGTCCTATGCTGCCCTGCACCTGCCTTTTATTCCCTACATACCTAAAAAAATACTTTTTCTTGTCTTTAATTTGTATTGCCAGCCTCAGCTCTGTAGGTGCTTTGGCCTTTCTAACTGTCTCCCTGGAAGTGCAGCCTAAGTAGGTATACTTGTATACAGCCTAAGTAGGTATACTTCTGCTTGGTAGCTTCCCCCTGCTTCCCCCACCAACATGCCTTCATTTTTGCCCTTAGACTCCCCTGGATTTCCCTGTTTAGCTAAGAAAGTTTTTTGGCTCCTTTCCCCCATTTCCCTTGTACTGGGATCATCTCCCTCTGTGCCTGAAAGATCACTTCCTTTTGGAACAACCATTCTTCTTGGACTCTCATCTCACCAATATTCCTATCCTGCAGTGCATCATTGGACTCCTAAGCATACTGAAGTTAGCCTTCCCAAAGTCAAGCAATTCTACCCTACTAGTTTTCTTACCCACCTTATGCCGTATGGTGAATTCGATTGATTGGTGGTCATGGTCCCCAAAGTGACCACGAATCTGCAACTCCCCTACCAGGTCATCCCCCATAGCCAACTCCAAGTCCAGTAAGGCATTCCCCCTGCTGGGACCGTATACCTCCTGCATTAGGTGAAAGTCCTGCACACAGGTTAAGAACCTACGTGAACAGTTGGATTTGGCTGACTGTTCCTCTCAGCAGATGTCAAGGTAGTTTAGGTCCCCCAGGATAACCACATCCCTAGACTGTATGGCCTCTGAGAATGCCTCAAGAATTCCAAGTCTAGCTCTTCCTCTAGATATGGTGGTCTGTAGCAAACTCCCTCCACCAAGTCCCTTTCCCCTGGACCTCCATGTATCCTCAACTTTCTTCTCCTCTGATCCCATTTTGATTAGGGTAAATGTATAATGCTCCTTTACATAGAGAGCAACCTTGCCCCCTTTCTTCCCTACTCTGTCCCTTCTATACAACCTGTAGCCCTCAATGTGTACTGCCCAGTCATGGATAGGGTCCCACCAGGTATTGGTTAACCCCACAAATACGAAGTTATTATCTGCAAAGAGGAGTGCAAGTTCTTCCTGCTTGTTTTCCATGCTCTTAGCATTAGTATAGAGGCACTTGACAAATGGTGCCGTTGGTGCCCCTCCCCACATTCTGATGCCCAAAGGGCCCCTTAGTACTTACCTGGGATGTACTATTGCATGTCTCACAGTTTTTAGGTTCTAGACTCTCTCCATCTCCTATCTACCCATCCCCCGTCAAACTTAGTTTAAAGCCCAGCATAGGAGATCAGCCAACCTGTAAGAAAAGAGACTCTTACCTTTTGTGAAGACATGAAGCCCAGGAGGTCCCTTGCACAGAAGTACAGATTGTGGTCCAGGAAGACAAAACCTGCACAATGGCACCAACTCCAGATCCACAGGTTGGCTTCTCTGACACAGTTGACATGATGCCTACTGTGACTGCTGACCAGGAGGATTGACGAGAAGACTACCTGAAGCCCTGTCTTCCTAAACCTGGTCCCCAGAACCCTGTAGTCACTCATGATATGGTCTGGACTACTCCAAACCATGATGACCTAGGGGCATAGCCAGCTAGGTGCTCGGCTGGAGCAGATGAGCGTGAGTCATGGTCCAGTACACCTCCCTGCGAGGGGGGACCTTCAAAGCAATCTGGGATACTGGTGGACTGTGATATAACTTGAAATGCTAAGGGACCTGCTACAAATGTTCTATAGACCAATGTAACCTAAATAGCTTAAGTTCAATACCACAGTGTTCCAGGTCTATCTTAGACAGGGTTCTGCCATTTTTAAAGCAGGCTCTATGTACTCTGAAATTCTGTTCAGTTTCAGATGTAGTCAAGTTTCTGATCACTTATACTGATATAAGTGTAATGTCTAAATCGGGCCTAAGGCAACTATATTTCTGTGTGATATATTGTATTGGATGAACTGTTTAGTTGGGGGAGATCTTGGACAAGCTTTCAAGCATGAGGTGCCCTTCCTCAGGTATGGAAAAGCAATAGACACAGCTTCACTTAAGTACCAGATAACCTATATAAAGTTATATTATTCAGAAGGTTGCAGATGGTAAATCCCCTGGAGATGATGATGTGTTTCTTGAGCAAGCTTAGAAGGAAGAAGCTGCTGTGTAGTTTGGCTTCCTTCTGTAAGTGGATATTCTGCAACCCTCTAGCTAACACAACATATTTTTGCAGGCTTACTCCATTCTTTTAAGGAGACTGTTTTTATTTGCATATGGAGTTTTACACAAGTAATTATTAGGGATGTGTGAAATTTTGCCCAGTGTTTCAATGTGAAGCTATTTTGATGAGTTTTGAGCTTGAAAAAGCAAAACTGAAATGAAACAAAAGCCTTCAAAATAGCTTCGAAAAAAAAGAAGGCCACTCAAAACATTTCAAAAGTTTTGAAACGCTTTGACTTTCAAATTCAGCTTACTTCTCTTCAGCGCTGGTTCCAGCCAGCAGCACCAGCCTCCTGTCATCTGGCAGGCAGATCAAGGGCCTGTACCCCCAGGAGGTTTCTGGCACAGCCCCCTACGGGCAAAACATTGAAACAGCATCAAAACAGTGAAACAATTTTGACAAAATGAAATAGCATTAGTGCTTTTGAAACTAAACAAAACTTGAAATGAAACACTTTTCCACTGAAATGTCGAAATGGAAGTTGAAATACAACAATGCTGTTTTGCCCTAGTAATTATTCTATCTGTCTCTCTAAGATCTCTCCTAAATATACAATTGGCCTAACCAAAGAGATACCTTAAAAACTCATGTCATGTTTTCTGGACCATCTTAGCTACAACTTCACTCCAGCTCTACCACAACATAATAACTCTGTAGTGGGACTTAGGCACTGAAAAGTAAGTACCTAAATTTTAGGTGTCCTGTCACTTAAAATGTAAAGCTCATAGTTAAGTTTTCAGGTTCCCAGCATAATGTGCAGGAAGAATTAGGTGCAGAAGAATGAGATCCACAAAAGGAATCTTGCTGAAAAGGGAGCTACCTGCCTGAGGAGACAAAAGTGCCTGACTCTGAACTTCAAGGATCCCCTCTTCCTCCACTTGGGATTCACAGCTCTGACTTATCTCCTGGAAGTTGAAATCATAGAAATCACATAAATCATAGAAATTAAGCACTGGAAGGGACTTCAAAAGATCAAATCCAACCCCCCTGATCTGGACAGGAATATTGCTGAGATCAAATGATCCCAGCAAGGTGTCTATCCAGTCTGCTCTTGAAGACTTCCAAGATTGGGGACCATACCACCTCCTTGGGACGTCTTTTCCAGATTCTGGTCACTGTTACCATAAAGAAGTTCTTCCTTGCATCCAACTTAAAACCATTCTCTAACAGTTTATGACCATTGCTCCTTGTCCTCCCCTGGGGTACCCAAATAAACAGTTTTTCCCCCAGCTCCCAACATTCACCCCTTACACACTTATAGATGGCCACCAAGTCCCCCTTTAGTCTTATCGTCCCCAAGCTGAACAGTCCCAGATCCCTTAATCTTTTCCCATAAGGTTTGCCCTCTAGGCCCTCGATTATTCTTGTGGCCCTTCTCTGGACCCTTTAAAGATTCTTCACACCTTTTTAAAGTGCAGCACTGAGAACTGGATACAATACTCAAGCTGGGGTCTCATCAGTGCTGAAAAGAGAGGAAGTATCACTTCCTTAGCCTTGCTCACATTGCATCAGATAATGCGTCCCAGTATGCTGTTAGCTCGGTTGACTGCAGTATTGCAGTGGCTGCTCATGTTCATCAGGTGACCAACTATAACCTTGAGGTCCCTTTCAACCATTGTGCTGGCCAGGGCATCTCCTCCATCCTAACCTATATTCACGTTGTTGGTTTATTCTCCCCAGATGAAGCACTCTGCATTTATCCTTATTGAACTGCATCTGGTCCTACTCTGCCCACCTTTCTAGCTTGTCCAGGTCTGCTTGGATCCACATCCTATCCCCTAGCATGACCACTTTTGCTCATAACTTAGTATCATCTGCAAACTTAGCCAGTGTGCTTTCCACATCCCCATCTAAATTGTAGATAAAGATATTGAACAGCATGGGGCCAAGAACTGAACTCTGTGGGACAGCACTAGCCACCTCTCACCAAGACAATATAGACCTGTCCACTAACGTTCTCTGGGTTGGACCTCTTAGCCAGTACCCAGCCCATCTGACCATGGACCCTGCCAGCCCACAATCCCTCTTTTTTTTATAAATGTCATGGGAGACCATATCAAAGAACTTTTAAAAATCTAAGTATATGACATCAACTGCATCACCCACATCTTTATAATAGAAAGAGACGAGGATGGTGAGACACCACTTGCCTACAGTGAAACCATGTTGACTATCCTTCAGCTTTATGCTTTCTGCCACAAATGGACTTCTGATCATTTTTTGTAAAGATTTTACTCAGTATCAAGGTCAAACTGACTGGCCTCTAGTTTCCCAGATCCTCCTGTGTCCCCTTCTTAAAGATCAGCACCACATTGGCCCTTTTCCAGTCTAGGACCTCTCCCAAGCACCATGAGTCTTCAAATACCTTTGTCAATGGTCCCACAATGACTCCATTCAATCTCCACAACACTCTTAGGTGTAGTCCATCCTGTCCTGCTGACTTGAAGACATTCAGTTGTTCTAAGTGCTCCCTCACCAGTTTGACACTGACTATTGGTTGGCAATCACCACCCCTGCATTCATCCAACCAGGCCGTCAACCAGCATTTGCATGCAGGAACTCAGGTGCAAAGTATTTATTAAAGAGTTCAGCTTTCTCCTGACTGACTACTATCACCTGTCTCATCCTGTTCTGCAAGGGCCCCACATTTCCCTTGGTCTTCTTCCTGCTCCCTATATACCTAAAGAAGGACTTCTTATTGTCCTTGATTTTGGTCACCAACCTGATTTCAGTTACTGCTCTTGCCTTCCTTATCCTCCCCTTGCAAATACGGAGTATACTTGTGTATTCCTTCTTGGTGACTACCTATTGTTTCCACTGTCTGTAAGTCTCTTTTTTCCTGTGCAACTCCCAAGGTCTGGCTTTGTGCACTGAGCTATGCACCATTTGCCACGCTCTTCTGCGATGAGCTCGGGACGTGGATGCTTGCTGCTCCAGTCCACTGAAGAAAGGTCTTCGGGCTCATCCAGGCACTGGCTTTGCCTTGCCGGCCAGCTCACACCAGCTTCTCTTTGCTCTTCCTCTTCTCTGTCCCTCGACACAGCTGCCCATGTGCTGGGCATACTGCTTTTTTATACACTCTGAGGGCTCCACCCCCAGATTGCAAATGGACCAATCAGGTTGAAGCAAGGTGCAGGCTTCAACCAGGTCTGGGTTTTCTATCTTGCCCTGAGTAGGGGCAGGGCAAGCTCCTTCCAGTAATCTCTCGATTAGTGTAAGGGCTCCACCAATCACATTGAAGATTCTCAGAGTCCAGACACTCTGGGCAGCTATTAGTTAGCCCACCACATTATGATGATAGAGGTACTGGTAGGCATCTAAATTGTTTTAAAATTGTAACTATATCAATAAGACATTGCCCAACTGATCTCTCTGTATATTACAGTTTCATTTTAACTGTGGAAGAACACAGATTTTGGGTATTTTAATGAGAGAATTTGGGGATTTTTTATCAAATAATTTGCAATTTTTAAACAGGGAACAGCAGGATTTCTGCTACTGAGGCAAGTGGCAGGATCCAGGCAGAGGATCCTGCCAAGGGCCAGCACCAGGGACTCAGCTGGAGGGCAGATGAGGTGGCTGACCTCAGCAAGGGCAGCAGGTCACAGGCAGGCAGCAGCCTCCACTACCACACTGGTGCAGTGGTTAGAGGGTGCAGGGACACTCTAGGTTAGGACTGCTTCAGTAGTCTAGCTGGCATAAAGGCTGGTATCCCCAGATACCAACTGGCTGGGCTTCAGAAGCTCCTTACCAGGGCTGCTCACCAGGGCGGCTTTTTATACTGCTGGGGCCAGCACAGGTGCTTGTCCCAGTCTCTAGCTGCCCCTGGCTGATGATCTGGGAGGAGCTGGACAGGTCAGTTTCCCCCAAGTAGCACAATTTGCCCCACACCAAAGTGCATGTTCAGGCATGTGTGCTGAGGCACAAATCTATGGCACAAATTTGTGCTGCTACTATTTGAACTGGTGCAAGCACATGTGCCTGCATGTGTGGATGTGACCCATCAGTTTTCTGGAAAATTCCAGATCCATCTCCTCCTCCTGGTGCAGTGGTCTGTAGTAGACACTTACCATCAAGTACCCTTCTCCTCATCCCCACCCCCCATCTTGACCCACAAGGTCTTGAGTCACCCTTCGTTCAAACCAATTTGGATAGAACTAGTCGGTTCTTACAAAATGCTGCTGGTAGTGACAATGTCTCCTTTTTACTTGATAGCCCAGTAGTTAAAACATTTATCCAGGATGAGGGAGATCTGGGTTCAAGTTTCTTTTTTGCCCTATTGCCCCAACCACCAGGTTTTAGGGTATTTGCTGTCCTCCTTTTGAATATCTCACTTTACTTGGAATTAAATATTTATTGGACCAAAGAGATAGATAGACTAACACATAGCAGCATGAGTCTGCTGCCTGTCCTGTGAGGCAGCAGACCTGTAGCATGGAATTTAGGATGTGGTCCTGAAATGCATGGTAAGGTGGGTTCAGAGGACAGATGGAAGGTAGATAGAAAAGAGATTTAAACTTGGCTCTTCCTCATGCTGGATGACTCTATTTACGACTGAGCTGTGAGGCAAAAGAACTTCTAATCTGACCTGTGCAAGACTAGAGTAAATATGCCAGATTAGACCTGGCAGGAGAGAGGTTTCCTCTACCTTGCTTACGGATCCTAGTGAATCACTATGCTCAGGATTGTGGCACATGATTTTTAGATGCCTCAACTTTTCACTTTTAGATGCAGTACCAAGACTTTGGTGGTTCTGAGCATGCCCAGAAGTAAATATTAAAGTGCTTAAGAAAATTAACTGATGGGATCTAGGATATTTGGCACTTCCAGTTAAAGGCAGCTGAACCTAGATTTTGAGGATTTAGATTATGGATTTATGCTCCTAGCTGTTGCCTAATTGCCACTTTATGTGCCTATGTCCTTTGGTGGATCTAGCCCCCTTGTATGTTCAGGCCAATAACTTGAGGATCAAGATCAAAACTTTGCATGTAATTTGAGCTAACAAGATGCCAGGAACACTCTTTGTCTCTGTAACAGGATGTAAAGTGTAGGGCTTCTAATATGAGACTGATTTCAATTTACTAACTGTGTGTAAATTGGTAATGACCCTTGTCATATTGTAGATATCAAAATGAATTGCCTTTAACAGCTGTCATTACACCATCAACATGCGCTATTTAGCAGGCTGGTTAATGTACTCTGTACCAGCTGCAGTATTCAGAGGCCATCATAGTGCTGATAGTGCAGTAATGGAACATGGTAATCAAGCAAACAGATTACTGTGGCCTAACCACACCTTTAGTGTCAAGATGTGATGTAGCTTGGAAGTATAAATAACTTGAATCAGGCCCAAGAGAAAAGTAAATGTAGCTAAAAACAGACACTCAATGAGCTGAAAAGAAAAGGGGCTTCCTTAAGAGATGTTGAGCACTTGCTGTTCTTTTTGACTTGTTCTGTTTGGGCTGTGGGCGTTTAGGAGCTCTGAAAACTTGGCCTGAAAACATGTCTACCCTCAACGCTCCTTATCAGCTTTATCTTGGGTCAGATCACAAAGCCCATTGTGGTTAATCAAAGTATTTCTATTACCTTCAAAGTTCAAGGGCAGACAAGGTTCTTTGAGTAAATTTAATATCTTTTATGAGACCAACTCAGATAGTTGGAAAAGGGTATAAAGACCCTTCCTCAGCCTGGTGAAGGACATTTGTGCCTGAAAGCTTGTTAAGAATTTTTTTTCCAACTCTTTGAGTTGGTCTAATAAAAGATATGGGATTTACCCAAAGAGCCTTGTCTGCCGATGTCCGTAGACCAACACAGCTACAACCTGCACCCATGAAACTTCAAAGGACTAATGTAGAGATTGCATTCAATCATGAGGACTTTAGGATATATGAGATATAGCCTACCTGGAAATAATTGTATCAGAGTAAATGCATTCTTTTCCCACACCATTTGCTGCTTTTTCACTCCTGAGTCCTACTCCATTGTTTGCTTTTCTTCTTTTGTATTTTCTGTCCTTGTTTAATGTGTACCCATTATCTAGGATTACCTTCTGATTAACTGAATCAAGAACAAACTATACAAACCTAAGTTTTTTGTAACTAGAATCTATTGTTGTTTTTTGTGATTTATTGATCAGATCAACCTGGCCAGTAACTCTGCAGCACAGTGGCTAGAGGACTTACCTGAGAAGGAAGAATCTTGCATTCTATGTCTTGTACAATGATTATTCAGTATTTAACTGAATAATGAAACAGTTTCAGTTGGAGAGAGTGAGAAAAATGTCATGTTTGTGTATAATAGAGTTGGTAGTTAGGGCACTTTTCTGGAAAATGTGTAAACTCAAATCCCCTTAGGCACAAGAGAAATCAAACCCAGATCTGCCACATCCCAAATGAGTGCTTTAACCAGTCACATTGTACACAAAGTGGGGGCTGATTCTCCTGTTATGTTCTGTGTCTGATTAAATGTGCAATAAGTGTGTCAGACTGAGCCCTAGAAGTGAGATGGATAGCGGAAATCCTTTTTTTTTTAAATTCTGTCTGTACATAGACATGTGCTAGATACCTAGCTGCTCAGAGCTGTCAGGATTTAGGTAGCTGCGTACATAACCAGTGACAGAAATTAGTGGTCTTTAACAAATGAAACTTTCTACCTATGGGTGTGGACAAAAGTTACATTTTTTTACATTTTTTTACACACATGCACTGCTGTAGGGCACTTTTAAAGTGACTAATCACACACAAAATTATCCCTTCTCACATGAAGGAGACTGCAAGGCACAGAGACTCCGATTCACTTGCTTCCCCCTCACTGATGATGGTCTTGGGGACAGGACTGGGCTGCATCAACCCAGCTGCAATTACATGAAAAATAGCCCTAAAGAACACAAGTACCCCAAGGGGCCACCTTCAAGTACCCCCCATCTGGAGTAGTGTCAGGACCCAGGCTGGGTCTGCAAGGCAAGGGGGCTCCTATCCTCTCTCCCTCCCTGCTCCAGCTCAGGCAGGGCAAGCCAGTAGCTTGTGATGCTCCATCCCGGTTCTCTGATCGGAGCCCCCTGCCTCGTGGCCTCCCTCAGCTCCCCTGGCTTTATTGTATAACAATAAAGGTTGCAGAAGTTTGAGGAATAGGGTCCTAAATAATACAGGAACTTGCCCATGTCCTTCAAAACACAGATGGCCAGGGAGTAACTATGAACTGTTGATTTATGGTGACATATTAGGTCTAATTAGATTCATAATAAATTTTGTTTATTCATCACAGATTGAGGAATTTAAATGAGGAATGATTGCTTAAGAAGCCTGCTTCACAGTAACCTACAAAATTCTCTGGTGCAGATTTTCACAGCTTAGTATTCTCCTCAAAAATCTTGTGGTTTTCTGTTTTAAAAGAAAACACATGGTCTTTTTAGCAATTTCACTTGGACTGTGCAGATTTAGATATCTGAAAATTCAAGTCTTGTATGGTAAGTTTTCATGAGGCTATTGTATACTGGCCTAATGCCATATGGCCTCTGGCAAATATTTAATTTCATTTGCTATTGAATAATTTCACTATAATTACAAATGCAAACTGCAAGAACATTTCTGTTGTGTGAAATCATGTCTCATGATTGCTGAAATATTGTACTTTCTTGGCTTTTTACTTAATTGCCTGTGGTTGGTGATTTGTGTATCAGAATTGAAATACCTCTCTCTTGGGTCAACTCAAAACTTTATTTTTAAAAGGTTAATAATTTGAGCACTATGAAGCGTGGTATTTATCTTCCTGGAGGAGTGCTTGCAATTGGTTTCCAGGTAGGATCTTAAAAAATACCATTGAGTATTTGTTTGAGCTGGTTTGATTTTAGAGCTTCCATTTCCCAGTAGGTTTTGTCCTGATGATCAAAATTTCCTTATACTGTGAACCTCACAAGGTCTATATTACAGTGATAGTCAGCATTACAGGTCAGGCTTGTGGTACTGCTTATTATAAAGGTTGCCTCATTCTTTGTCTTACAAGAAAGACCCTGTCTTCAGTTGCCAGTAATTTAGTCAAATATTAATTATGTGGACTGAAATTTTTCATTGTCAAGTTTCTGCCTCAGGCTGAATTCTTTTGGAAATTTCAGCCAAAATAGGCCAGCCAGTTCCCAAAATGAGGCTAGGAGATAAACACATTCTTTTGCAATGTTTCAAAGAATTCTGGCAATGTTATTTTTGGCAATCTGTGATGGTACTTGAGGAGCAGGGACCTAATATGTTGTAGGAGCTGGCTGTTTCCTTTTCTGGTTCAGTGGTAATTTTTTACTTTGGTTTTGAATATCTGCAGTTTACACATAATCAGTCACACTTGCTATTTCACAGCTAAAATCGTTGAGCATATGGGTAGATCTCAGATTGTATTATATTGTATTGTACTGATCAGATGCTCCTGTTTACCAGAAAGTCAGAGCATGCTCCTTTCCTTCACTGTTCTTATGCCCCTTGATTTCACATGTAACATGCTAGAGCTGTAGAAGTAAAGTTTATATTTCCTGATAATTGCTGCTTCTAGCCCTGACGGGCCTGTGCTGAAAGCAGGGAATCTGTTTCTTGTAAGTGCTCAGTGACTAGCACCAGGCAGCATGAATGGAAAACTGTCACACTAAAACACTGATGGCACAAGAACTGAAAGGAGGGGAGGGTTGGAAAGAAAGGACAAGGTTAGACTGCAAGATGGGAAATGGAAAATGACTGGGAACTGGATGAGAAGGAAACTAGTACTGCCACAATGGCAGGCTATAACTTGGAATAAAAGTGGAAAGAAAGTGAGACTAGAACTGGCTGAATAAGGAGATTGGGGTGAGTCAGAGTGGGGAAGCAGAGACAGAGAGTAATTGAGCAAGAAGGCTGGGATTTGAAACTGGTAGAAAGAAGAGTGGTGATGAGGGAAGAGACAAAGAAGTGGGGCAGAGAAGAACTGGGTTTGGCTGGTACACTGAGAAAATCAGAAAGGATGAGAAAGATGCAGGGGCAGAGATTGTGTGAGGGGCCAAAGACTAAGATTGAAAGACAACTCAATGCAGGGAGTCTGGGATTGGAGGCCAGTCAGTAGTGGGAAGGGGGCAATAAAAGCATGTGATCAGCTGGACAGATAGACAAGGAGATGGGAAAAATAATTTGGACTCTTTGGGTAAAAGGGCAGACATTAGGATGAAAGCCCTTAAGGTAAGAATGGGTAAGCAAGACGAATGGCTCTAGGACAAGGAACAAGCAGGACAGGGGCAGGAATAGCTTGGAGAGAAGATGCTTTGGGGAAGAAAGGAAAATAATTTGTCTTCAGGAGAGGCCATTCTGTAACAAGGACTGGAATAGGACCCAAGACTCCAGGCCTTACCTTTCCTCTGCTGTCAGCAAAAATCAGCTAAATTCACTGGTAAACTGTCTAGGACAAACACTGTAGTGGTAGTTCACACTGAGGATGGCAATTTACTATTCCTGTGGATTATTCCATTATCTTAAGTGGCTGGGTATATAACAATTCCAGTTTTCTGGTTAACCATCTATTTCAAGATGATGGAATTTTCATTTTGTTCAATTTGTGGAAATTCTATACAAAATGCTGATATAAGAATATTATTTACATTTTTTGATGTCGAGTTCTCAAAAATTAGGACACGCTAAGCTCAAAGTTGCTTGTGCCACCTTAATTGCCCCCCTTCCCCATGCATAAATGTATTATGATGAAGTCAGTAATGACATGACCCTCATGCTATTTTATACAGAGAATGGCTGCCATATTCAGTGCACAGAAAAGAAGATATTAATTTAATGAGCTGCTATTCCACATTTTGTTTACATGTTGCCAGATGTATGGATCTTTGCCTTATCGACCGCATGTTATTCAGCTGTGCTCTGAAGGTAGTCAACATTTTCATTAAGGCACATTATAATTATGCACAGGCAGTCTTCTAGCATTTGAAAACTTTTGATAATTTGGCTTTGCAACCTTAATAATACCTTTCTAATGTGGCTTGTTTGGATATAACGTTAGTTTTCAAATGCTTAAAAATGAAAACTTTTATATAAGTAAAATAGGAAGGGCTATTATTATGCATCTGAGTTGGAAAAATATCAAAACTCATTCTATACAATACTGCAAGGGAAAAAAATACTCACAAACCTGTAATGGTTTACACAGCAAGCCTAAATTAACACCTTCTTGATGCCATTTACCTTAACCTCCCACTCCTCCCTGAAGATTACTGTACAATATACAATGGATTATCCCACTTTGTATTACTCACTGAAAAAATGATTACATCTCAACATTGACTGGGACTTCTATGTGTTATCTTAACAAAAAGAGCAACAGTTACAATATACAATGAAAGCTATTAAAGTGCCCATTGCAAACCCTATCTTACAGAATTATCACCACATGGCCAGGTTATCTCAGTTCTATTTATATGATAAAATTAGTTACCATTTAGTATATATTCATTATATATTGGTATTGGAATATCAAGACCTCAGTCATGGACCAAGGCTCTATTGTAGTAGGCACTGTAAAACGACAGGCCAAAAACATGGCCTTCAATTCAAAGGGCAAAAAATAAGGAGGCATTACGTAATAAATGTATGAACTATTTGCTATTTTAATTTGAAATATTGCTTTTTGGATAAGAGAGGTTTTCTTTCCCTAAATTAATATTTTCATGAAAAGTTTTTGTTTGGTTGTTTTCATATATTAAATGGACGTCACGGAAATAAAAGATTGTTTGAGCTCTTAATTTCTCCCCTCAGATCCATCTTCCCTTTCTTTCTCTTCCTTCACATTCCAGTTGTAAAATGGTAAAAGGAAGGAATACAGAGGGGGAAAAAAGAAAGTAAGAAAAAAGGGGAGGACAGATGAACAATCCCTCAATTACAGCCCCTCTCCCCACAAATATATTTTGGTAATCATTTAGAATCTACATTTTTTTCATTAAACCTTCAACATTATTATTATTATTATTATTTTGAACAAACCTATCAAGTAATAACAATAAAATATATTGAAATTTTCCTTTTGATTGTGATAGTGGAAACTGACATTTTTCAACTGGATTATACTCTTGAAACTGAGTGGAACAATTTGTACACTTACAGAATAAGAAAATTAAGGTTTGAAGGGACCTCAGAAGGTCATCTAGTTCAACCCCCTGCTCAAAGCAGCACAAAGCAGGACCATTCTAGGTCAGGACTTTCTGAAGCCAGGCCTTAAAAACCTCCAGGGATGGAGATTCCAGCACCTCATTGGGTAACCTGTTCCAGTGCTTCACCACCCTCCTAGTGAAATTTTTTTCCTAATATTCAATCTAAACCTGTCCTGCTGCAACTTTGAAGCCACCCAGCAGACAGTTGAAGACTGCTATCAAATCATCCCTCAGTCTTCTCTTCTGTACACTAAAGCCCAGCTCCCTTAGCCTAGCCTCAGAATTCATGTGACTCAGCCCACTAGCCATTTTTGTTCTTCTTCACTAGACTCTCTCTAACTTGTCCACATCCTTTCGGGTGTGGTGGGGAGAACTGGACACAGTACTCCAGGTGTGGCTTTACCAATGCAGAATAATTACTTCTCTCAATCTGCTGGCAACGTACCTACTAATGCAGTAATCTGTTAGTTTTCTTGGCAACAAGGGCACACAGCTATCTTATTGTCCACTGTACCCCCACGTCCTTTTCTGCAGTGCTGCTGCTTAGACAGTTGATCCCAAACCTGTAGTGATGCATGGGATTCTTTCATCCTAAGTGTAGGACTTAGCACTTGTCTTTGCTGAACCTCATGAGATTTCTTTTGACCCAATCCTCCAATTTGTCTAGGTTACTCTGAATGCTAGCCTACCCCTGAGCATATCTACTACGGCTGTGCAAAGCTTCAGTCACTGATTCGATTCAGTGGAGATTCGGCCCAATTTGGTGGCTGAATCTCCAAATCCAAATCAAATCAGGAGACCCATTAATCTCTCAGAATCAAATCAGAACCCTCTGAATCGATTTGGTGAGATTCAGAAAGATTTGATGATTCGGACATAGACGCTGCTTTAAATGTTTTTTCTACATTCCTCAAGATAGCAGGTGGCTCATGGATGCTGAGATGCTGAGGCAGATGGAGCATCCCAGTGTGTGTGGAGGGGGTTTCCAGTGCGCTTGGAAGCAAACCTGGAAGGACTTCTGGTTCACTTCTGGGGCCTTTAGGCAGTGTGCGGGGGACCCTCCTCCCACCCTCTGATTCAGTGACTGGTGCCTCCTGGGTCTATGGGGGGCACCTAGGGTTCCCACATGGCTGATCGCCCAGCTGGGAGGTGCAGGGGGGCTCCCTGCATGCTCCCCGGCAGACCTGGAAGTGGACTGGAAGTACTTCTGGTCCAGTTCTGGGTCCACCACTGAGTGCACAGGCCCCCCCTTTCCAAGGCCCACCCCCGTGCTCCTGTGAAATGTTCCACCCACCCCACCATCACAGCATTCAGAAGCCATGCCTGGTACCTCAAGGTATGTAGAAACAACATTTAAAGCTGTGTCTATGGTCAAACTACTGATTCTCCAAATCAGCATTGAATCTTCAGATTTGAATTCAGCTGAATCCAATCAAGACAGTAATCCAAATCAATTAATCGAATCACTGTCTCTGATTCAGGCCAAATCCAAATCTGAACTGAATATGGCCTGTTTCACACACCCCTAATATCTACTACACCCCCCAGCTTGGTATCATCTGCAAACTTGCTAAGGGTGAAATCCATCCCATCTTCCAGATTGTTAATGAAGCTGGTGAACAAAACGAGCCCCAGGGCTGGCTCCTGGGGCATTCCACTTGATACCAGCCACCAACTAGACATTAAGCCATTGATTACTGCCAGTTGAACCCAATGACCCATCCACTTTTCTATCCAGTCTACTGTGCATTCATCCAACCCATACTTCCTCAGCTTGCTTGCTTACTGTGGGAGATGGTATCAAAAGCCTTGCTAAAGTCAAGGTATATCACATCCACTGCTTTTCCCATATCCACAGAGCCAGTTATGTCATCATAGAAGGTAATCAAGTTGGTCAGGTATGTCCTGCTCTGACCACCATGGCTACTTCTATACATGACAAAAATGTCATTTGTGTGGCTTAATGGCATCATATATTACACGTGCACCAGTTTTGGGGGGTTTTAGATGAGTTCACATAATTGCAAAATGAATTGCATCTGGATGTAATTTATTTTGCAACATTGTAAATTGCAATGATACAGCTGTTAGCTCGCTCCCCCCCTCCCCCCCGGGGAACATGGCAGTCAGGCAGTCTATTTAGAAAAAAAGGATTAGGCCCCTCACCACTTTTGCCTTCAGCAGGTGTCTGCTTCCACACTCTGCTGCTCCTCTTTCTTCCTTTTGTCAGGATCTTGAACATGATGGTCACTGCTGCCCAAGTTGCCATCCACATCTACATCCCACACCAATTGTTCCCTATTTGTGAACAGCAGGACAAGAAGAGCATGGCCCCTAGTTTGTCTTTCCACCACTTGCATGAGGAAGTTGTCTCCAATGCCCTCCAAAAACTTCTTGGATTTCCTGCACACCGCTGTGTCACCCTCCCAGTGGATGTCAGGGTGATTGAAGTCCCTCCTGAGCACCAGGGCCTGTGATCTTGAAACTTCCACTGGTTGTCTGAAGAAAGCCTCACCTACCTTATCCTCCTGGTCTGGTGGTCTGTAGCAGGCACTTATTACAACATCACCCTTGTTACTTTCCCCTCTAACCTTGACCCACAGACATTCAACAGGCCTATTTCCAGTTTCATACTGGAGCTCTGAGAATCATACAGCTCTTTTAAACAAAGAGCAACTCCTCCTCCTCTTCTCCTCTGCCTGTCCTTCCTGAACAGTTTGTACTCATCCATGACAGTGCTCCAGTCATGTGAGCTATTCCACCAAGTCTCAGTTAATTCAATAATGTCGTAGTTCCTTGACTGTGTGAGGACTTCCATTTTTCCTGCTTGTTTTCCAGGCTCTGTGCATTCATGCATAGACACCTGAGAAAACTAGCCAATTGTTCTACTTTCTCAGGAAGAATGAAAATGCCTCCCCTGTTGCGCCCTCCTCCTTGTATTTCCTCCAGGTCTCCTGCTTCCTCACTTACCTACCAATGACTTTGGTCTCCATCCCCCAGCAAACCTAATTTAAAGTCTTCCTTACTAGGTAAGTGAGCCTGTCTGCAAGGATGCTCTTCCATCTCTTCATCACAGCAAGGAGCATCTTAGGGTGTGTGTCCAGAGTGGCAGTCTCCGCAAAAGGCAGCCCCAGTGGTGGCCAGGGGCTGAGTGCATGCTCAATAGGGGTACAGACAAATGGGTACTTACCTGCAGGATCTGTGACAGTGCAAATGGTGGAGTTGTGGCTGCAGAACCAGCCCTGATTTGTCAGCTTATGCCAGCTGTGGATTGGGTGGTGTGCAGAGACAGACATCATAGAAGCACGCCCCACACTAGTAGAAGGAGAGAGCTCCACAAGCATGGGGAACAGAGCATGGAGCCCAACTGCAGCAGAGCCCTGGCAGGGGTGAAGTGAGTGGAGGGACACCCACTCGGAGGAGCCTTCAGCCCTAAGGGCCCTAACCCTGTGAGACGGTGAGAGGAGACTGGCATGGGGAAGCCCCCAAGGTGTTGCTGCACCAGGCGGAGCACTGAGGCAACAAATGTGAGTCTTCCAGGAAGGGCTTGGTGGCCCCAGCACCACAGTGTTTAGCCAGGGAGTAAGTTAGTTCCTCTGAGTTTACCATCTGTTCAGTTGGAGGCAGACTGGATTGGCCGTCTGGTCTGAGGCCTCCAGGACCAAACAAATGTGTTGTGGCTGAAGTGACAAGTCTCAGATGTTTGTTTTATGTTAAATGGACTTGAGTGTTTGCATTAAATGGTTTTGATGTGCATGCTCGATCTGGGTGCAGGGAATGATTCTGCTTACTGATCGGAAAAAGGTTCAACCCTTTAGTCTGCAGGCCCTGCCTGTTGTGGATGACTGTGGCAAACCAAGCTGGTTGCTCGTTGTATTATTTTCCTGCAGCCCTCCAGTGGGTAGGATGATAGTTTGGACCCTTGTAAAATCCAGCTGCTGTTTGGGCAGCATGTACAGGGGAGGAAAAGCCCTGAGAGCCATCAGTATGAGCTGCTTGTGGGAGTAACTAAAAACCGTCACTCTTTTATTAGAAGACCAAATTGTGGTGGGCAAATTGGGGAGAGTACCCTATGAGTGGGAGGTGCTAAGAGCCAAGTTGTCCAGCCCCAAGAGTTGGCACCCAAGGGGCTGACACGCATAGCCCTGGTGACAAAACTCATTTGGGCACTGTCATTCTCAGATCCCATTTCTATCTAGCAATCTTTCTTCTTGGAACAACATCCATGGTTGAAGAAGCTGAATCTATGCTGGCAGCACCACCTATGCAGCCATGCATTGATCTGCAGGTTACATTTGCTTCTCCCTGGGCCCTTCCCCTTGACTGGAAGGATCTAGGAGAACACCACATGTACCCTGTCCCTTTCACCCTTGTGCCCAAAGCACTGTAGTCACTCTTGATCTACTTAGGATCTTGCCTGGCAATATCATTTGTGCCCACTTGGATGAGCAGTATGGGGTAGTAGTCAGAGGGCCAGTTGAGTCTTGGTAATCCTTCCATGACATCTCAGATCTGGGCCGCAGGCAAGTGTCAGACCTCCCAGGACAACAGGCCACTTAAAAGGTTTGCATATATAAAGTGTCTAATCATTACCCCTACAAAAGTATTGCCATGTCTTTTTTAATTAGAGGTTACTGATGGACGTAACAGATCTACTTAGAGATGAGAAAGGACACAGAAAGTTGGCTTTTGATATTTTCCAAAGCTTAAAGTTGTTTGGATCTGCAGCTTTGGCTTGGGTCCATCTCTTCTTTCCCTGAAAACCCAGTCAGGTTTGGAAAGAGAAAAAAGAAACAACTACCGAAAACTTTAGATATAAATTCACCCTTTAGATTCCTGGAATTTTGATTCATGGAACATGATGAAGTTCCTATAATGAAAAGAGCATTTGATGTCAGCTGCTCGCCTGCTAGCTTTAGATGCATGTTGTTTCCCATTAATTACATTTACATGTAATTCATTATAACGTAGTTGCCAAATGTCACAGTTGTGTCCTCTTAGCTAGATACAGCAATTCAAATTTTTGTTCAATTGTTTAAAAATAGATGTCATATTCTTTTAAAAATTCTACTTTTAAGCCATGTCAGTCAAGTATAGCATTACATATACATACATATATGTGTGTGTGTGTTTGTGTGTGTGTGTAAGAGAGAGAGAGCGAGCAATCGAGAGAGTTAGTGTATAAAATCTTTAACAATTCTATCCTTTAGTGTCTAGTTCATTAGGATGAAGAACAAATTTGAAAGATGTATTGTTCTTATTTCTGTACCTATGAATTCCAACTGCAACAGGAGATGCTTGTGACATTGTTTGAGCCTGTATGGCAAAACCTCTTTCATAGCCTTTTTGAATGATTATTCTATATTATTTAAGCATGTTGAAGGGATTGTGTCCTTGAAGAAAGTTCCATATTTACCCTGCTTGAAGCAAAATACCGAATTATGTTTTCTTCATCATTAAAAGACTACACTTTCTCTGAGATGATACTAATAAATGAAAAAACTACCATATTGACTCAAGTAAAAGATTATGATAAATATAAAATGACCCCCCCATTTATTGAAAATGTATAAATGTGTTATAGATGTTCTAGGTATAGAATCTAATTATTGGAGGTTTACATTGTATTTGTCCCCTCCCACTGTACAGCAAGAAAAATAAATCTGGGGAGTCAGGTTGTCTTTGTTCTCTGCTACCCCCCAACCTTTTCCCTTGGCAACTCCTTCCCCCTCTTCTTCCTGTCAGACCAGGGGCAATGCATAGGGGGTGTATGTGGGTGCACAAGCAGCCCCTGAGCGTGGCAGTGCACCCCTTACAAAAGAGCACCACTGACACTGTTGGCAGTGCATGCGGGAGGTCATTGCTTGCCACCCTGCTGCTGACACCACCAGTGGCGTCTGTGGGTGACCTGCGACCCCCACTGGCCACTGCTACTGCTACCGCTGCTGATGGTGTATGTGGGTGGTCACCGATCCCTGCTCATCACTCACCACCCCCCCTCTCGTGCCACCAACAGTACTGATAGCATCTATGGGAGGTCACCGCTTACTACTGCTGCACTCCCACTACTGCCACCACACTCCCACCACTACTGTGCCCCCCCCAGCCACCGGGGGCACACGTCATTCATGTGTCAGACCCTGGTCTCCCTGAGCACATGGAAGTAAAGAGCAAATTTGAAATCAATAACCTTGAAATTAAGCATGGCTGTATCAATTTGAATATAGTGCTTATAGGCTTTTATTCAGAATTGATGTATGTTACCTTTTTAAAAAGTTTTAGCACAGGTATTCTGTAAAATTACCTTTGAGCAATACTTTGGCACCTGTGTTTATATGTAGTATAAACTATGTATGATATTAGTCTAAAGCCAAAGGTTTGTGATTTCTCACACAGTTCATTGGGCTGAGCGTCACCAGAAACAAGAGCATTTCAAGCCATGGTGACCCCACAGTCCAGCAGTGCTCAGTAGGGCTGTACAAAACTTCTGCTCACTTTTCAGATTTAGAGATGATTTGGATGAGTTGGAGGCTGAATCTATGAATGCAAATTGAATTGCTGGAAGCTTTAGACTTTCTGAATCAATTCAGAGCTTCCAAATCAATTTGAAAAAGATTTGGAAAAGATTTGGCATTTTGGCCATAGGGTATAATGGGGAATCAATGAAATATCTATAACATTGTTGTATTTTGGCTGATTCAGATGGAACTTGCAGGCATGGTAGCCTCTACTGGGAGCATGAAGTGTATCAAGGTTCAAGGTGATAGGTGCAGGGGATTCTGGGAAACTTCCCCTTGGAATCTGAAAAGCAAAACTTGTGTCACATGTGTATGTGTTAAGCCACAGTGGGGTGAAAACTGCAGAAGTGGTAGCTGTTGTTGAGGCCACAAAGGCTGCCAAGTTTCCAGGAGATATTTGCAGGGATTTGGGGGAAACTGCACCTCAAGCTGCGGACAAGTAAAACTCGTGACATGGATGACACTGTGTGTTAAGGCGCAGCAGGGTGACATCTGCAGGCCTTCTAGTGCCTGCTGAGGCCATGACACCTGCCAGCTCTCAAGGAGATAGGTGCAGGGTTCTGGGGCCCTGCACCTCTCGGTGCTGACAGGCAAAACTCGTGACATGGGTGCTTGTGCAACTGTGTCTGTCTTGGAACACAGGGGTGGGGGTGGGATGGGGAGGGGAAGAGAAACTACTGCAGGCCTGGCTGCTAAGCTACTGTGTTACCAGTCAATCATGATTCACTCAGGGACCAGCTCAATACATAGTAGCTAGCTACTAGATAATGAGTTAAAGAGCAAGGATTAACACCTACAAAACCACAGAGTAAAGACAGGAAAGAATCAATACAATCGGCTGGCCCAAGACAGAGACAGTCAGCTGCACAAGCACAAGTCATGAGTTTTGCCTTTCAGCAGCCAGGGATGGACGGCCCCAGAACCCCCCTGTACCTATCTCTTTGCCAGCTGGCAGGCTTTGTGGCAACAGCAGGGGCTAGCAGGGCTGCAGGTTTCACCCTGCTGTGTGTTAACACACACAGTGTCACCCATGTCACGTGTTTTGCTTGTCTGCAGCTTGATGTACAGTTTCCCCAAAACCCCTGCATTTATCTCCTTTAAATATGTTAGGCGTCATGCTCTCAGAAGAGGCTACCACCCCTGAATGTTTCATCTGAATTAGACAAAAACCTACAAAGTTATAGATATTTCATTGATTCCCCATTATACTCTATGGCCGACTCTCTGAATCAGCTCCAAAGCTTCAGAGCTGATTCAGCCAAATCGAAGCAGAAAACCAATTCGGAGCTCTGAATTGAATCACTGGTATCTGAATTGGCTGAATGTGAACTCAAATCAAATAATTCTCTATTTGCACAGGCTTACTGATCAGTATGTGTGAGTACTCCAAGTATCTGCCATAAAGGATCCATGTGCTAATTAGCCTCCACCCATGACTGGAACCAGATGTTCTTGTCACTAGTCCTGGAATGCTCCAAAAATGTATATACTGATGAGGCACAGGGTAGCCTGGTCCAGCTTTACCTCATGAAGGGTGGGCCACACTAATCATATGTACCAGGCTGAGGGACAGAATGACAGAGGAATTCTGAGTGAACTGTATGCAATGTTGTAGATCACCATGACTTGAAAAAAGAGTTGGCAGTGAGGAGGACTGCATTTAATGGGCACTGGTATATGACTTTTTCAGATAGGCTACACTAACCAATTCTCATAATAGGTTTACATCAGTATGTTTGCCCAATGTGGGCCATGTATTTTATAATCAAACTCCAAAATAGATTCATTTAATCAACTGCATAGTTGGTATCTATTGCTGAACACAAGCTGCTTTTGGCAGCAGTTTAATGTTAGACAGTGTATTTAGTGAGGTTTCCTTGTATGAGATTATAAAATGAGGGACTATTTTCTCTATGCCAAATGGGGGAACCAACCTTGTCTCAGTTGAGTAAATATAGTAATTCTTAACTGGATAGTGAAACACCATGAAACTTGAGGTTTTGAATTCACAGTCACAGATGTGAACATCAACAGCGCATAAATATATTGAATTCTCATTTTCAAACACCACCACGCTACATCATAGGGATCATGCTTAAGAAACTGTACCTGGAAAGTGCTGAATGCCCTCCCACCCTTGATAATGAATGTATATGTCTAAACTTGAATATTCAGTCATGTTCTGAGTATAATAATTGGCTGTCTGTTAACACCTGTTAATTATCAAGCATAAAGTAACACAAAGACTCTTCACAGACGTTTGCTCCACGACACACAGCTCCTTGTCTTGAGATACATTGCAAGACAATTGGGTGTAAGGGACTATATAAACTATGTTATGAAGATTCAGGCCAAGAGGTGCTGTTGTGTGCTGAACAAATACAGCTTCACAAATACAATGACAATAATGAACAATTTTTAAAGTGTTAAGTTATCAAAGCCACTGAGTCTTTATTTTTTAATAACAAGGATCTAATTAAATGGTAAACTACATTAATTAGATGTTGGAGTAATCGGCTTGCAACGAAAACAATATGCACTTCCATAAAAGTAGTTGGGAACATATGCCATTTAAAGCATAACCCAAGGTCACGTTTATGTTCTTTATGAGAAAAATATCAGTCATGATGAAAAAAATAATTCTTTAATAAATGCATGGCTATTTATCATTCTTTGGCATAAGATATGACTGCCGGTGGCTCAAAAACTGGGGTCAAAACAAATGGTCCAGTCCCTAGAGAACAGATCAGTTACGGTTTGTTCCCAGGATAGTCTTGCCAGGTTTTCCACTCTAAGATATTGGCATAAGATGTTAACAACATCCTCAAAACTGGTAATTAAAAAAATAAGTAGATATGGATATGGACAGAATTCAAGAGATTATACAATATGTTCTTTGAACACTGACATCAGGATCCAAGGATAAGTTTATCCTAGATAGATATTTTATGAGTAATAATTTAGTCAACTAATTTTGCCCTTTTTTATTTGCGAACAGGTTTTGATATTCTCACATATATTCATTGTTCAAAATGAATTCTTTATATCTCCAGAGGAAGATTGTTTTGATGGTCACTGTTGATGAAGCCAATTTCTGAAGAAATGTAGCCAACCTTCACCTTCTGATAATTACATAATTTTTACTGTTGTCTTGAAATAAAAATTAATAGACTTGTCATTGATAGACTTGTCATGAGTTAATTCCTAGAAAGGATGCTGTGCTATAGAGCTCAGAAGTAGTTTACAGATGCTATTTATTTATTTTTTATTTATTTATTTTTCATTACCAATCAAGCTCAGCTCAACACAGTTCCACAAGCACCCATGTCACGAGTTTTGCCTGTCAGCAGCCAGAGGTGCAGGGCCCCAGAACCCAGAAGCCCTGCACCAATCTCCTTAACAGCTGGCAGGCTTCATGGCCTCAGCAGGGGCTACCATCCCTGCAGTTTTCACCCTGCTGCACCTTAACACACATAATGTCACCCATGTCACATGTTTTGCTTGTCTGCCGCTTGAGGTCCAGTTTTCCCCCAAACCCATGCACCTATCTCCTTCAAACTTGGCAGGCTTTGTGGTCTTAGCAGGAGCTACCATTCCTGTAATTTTCATCCCACTGTGGCTTAACATGCACATGTGACATGAGTTTTGCTTTTAGAAATTTGAGGTGTAGTTTCCCAGAAACCCCTGCATCTATCATATTGATATTTGGCAGGGTTCATGCCCTCAGCGGAAGCAACCACTCCTGCAAGTTTCATCCAAATCAGCCAAAAAACAGCAAAGTTATAGATATTTCATTGATTTCCCATTATACTCCATGGCCAAATCTCCAAATTGCTCCAAATTGGCTTCAAATCTTCTGAAGCCAATTCAGCCAAATTGAATCAAAAAAGCAATTTGAATCTCTGAATTGAATTGCTGGTATCTGAATTGGCCGAATCTGAATCGAATAGTTCCCTATTCGCATGGGCCTAGTGGCTATACGTGCCTCTTAATGTGCTCTAGAGCATATTGCTTCTGGGCGTGCGTCTGCATGCAAGCCTGGACTGCAACAAGCTGAGCCAAGTTGGAGCAGCCCTAGCCAGCAGGACACCTAGGGGGGTCAGGCTGCCAGCCCAGGGCTGCTCCCCCTGACTCAGTGTGCTGTGGAGGGGATGGCTGAGGCACAAGGGTGCTTCAGCACCGGGTAGCTTGGTAGGCAGCCCCCACGCTGAATCACCCTTGGCCCCAGCCAGCCTCTCCAGTATCTACACATGCACTGCTGCAAAGTTTTTTAGTTCATTTAGTAAATTAGTTTACTTCAGCCTAATAGAGGCGCAGTTGTAGACACCACAATGTTTACCATGCAGCTAATTAGACAACTGTGCAATAAACATCTTGTGTAGATGCATCCAGTATGCTTTAAATTACTACTTCTTTCTGTTAGCGTCTCAGAAATATTACCACTGAGAGACTGCTATTAAATATGTTCTGGTTGATGCTTAATAAACAGAAGTTTTTACTATATTGCAATGGAAAAATATTTACTATGAAGGTATAACATCAACACCATCTTAACTACATTAGTATTTATTAAGAAGTCAGTATTTGCCAACCAGTGCCACACAGTTACCTTAAAATTTATTTTAAGGCTGCGTTTTTTCATGGGTAATCTTAGATATTGAATGCTAACCATTATTTTCTTTTAATGATGAGCACTGTGAACTCAGGTCTGCAAACACTGAATGTTTTAGCTTTTCAAAACAGTTGATGGTAGTGTCAATGCCTAAAAGACATTTAGCTTTTAGGACTAAGGCTAAGATTACAATGGTATCATTTAGAGGAGCTATCTTTGTAAAGGTGAAAATGTAACTGGTCAGGTCTCCAGGTTGCAGCTGTATTGATCTAGAGGCAAAAGGAATCAGAACTGATGATAGAAGTGATATTTTTTATTAGACCAACTAGATTTTTGCAAAAAAAATTCTTTAATTGCAAGTTTCTCTTCTGTGAATTATGAAACATCATAACCAGAAGGAAATATGACTACACCCTGCTTGCCACCAAACAACTTCACAATAAGCAGACTATTCCAACTTTTTTTGGAAAAGGCTTTCTACACACTGTATTAGAGTCTGTTCAGAAATTCTGGGGGTGAGAAGATCCTGATGTCTAACAAGGACCTGATTTTAGTATTTTTGTCATGTCAGTACCAACTAGCTGTGCTACAAATTGCAGAACTTGGCAGGGAATCCTGAAAGAAAGATTTTTATTTTCTCTGAGCCTAACCTGCACAAAATGAACTGCGCCAAACAGGAGATTTTACCACAACTTTAACTCTCCTATGAAATAAAAACTTTCATTTCTACCTGAGTGAACTTTTACAATCTTTTCTCCTGTGCCTGAAGAAGGGTGCTTGTGCCCAAAACTTGCAATTAAAGATTTTTTTTTTTTTAAATCTAGTTGGTTTAATAAAAAAAAGTATCACCTTTACCATGAATTCTGATTCCAAAATGTAATTGGGAAGTTAATCTTTTTTTCACTCTCCTGTTTAAACAGTTCAAGGACCTCCTTTTGAGTCTATTCTTAAGCCACTTGTAATCAATTGAATTTTTGCTTTTAAATCCATTTCAAGGAAGACAGTCTGTGCGTACATGTAGATTTTTTTACGTAGGTCAATGGAAACAGAAAAGTATGTTTTTTTAAAGCTGTGTTAAAACAAATGTCATCTGTATCAATAATGTAATTTTTTATGTTTAAGCTTCTATTTTGCTGAGAAGACATGCCAGTGCGGCTTTTGGCTGGTGTCCATAAGCTCAACTAGCCAACAAGAACATAATTTTGTAGCTTTGATCCAGCATTAGCTTGTCTGACATCAAACAAATTATTTAAGGTGGGCAATGTGTGGCTTCATAAATGTTTGAACCTGAATGTCCGGGTCATTGTTAATCTGTTTGTAGAGATATGGCAAAATTACTACTTACTCTGACTGACTGACTTAGGTCATTTTTATCATACTGATTTAGGGCATTTTTACTCTAAGGGCATTTTTTATAATACTATGATTTATTTTACCACATAAGTTGTGCCTATAACTGGAATGACAGAACTCAATGTGCTATTTTGCAATAATTCTAGATTTCTATTTTTCCTTTCATCTTTATACTTAAATGGAAAGAACAGATATGTTGCAACATATTCAAAATCTGACTGCAGGCAGTATTTGTCAAATTAGCTTATTAAGTGTGGCATTTTCAAAAGCACTTAACAAGCCCGAAGTTAGGTCAATGCTATTGAAATCAATAACACAACTCCAAATTCAAAATGGTAATTGTCCCACTGATGTGAATTTCAAGGTTATGGAAATGTTTGTACTATGTCATAATTGCAACAGGTTAAGCTGTTTAAGAACATCCAGACCCTCCCACCCCAGACTTTTTATGTTTGTTGAACCTTTCTTAGATTTTTGCTGTTATTTTACTAGGATATTACATTGTAAGCTACTCTCTAACTAACTTTATAAGAGAAGAGACCAATAAAGAGAACTGTGGAATCCATAAATGTAGAGAAAACGTGGCCAGTCCTATGCAATTTCATGACTGAAACAAATTATATAAATCAAACACTCATTATATTCCAATGTTTAGCTGTGTATAGCTATAATATACAACATAATGTAATATACATATAATCTAATATACATAATAGTGATGGCTTGCCTTCCAAAGCAACTTTATGGCCTTTGTGGAAATTAATCAGAGCCCACTTAATGCTTGTCCAAGCATTTAACTTATGGATGCATCTTGGAAATTTCTGAACCTCTTGTTTCTGGTAAATAGGGTTGGCTGCCTTGAAAAAACAGTATTCTTGGTGCTTCCTATTTAGTAGTGTTAAATATGACTTAGGAATAGTATTTTCAGGATTTCTATAGTCAGTCCCAGCAAGAACCAAATTTTGGAGCTCAGTGGGTGCATCTAAATGTGCACATTTACTGAACAATAACCAAAATGACTGTGCAGTAACTGAAATTACTGCACACTATGTGCACACCTCTTCTACACAGCAAATATGATAACTTGTGCTGACTTGGGTGCAAATTTGATACCTGCATCATGCCTGATTAGTTACTGTGCAGTAATGAATGTGTAGACATTTACTGCACAGTAATACTGTATGTGTGTGAACTGACTTAGGACTAACTTTAGTCCCAAGTTAGTCCACACACAGCATTAATGCACTTTAATACCTGCATGTATAAGTGCCAGCCTATTTCCGCTTACTGTGCAGTAATTTACTGTTCAGTAAATATAACTGGTGTAAATGCACATGTAGATATGCCCAGTTTATACCATATGTAAAGATTAAAGTTTGTTCTTATCTGATCAAAGCTATCTCGTATAGTAACTACTGTACTAATAAATAAATTGTTAAAGAACTGGCTTTGGTCAGTCAGCAGAACAACAAATCCAGAGATGTACAAGAAATCTTAAGGTAGTCTCATCCCGGAAAAGGGTCACTAAGTAAATCACATGAGCATTTTGCAGAGGACATGATTTTATCTTTAATTGTCAAATAACTCAAAAGCTGGAAGAAAACAAATACGCTTCTGCATGCATTCTGTAAACCCCAAGCTAGACATTTCAGCTAAATGAAAGTACCCAGCAGACTTTCCTTTACAATTCACAAATACATGTCTCTGTTCTAATAAACATAATACCTTCCCTTAACACTGTTTCTAGCTTTTATGTCACTTTTGGGAAATCAGTGATTCAGCTCTATAGTGTTTAGATTGTCTAAACTTGCTGCAAGTCTGTGCGCTATGAAGAACGGCATTCCAAGTTTTCATCATGCAAAAATAATTTCTGAAAAAAATCTGCTTCAAGGTCATCTTGTGTTTATCAGTAGGGACCAAATAGCTAGTTGTACATAACATTTAAAGATCTTCAAATTATTAAAAAGCTTAGAGGCTTAAATCTGAATTCCTGTTGGTATCCAAGTCCAAAATGTTAATATACAACCCTCCATTAAGCTGCTAACCCTGAAGGCATCTAAAGTCACTAGATGCTCATTTTTTGCATTAATGAAATGTCCCCCATGCCTAAATGTTGGTTCTGGGAATGCCAATGAGCAATGCAAGTTTTGACAGTGCTGAGCTAGGTGCTCTGCTCATGTTTAAGACCTAATAGGTTTCACAAAGTAGGTGTTCTGAGAGCATGAGTGCTGGACCACACAACTTTTGGAGCCTTTGGAGTTGGTGCTTCTGTATTACAGAGTGGTCAATTGGTTTAAGCATCAGCCAGACCTCATGCATTGGTGTTTTTGCATCAAGGCCCTCCAAAAGCGAAAATATTGCAGTTCCATTATCTGGAGTCTTTAGAGAGGCCATGGAAAGAACTCCACAAACATTGTGAGCTTGAGCATGTGTACACGGTGTGGGTTCTTTTCTGTAGAAGGTGAGTTTTCAGTGGTCTAGAGGCACAACCTGTGGATGTGGAAAGTCAGATGCACTGGGCTGACTTTCCACATGCTGTATTAGAATCTGTTCAGGAAGTCTGGGTGTGAGGAAGATCCTGATCTCTAACAAGGACCTGGTCTTAGTATTTTTGTCATCTCAGTACCCATTGGGTATGCTACAAATTGCAGAACTTGGCAGGGAATCCTAAAAAATGGGATTCTTATTTGTGGGCAAGCTACTAGTAGTGAAACTGGCAGAAAGGAATGGACTGGGAGGCTTTCTGTTGTCACAAATGGAGGAACCCAGCCAGTTATTGTCCTAAAGAATACACAGGATTAAGAATATCATCCAGATGTGGTACTCTTCTTCTGCCCTCAACATGCTGTCACTAGTAGGACCCATCAGCCAGCACTCCCTGAAAACTTTTTGGCAGTGGTGAATCATTCCTTCCCTGCGGGGGGATAGGTAGGGAGGGACTAAATGCTGGGAGTGGAGACAGAAATAATAGAAATGATTCCAGCTATTTCACCTAAGAGATTCCCTGCCATTGTAAGAGTTGATGGTGTTCGAAGAGCCCTTCCTTTTGCTTTGACACCCTGTAGTTTTTGAGGCTTTTGGTCTTCAGTACTGTTGACCTTCTGTTTGTTATAGAGTGTTAGGCGCATGTTTTGTGGCTTGTGGTGTGTGAGTGTTTTGCTGTTTCTATCATGTCAAGGTTAAAAACACATGGGTAAATAAATATACTGTTAGTACTGAGATTTGAAGTGAAACAGTTAATCTTCAGTAAAGCTGATATGTATGTTCTAAGCTTTAAGTCTCTGAAAACTCTCAAGCATTGATCAAGACTATGGAGAGCTGTACAACTTTGCATGCAAATGTCTTGATGTATGGATAGGAAAATTCCTACTCTTCACTGACATGTAGAAGCACATATATATTGTTTGGTTAATGACTGACATTACACCAGTTGACATAATGTACAAAATCCATCCATGGTGTAATGTAATTGGATTGAAGTGGTGTAACTGAACTAGTGAAGTTGCACCAGGTATGAATATGACCCAAACTTTTATCTCTGAAAAGGGATAAATATTCTCCTTTCTCATTAAAAACAAAGAAAAAGGGTTCTTAAAAACTCACTAGTAGTACATTATGTGAAAATTGTTGCAAAGTTAAGGCCTGATCAAACTTCCGTTGAAGTTAGTGGAAGTTTTTTAAAATGTATTTGGGAGTTTGATCAGCCCTTTTTGAATTCATGAATACTGCCAAAAAAAGCAAAGCTATTAAGGTTTGTTCACTTTGTAGGGAAAAATGTGAACTATACCTGTAGGCTGGATTTTTTTCTGTTTAGATAAAGTCTTTAAACCCCTGCATTACTTTCAATTTCTTTCATGTGTCACTGGAAATATTTTTTAATGTTATGCCATACATTTTATACTGTGTCAGATGTTCAGGAACTGTCCAGTTGTGCTAAAAAACTGTGCAAGTGATTCATTTTGTTAAATGTTTCTCCAGTGCAAAGGTGCACAAGCTCTTAAAGAGACTGTAATGCTGAAGACAAATAAGCAAAAGTAGAAAGCTGCCGTGAAGCAGGGCCTATGTCACTTTGAGATGGACAAGGCCAATGATGAGCTACAGCAGAGGCATCAGTCAGACAAGACACAATGGCACTTAGCATGCCAGCACAAGCTCAACTGATTTCGCACGTGCAACTTGTTGGGGCATCTGCTTCTCATGCATCGGACTCCTCAGCCACTCAAAAAGCAGTGGTGTTACCTGATAACCTACCAAAGGCGCCATCTCCATGGTCTCCCGGGACCAATGGCTGCTAATGATGAATGCTGAAGACAAATAAAGATGCCTGCTGTGGTTTCAGTGGCCAGGTTCAGGCAGAGCTATTTGAAAGAGCCACAAAGGGTATGTTTCATACCCAGACTATTTTATAGCTTTTCAGATCAGAATGATTTTAAAGCTCTGGCATTGAGGAAGTGAGTTTAGGGATGAATCTGTACCTCATAAAGCTGAGCTATTGTGGACCCCTTACTCAGGCAATTGTCCCAGTGATATCAGTGATAGTTGCAGCTGAAGAAGCAGTAAAGAATCGGGTCCTGTGCTGTTCAGTATACAATGATTTTTCCAGCCTTGGTTTTGACCTGAAATATCTTCTGTTTTACTCTGAACCTCTTGTAAACAGGCGGCCTGGCCTAATTGTGCCAGATTATGTGCCAACAATGTGAAGCAGACAAAAGACAGAGGTAACTGGGATAAATCTGCAGACACTCACTCACTCTCACTTTTAAATCTTGAGTGGATAAGACAGTATGGTCTTGCAGAAGAGACGCTGGACTGGGACTCCTGAGACCAAGTTTCTAATTCCTGTCTCTGCCTTTGAACTGCTGTGTGTGTCTCAGCTACTCACATCATCACTGTTTCCCCTGGTAAACTCGTCTATGCAGGGAATGTCTTATCATAACATCTATTTATGTAGGGCATAGCATAATGGGGCATTGATCTTCATTGTGGCCTCTAAGCACTACTAATAATGCAAATCATAATACTCAGGATTTAAATGTAGCTCTTTAGCAGGAAAAACTGAATGCAGAGACATGGTATAAGGTAGCTCTTATTTTTGATTAATTGTTCCTACATAGGCAGATCATTAATTAAAATGCACTAAAAATCTTCATTGAAAAGAAAAGGTCCTCTGAACATTAACAAACAATTGGATCCTCTTCTAATAGCAGTTTTCTCTCTACTGAATTGCACCTAAAACCAAAGCCATCTTCAGTAATCAACTCCCAAGAACACTGCTGGACTGAATGTGATTTGAAAATGACTGCGTTTATTTAAGAACTGCTCGATCACAACAGCAGAAAGCTGTAAATAATGAGGGAGATTTAAAGTGACGTGTTCATTAGCCTAGGCATTAGGGCCTCAGAAAAGACAGCTTTTACAAAGTATGTTTTATAATTAATAAAGTTGCCCTCCGATTTGGAAACAGGTCATTTTATTCATAATTCATTTTTAATTTACACTTCCATTTCATACAAAGTACTGCTTGGAGTCCTGTACATTTAGGAAGCTGAGATTAATGGTTCATATTACTTCCCTTTTCTGGAGCTAATTCAGTGAGAGGCAAGTATATGTCAGCGGTGAACGGAGACCAATACAGAGTGGGTAAAGTGGTAAGGCTCCCAGTCCACCAATTTGGACCAGACTATGTTGTTATAGGCTATAGCCTCTGAGGACTTCTTAAAAGTCCCCAAAGCAGGTGAGAATCCTCCCTCCCTTCCTCTTCTCTGCACATCCCCTCCACTCCTGCACCTGCCCTGCCCCTTTCCCCACTGTCCTGGGGGCAGGGGAGTCTTCAGAGATGCTCCTGCCCACCACTGAAGGCAGGCTACATGGGGGCTGGGCTCAGCTGGGGCAGTGACAGTGACAGTGGCAATAAGTCTGCTCCCGGGGTCCAGGAAGGATGGGGGAATCCGCCCCACCTCCCCATTTCTGCTGCCACTGCAGTTGTCTCAGCTGATCCCAGCCCTCATACATCCAAGCTGGAGCGGGGAGAAAAAGCTCTGGTATTCCCCCAGACCAAGAGCAGTGGAGAATGCAGCAGTGGAGAGCGGGGGAAGGGGAGGGGAAAGAATGTGCATCTGAGCACGGAGGAGAAGTGTGTGCAAGTGCGTGTGCGTGTGTGTGTTGGGCGGGGAGGGGTGCTTCCCTGCTTTGGGAACTAGAAAAAGTTCCTAGGACTACTGCAGCATGGTCTGCCTGCAGTGGTGGGCGGGTGGGTGAGGGAGAGGGAGGAGGCTGGAACCACTACCCCCTTTTCTAATTCCTGGATACACTGCTGGAGTTGAATTAAATGTGTGTACTAGCTGATTAAAGTTAGGTTTACAAACCAGAGGGCAGAATGAGTAAATAGGAGCTGTGGCCAAACTTTCTCTTTGCTCATATGACAAACTATTTCATTCTTGGTTTTCCTGGGAAGAGGAAACAGCTTGTCATCATTTCACTTGCAGACAAATTACATCTGGAGCACTGATGCTGTATAATATGGCAGCCAGGGTGAAATACTTGGTCATTTACTGGAACACTTGGTCATTTATGCATTCTGTACATAAAAAGATGCTTTAGTAAACCCTTTGCAACTGCTGGATACTTATAATGACTAGCAGCAGCTTCTCTAGCATCTTTGACCAAGGGTTAGGCATTGGGATGTACACTAAAGAAAGCAATGTGTGATATAACTCAGGGCTGTCCAACTTCTAAGTGACTGGAGGCTGAACCAGCACAAGCCACGGGCCCCCAGCTGTACTGCATGGGCAATTTCCATCCTGCCCCAGATGATGTTTCCAACAGAAATGTCCCCTTGCAATGGTCTTGCTCCCAGCCATGTCCCCCTCAAGACTAGCTGATATATTCACTAGTTCTTTTCTCAAGCTGCTTAGCTGATGATCCAAAAAAGCAATGGCTGCTATAATCCTCTCCTGACCTTTGCTGTAGAGATACTAGGTTCACACTCCATCTCTGGTAGGATTTCTATTTATCAGCATATTAGACCATAATTAGACCAATTATATGACACAAGCTTTCATTTGACTTTTGATCTGTCCTAGCTTTCTTTAAATATTTCTAGTGACAAATTATGCACTTATCTTCTATACTTGGGTTTGGTTTAGCACAATGACATTGGCCAGTGGGAAGCACAGATACTGTTCTTCTTCCAAACCTCAGGTATTCTGTGTTTAGGAAAAGTTAAGTCTTATACTATCTGTTGCTAGACATTTAAGGATGAAGAATAGCAGCTGGAAGAAAAAAACCTTGATAGCAGCTATTTATAACATGTTAGGGGACAGGTAGTTTCAACATAGAAATAAAAACTGCAGCCAGCTTAAGAAACTCTGGCAGAACTGATTCATCTCAATATGGGGTCATGCTGAAATAAAAAAAAAATTGCAAAATTATCTGGATCTCACAGGAGTCATATTTTTAAGAAAGCTGGGAAAATAACATTTTCAGAACAAGATATTTTTATTTTGAAATAAGATGTTTGGTTTGATTTTTAAATATTATATTATATATAAAAATAAGTGTAAGAAAATTCAAAATCAAATACATTCAAATAGAAACTTTTTTACCAACCCAGAATCATTTGGGAGAAATTTTTCCTATTTGAAAAAAAAAGTTCATTTTTATTCCAAAGAAAAATCAAACCTAATTTCAAAATCTTGAACTTTTAAAAAATAAATCTCTCTCTTCTGCATGGTTCTGGTCATGCCCCCATTGCCTTTTGTTTGTTTGTTTAAACCTTTTTTTTGTTTTAAATGTGTCTTTTGACTGTAGTGGAAATATAAGTTGCCTTTATCAGATGGGGTAACATTATACTGTAATAGTAAACCTCTTCTATGTAATGGGTAATGAGGGGACAGGACCTGTATAACATAGCCACACAACTGGCATTGTTCACTTTTGTATGTTAATAAATCACCTTACCCTCCTATAATTAAAGCAGTTAGCTGGCAACATTTGTTTTCATCAGACACTGAGCATATATCTATATTAATAACATTTATGCTCAGTGTCCAAAATCAATCAACAACTGTCTCTGGGGTCCTTATAATAAGCTTTAATTAAGAAAAAGGCATGATTCATGGACAGCTGTGTTTTAGAAACAGATTTCTGAACAAGATGATTTATAGAAAGCACACATTTCAGAGAGTGTTTCAATTTCATATTTTGCCCCTACCAGTGTTCTACCTCTGTCACTCTGCAGAGAAAAAGGCACATTACAGTGTGATGTGAGCACAGTGGTTTTAGCACAACCGAACACTTCTCAACTTGTGAATGTCTGTTGTACAGAGAAAAATGGTTCTCCTGCAAATGGCTCTTTTGAATTCAGCTTCAAGTTCATCCAAGGTTCAGATGCTTAATTGCCACCAGGCAGGAAATGACCGAGTTAGACTTCAATCCAGAGTTACCCTTCAGAATAGCAGGAGAATTTGCTGATTCATAGCTGAACTCCATGATTCATCATTTATAATTAATGTAATTGTTGTTATAGACTGCTACAGAGGCTATAAACATGTTACAGATGCAACATTGAGGCACAAGGGCAAGAGTAAGGTGTACATAGGGAAATGAGACAAGCCAATTAAAGAAGACACCTTAGAAATGTCTGCAGATAATAGATTATTCATTATCAGACCTGTTATGGAAGCTCCTGAAGTACTTTGTGCTGTACAAACACAAATGTTCACACATTCTCGGTCTCAAAGAACATGCTCAATATACACAGTTATAACCATACAAATATTTTCTTAACATTTGGCATTTTCAATCTCAGCTAATAATTCCGCATTTTAAGATTAACTCAGATTGAATTAGGTAACTTTGTAGTCTTTGGCCTCATATCATTAAAAGCTAGTCTCAAATAATAGGTGAAAAGACCATAATTTTCAAGGAATCAGTATTAAACGGATTAGTGTAAAATTGGTTCTGCCAGAGAGAACAGACAAATATTAACCTAGTTGTGTACTCTCTCTTTAAAAGCATCTCAGTCACATTCACTCAAGTCCAGTGACATAGAACTATGTACATGGATAGTTTTGAATATCCAAAACTGCATTTGTGAGTATCCAAACCAATTTAGAAGCCACAGTGTATTATTTAATACTTATATGATTGCAACACTTTATATAATCTAGCAAAAAGCAAATGCCACATTCCTTATTCCTAAATTTACTATAAGCAGTTCATGAGACAGATTTGCTGTGATGGCTAACTATAAGCCAACTTTATTGTTCATACATTGTCCTGGAATAAGTTCTGGCATAGAACAAACTTGTTCTTTGCCTTTCATGGCTCTTTGATTTCATCAGACACATTCCTCCATCAAGTTAAATTGCTGTTCAATTGCTTTGATTCTTGGAGTGAATTCACTGTTAACTGAAGTTTTACAACTGCATTCATTGGATTGGAGATGGGTAACATTACATATGAGTGGAGGACACTTGCTGTGCAGAACTAGGAGTTTCATCAATGGAGTTGTGATCGCCTGCATCAGGCAATTTACTACCTTTGCCTTTAGCTGGACCAGTTAGTTATCTTACTACCAGGAGGATGATACCATATAACAATCTGAAATAAATGTATGGGTTGTTATCAATACTTTGGGAGAAAATGTAAAATCATTGCCAATAGGGTATGGAAATATTTGGTGAGACAGGAAACAATACATAGAATAGTTTACTAACACAAAGCAGTCTGTGCTGTTGATGCTGTGGATGAAAGCAATGGCATGCATTTTAATAAGGCCATGCATATCTAATCAGGAAGAACATCCATCATACTCACCGGATAGGGGATTGTCTCCTTGGAAGCAGTATCAAACAAAGTATTTGAAATGCATGATGAATAACTGGCTTAACAGGAGATTCATTGCAACAGAGCCAACAAGATGGATGTATAGTGAGGAGAACCATGAGAGGAGGTTATATTAGCTCTGTATTTGTCACTGGTGTGACCACTATTGGAATACAATCTCCAGTTCTACCTTGATTCAGAGAAGAGTCACAAGTATAATTAAAGGATCTGAAAACATGTCTTGCAATGAAACACTCCAAGAACTCAGTCTGTTTAGCTTATCAAAGAGAAAGCTCAGAAGTGACTTGATCAGTACCTGTAACTAGTTGCATTAGGGACATACTTGATTGTAGAAGGTTCTTCAAAGAAGACAAGTATACATGGTTAAAAGTTGAAGCTAGACAAATTCAGACCAGAAATCAAGCACATCTTTAACTCTGAGGGCAATTAACACTTTAAACAACTAATCAAAAGTAGTGATAGATTTCCTGTCTCTAGCAATTTTTAAATCAAGACTGGACTTTTTTCCCTGAAAGAGATGTTTTAGTTCAAACAGGAACTAATTCAAGAAGTTCTGAAACCCATATTTTACAGCAGGTCAGACTAGATAGTTATAATTGGCATATGGTAACATAAATTCCTTGTCATTGCACTACCAAGACATTAGTGGAACCTATGTCTTCTCTTCGTCTACTTCTGGGGCATGAGGAAGAGACTTGTTGTGTAGAAGAGTGCTGGACCTGTCCCTAGGATTCTTTGGCTAGGGACAGACATTACACAAACCAGTTTTAAATTATCAGAAACTGGTTTTAACCTGTAACAAAACAGATGCTTGGTGCACATAGCCGGTTTGAAAATGGCTGAAACCAGTTTGGGATAAACCTGGTTGAATGAAGTGTAAGACTTAACTGATTTGAGTCAAACCAGCTTATGCAGTGTCTGTCCCAGACCTTTTAGACAACTAACTGATTGCCTGTGAAGGGAAGCACCTGGATCCGGTGGTCCAGGATGCCCCTTCCAATCCATCTTCCTGTAATGATGCCTTCTGAGTTTATAGTCTATAAATAATTCCCAAGTACATCATTATCTTTGCAGAGTTTTTCAATAATATTCGTTCAAATGACCTTTGCAAGCAAGCCTGAAGGTACATGAGTTTATACTTACATATGAGATATGGATTTCATATGTAAGTATAAACTCATGTACCTTCAGCCTTGCTTGCAAATGGCATCCATGCTGTCAGTACCTTGAAGATGCAAGTTACTTAGAGCAGATGAACCCCTCTGCCTATGTGGAGCTCTGCTGCAGTCAAAAGGCCTCTCTGCAGTTACAAGGGTTTGCTGACCAGTAGTAACTTCTAGGGTTCAAAAGAGGAATTTAAAGACCTTGCTTCCTGGTCTGATATAAATAATTCTCCCTTCCAATGAAATTTTGGTCAGGCGTCAGCTAATAGCACCAGAAACAGCTGTGCTTCTGAGGCAAGAAAAATGCTTCCAAGAAGCATCAGGTAACAGGGTTTCGAAATTATTGGGTTCTGTTTTATTCCATATGTTCTATTTAAATACAAGATCATTATCATTTTTATTGCCCAACTCTACTTGTTGTATAAATAACTAACTGGCAGTATTACAGGAAATATAAGGGGAACAAAAAGTTCCTTTGCAAACAATGGCAGAAAGTATTTTTAGTTAGTTACAAAAAAATTCCACTCTCAGAAAAATGCTGAAAACTAGCCTCACTTATTAATCCATTTATTAGTTATAGTTAAAGTCAGGCTCCATCTTTATTGATATTTTAGTTACAGTCTAAACTATCAAAATAAACACTTCACAGAAAGCGAGTTTGGAGAATGGAGCGAGATCTCTGACAACAAAAGAATGCCACAGTTCAATTTGTCCCAAGCTGCACCTTTCAGTCAGTCTAAGGATTGGTGTGACTGGAAGCAAAACTTTGTTTCCAGGATTGCTGCTCGCAAATATACTCAGTCTCAGATATGCTCCTGCTTGCCCAGCATGGCTGACAAAATATCTCAGAGGCTACTTCATTATTGGATTTCATGAGGGTAGGGAAGAAAGTTAAAGCAGAGGAAAATAACAGCACATCTTCCTTGAACAAGTTAGTTAAGTACCAGAATATCCCTGTAAGCCATCGCAGGAAAATGAACTACCAATGCTTCTGAAGTCTGATTTAGATTAAACAAGAAATTTGTATGGGCACACGTGCACATGGCACCCCCTACCTGACCACCTTTCTATCACTCTGCCAGCCTGCAGAGAGTCCTTTGCAAAAATGAAACATCTGTGTGTTTCTCCCTTACAATGTAAAGTCTGTGTTTTTCTCAGTTAAAAGGGAAAATCCACATTCCCCCCCCCCACAGGAAATGGAAAACTTGGATCCTTTCTTGTTGCACTGAGCACTTGAGCCACAGTCCCCAAAATGCAAGGCGCCTCTATGGCAGCCCCATCCCTTGGGCATCCTTTTATGGCCTTATCTTCACCTTTACAGATTCATAGATGTTAGGGCCAGAAGGGACCTCAACAGATCATTGAGTCTGACCCCCTGCATATGCAGGAAAGAGTGCTGGGTTTAGATGACCCCAGCTAGATGCCTATCTAACCTTCTCTTTAAGACCCCCAGGGTAGGGGAGAGCACCACCTCCCTTGGGAGCCCGTTCCAGACTTTGGCCATTCTAAAAGTGAAGAAGTTCCTCCTAATGTCCAGTATAACTCTGCTCTCTGCTAGCTTATGGCCATTATTTCTTGTAACCCCCGGGGGCACCTTGGTGAGTAGAGCCTCACCAATTCCCTTCTGTGCCCCCAGGATGAACTTATAGGCAGCCACAAAGTCGCCTCTCAATCTTTTGCGGAGGCTGAAGAGGTCTAGGTTCTCTAGTCCTTCCTCGTAGGGCTTGGTCTGCAAGCCCTTAACCATATGAGTGGCTCTTCTCTGGACCCTTTCTAGGTTATCCACATCCCTCTTGAAGTGTTTCGCCCAAAACTGCACGCAGTACTCCAACTGCGGTCTGACCAGCGCCCGATAGAGGGGAAGCATCACCTCCTTGGTTCTGTTCGTCATGCATCTGCTGATGCATGATAAAGTGCCATTAGCTTTTGATGGCTTCATCACACTGCCGACATGTTCATCTTGGAGTCCACTAGGATTCCAAGATCCCTTTCCACTTCCATACTGCTGAGGAGTTCATTCCCTAGGTAGTAGGTATGCTGGACATTTTTTTCCCTAGGTGTAGCACTTTGCATTTCTCCTTGTTGAATTGCACTCTTTTGTTTTCTGCCCATTTGACCAACCTGTCCAGGTCTGCCTGTAGTTGTTCCCTGCCCTTCGGTGTGTCCACTTCTCCCCACAGTTTTGTATCATCCTCAAACTTGGACAGAGTACATGTCACTCCCTTGTTCATGTCACTGATGAAGACATCGAAGAGTATCGGTACAAGGACTGAGCTCTGCGGGACCCCACTACCCACATCCTTCCAAGTCAATACCGACCTGTCCACCACCACTCTCTGGGTACGGCCCTCTAGACAATTTGCCACCCACCGGACTGTGTAGTCATCCTAGTCACAGCCTCTTAAATTGTTCACCAGTACAGGGTGGGATACTGTATCGAAGGCCTTCCTGAACTCTAAGTAAATGATATCTACCCCTACTCTTATGTCCAGGTGTTTTGTAACCTGGTCATAAAAAGAGGCTAGGTTAGTCAGGCATGATCTACCTGCTATGAACCTGTGCTGGTTTCCCCTCAGCATAATTTTTCCTGCAGGGCTCTCACATATATGAACCTTAATAATCTTTTCAAAGGCTTTACCAAAGATGGAGGTGAGACTGACTGGCCTGTAGTTGCTTGGATCCTTCTTCCTCCCCTTCTTGAAAATAGGGACCCCAAACCTCACAGTTAAAGAGATGCAACAGGAAGCAAAATGCATCACTTATTTTCATAGTTTCATAGTAACTAGGGTCAGAAGGGGCCTAGAGCAGGCCATCTAGTCTGACCCCCCGCCAATGACAGGAACGAGTGCCAGGGTCACAGGACCCCAGCCAAGTACCTATC
>JAGPOW010002514.1:45673793-45743293 GCA_030014935.1 Caiman crocodilus | reverse complement strand
TCAGCACCCTCAGGTGTAGGTCATCCGGGCCCGCCGACTTAAAGACATCCAGCCCTTCTAGAAGCCCTTCCACTAGGTCAACCCTCACCCTCGGCCCAGAGGCGATTCCCGTGTGGGAATACAGTCCTCCAACGGGAGGGATGTCCCAGTCCCCTCTTAGGAAGACCGAGGCAAAGAACCCATTGAAGATCTCCGCTGTTTAAATTTTGCTGTTTACTGCTTCCTGCTCCTTTTCTCCTGGGAATCTGGGTTAGACTGTCCTTTTAGCCCCAGGTCCATTTCTCATCCCACTTACAGTCACCTGACCTGGATCTCTGGTAATAGGGCCTGGGTGCTGCTAATGCCCTAATCAGCCACCCAGCCTTCTGCTGCCAGCAGTCTCAAGGTTGGTCCCTGGAGCCCATTTAACCAGGGCTGTATTAATCCTTTAGTGGGCCCTAAGAAAACAAACACATGGGACCCAGGCTGGTTGAGACCCCCCTCCCCACCCTGGTGCTGCCACCCGCAGGAAGTGGAGGTTGGAGCTGCCACTAGGAAGCAACTGCCATGGTGGCAAGGCTAGTCGGTGGAAGGGAAGGGAAGAGAAGGGAAGGGAGGTGAGGTGGATGGGGCCATTTGCACGCCCGCTGACACGGAGGGAAGGACCGGGGCCCACCATAGGTCAGGGTCCTAGGCATGTGTCTAGTTTGCCTGTGAATTAATCTGGCCCTGTATTTAATTGCCACTTGCTCCTGCTGCCCTTTGCAGCTAGCTTATGCTGCACCTGCTCTGCCTAAATAAGAAATTTTCTATACTTTTTTAGCAGCCTAATTTCTGCTACCTTTTTCTTATTGTACCCAGCTAACTTTACCCACCATCCTCTGCTACAGTACACAAAACAATAATTCCATGTTTCTTCCTTGTCTGCTAGCAATGCCACTGCAAGGTGTGATCACAAAGGTCTAAAGTGTTGCTATATTGCTATCTGCATTTTGTCGTGCAATAATGTAAATATTGGGTATTAAGAACAATTTATACTCTTCAGTTATATCAGGGGAGATTCCTGAGATCCCTTTTTCAGTTCTCACTTAATTGAGCTCTTCTGCTTGGGTACTAAGCAAGAACCTCAGGGCTTGGCCTATAGTGATGGAGATGTATAAAAATGCCATGCCATTAAAAAAGTGCTTTGAATTAGTGGCAGAATTAAAGGCTTAAGTTAATGTGGAGAGGTTGTTGTTATGTAAATAAGTCATGCTTGGTGTTTAGATAAGTGCAAGACTTTGGTAAAGAATGTCTCACTAAAGATCAAAATCTGATGTGCCACACCATCGTTGAATGCACATGGGGCTAGAATATTGAATTGTTCATCAGTTATGAAGATGGATTGGAAACAGGTTAAAATTATTCATAGATGCATTTGGAAAAAGCTAGAAGTACCTGTAATTCACTGGCAAAGTTCACACATTCTGTCACAGGCAGATACTGAGGTAAATGAAAGCAAGCTACTTGTAACGACAATATTAATTACAGTGTAGATTATGCGGTGTCAGTTAGTCTGCTTGAAAATAAATGGCAGGAACCTGCTATCTCCAATGATAACAATAAAGAATCATTTCAAGGAACCTAGTTTAATTGCTCTTTATGCAAATGGTGTTATTACATACTAAACCGCATAACTCCCACTACTGAACCACCTTTGTGTAAATATTTTTCATATTCATTCACCAACTCATAAAAATACAGGGACCTTATTTAGGAGTCTTCGTTGATATATTATATAAATATTATACACCCATTTTCACATATCATAAGATATTTTGAATTAAGTTCACTAAGTGCCTTCAGAGATAAAGCTATTGGTCCCAACTCCCACCAACTATAGTTTTTCACAGTGTGGAAAGCATGCAGTGCAAACTATCCACACAGCACTTACCTGCCCAAGAGTCTCATCTTCATCCATACTTGGATTACATCAGTGCATTTTCAAATTCTAAACCCCAAAATATGGACAGACAAACAGTAAATGGACAAGCAGTCATTTCCACTCAATGTTCAAGCTGGCAATATTGGCCACAGGGCCATTGTTAAGTCAGATATTTGAATTATTACAGTAATTGTGATTGCAAAGCTACAACATTGTGGGTGGATTTGTGCAGCTCAGTGTAGGGTTTGACTGACCATACTCCCGTCTCTGCTAATATTCCTGCTTCTCGTCAGTTCAAGACCACAGAATGTAATCAGTGAGGGAGTTTTATGATGGGAACAGGCTAACAAACACTTGCCCAGTGTTTTGAGGAAGCTAAAAGGATCGGAGCCATGAACTGATACATTAGACTCAACATATGAATAATCTGAAATAGTATTCATCCATTGGACTTTTAAAATATAAAGCAGACATATTTGACTACATAATGTTTTTTTCTGATTATGGCAGAAAGAGAGAGAGAAAAATGCTTACTAGCCAAATAATAGTGATGTAGCTCTTTAATAACTTTAATTAAATACATTCTTTCCATGCTTACAAAGCTGAAAAGCTTTCTAGACAAGAGGTCTTATGAATTTTTCTCCATGTACATGTAAATGAGCCATAAACATTAGTTTTTCTTTTCTTAAATTAGAAATGCTTAGACTTAACCAAAGTTAGAGAAATTAATTCTGCAGATAGTAGATGCTGGAAATTTTACTTGTTTTCAATGTATCTATCTTGAGAATTAAATAGTTAAATTGATGATCTTGTAAGGTCCCTTCCAGTCCCTAACATCTATGTATCTCTTCAACAATTTTGAGTCTTCCTACCATTATAACATAAACAAGACATATATTTCCCGTTTTGATGCATTTGTTATGGTAAATAATAATGGGTGTGTTCTTCAAGTTCTTTAAGAGTATAATTTATTTTGTATGTGAAATATAATTAAAGATCCATGCTGTGTATTTGTTTCTTTCTGGAAATAACAATCAGATTCTGCTTTCCTGGCAAACTTCTATGTGCTTATAAGGGCTAGAATTCTCGTTTACATGGAGACTAGCACAAGAAGTGTACCGCATGCACCTGATTTAATTCGTTTGGAGAGCCAGCAATGTTTCTACAGACTTGTCATGTTTGTGTAAATGTTACTGCAATAGAAAAAGTTATTCCTAGTCAATATTGGTACAAAAATCCTTTAAATATGATCCATAATTTAGATGTAATAATGTCCAGCTAGATATTCAGGTGGTCTAAAATGAAAGCTTTTTAAAGAAAGGAATAATTGCTCATTATTTTTAGGGTGATATTGCATCTAAAGTGTATTTATGACCATTTCTGTTCTCTTTATGATAAAAACATACAAAAAAGGAAAGAAATGTTGATATGGAAATCACCATAGTGTAATGTGAATGGCATCACATTTAAGTATCATGACTTGGCAGGGTTTGGTTTACAGGCAAAACTTAAAAGGCGACAGCTGCCTTTTTCAGTGCTGTAATGGGAAGGGGAAACCTGGAAACAGCTTATAAAGCAGAATGCACAGAATAAGCTTCAATTATTCAAAAGAATTTTATAAGGATGTGCATTAAGGAAGTTACTGATTTTCAAGCCCGATATAAACATCTAAACCAAAGTATCTCAGTTGTTGCTCCTGTGAATTGACGTCAGAAATGGAAAACCTTACAAAAGCAATATAACCATATCTATCTCACTCTGTATATGTAAACACACACATACACCATGTGTATGAACTGCATGCGTCAAAGACAAAGAAAATATTGTGCATGTATTGCACAATATTTTCAAGTTTCCTTCACAACTTTTGTGATATATTCATGACATGTCCTTGTCAGGCATTTAAAATGTTTTCTTATGTGTTTAAATCTTGAAGGGTAGATGTCACGTGTCATGATGTCGGAAAATATTATGGAAAGAACTAACAGAGAGCCAATGAAAATATGTGAAGCTCAGCGTGACAAGACAATGATATTATCAACAGATAATATTTTGTAAACAATCACTAAACTCAGTAGTCATTGATTCTTGCCATATGACAGAAGTAGTATTTTTTATAATCCTGGTAAGGGCTATGTGACTGAAACAGGGGAATTAAAAAAACAAAGTTTTACCAGCTATCATCACTCTATCAGCACATCACAAAAGGGTAGACAAAGTATATTGTCTGTGTAACAAATCTGTCATACCTTGCTTTTCAAATGGTGACTTGTAATGACTTAGACATTCCTGCCTGTACCCTAAGACACATTCTGGTTGCATCAAGGACTGCAGCCATAGGTTGACACTCTTCACTCATTTCACAACATAGCTAATGGCTTTATACCACAATCTTGCCTTTATTTTGTATTGAGGAATAAGACCTTTGAAAAATTCCAATTTAAATAACTTGAGAGCACAAGTGTCATTGATACTCAGCAGACAGTGGAGCCAGCAAACCAAGAACAGTAAACAGGAGAGTTTGAGAGCAACTTGCCCTGGGCAAGGAAGAAGCTATGCTTGTTCCTTGGAAGTATATGAATCCACCTGTCTATGGCTTTGGGGATGGTTTCCTTGTGGTTGTAGGATCTATAGTTTAGTAACTTTCCAGAGACTTTTAGGCTGTGTGTTGTGAGTGGTACAGAGCCACTGCGGTGAGGGAGGCTTCCTGCTGATGGACAGTCAACTGCTATATGTACATGAATGGACAGGTTGACCTAGTAAAAAGATTTAAAAAGCCAAGTGGCAAGTGACCAGGGGAATCTAGTAAACACCAGCAGTAGGATGGTGGGATTTTGTTGTTTTTGGGGGTTTTTTTAGATTTTTTAAGGAAAGGAAAAGAAAGGAAAAAAGATGCCAAATAATACAACCTAAAAACCTGCGGCAACAACTAACATGGCTGAATGCAGAAGCTTCAGGATGAACATTATTTTGATTAGAGAAAAGTAATTAGCAGTTTCTCTCAATTTAGGCAGAGGGCAGGGCAACATTGCACTTCACTCCTTGTATAGCCACTCTCTATACTCTTTATAGAGCCACTCTGACTTAGTCTATGAAATGCCACGCTGCCTTGCCATTTCCTTTGGTGAAATTTTTTTATCCACGAAGCATTGCCTGATAGATTCCATTAAACAGAAAATCCATGGACTAGCGATACAGCTGGCAATGTAGTTCAGACAGGGATTTTAAAACGTAATAAAGGGCAGCACAAAAGAGGACAACTCAAGAAGTTCAGATAGAAAGGCCACATCTACATGAGACGCTGACTGTGCTGTAGCTTGTTATTACTGTGCAGTAGTGTTGCATGGCCCAAAGAGTGACTACTGCACAGTAGTAACAAGCTACTGCACGGTCAGTGTCTCCTAAAAGCAATTCATTGATGCTACCATGCAGTAATTTTGGTTACTGCACAATCATTTAGTACTCATGTACGCAAGTACTAAATGACTGCACAGTAACGACTGTAGTCAGCGTCTCGCTTTGGATAAGGCCAAAGAGATGGAGGATGATCCCTGGATAAGGAAGCTGACCTAGACAGTTATATGATCATGAGGACAAGGTAGTGGCAGAGAGACAATAGGAGGAATAAGGTCTGCTTAGGACAGTGCTGGCTAGGACGCACTGCTGCATAGTTGCAAAAAAGCTCTTTTTCATGTGAAGAATAGCAACAACTATAGCAGGGATTCTCAAACAGGGTGCAACAAAATTTCAGGATGCTGTGAGATATCTTTAAAGGTATTGCATAGGATTAACACTGACCCAGATACTGGTATTTCAATAAAAATCCCTGGCGTCAAAAACATTCTGACCAATTTTGCTTGTTCTGAGTTCTTTACAGCAAAACAATTGCTCTATTATTTTTCTATCATCATTAGACAAAGGACAATGTCCAGATATGCTTATCATCACTACCCTAACTGGTGCCAGCCAACTTCTGAATAAAATGTATTTAAAACTTTATTTCATTGTTCATAAAATATGCTGTAATTGGATCTGTCTTTTTAACAGGAGTAGCTAGGCCAAAATTCTAACTACTTTTAAGATTAAGGTTAACCAGTTTTCGAAAGGGATTTTATGACATAATTGTCAAAGGTAGCAGGGGACTGGACTTGATAATGCAAGAGGTCACTGCCAGTCCTATGTTCCTAGATCACATGGGAAAATCCAGTCTAGATTTTTCTTTCTCTAACCGCTACAGAATTTAATGAGAGAGAAGTTTGAGCAGTAAATAGGAAGAAAAATATGCTAATTACAGAAAAGCATTCCAGAAAGACAATTTTTTTATAATTAAATCAAACACAAACTCACTGTATTGAAAGCATCTTTAATCATAATTCTATCAAATCCTAATTTATCTCAAAGTTGTATTTGCCTACTGGTATGGTATTTTATACTTGTAATAAGTAATAGTATTTTAGACATGCCAATAACATTTCTGTGCTGCTATTGTCGGTGGAATGTTGTTATTTCTATATTGTCTCAATTAATAATGCACATAAAAGTATATTTGAATTTGTTTTGTCTTCTCTGGCAACTACAGGCTGTTTTTCTACAGACCAACGTGTAGGAAGACTCTGTGTCTCTGGTACAATACGTGCTGTACCAGAATATTGTAAACAACATTTCTCGCAATTAATTAAACTAATTTAGCTATCTCACTACTGAATAAAAGCAGGGGGAGCAATCTTGAAAGATTTTTTCTTTACATTTTTAAAAAGAATTGGCAATTAATATAATAACATAATACTAATTTTTAAAAATATCCACCATTTAATTATAGGAAGGATTGTTTGCTTTGTAACAGTGAGTAGTGTTTATTGCCATCAACATTATAGCAAACTGGAATCTGAAGATAAAGGTGGGAAAATTCACCCGTGTTGTCAGTTGAGTGAAGACAATCTAGAAAATAATTTGGCTCATTTATTATATATGGGATTTTCATTATCCTTTGCTCTTCTCAGTTTTTTCTTCCAAGAAGGAAGACTAGAAAAATATGCCATGCTGAGTGGTATGGCTTATATCTTCATGTTTTATTAAAAAAATAAAAATAATATATCACACACAGTTTTAAATCTGTACCCTATATGGGCAATAAACTAAATTAACTTTTTTCCAGAAAAAAAACCTGGGGTAATAATTAAGAATGTGGACAGATGTTAAGTTTATTCCATTTTAAGTGTTATTAATCAGGCTGTAAAAAAACAGGGGTGCATGACAGACAACCCCAAACTAGTATAATCCCACCCAATCAGTGGCAAATTTGCTCTAGTGCATATCAGAACTATATAATTTGGCCAATCGGTTTTAACTATACTTTACTTGTTTTGTAGCTAATTTTGCAAACTCTTGCTAAGCAAAGAAAAGTTATAAGTAGCAGCTTCAAAACAAAAGAAGTGTAATTAAACAGATAACCTAATTATATAAAAGAAAAAGTCAATTCAAAAAGGGAAAAGGTCATTATAATGTGTGGATTCCGGAGGAGAGACACCATTTACACTATAATGAGCTAGGAAACATTCTCTATATTTAGCCCAAGAGGTTTAGTGTCCAGTAAGGTTATGATTTTTTGTTCTCAGGCCTGTCTTGTGAAGGAGCTTTGTAGGTTTCCTTTGACAGTGAGGTCAGAAACAGATAGATTATGCTGTCAAAAGTGTACTCCCACAACAAACTTAGACCTTTTCTGTGACAGTTCATTCTGAAATATAGTAGTTGCTCAGTTTCACCCACATAGTTTCCTTGAGGGCATTTGGTGCATTGAGTGAGATAGACATTTGTAAGATCCAGTGGTTCTGAAGGCTGCTTTTTGGGAATTGTTGATTGTATTGGCAGTGGAAATGTGCTGAAAGGTTTTGCATTTAGTTTTTAGACAGGGTTGGTGGCATGTTACTTAGTAGGTGAATCTACACATGATACTTCACTGTGAAGTAGCATAGTTACTGTGCAGTATGCCTGTATATCTACATTTGCACATGCTTACTACACAGTAAACCTCACTAAAAGCAAGTAAATTTGCTAAGTGCAAGTAGCAATTTTTTCTGTGATTATTAACTGTGCAGTAGCATTCATGTAGACACCTGACTGGGAGTCAGCTGTCCACCAGGGGATGAGAGAGAGTTGCCTGCTGCTGGGGTGGGCTCTTCCACTGGATCCCAGGCAGGGACTATGTCTCCCTGCCCCGGCAGCAGGGAGCTCCAAGCCCCAACCCTCCCACTCCAAGATCCTGGCTGGGAGATCCTTATTAGATAGGTTGCAGACCTGTTGAAGATAAGGATCTCCCAGTACTGCCCTGTGGACATGAAGCTGGTGCTGGAAGCTCCCTGCTGGTGAGGGCTGGGGAGTCTGTTCCTTGCCCAGCTCTATGACTGGGGAAGTTGGGTGGGGAACCGGCTAGGGATCATGGAGCTGAGCGGAGAACAAACTCCCCAGCCTGTTTCCTACCGAGCTCCACATTTGCAGAGCTGATGAGAGAACAGGCTTTCCAGCCCCTGGCCTGTGATCATAGAGCAGGGACTGGGAATTGCTCCAATTTGCCTGCAAGGCAGTTAGTGAGCCCCTGGATGGGCGGGGATTACTCACTACCAGCTGCCCCACTGGCCCATTGCAGGGCCCCAGTAAGGAATGGCAGTTTGCCACCATTTGAGGCAAATCTGCTCCTGTTTCCCTATGTGTGTAGATGCCTGCCTGGGAGCATTTACTAGTGAGTAGTTTACTTGAACAGAAACTGCTCCTGGAACTAATGTATGTGTAGACACACCCAATGTTGACCACTGTGGAGTTTATTTCTGGTGAGGAGTTGAGAGAGGCTTGGATGTTGTTTGAAAGTTAGGAACATGTTGGCTTCTATCATGAAGGGCCAAAAGTGACTGTGGGCTACCCATCACCTTGTCACCTAGCCTCCAATAAGATAATTAAACCAATATAACTGGGTGACAACTCTACATCTGTTGGTCCCACCTCAGTGCAGTTATACACTGTTTTATACACACTGCTTAAAACTATATTATTTTATGAGAATGGCTCTCCATTTTAACCCCCTTCATGAATTTTCTGTGGCTCATTCCATAAGCAGGACCAGGTTTATCCAGATGGGAATCTAACAAAGGATTCAGAATGCAACTTCTAGAGGTGCAAGGAGAAGTTCAACACCTCCTGTTCCTGGTGCCATCAGTATAAATTCGGTCTCTAATCAGGATATGCAAGTTTGTCTCTTCTCTACACATAAGGCAATATCTTTCACATATAGTCCACTGAAACAGCAAATGTCTATTTTTAATCTTAATACAGATGCTGTTTGTGGGAGTATAATTTATACACTTTTCTCCTGAATCTGTTTACCTCAATATTTTAGTTGTCTCGAATTCTTTCTTTTCTTACTCCACTGCCAATCGTGGGCAGTTCACTGTTATCAATGAAGCCACATCAGTTTTGTCTTTAATATAACATTTTAATAGAAAAATAACTCAATACTTCCCATGTGCATACAGATAATTTTGGAAAGAGGAAAACACATAGTTTCAAATGCTGGTGAACTGGGAAGCCCAGGGAACCTGGGAGACCAAAGAACTGAACACTCCTCCTTCCTGTCCTTCCTCCACAGTGCATCTGGGAAGAAGGACAGGCTGGCATCCATCCCACAGCTGGCATCCTGTCTGCCAGCTCTTAGTTGGTGGATTAGAAGGAAATCAGACAGGCCGGCAGCCTGGCCAGCCAATGTTGCCCCTTGGTTTCAGCCAAAGGTTCTGATGGAATCAACACTTTCCCACAGAAGGTTTGGATTCTATCAACTCAGCATTTTTGACAGAAAATGGATCCCCTGGAAAATTTTCTATCAGTTTTATTTTCGTTTATGGCCAGCTTATAATACAGAGCAGGCCTATTTTTCTCTTTGGCTCTGGATGAACCAGGATGAAAATGGCTGAGCCTTAGAGAGTTATGCCATGTTCATTTGGGCCGACTTTGGTATGTTCTTGGCACAAAAGTAGGTTTTTCAAGATATTGGGGACAGTGCAATTTTTCAGGCTTATCAACAACACTGTGACAAGGACTGATGATTCGGGTTTTGCTGTAGTACCACTGAAAGTAATTGAAGCAGGACAAAGCATCCTGCCTTCATTTTCCCTGCTGTTGCAAAGGTTAAAGATAGTGGTCTAGGGAATATTAAGAGTTAGCAGGCGCGCTTAAAAATAGGATGCTGTAGCTCTTATTTAGAAGATCAAGTGTAGTGTAAGGAATCATTACTTGATCTCAAGAAGCCTTTAGAAAGTAAAAGCTGTTCATGATTGCAGATTGCTGACCCCTGGTTTAATATCTTTAGCAATGATTCGGAGGATGCGATTTGACTGCACGCTTAACAGATGACACCCAGATGACAGCAAGTTGAATGGAATTGCAGGCGTTCTGGAGGCTAGGACTAGGATCAGGAATGACTTTGATAAGTTGGAGAAATGATCCAAAATCAATCAAATGAAATTCAATAAAGAGACATGCCAAGTCCTGTATTTGGAATGGAAGAATTATACTAAAAAATGCAGAATGGGGAATGACTGACAAGGCTTCAGTACTCGGAAAAGGACCAGGGTGTTATATTGGATCATAGGCTGAATATGAGTCAATAGCGTGCCCTTTCTGCAAAAAAAAGCCAGCAGCATACTGTGTTGTTTGAATAGGAGAATGACTTGTAAATCAAGAGAAGAGATTCTTCTGCTCTACTCTGCACTGATGAGGCCTCACATGGAAAACTGTGTCCAGTTTTGGATTCTCACTTCAAGAAAGATGTGAATACATTAGAAATAATAAGTCTAGCAGAGAGTAATAAAACAATTATAGTCTTTGGAAGCAATTAAAGGAAGAATGGAAGCAGGAACTAGGGCCTATTTTGCATTGCACAAGCTCCTGTCATCCAAGCTCATTCCAAGGAAAACATCTCCAGATGTACACATCTCCAGTTTTATATATCTCCAGATGTATAAAACCATAATCAGTCCATGTATAACCTATGGCAGTCAAACCTGGATTTTCTCAAAAACAAGAGATACTACTATATTGTTGTGAAAGGAAGATATTGTGGAAAAACTTTGATGTATGGTATGATCCCATAACACAAGAATGGCACATAAGAACCAATAATGAATTATATCAATTGTACAGAGATCCATCCCTGACACAGGAGATCAGAGCATAGCGACTACAGTGTCAGGGCCATGTGAAAAGAATGAAAGTGATCCAGAGAGCAAGGAAGTGCTCCTCAGGGTACCAGAGGAGAGAAGGCCCCTTGGATGATTAAGACAAAGAGGGCTAGATGATGTAGTGTCAGACATACAGAAACTGAATGTGGACAACTGGAGGACAAAGCCATACAACAGATGGGAATGGATGAGGATCGTGAAGTTAGTCAAGGGCCTCTAGGATCTTTTTAGTGCTAAATTAGTATTATTATGGGCCTGGGAAACATGATTTAAAAAGAAATGCTAGAAAAACATGTTTTTTTAGTCTAGAAAAGAAAAGATGGGGAATTTGATAACAGTCTTCAAATACCTGAAAAGTGGATATAAAGACTAGGGCAGTAGACTACTTTCAATGGCTGCAAGGAGCAGGACTAGGAGCAGTGGTCTCAAACTGCTGCAGAAGAAACCTGGGTTGGAGATTAGAAAGAACTTTATCATTACTCATTTTGATAGTGGTTAAGCACTGAAACAGGCTACTCAGAGAGTCTGTGGAATATCTATTCTTAGAGCTTTTTAAAATCAGATTAGTCAGACACTTGACTAGGATAGTTTACTCAGGAATGATCCTGCCTGTGATTTGTGATTCTATAACTTCCTAGACCTTGAGGAAGAGAAGGCCAAAATGGGCCTATAAAATAAATTCCCAAACTGACAGATGAGGCAGAAATCCTCTTCTGTGCCATTAAAACAATACTTCTTGTCCTGTAGAAAAAATATTTCCCATATGCCGATTGAAAGATATATCTTTTATCTTTATCTTAATCATCGACTTAGATTCTGATCTGATTATTCAACAAACTCAAATAGATCTAATAAATCGTTAGCTAACTTAAATACTCTACACGGGTTGTATTCAGCATCCTTTTTTTAAACTGTTAGACACAAGGATTAATTAGGTAATCTTTTCATCAGCATAAGCAGAGCTGTCTATAATCTAGCTTTATGCAATCCTCGTTGTGTTGGCCAAATATATAAAGTCTTTGCACATAAGGACTTATCTTCTTGGTTGCTTAACTCTGTACTTTCTCCACTTTGACTGTAATGCAGAACCTCAGTCTATCAAAACTGTGCCCATTTACATCAGCTGAGGATCTAGCCATACAATCTTCAAAAGTGGTGACCCTCACTAGCTACACTCAAAGATACGAACTATTGAAAGTGTAACAGGAAGCCTTTGGCCCCAGTTAATGGGAGAAACTTAGAGAGAGAAATTTACCTGACTGGTGGTGGGACAACCGGAAGGATGGCATCATTAGCTGGCACTGGGAGCGTTCGCCCCACCTGAGAGGCAGAGAAACCTGTTAACTGCTAAGCAGAAAATGACCCAGATAAAAGAGTTGAAGACTGAACAGCAAAGGCCCCAAGATGGGGACCTGAGAGCCATGGCAAGAGGGAGAGAGAGTGACCGAATGGTTTCGTGCCAAGGCATGAAAAATGATGGAGGAGAGTGTCCCTCCGGAGGCAAGCACCAAGGAACAACCTGGTGAATCCCGACTGAAGACTGCTTGGTGTACCCCCGGACCAGGTATGCGGATTTTAATTAGAGGCTTTCCGACAGAATTGTTAATCAGCTGTCTGGACTATATATAGGCTGTCTTAAGTTTGTTTCCATGGAGTGGGGGGAGTCAGGAGCCCCGCCTCCCGAGTACAATGATCAGTAACTAGTTTTGTGTTGTTTTTTTTCCTTTCCATTAAGGACCCAGTACCATAACAAGTTGTGCCCCCTAATGACTAGAATCGGATTCATTGCTGGAGAGTAAGCAGATCTTCGGGCACAGAGGCACTAAGAGAAATAAAAGCTTAAGAAGATCAACTTTGACTTTAATTAAGAACGTAGTAGTACCCGTGCATTGCCTTTTGAATTAACTCCCAACAAGTTGGGCGAGAAAACACAGGTAGGAAGCTCAGAGTTGAAGCACTTTCTTTTATAATTGGTTTCGGAGCACCTGCTCACAGAAAGTTATAGTTACTCACTTAAAGATAATAGCCACCTCATCCATAAGGCTCATTTTCAATGTGAAATATTATTCCATCTTCTCATTCAAGTAATACACTGACAAATGAACTGCTAACTGTTGGAGACAGAATAGGCATGGACTACTTAAGCTGACAAGGTAAATAGGCTTATTGATAAGATGAGGGCAAGCTTAGCTTTTACAGAGCGGAAGAATAATCAAAGGGAAAGTAAATGCACCAAATGTTCCTGAGAGGAAGGAACTGAAATTAAAACAAATAAAGTTTGATTAGTTAACAACCAGCTTGAACATCTAGATACAGTGTGCATCTACCATATCAGGACAGAGTACAGGCCAGAATATTGCAGTAATGAGTAAAATAGAATGAGATGTTTCTACAGCTCATCACAATAGATTTGAAAGCCTTAAATAGATATAATTGGAATAAAAGTGCACCCTCCAGAAGAGATGTGTATTAAAAATGAGACTGAGGGTCTTGGACACTCCATAATGATCTCTGTGTGAAATTTTCTTGATTTTGTTTTTCTCAAACAGAGAAGATTTCTAGGAAGAGAAGCTGGTAAGGAGAACAGATTTCTACCTTAGCAATCAAGGTGGAATAATTGCTAGACTATGAAACAATAATGAAGTACAGTAAAACTAAAACTGGTTGGGGAATTTTCTGGAAGATTTATTTCTTTAAAGAAAACCTTTAAAGGCTACAGACACCCTGGAAGGTTAAAATTGGTTAAAATTGATGTTTATTTCCCCTTTATATGCCAATTTGTATCAGGAAACCCCTGTTACTAGAAGGGCCTAAAAGGGTGAGAGCTGCAGGACCAGGAAGGACAGGTAGATGGAGGCTGGGACTAATGAGGCCAGGCAGCTAATGAAGTAATTGGCAGCACCTGATTGCTGAGGCAGAAGGCCCAGTCACAAAGCCAGAAGGAGAGGAGGCTTGGGGGTTTAAGCCCAGTATCTGGCCATGCTAGGAGACAGCCCTTCCAGTCAGCAGGGAGAGACGAGACCCCTGGGAATGAAGGTGCTGCTGGTGAGGCCCCCAAGCCACCCAGGGGAGCTGGGGAAAAAGACTCCCATGAAGGTAGGGTTTGTGGGTGACATTTACCTCGAGGAGGGAAGCTATTTTTTTTATGAAACATCTGGCTTGTGTTTTTGTTCTGTTTGCACTTGAGACCAGAGGACTGGATTGTGGCCAGAGGGGCAGAGGAGGCCATGCCGAGGGTTCCCTGGGTGGCACTCCCCTGCAAACTGTGCCAGGATCTAGCCCTAAGTTCAAGGGGTAGAGGCTGGTGTGCTGAGGCTGAAGTCCCTAGGAGGGGCTATTGCCAAGGCAGCGCCAAGCCCAGGAGATGAGGCCTTCATCTGTAGACCAAGGCAGAGGGTGAGGCTTGAGGAAAAAAATGGGGCCCAGGCTGCCACAGCTCAAGCCCCAACAGGCCCTCAGGAACCTTAAAAAGGCAAAAGGCTCCAGAGGGGCTGGGCTGGCCGAACAGGCCCAGCTACCCACGAGGTGACTACTGGTCCCAAGGACCCCTCCCGTAACAACAACAACATCAAAGTCATGGCAGAAAAGAGACAGGAGGTGAAATGGAGCCAGAAAGATGCCAGGAAATGGGATGGACCCTTATGGGCTCTGCAGTTTCCATGAAATGTCTGAAGGAGGAATCATTTCTGAGCCCTAAATTGGAAACTTTGGGCCAACCAAGAGAGATCCTGGTGATTAGGGGTTCACCAGGAATGTGGACAACTCGGGTTCAAGTCCTTGCTTAGTTTGATTCAGATGAGAGACTTGAACCTTCATTTTCCCCATTAAAGATCATTGCACTTGCAGTTGGGCAGTGCATAGGTGATTAACATGTGGCCTGTGGCCTGTGGGCTGTGGGCGTTGGTGGCTGCCTTTCCTACTACCATGTGGTGGGGTAAGGCCTGGGTGGCTGCAGGCTGCTGGCATAGTCCCCATGGTCACGTGGAGCGAGGGTCTGCATGCAGCCCAAAAGGGGCAGGATGGCTGCATGCTGCTGGAGTACTCTTCATGGTGCAGGCCACAAGGCGGTGTATGCCCTGTCCTGTCAGTAGTTTTTGTAGCAGTTAAATAATTACAGTAGCGGTAGAAGCCCTGGCACACACACCCGATCATGGCACGTTTGCTTGGCACACCACCGCTGGCCCAGGCTCACAGCTGCTGCCAGCCACAGAGGTACAGGTCACAGATGTCTGGGAGGTAGCAAGCCTGCTGCAAACAGCCCAGACTGCACAGCTGGCAGAGCCTGGGCCAGCTGCAGCTTGGAGGCTGCAAACACCTGCACCCAACTCCAGAGCCCCAGCTGGGCTTTGTGCCAGTGGCAGCTGCACACACCTCTCTGGGTGGATGGTGGGGGAGGGCCCTGAGGCAGTGAAGCCCCAGCCTCTCCCCCACCATCCTTCTGGTGTAGTCACCAGCACCAGGGAGCCAGTGCCAGTGCTCCAGGTGTTTATAATCTGTTGCCCACCTGCTACAGTTGCACAGGGCTGCAGAGTCCTTCGCCGCGTGAATTCATGGTGACTGCACGCGAGCCTCCAGATGGATGGAGTGGGAGGGGCTGGGGTTGAATGCCCCCGGTCCCTTCCCCATTGTACACTTTGAAGTGTATGTGCACCTGCAGTGGTACAGAGCTCATGCCAAGGCTCTGGAGGCCTGTGCAACTGTTTGGCACACTAGGCAGCAGGGAGGCTACAGACAGCTGCACCAGGCTCTGGGGCCCCAGCATCAGCTCTGTGCTGGTGGCGACTGAATGTCAGCTTTGGGGTGCAGGGTGGGGAAGGGGCTGGGCATCGCAACCCCAGCCCCTCCACTACTGTTGGCCCAGAGGTGTACGTGCAGCTGCCGCTATCAACAAGGATCAGGCCCCTCATGGCTCCCCTGAGGTCTGCCCCTGGCATGGGTCAGGGTTGGGGTGTTTCTGGCACTCCAGCCAAAAACACTGCTGACTCCTGAGCTAGAGTAAAACTGCACATGCTCCATGGAGTAAGGGACCAGGAGGTTCTTGTAGCAGGGCACTGGGATGTGCCTGCTCCTTTAAGGGCACAAGAAGCCTGAAAGGCTGCTTGCAGGTGGCAGATGGGAGCTGATGGGACCAGAATGGCTCAGGCTGGAGCCACATGAGCCCAGAGACCGCACTGGTCAGGTAGTCTCTCCCCAGCTCCCATGCAGTGCAGGGCTCGTAAAGGGACCTGGATTATGCCAAATGAGTCTGCTGGCCAGGGAATTTAGGCAAATTCCCTGGGTTGAGGGAGGCTGGGCTTACAGGCAAGTGGCCTTTGTTTATGTTAAGCCCCTACTGCGTTTGAGGTGTCTGCTAGGGGGCTGAGACGCTCTGTGTGTATTTAAGTTACGCTGGTAGTTTAGCCTTGAGCCCTGTGATGCCAGGCTCAAGGGCTGTCTACATAGCCAGTAATACAGGCCCTTAGACTGAGAGTGGGGCCCAATAAGGAGTCCAGCAGGTTAGGAAAGGCTGAGACCTGGATCCGAGGGTCCATGAGCAAGCAGGCGAAGCTGGACTAAATGGTCTGAGAGTGCGGAGGAGGGGCTGCGCGTGGGATGAGGGGGTCTGAGAGCCCAAGGGGGCTGAGTGTAGAGATAGTAACTAGCAAAGAGAGACAACACTTGCTAGGCTCAGGGCATGGTGTAGGGGAGGAAATGGAGCCACACCTTGAGTCCTTAAGGCTACAGACACCCTGGAAGGGCAGAGATAGGTAAGTAGCCCCTGAAGCTACAGGGGGCCCTCCAGGGGCACAGGCCAGCTGAGAGAGGCTATTGAGCTTAAGGGTTGAATCAAGGTAGCTGAGGGTCCAGGAGGGACCCAGGGATACTGCAGATGGACTAAGGGTCACTCTAAGGCCTGTGCACAGCCTCCTTTATTTAACCTATAATAAGAACAGGGCATGGTGAGCAAGCAATTCAGGGAGGGCCATAACAGAGACAGAGCAGGGCATGGGTCACACAGCTACCAGGGGGCTTCACAGCTGCCTCTAGGGTATGAACCTGCCACCCTTCTGGAAAAAGTGAATTCTACCTTCAGTGAGGTAAGGACCTAGTTTGAAGGTCCAAGCATGTGCAGTTTAGTTACTTGTGTTCGTGCCAAAACTAGGGAGCAGTCAACAAACAGGGGTGGGTGGATAAGAACAGGATGAGTTTCAATGTTGACAAGTGCAAGGTGCTGCACCTGCAGGGGAAGAACCAGCAGCATACCTACAGGCTGGGGAACTCCTTTCTGGTCCATGCAGAGGCAGAAAAGGATCTTGATACCAAAATGAAAATGGGCTGACAGTGTGGGGACGCAGTTAGGAAGGCGAACCGCACCTTGTTATGCATCCACAGATACGTCTCAAGTAGGTCCAAGGAAGTGATCCTCCCCCTTTGCACAGCACTGGTCAGGCTGCAGTTGGAGTACTGCATCCAGTTCTGGGCACCACACTTCAGGAGGGATGTGGACAGCATTGAGAGGGTCCAGAGGAGGGCCATTCGCGTGATCAGGGGGCAGCAGGGCAGACCCTATGAGGGGAGGCTATGGGCCCTGAACCTGTTCAGCCTCCACAAGAGAAGGCTGAGGAGGGTCTAGTGCCTGTTACAAACTTGTCAGAGGGGACCAGCAGGCATTGGGAGAGTCCCTGTTCCCCTGAGCACTACCAGAAGTGACTAGAAATAATGGTCACAAGCTGGCCAAGGGTAGACTTAGACTAGACGTCAGGAGGCGCTACTTCAGTCAGAGCAGCTAGGATCTGGAACCAACTTCCAAGAGAAGTGGTGCTGGCTCCTACCCCGGGGGTCTTTAAGAGGAGTCTAGATGAACACCTCGCTGGGGTCGTTTGACTATGAACGCTGGGGTCGTTTTAAAGACTATGAAACTACTATGAAACATACACTTGATACCTTTTTCTTGAGGTGATCAAAAATGTGATTGGAAGAGCTGATAATCGACAAGAGACAGCACCTCTGAGAGAATGATTGGTTATGAAAGGGATTGACAGAGGTGGTGTGATTGGGACCTAGAAGAACTTGCACCTGTGAGAGGTGTGCACTTTTGGTTCGAATGAGGGACTGGATGTGTGTGTGTGAGGCTAGATGTAAGTGAGATTTTTGTGAGGGATGACTAAGTGTTGTTTAATGTGCTGAATGATTACTATTATGGCTGTGTCTGTAAGAGAACTTGAGTCAGTGGAAGATGTGTATGAAACTCTGAGGATAGAGTTTAGGGGGTGTGGGTGTGGGTGTGGGGGTGTGTGTGTGTGTGTTACCTGGGTGGAGTGAGGCTTCCCAATGACACCAATTTAGGAGCTAGTGCAACAGACCAGTGCTGAGTAACCATTGCCCTTGGATGGTAAAGTATCACCTTCCCTTAAAAGAGAAGACTGAGTATCCAAGGAGGGAGAAGACTGAGTATCCAAGGAGGAGGAAATGCTTCTGGGGAGTAAGAGCTTCAGGGCAGATTATGGTGGGTACAGTAATTGAGCATGTAGTTAAGATAAGATGATTGTGCCTGCAACTGAAGCATTATTGCAAGTGGGCAGACAGAGGGTCTGCTCTCTATCTCGCTTTCATATTTCTGTAATGTAATTGCTCTGTAATATATATCTCATTGTTATTGTTATCTGCTGTTGTTATAATGTAGTCCTGTGGTTTTCAACTAATAAATGACTCTGTCTGTCTGTTTGTACTAATTAATATTAAGCATTGAGGTAGAGCCAGGCTGTAGGCTTTGACTTCAATGAGAGAAAGCTCCCACCATTAAATTCCTTTCCTGAGTGCTGAGCTTTTGAGGAGTGACACCCTCAATCTCATAGAGCTGATTGCATAATTAACTAATTAAAAGTTCAGCCTCCAATAATGGCAGGGGGGCATCCGGAAGGATTGCTGGTACCTGCACCAGAGTTGAACACCTCTACACTAGGTTATTGCATCTTTTGGAAAGGATTTTACTTAAGCTTTTCCATTAGAACTGCCCAACTTAATTATTCCTTGAAACAGGGCCTGAAATTTCAAGCTGGGTTTCCACAGTAAAAGGCTTGATCGCTAGCCCAGACAGTTAGTCTCTCTGAATCAATGAATATTTAATTATTTACACAAAATGGAACAACTCTAATGGGACAGAATAAGGGAGGCCAACCATGAAATAATAAAATGATCTGGTGGCTGGGTTATTGTCCTAGAATAAGAGCTCTTCCTTGAAATCGATCAGAACAGGGTTTTGAACCTGGGTCCCAGGCTGAATGACTGTAATGGGATAGGGCCCATGCACCGCAAGTGTTTTAAAATTTTTCCTGCCATGACTTGATATAACTGCAACATTGGAGGTGGCACCTGTTCAGAGAGAGTGGGGTGAAACCACTGTGAATTGCCATGTCTGCAGGTCTTTTGTGGAGCTCCCCCTACACCCCTTCCCTTTCTACTTGGGTGTTCCTATTGGTGCGTGATGCAGACGCCTGGCCATGCATGGTGTTGAGTCTTGTTTAGGCAGTTGGATTTATGAAGAAAAGAAACTGCATTCTCCAGGGTCAGGGTCCTTAGACTGAGCCCTCCAGTCTGCAACCAGCAGTCTTTGGTCCTCATAACACAGCACAGCAAGTAAACTAATGTAACTTAAATAGCTGCCCATGCCTGCCTTTGGCCTTTCTTTGGTCCAGCAGAGTTGCCTGACTGCCTTTCCTCAGGCAGTCTAAACCCCTCAGAGCTTGCCCCATGTGTGGACTCCATCTGAACAGACCAGTTCATCCTCGGTCAGACTCTTTGGGTAGGTGCACCATGAGCCCTGGTGTAGCCCCCACATGTACCTGACCTCCTGCAGTAGTGCAGTGGTCAAGCTTCTGTTCAGAGAGGTGCCAAAGTCCTGGTCCTTGGCTCTTGGTCTTCAGCTTCTGGGGAGGAACACTGTGTGCTGCACTGCCTGTATGCCTGTTCCCTTCGCATCCTGGGGTTGGTGCAGATGTATGTAGGGCTTTCTGGGTTGGCTGGAGCCAAGCCAGATCTCTGTTTGCCCCCATGTGCTCTGTTGCCACTGAAAAGTGCTCAGAGTCCTGAACAAGCTCATCAATTCTGGTACCTGTTTCCTCCAGGTCCTAGCTGGCACTTCCTGTACCAGCTGCCTGCCTTCTTGTTGGGCTGCAGCCAGTGCCCTGCAGAGCTGGGGTTCTGCTCCCCACTGTGTTCTGGGAGTGGAGCCTGGGGGTGTTTTCGGTATGCTAGCAGTGTAGCGGAGCCTGCTGTAGAGGCACAGGCTTGCTGCTTCTCCTTGATCCCACCTGGAGACCTGCAGCCTACGGAGCATACTGGCAGTCATCAGTCCTGGTAAGTTCAGGGCTCGGCCTGCCCCCTGTTACAGTCCCCTAAACCCTTTTCTCTTATGATTCTGCAGATGTGTGTCAGTATCTTGGCTGTTGCCTGGTCTGGGACCAGAGGTCTTTCTAGCCCGCCCCTATGAAAAACTTCAAGCAGTCTTAGTTTCATTGTAGTGTAGAACAGAGACTTTTTTTTCAAATGTCAAAGTTTTGTACGTTAGGAAAGCTGTTTCCTGACAGCACAAAATAAAACAGACTCCAGTGACTACTGACAAGAATTACCTCATTTTCTAGACACAGTATAATTTGTGGAAAAGTTATTAGTCTACTGCAGTATAAACTATGGTTGTTGCAGTGCTGTTTAGATATTTATGGTATTTATGTCCTATGGTAGGTGATATTAGTTAACTATAAACCAGAAGTAAAACCCAGAACCTACTCAGAAGAGGTATATATCGCGTGACCCTGGAATTTGGAATTTTAAGTCATATAGTGACATAGATTATGAACAGAAATGTTTGAAGAGTGATAAGGCTTTCTAGTAGCTAAATGTTGGCACAGTGTACATCCACCCACATGGAGCAGCTGGAAAAGGAAGTAAATATTTTAAAGAGCTTAGTTTGGAAAATGTATCTAGTCCCTTAGCATTATTTTCAGTCCATCTGAAAATGTGAAACACAGTATAACAAATACAAATACTGTTTAAAAAGTTACTCTATTGGCAATTTCCTTCAATGAGATCACAGAAACATGGGTGGGAAAAGAACCTGAGACGACTTTAGGAAATAGATTGTATTCCAGCTACACTGGTGACTTACTAGCTGAGATCTGGAGTGTAAAATTATTTGACATAAAATCACTGCTAGACTTCTTTAAGTGTTAAAAACAATAACTTTATACTGTACATGTGCATCACAAAAGACTTGAGAGGGTGTCCCATGGAGATTGCTAATTTGTTAACACTAAAGCTGGATGGAATGTCAGGGCTCATCAGTGCCATCACCTTATAAATAAGCAAAAGACTATACAGAGGGAAGGAGGAAACATGTAAGTTCAGGTAGACGCTGATACAGGGGAAAAGATGAGAGAAAGAGAACATAGTTAGGAAGAAAATATAAAATTTAATATTCAGTGATTTCATGTATATAATGGGAGGAAAATGCTAATCTGAGCTTCACTGATGTCAATCGGTTCTGTATGTGCAGTTTACAGTGCTGCAGATCTGTCTGCGGTATTGCAAATTGTATGCACTGCACATTCAGGCATTTGCGGCGCTACTTTGAAGTGCACTGGGGTTTTTTTTACACTGGGACACTGGCAGTGTGCGGTGCCTGAAACTGGAGCCTGGACAGCCAGACCCAAGCTTCAGCCGCCACCCAGGTTCTGCATGCCCAGATCTCTGCTGCCAGAGCCCTGGGAGGCCCCTAGGATGCCAGATAAGACTTCCAGGGCCAACCAGGTGCTGACCGCAGTCTCCTGTACTCCACCTAGAGTATTTTCCTATGCTAACCCCATGTGCAGGGATGTGCCCCGGGGCAAAAATCAGCAGCACAAATCTGTGCCGCTGTTTTTTTTCCCTGTGGTAACCGCATGTCTTGGCTCATGGGGATGTGGCCAGTGTAAGCAAGGTTTAGGTCTCTGTTGCCTAGGAATCAGTAACAGGGCAGAAAACATCTCCATCCAAAAAGTCCACTCAGCCAAAGCTGAGGACCAGTAGGCATTATCCACAATTTTAAGTGACCAAAGCTAATTGAAGACTTGATGAGAAGAACCAGAGTACTGGAAGGAGAGAAGGTGTTCAAGGTCTAGGAGCTGCTTAGGAGCTGCTATATTGCTAGAATCAGAAATGTATCCATAGGAACAGAGAAAGTCAAAGTGAATAGTGAATATAAATGAAGGATTCTTTATCCTTCACAAATAGTGAATTTATCCATTCACTAATAGTAAATATAAACGAAGGATCATTTATCCTTTATTTATCCTTGGCAGTTTTTTCCTTTCTTTGCTTGCTTGTTTTTATTTTAACATCCTTTTCAATTAGGATAGAGACTTTAGTACTGGGAAAATAACTCAGTACAAAAACATGCAGGTCAAATTCTTCTTTGTCACACTGATGCAATTCAAGAGTGAAGTCCCAGGTCAGTGAATTTGCACTGAGAGCATGTGTTTTTATTTTCTTAAGGGGAAATATTTGAACCTTTTTTTAAAACAACACAAATACTGAGCTGATGATATTTTATAGTTCTCCTCTCTATTATTGTTAATAAAATTAAGCCTGTGAAACAAAATTAAATATTTTTGACAGTTTTTATTCAATTATCCCACTTAAGAGTATTCCATTTGTAATAAACATGGGTGAATAAAGAGCTATGCAAATTATTTGGTAAGCATACTTATTCTATTGCTGGTGGTAAAATATCCACAAGCATACAAGGAAGGCATAAACCCATCAAAGGTAATCAACTGGAGTTGCTGTTCAGCAGCAGATAGTCCAGACCAGATGACATATTTCTTCAGTATATTAAGTCCTGAGGTGAAGGGTTATAAATCTCATTGAAGTTAATGAGGGTTGCAGACACAAGAAATATAGGAAATATTGTTTAACTTGCTGTTCAACAGTATTAAATAAAACATGCTTCACATGTTTAATATACATGTTAAATAAAACAGTTACCTCTTCCCATTCCCTATAGATCTTGTGATGGCTGACAAAGGAGCCTGCAGGAATCTGCATGAGGTTGGACACCAGAGGCAATTAGGTTGGAAAAGATGACAGAATTAGACATGGGGTGTATTTACAGGCCCCAGTCTTGGTTTAAAACTGTATGTGTAGGTAGATTAAGAAGTGGATTTACCCCCTGGCAAAATATTGCTGGTGACTAAGCGCCCAATTTTCTTCTTCTCCCTGGAGCCAGACTGAGCAACCTGACCCTCCAGTGAAGATACTGGCTGAAAGGACTAAATGCCAAGATGTTTATTAAATAAGTGAGAGAAGTTCATTAAGGTAGATGGTTACTAGGTAAGAGGCTCTGGCTGTGGGTCTTTTGTAAAGGGAGTAGACAGTTATAAAAGGTTCTTATTCTTTTCACCAGTATCCCTGGAGTGGGTTTTTCTTTTCTTTCTCCATAAAGGAACTAGAATCTGATAGATTCTTATTTCTCTTCTCTGCAAGGCTCATTCCTGCCTTCCATAAGCATTATTTGGGGATGGGTAGCTGACAAATCCCACACATGCATGCAAAGGAAGCAATCGGAGAGGAGAAGACTTATTATATTCTGACTGCTGGCTAGACAATATGAAAATGACTTTAAAGATCAAATTCAAATTCCATGATTCAACTAAAATGACAATTCTGAAATGTGCATTTAAAAATGTCATTAACAACAATTATATTTGTCACAGGAAGATGTATTGAAATACCAGTGACAAAACCTGAGGGGTTTTTGAACACTAGTTCCAACTGCTTCCTGCAGATGTTGGTACTTCTTTAGCGTGACATGAGAGGCATATTTACATTGTTAAAGGGTCAGTGGGAAGCTCCACAGTGGCCTACCCCATGTGTTGCATACTCAGTACAACCAGAAGTGGATGTAATATGGCTGTTTTTGTCAGTGCTTGACATACATCAATAAACATACCTTAGATTGAAGCCCTTTGACAGTGTAGATATGCCCAAATGAACATAAAATAAGGTCAGGCTTTTCTAGTTACGTTTTTGGAACAATGCTGTGGTATCCCATCAATTTATACTAAAATTCAGTATCTCCAAAAAAAAAAAAAAAAAAAAAAAAAGAAGTCCTTTTTCTGGTTTCTCATCATCCTAAACCTACATAAAAACATAGAAAAGTTTTCTTCTCTATTAAAAGCTATCTTTATACTCCCCTTCCAGTGATCTGCACAGCCTCCTGCACAGAATTTTTCCATATGAAATTTAAAAAAATGAGAACTGCAAACTTCCTGCACTGCATGTTTCATATAGCCAAGAACTGTGTGTCTGAATGTTTTGTCTTTTCTTTGGCATAAGTTGAAAGCCCGTTGTAAAAGAGTGAATGTCCTCTTATTTGGTCAGAATGTGCCAAACATACTGCACTATTTTGTACAAAGTCTTTTAAGATGAGGTCCTGTGACCCTGGCACTCATTCCTGCCATTGGCAGGGGGTCAGACTAGATGGCCTGCTCTAGGCCCCTTCTGACCCTAGGCACTATGATACTATGATGGCATCTAGACACCCACAACCCCAGGCCAAGTCCCCAGCCCCATCACAAAGCACCCCACAATATATGCACAGACCTGATCCTGAGCCCAGGAAAACTCCTGCATCTAGACACATCCACATGAGAGCCTAGCCCTGGCACATATATACCACCTCTCAATGGCCAGAGCTGTTCACCCAGACCCCAGTATGCCCCCACCCCGAGCAGGAGAAATGCTTTAACAGTTAGAATGGATTGCAATAACCACTTGTTTAAGTGGGCAGTAGGGTGCCTGTACTGATGTCCCAGTGTAGGTAAAGATTGTTGGGAGGAAGGTGGAAAGACAGGGGGCATCATGTGCAGAGATGTGCATGTAGCCCCAGGTAGCCTGCAGAGCAGCTCCAGCAGGTAAGTGGCGAGGGGGATTGAGGCCCTTGTAGGGAGGGAGCTGGGCAGGGCTGGGGCTGCTGCCCAACCAGGTGGGGCTTGGGGCTGGTGCTGGGGCTGCGTGGCTGCAGGGCCCCAGTGGGGAGCAGGACAGGGCCACAGGTGACTAGTTTGGGGGAGAGGGAAGGCCAACTCCTCACTGCCACATGGACTCCTGGGGGGCAGGAAGGACCCGTGCCCCCCAGATCTGTACCTGGGGTAGATGCAGGCTGCAGGCTTGAGCACCCATCCTGCTTCCCTTCTCCGGGGCTCCTAGAGCTGGTGGGCATGACCTGACATAGCTGGGGACAGTGGGGCCACGTGGGGCTTCCTTGCCTCTTCTAGCCCCTCTGCCCTGGTGATGTGCCCCCAGCGCCTGCTGCTGCTTTGAGGAGCCCCACACCACTGCCCTCACTGCAGCCCTACACAGAGGGTGTGCATCACCAGGGCAATGGAGGGTGAGGTGGCAAGGAGGTTTTCTGCATGACTCCTCCACTCCCTGCAGCACTGGCTCATGGAGGGAAGCACCATGGCAGGGAACAGCAGTAAGCAGGGGGCCTGCTGTTTCTTGATGCCTTGCTTCTACCCCCATGACTCAGCACTGCAGGGAGTGGAAGAGCCATGCAGAAAACCTCCTCACCACTTCTTGCCTCCCCCCTGCCCTGGCGACATGCCCCTGTGCTCGGGGCTAAAGTGAGGGCAGTAGTGTGGGGCTGCATGTCTCAAAGCAGTGGCAGGTGCAAGGGGTGGATTGCCAGGCTAGTGGAGGGGGGAGGCAATAAGTTGTGAGGAATCCCTGCACAGCCCCACTGTTCCCAGATGTGCTGGGTCACTCCCAGTGTGATCCTCCACCTGCCCGTCCCTGTCTCATAGTTCATCAGGCACACCTGAGTTAGGGCATGGCCAGTTGCCCTTATGTTGCAGGTATAGGACACTGGAAGTTTCCAGGATGGGGTGTGGAGCATTGCTGTAATCACTGGGTGTCTACTGGAAGCCCCTAGAAAGTTTGAGGTTATGGGGGCAGATTAGCCAAGAGAGCCCAGGTCACATGGGAACAGGGGACACACCCAGTTGCAGCAAGAGGAAAAAGACATGCACCAGGACCTGCACCTTCATGCATCCTCTGCCTTTTTCATCCATCCACCCTTCCAGACTTCCTGCCAGCTTTCTAACCTTCCATCCACCCCTTTGCAGTGAGACCCTAACCTACAGATGCTGAAACCCCATGGGCGGTGCCATGGACCATGGATGATCTTATCCCATCTTCCCCCACTACCCAACCCCAATTGCATATTGTGGACCATGGGGAGATGAGGGATCTCATCATGATCTAGGATGAGGAGGATATCTAGTACCAGCTCCAGAAAGGGCACCAAAGCAGGAATGTCTTCAATTGCACCATCCAGCAGATGGAGTGAGGCCACAATAGGAGCTAGTTGCAGTGTTGTGCTAAGACCAAGTGGATGAATATGCAGTGTAATTCCCTGCATGATGCCAACCAAAGATCATGGGCCTGGAGACAGAGCATTCCCTTGTACAAGGACCCATCCAACTTACTTGCCAAGGACAGGGCTATTGAGATCCTGCACACCTATGACACAGTCAGGGGGTGGGGGAGTCATTGGCAGGGACCTTGCCGGAGGAGGAGGTGCAGGAAAGCTCCAGGATGGTGAGGTGCTCAGGAGCAAGTCCCCAGGGGCCACAGGACAAGAGCTCAGCTGATGGAGCCAGCCAACAAGGAACAGCCCACCTGTTGGAGAAGGTTCCTGGATCATCACAGGATGTGGAAGCTGAGATGTAACTGCAGCTGGAACTGAGCTCCCTGGACTTTTTGGCTGTGGCCAAGAGCAGGGTGCACAGCATGCAGGAATGGGGAGAAAACTCCACCAGCATGGAAATTGAGACCCAAGACCTGATGTCCGGGCCTGTGCCCTCCACCTCGCAGGAGCCTTGCTCTCCCCAACCACCCTGGTTCTTGACTCCATAGACCACAGGTGAGTATGCAGGACCTAGGGCACTATTCCCTTCACTGCTGCCATCCATGGGTGGTCCACTCCCATTCCTTTGACACCTTGCTGCCCCCCGCCAGCTGTGCAAGGTGGCTCACAGGCCCTCAACTAGCCATTGCTGCAGCACAACCTGCAGGACCCATGGCTAGCCCTCCAAAAATTCTGCTGATGACTCAGTCCCCAAACAAGGATAACATATGACCCAGGATAATATGGTTCATCCCTATTCCACATGGGCATGATAGGGACCCAGGACCCATGGGAAATGCATAGGGGGGCAAGGAAAAGATGGTGGAGAGAGGTGATCCACAGCTACTACAGGCCATCACTGCAATCACAGCCCTCTCTCAGGTGGCTGTGGCTGAGAAGCTCAGAAAGGCTTGTGGGGATAGGGGCAGGGATGGAGGGGCATGCAGGGAAAGTGAATCTCCCCACCCTGACTGCTCACAGTGCTGGGCTCCAGGCCATTATTGCTTGAGAGGTTTGTGTCACTCCCACAGGGACCCAACACTGAAATACCTCTCTTGAAAGGGAAGGATGGTGGAAGGGGATACTTTAAGACCTCAGTTTCCTTTTATACTTCATTTTTATCAGTAAAAGTTACAATCTTGCCTCTGTCTCCCCTGTTTGAGAGGAGCACAAAGGCTCTGTATCTCCCCCGTTTGAATGCAGAGAAACTACTTGTGTGAGGGAGTACCGTGTGTAGTGGAGGTAATGGCAGGGGCCAGGTCCTGCATGACAGCAGAGCACATGAAGGATGTCTGCAGGAGCCATCAAAGAAGCAAGGAGGAGATGCTGCAGGCCTTGGTTGCTTTTTCCAAAGTCTGGCGGCACACTGCTGCCAGGAGCTATGGGAGTGGCATGAGAAGAGACTCAAGATGTGGAGGGAGGACTTGCTTAAGCTGGGGGCATGCCTACACCCAGGCTCAAGCTGGGGGCATGCCTATACCCAGGCTGCTGACCCCTGGATACTAGAGGGACCCCCCCCCCAGCATTCCCCCTAGGGATGCTGGTTGGGATGGAATACTCCCCACCACACCTTCAATGAGAGCTACCAGGATGAAAGGGGAAGCTGAATTGGGAGAAGTGGTACATGGCATCCAGTGCCCCCATTGTTTGTGGGGAAGCAGAAGGGCACTAGGTGGGATCCTCTCCAGTGGGCAGCAGTGGGAAGTGAAGTGAGAAAGGCTGTGCTGCAATGCCAGGGCTATAAGGGACACCGCCACCCTCCCAGAGCTGACCCACTTACCCCAGCCCCTGGTGATTACCCGATTTGTACAGGCCCCGAAGTGGTTCCCAGCAAATCCTGAAGGGACATAGGAGTACTCAGAGTCAGAGTGAGGCTACAGCCTGCCAGGCCAGGCTGTTGCTGGGACAGCATCTGGCAATAGAGTCCACTGGCCCCAGCTCATTCACCCCAGGGGCCTGTGGGGGATCTCTGTGCCCCTCTTCTGGCCCAAGTTCCTCTGCCAGGGAGCAATGTAGTCTTGGCATGAATAAACAGCTATCAGATTTGAGCCTGCTGCATGGCATGGGCCACAGGCATGGTCAGAGGCCATGGGTCTGGGGCCCTCAAAAGGGGAAAATGGGCTCTGGGGACAGGGGCTGAGTGTGCTGTGAAGGAGAGCCAGGGGGCCACAGTGCCCACTGTGGTGATATCTCCCACCCTGCAGCTTCCTCCCTCCCAGCCCAAGAGCCACTTCCCACCCCTGTCCCCACCGTGCTGCCCTCTCAAGCAGACAGAGTGTATAAGATCACCCACTGTCCAGCTTCTACATGGAGAAGTCCTGGATCTTCACTCCCAAGTTCAGGGAGTAGTGCACCACTTGAAAAGCTCGAGTTCAGCCCCTGTGGCCTTTCCCCTGACCCCACCCCCTCCCCATCCTAACCATCCTTCCAGGTTCTTTGGCCCCTTTCTCCAGCTATACCCTCTCTTCCAAAGGTTAGCTGGTTTGTATTAATTGGGAAGAGGGACTGAGCTGAGACAAGGGCAGCATTCAACAGGTTTTCTTTATTAAACGTACAAAAAGCTTGTCAGCTGCAACATTTTTTTCATTTGAGGCACATCTTTTCCTCATGTTACATTCCCCTGCACCCTGGTGTTTGACCCTCAGGGTTGGGGGATTGTGGGCTTGGGAAAAGGGAACAGTGCCTAGGCAGCCTGCACTGTTGGTCGTGCTGTCCAGGATGCAAGCCAGAGGAGTCCAGGGCAGCACAGGTACTTGAAGCTTCCTGTCCTTGAGGGTGAAGAGGTAGTCAACCGGGGCTTGATGCATCTGAACGACCTTTCACTATATGGGGCTGGCATGCCTACCGTCAGCAGAGAGCTTGCCCACTCCCTGATCGAGGCACTGCATATGCTTATGCTGCCATGCCCTGTCCACATGCCATGCCTCCTTGGCCCAGACTTTGTGGAAGACTTCCTCCCCCTTTCTCAGAGGTTGTGGAGCACACATGCAGCAGTGACAAGTCATGGCAGGTTTTTACCCATGTCTGGTTAATTCCCAGGCTGGGACACTTTGTTACCTTTCACTTTGCTTTAGATTGTTTTGTGTTTATAGGATGCCTGCAATGCTGTTGTTATGTATTGTTTCTGCCCAGTCTTCTCACCAGCTTGCAAGTATGAGAAAGAAAAAAATATTTAATCAAACAAAACATATCCCTTAAGTTAAAATTTAATGGAGTTTATTTTAGTAGACTGCTTAAGGCTGACACTCATAACTGACATGTATAATAAACCTCCCACTAGAAAGGTGAGGTCCCAATGTCCACATGGCAGTTTCTATAATTACACAAATATATGACTCATCATAAAAAGGGAAATTCCATCTCTGCCTCCTCTTCATTTCTCTCATTCTACAAATAGCCTCCAAGTGGCAAGGTCATAATTAGAGTGGGGAAAAACTAACCAGTGTCTGTTCATACGTACTGAAGAAAACCCAGTCCATTTTTCAATTAACATGCTTTCATATACCTTTCCATTTGTAATCATGCAACCCAAAAATATCACGCTGATCCTGCTACTTGCTCTACACACCTGGGAAACAGGAAGATAATCTTACAGCATTCACCAAGATGACATGCTACAAGTTTTTCTCTTGGCTTTTGAAGAGGGGGATAAAAACACATGCCCACCCAAACACTGCCTTTCCATGCCTGCTTGTTTAGGAAGTCATAGGGGTTCTGGAGACCAGGCTCAGTTTGTCACCAGAGAAACTGCTTGCACATGCTGTTATCTGAGCTGGTACTAATACACGAAGAAGAAGATTTATCTTGGCTAGAGGAAAGATTTATCTTGGCTAGAGGAAAGCATATTGCTTTGTTTTTGCTGAAGGCACTGCAGAGGGAAGAGGCTTGCTTCCATCTAAGAGCATTTTGAAATTTAACACGGGCTTACTGGTAAGAGTTGGCACTAGGGAAAAAAGAGCTTGGACTTTGGACTCTATGTCTCACTCTTAACTTTAAGAACTCCCATAAACATACCCTGTGCATTAGTGCTATATTTCAAACCAATTCAGCTTGGCTTAAATCTAGAAACATGAGCAGAAACATTATGGGAAAAAGGAGAAATAACTGAAATTAGAGAAATACATAGAGGAAGAATTAGAATCATTGATCTTAGGTAAAAAAGAGTGAGGAGGGAAAAGGTGGGGTTGGACCTGGATCCTAGAGGCATGACAGGGTAGCTCTGTACACAGCCATCCACCAGCTCCAGTGCCAGAGCTGTTTGTGCACTCTTCTTCCCTTGCCCCGTCTAGGTTGTCCCCTATCCCCCTGCCCCTTTCCCTCTCCTCCCAGTTATGCTGCTTCAGTTGGACTTGAATTGTGGGGGGATGGGGCAGCTTTTCATCTTCAGTCACACATTACTAAGGAAGGAGATCTACAATTCCCTTGTTTGTTCCCATGGGCGACTGGTGCCTCCTAATCCTGGGGGAGACCAGTGGCCGATCACTGACTGGGGAAGGTGTCCCCCAGTGGCTGATTGCAAACCAGGCAAACCTGGAAGTGTCACCAGCAAATCTTTCAGTGCCCTCACATTCTCGGGGGGGCACCAGCCATCGCCCCCCATTCTCTGGCTGGCGGGAGCCAACCTGGGAGGAGCATGTGCCCCCCTCTGTGCTCCACTTACACATTGCCTATGTTTGTTTCTGCTCTGTATTTTGTCTGGGCCACTCTTCTGTTCATTAAAAGTACATCACTGTTGCTAGTGAGTGATCCTGCTCCTGCAACCAGGAGAGTCCTCTGTATATTTATATTTCTTCCAAATATAAAAGCAGAAAATGATCTCTATGTATTGTTAGACTTGACCCATAAGTCAGGTGGCTTGACTTATATGCCAGCTACAATAAACATATGTTAAAAATTAAAATGTTTCTAACCAACCAAGTCATGATGTTCTCAGGATGTTCCCACTAGACTGCTAGTGGGAACAAAAACTTGACTACTTTTTAACATGGAAAGTGAGCTATTGATAAAAAGGAATAAATGATGTGCCTGCCTGCAATAGCAAGAGGCAGAACTGAATGTCTTGGCTATGGACATATGTTAGACATAAACCAGTTTAAGTGATCAGAAACTGGTTTAAACCTGTAACAGAACAGAATTTCAGTGCACACAAACCAGTTTGAAAATGGCTAAAACTAGTATAAGGTTAACACGGTTGTATGTAGTATCAGAATAAACTAATTTTGGTCAAACCGGTTTATGAAATTTATGTCTTAGACCCCTTCCTGCTTCAAGTTAAATCCTAGCATTCCAGCATGCTTTGCAGCCCTGGGCTGGGCTGTCTGCTCCAACGGGCAGGGCTGATTCCACCCCTCTGTTCCCTAGCTGGATCAGTGAGGGCTGGTTGACAAGTGTGGGGGGGCAAGCCAAACTGGGACTGCCCCCCCCAGACAAACCCCAGCTGAGTCTGGAGCCAGGGAGGGGGTTTAAACACTCTCCCCCACTCAAACATCCTGCTGGCTGCAACTGTGGACTACAAATCCCAGAGGTACCTGGAAGCAGGAAAAGAAAGTGATCAGCAACCCTACAGAGTCTTGTCATTGTAAGTCTGGACTGCAAATCCAAGAGACCTCAGGGGCAGCAGGAAGAGGAAGTGAGCACACAGGTAGAGAGCCTTGTTCTAGTGCCTCCTGGCTTCTGGCCTGAGCCACTGCAGGCATGTGTCTACATTTTGTGACTCAAAGGTAAATGTCTATTCATTTCTGTTTCAACTTAATCTGTGCAGCTTAGACTAATCTGCAAAGTTTGAATCAATTCAGCCTTGGGCTTTTTGACTGCCTGTACCTAGCCCTTGCCAGCACTGTGTACTAATTCTAACTGAACTCAAAAGAGATGTGTACTTCTGAGAACTGTTTGCTCAACTAATTGCAGAATTTACCTGTTCAAGCTTATTTGTTACTGTCAAGGAATTGGTGGGCCATTGCCCACCAAGAAAAACTATAAGCCTCCCTTCATACTCACTGAAGAGGAGGGAGCAGTGGAGAGAAAGCTGATACCCTGTATCCTATATGAAACATGAGGTCCAGAATATTTTTAAATGTAATAAACTGACTTGGAATCTACCTAAAATATAATCCATAAACTACCCTTTCTTTGGTTCTGAGGCCCATGTTCCAGTTAATAAAGTAAAGTAAAATGCAGAACATCTTCAGTGGCAGAGGCTCCAAAGTGCTGCCATGAAGGATTCACTAGAGTATAGAATTGCTGGAATAAAACACTTCACCATTTTATTTGGCATGTTAATAATGAAAGAAGAAAGCATTCTGTAAGAACAGTTGTTCTCAGCCTTCTGAGGCCACTGCTCTTCCTGAGCTAATAGAGCAATTCTGCAGTTAAATCCAGAAGCAGACATTTTTCTTATTGTCTATTGTCTCATGCTAATGGTTTATTCAATAACTAATTGTTAAGTTCTAACTCATTTCCTCCATTTCAGCATGTGGCATATTTGAAGATGCATTTGTTTAAAGGAAAAACTGGCAGTGTTCTCTAACATCAGTTGAGTCTAGTGAGCAAGCAAGTGATTCATTTGGAGGGAAGCTAGCTTATTAAAAAAAATATTAGTGTTATTTAAAATACAATGAAACCTGGAACTGTGATTGGAGCTGAAAGGTTTAGGCTTTGTTTTCCATTCTACTGAAGTACCACTTAGTAACTCCAACCATTTACCTGAGTAAGAGTGAGCCTGGCAATAGCAATGGAGCACCAGACAAATACATGAAAAGAAGCAAAAACATTTTTGCTTTATAGAATATGCCTCCCTGAAAAAGCCTCTGGTCTGCCCAGGTGAGTATTGGAAGGGCAAGGAGCAAGACTTTCTTCATCTTGGCCTGAAAGAATAAGTCACCATTACATAGGGAAGCTTGCTTTTTTTTTTTTTTTTACCGTGGCAAACAAAATGAAAGAATGAATAGGACTGTTGCTGTTTTATCAAACATCCACACTTGTGGGGCCACAACCCTTGAGGTTGGCTAAACTGAAACAGGCCACCTTAATTAAGTGTTTGACAAGAAACCAGTCTCTCTGGCTTCATCAAAGCAGGCAAGCTCCCAATGCACAGCAGTCAGGAAAGCACTTCCTTTCTTTGGCTAGGTACAGATATTCAAAAAGCCAAAAATAAAATTCATCTAAATGACGTGCTTTTCTGTAAGCAACATAGTCTAGATCGGTAGTGAACACATTCATCCTTTGGTGGGGGAAAATCTTAGACCAGGTTCTGCCATTTTTAAACCAGTCTATGTGTACCAAACTTCTGTTTTCTTATGGGTATAGTCTGGTTTTGTGTGCCAAGCTTCTGTTCCGACTATAGACCTGTTTCCAATCACTTACACCAGTAAAAGTTCAATATCTGTACCTGGCCTTTGAGATGAATGCTACTATATCTCTGTGGTCAGTCATACAGCTTCCTGAACAAAGTGGGGATGGCTAATGGGAAGAATCTTTGACAGAGACTTAGAGAAAACAAATGGGGAAAATTAAGGAAATGCAATAAATGCCAAAACATTTTTTTTCCTGACTTGAAACAGGACTGATCATGCCAGGTAGGGGCAACTTTTACTGATGCATTTGACATGTTTAATCCAGGCAAAAATCTTGCAAACTTAGTTGACCTCTTCACATTTTCCTCATCCTACTTTTTTTAAAAGGAGTGATTTCCAGTGTAGGGCATGGTTCTGGAAATGAATTGCTTCCCACAGGAAAGGACGGGTCTGCACTTTTCAGAATCTCTGCATGACTTAAGAATCTGGTAAGAGGCCAGCGGAGTCAACTGCTGCTCTCTCTTTATGAATAGAGGGCTCGTTTTCAGCTGCCTTGCCAACCTGCAAGTTGTAACCCCTCAAGAACAGCAAACCTTCAGATCTCATTTCAGACGCATAAATGAAGAAATGCCAGTTGTGACACATGCCTTGCTCTCATGCCAATTACAATTGATATTGTTGCCTCTGGGAAGGTGGCAACAAAGTGTTATGGTTTTTAAACAGCTTGTGGTGCCTGTGCTTTAAATAGAAAGGAGCTTGCAATGAAGGGCAATTCATAAGTTGGATTCTTTTTCCAGATGCATTTTCTTCATAAATCTACAGGTACTATATGAGTGTCTTCAGAGTATACTATGAGTCTACAGAAGCTTCCTTCAGCAAGTTGCTTAGCCTTTTATTCCATTTCAGGCACTCTAAATACAGGTTTACACATGTGGGTATGGACTCACATTTGGCATAGTTTCAAAAGGCTGCTGCATACTAATTGTTATTTGTGGACAAGCCAAGAGCAACACAACTGTAGCAAAACTGTTCTAATTTTGATCCTGTTTCATTCAGTGTTATAGTTGGAGTGGATTTGCTACATTTATATTGTTCCCAGCTTGGCCACACCTAACAATTAGAACGCAACAGCTACTGCCCTTCTGAAACTGCGCCTCCAAAGCCCACGTGTCACTGGGTAAGGATACACATAGTAATAGATGGCAGATAAAATCATCTGGGGTTTGCCATGTGTGGTACTAATGTCCAGTTTAGTACTGACACAGAGCCCACAAGGCTTTGAATTTCGCTAGAGCCTTTTCAGATGCACAGTTAAGATGACATCATATTTTACCTTAGTATTAATTAGACACTTTACAGATTTCTCCAGACTACACCTGCACTGAATTTTTTTTTCAAAAGATCTGAAAAGAGAAATAACATTTTTAAAATAGTGTTTTCTGCAAAGTGTAAAATTCTAAAATAAATTTTCCTGCAGGAATGGTACATATTTTGAGTCAGGTGTATGTTTGCAATATGCAGTAAATGGTATGTTAGCCTGAGCATTCTTTCTATATGTGAACCTGGTGTACTCTAATTAGACCTATGTAGGAAATGTTATTGCGATTCCATGAGACTTCTAAAAAACCTTTCCCATTCTCAATTGCATGAAATGGGGGAAGGGAATTAAATTTGGTTCCACATCCCCTCTACCCCCCCCCCCCAAAAAAAAAAATTGGGCAAACTTTCTTTTTTATGCCATAACTACCATAGACCTGGTACTGGTACTGGTATGTACCCACATGTGGGAGATGAAAATTCTGTTAAAAAAAAATCATCATGTGACCTCACCTACCCAAGACCTGAACTTCAGTTTGCTAAAACTAGTATGTTCCCACAAAAAGTGAGATATAGACAAAATTGGTGCAGTAGAAGACTTTCTGAGAAGCATCAGTCCTGACACAACAGTGATTTTATTGAAAGCATATTGTCAAATATATTATGATAATAAGTTTGAATAAGATTTGGGTTTTTTTCTAGACCTTTAAAATTACTGTTCTTCTGAAATGCTGTACCGTGGGCAAACTCCTTTTGACACGCATGCTACCTTTTCCTCCTAAAACCATGTAGCCTGTTCCCAACACTGGGAAGTTGTTCCTTCCAAGAAAACAGTTGAAGAGCTGAATTATGACTGGCAATATAGATGGCCTTGCACATGTCCATGTGCAGAAGTAGAAGGGGACATGGCACAGAAACTCTTTATTCCATCATATTTGCCTAGGAGAAAATGGCAGTTTGAATGCTTACAATCTGAGAATACTGAACATGATATCTCAAGGCCTGGTCACTCCAACAGAGATTTCTGGATGGGTTCTTATGCATGTCATGAAGCATGAGCTGAGGGGACAAGGGCAAGCAATGCAGTATTACTTTCTTTCAGTACCCTAGATGCATTATCTGTAATGGGAATAATGTTGATTTCTGTAGTATGAAGATGATGAAAGTCTTTCCCTATATCCTGCCTTGTTTTCTACTGGCTCTCTCAAACCATATGATAAGGCTATACAAATTTTGTGACTAGTGTAGGGGAAGTGGGGGTAGTCCCTTCTTGTTGCTAAACTGGAGGGAAATTTTTTTCCCCACAGAAACAACCCCTCCCCTCCCCAGTCATTTTTTTTAGTTCAATGTAACTCTTCATTTACCCAAAGCACTTTAGTGTGGGTCACTTTTTGTACAAGCAAAGAAAATAAAAGGGAGGTGGGAGACCCAGATTCTATATTACAGCAGAAATGTAATCTTTTACCTGCCTCAAATGATTAAAGTCCTTTCTGTCATCTTCCAGGAGAATTTTCAGATCAATCAATGTATCGTGTATTAGGTGGGGCAGAGTCTCAATAGTGGTGCTCCTTATTTTCAAGAAAACCTCCCCCAGCAGGGACGGGGGGAAACACTTCAGATTGTCCTACAGCTGCTTGATTAAGGCCCACACTTGGGATATGGGAGACTCACATTTAAATCCACTGTGGAATTCATTGTTCTCTTGAATCTAGCTCCCCAATCCCTTTCATCAAATCGTTCTAACGTGTGAACTCTCACAGTCTGGGTTACAGACAAAGTGATTACTCACCAGCATTTTGCCCAACTCTAGTAGTATGTGCCTAAATATTTCTTCAGTGAAACTTCCTGATGAATGTATACATCTGTTTTCATACAGCCTTAAATGAGAATCCCAAAACACACGGTTGGTTCAAGTCTAAGTAATACATTTGTTCATTTTCCATATAGCTAATGTAAGAAATGTTTTGTAGAGATGCTGTTTAAATGACATTGACCAGTTGCATCTCTGCCAAAGAAAAGGCTGTTTCATAGCTGACAATCAGCTCAGAACAGCTTTGATGGCTTGAAACGATTACTGCCAAGAAAATGTCTTCAAGCTGATTTGATTGGCTTTCAGAAGCCAACATGGATGTTAGATGTTTAAGAAACAATCATGTTGTAAACCATGTGTACATGCAGAAAATTATAGGAATCTGGCAGAGGTTGTTTCATTCTCTCTCTCAGCAGTTCAATGATTGGAGAAAATGCCTGGACATCTTTCACTAGGTAATAAGGGTCCTGCATATGGGTCTTTTGAATTTGAAACATTAGACAATCACTCATTCTTCCTGTATGTGAATTAAACCTTTAACAAAACGTTTCTTGCTTTCATGGCTGAAGGCAGGAAAATTTCACAATATGGAAATTGTTCCCTGTTCAAAGTCTTCCTTTGAAGGCACATCTACTCTGCAAGGTACTATAGAGATACCCAATAGACTTGGGCAAATAGGGAAGTATTCAGTTAGCATTTGGCGGATTTGGAAGGGCAGTGATTTCGTTCGGTGATTCAAATCACTGTCCCCATTCAATTTGGCGTTCGGTGATTCAAATCACTGTCCCCATTCAATTTGGCTGAATCAGAATCTTAGATTTGACGCTAATTCAGCACTTTCTGAGATTTGGATCAGCTGGGGAGAGGCAGGCAAAGCTGGTCAGCTGCAGGTTCTCCTGCAGCTCCTCCAGCTGTGCCTGCCTCTCCCCGGGCAGGGGGAGCCACGGGAGAAGTCCCCATGGCTGCCCTGCCCGGCCCATCTCCCACCTGGCCCCAGCCTCCTGGCACTTTAAAAAAAAAAAAAGCCCTGCATTCACTGGCAGTAGCAGTGGTGATCAGGGCAGAGCCCCACCATGCAGTGAGGGGAAGCGGGGATCACCCCCTTCGCTTGGCACCCACACAGGAGCTGTCACATTGTGTGGGTGCAGTGCAGTTCAGCAGGGTGCTGCGTGCTGTCTGGGAGTTGGGGTGGCTCCACCTGGCAGCCTGGGCCTGGCAGCACTCAGTCCCAGTGGCCCCAGCTCCCAGGCAGTGCCATGCCGAACCACGCTGCACCCGCGCTATGGGGCAGCTGCCATGATAGTGCCAGGCAGGGGGGAAGGGGGCAATCCCTCAGTGAGTGCAGGGCTTTTTTTGCTTTTTTCTTTAAGTGCCAGAAGGCCAGGCCAGGCAGGGGATTGGGCGGAGCCGGGCAGCCACGGGGACTTTTCCCATGGCTCCCCAAACCTAGGGAGAGGCAGGCACAGCTGGAAAAGCTGTGGGAGAACCTGCAGCTGCCTGGCTGTGCCTGCCTCTCCCCCTCCGATCCAAATCTCCGAATTGATTCATAGGCTTTAGATCCAATTCAAACCTTTTAATGCGTCTCCTGATTCAAATTGGATGCGGAGATTTGGTTGCTGAGTCCCCTCCAAATTGAATCAGCAACTATATACTCAAGCTAGCACAGCCCTAATACCCAAGCTAGCTTTAAATGATCTAGCTCAAGTGTCAACACTAATCAAGCCATGGTGGTGATGGACTTCAGTGGTGACTTTACTCCAATGATAAATTAATATATGCTGGGCTGCTTCCCGTACTTGTGCTAGCAAGGGTAACTCTAACTGCCATTGAAGACTTAAGGATAGACATAAGTTGCTAAAGTGGGTTGCTGGTAAAGTTTAAAGATTCCCTAAGTACCTGTAGGGAAATATTTGTAACATTTTTATGGAATGAACTATCCTAGGTTTAGTTCATACTCAGTCATTTGTAAAGGGTGTGTTTATGGAACAAACAGCTTCTTCCTTCCCTCCAACGCCCTTTTCTTCCCCACCTTCCCCCCACCCCTTGGCCCCCCATACTAGGCACTCTAGAAATTCAAAGCGGCAGGCAATTCCTGAATAGGGAAACTTCTTCATGAAAATACGAACAAAATTGAAGGTGGAGGGTGGGGACAGATTAATCAATTTTGCTTCCATAATTTTTTTTGCAATCCTTAAATTCTACTCCAACAGAAAAAGGGAACATAAATCTGAAACTTGAAAGAGTCCCTTCCTTGTTTGTGCAAGATACACACCAGTCTTGTGAAGATCTGCTTAAATTTAGCTGGAGGTTTATAGGTCTTGTTAGTAAAAAGATCTTGTTCTAAATGTGTTTGGGCACATTTAGAAAACATCTAATTACTTCACTACAAAGGGAAAAAATTAATGGAAAGTGGAAAATTTCAACAAGTCTTATGTGGTGACATGGCTCTGATCTGTGAATTCACAAGCTACGCCCTGTACTTGAGGGAGATTGGACATCTGGGCCAAAGTGGTAGCTCAATAAATGTTTCAGTTTTACATGCTGTCATATTAGTGAGGCCAGGGAGGGGTTTATTGATGACATTCTATATCAGGCTTTTATTTCCCAGTCTCTAACTGAATTGACAGCCATAATGTCTCTCTCTCAAACAGCCAGTCGTATGGGAAAAAAAGTAATAACTGTTGGTTAGAATTGCCCCCAATAGTTGTGTTTCTATGGTGCAAAACATATAATTGTAAACTAATGAGCAAAATGTTTCTTACTGCCTTTACAGGAAGGGTACTCTACTTCTTAATGTAGGAGGGTAATCCCAAGGACCTGATAGGGGGATTAATTTGAGTTAACTTTTTCAGTTGCTACCCATAAAACAGTGCTGTTAGTTGGAACTAGCAAGAGGCTTCAGGAGCAACAGAAGCAAAGCACTGTATTTCATTATACACATCTTTCCCTTTTCCAATCAGCCCCCTGATTTGGGGTGAATGTTTTAAGTGGGGAAGCTGTTTTCTTTGCTGGTAAAGAAGCAAACCTGGAGATGCTGTTTATGCCATGCAGCTTGTGTCTGCTTCAGCAAGTTGAAGGGGCTGAGTCCTATGTTAAACCTGTGTAGGCTGAGCACTGCAACTTATGCTTGATGCAGCAAGTGATCTATCTGATAGTATTTTGATGAGGCTTGCGATATAGAAAAACACTTTAAATATAGGAACTTATAAAGCATTACTTAGTGTAAAGGGTAATATCCTTGTTACTGCCTTTGCAAGGTTGTGGAGCCTAATCTTGTTTGTTTGACATCTCATATGACACCCCACAAATAAAACATTCAACTTAGTTTGGTTTGGGTTTTGGAACATATAGAAGCATTTTCTCTTCCTCCCTGCGTGCCCTCTGGCCTGACAGCTGTGAGGCTCTGCCATGGCTGCAAGTCCTGTCAGCAGTGGGCTTGCAGCTGCAAGAGCTCTTTACTTGCTGGTGCAGGGGGAGCCAGGGATGGAGATCCCAGGCTTCCCTTGTGCTGGCAATAAGGTCTGATAGGATCTGATGCTGAATCCCACAATCGTACATTCTGCCGTGTGTGTGGCATGGCAGAAGGTGCAATTTGTGTGGCTCGCACTTCAGATCCTATCATACCTTTACCTGAATGTCTAGAGGGGCTCTTACGGTGATCATAGCCACAATTTATAGTCTGTTAGAATATGCCAGTCTGTTGTTAGCAGTGAAACAGCAGATGTGTATCTGTTCCATATTGGTGGCATCCTTCAAAACCTCTATGCAGAACACAAAATGGGGCCCATCTTTGCTCTGCAGCCAGTGGGTGAACTTAATGGGGATTAGTTGCGTCTATGCAGTTATTAAAGCAAATGGCAGTAGTTGCTGGAGTACCTGGAGATCAAATATACTAGAAGTAGTTTATAGCCTACTTCTAAAGCTCTTTCCCTTTTTGAACAGGTCTCTTTGTGCAGATCCAGGAACTCTCAGTTGATATCTCAAAATATCTTAGTTTTGGTGGTTCTCTGGCCTGCCAAAGGCTTCTTTCTGTTCTCACTTCCTTAGTGAAGTCTTGAAAAAGAAATATTTACAATGTAAGGATGGCCATAGCAACTTCTTTTCCCTTGGCTTATGTTATGTAGAATGACTTCTGTGGTTGTGAACCTGAAGAATTTGATTATTATTAGCGCGGTGATCTGAGGATTTTTTTGATGTCTAATAAAAGTTTGGGGATGGATTCCAGAGGTTTCCCTTATTCAGGGTCCAAAAAAGTTTTAGCACAACAATAGAGCAGTTCATGTTCTAAAAAACACTGTGGGATGAGACATGCCTATTCCATTTGTGCTCCATCTTCCACTAGAAATAGAGTCGCCAGTATAGCACAGTGCTCAGCAATAAGCTGTGACTCTAGTTTATTTGCACAGGAGCCCAGTGTTGGGCTAAGTGGTTCACACCACTTCTGGCTGAAGAAGGAAGACATGAAATGCAAATGCAGCATATCTCTTTGTGGGGTACCTTGACCATCTTGCCTCTGATATCCTAACAGCAGTTGCCAGGAGTAGCTGATAGTAGTCACCTCCCCCGCAAACCATACTCACTGGCTTCTGCCAGGCAGGGGGTGATCCCCACTGCCCCACGCTGTGTGGGGGGCTCTGCCACAACCCCCAGAAGCCCCGAAGCTGCTGCAGAAGTTGGTGCATCTGGGTTTTTTGTTCTTTTTAGATGAGCTGGGGCAGGAGGGGCAGCCAGGGGAGGGGGGCTGGGGGAGCAGGCAGGGGTCAGAGGGCTTGTGGCAGAGCCCCCCATGCAGCATGGAGTGGGGGGGGGAGCAGCAGAGAGTCCCCCTGCCTGGCAGCAGCTGGTGAGTGGACTGGTGCCAGGCAGGGCAGCCATGGGGGAGGCTGGGAGTGCTCAGGGGAGCCTGGGGAGCAGACAGGGGGTGGGGCCTGGCAGGGGTCCCCCCCATGATCCCTTCGCCCCTCCTCTAGCCCTCCTTCCCCTGCCTCCTACTTACCAGCACCAAGTCCAGGTCCAGGTCCCTGCTGTAGCAAGCATGGACTGCCTGAATTGACGGAGTTCTCCAAATCTTCTGCATCGATTCAGAGAACTTTGAATTGATTCAGACCTTTTCGCTGGTCTCCTGATTTGATTTAGATTTGGAGATTTGGCTGCTGAATTGAGCTGAATATCCTCCGAATCAAATTAGCACCCAAAGCTTTGCACAATTCTAGTGACTAGTAATTTTGCAGGTGTCTGCTGATACCTTTTTCAGCTGAGTCAGTAGACTTCTCAGCAGTGAATGTCTTGACCAGGGAAAAGAGAAGGCTCTTCAGGATTTATGTCTGAAGAGGCGCATATAGCACTTCAGAAAGTGAGGGAAAGGGGTAGATAGACCTGCAGTACTGTGAAACTTACCTTGTGAAGCTTGCAGTATTTTCACAGCCTCCTAAAAGGTTACTTGTATGGAAAGGTTCCTAATTGTCCCTAGGTTATAATGCCTAGGTTATAATGTCTTTCAAACAATAACATTCTGCCTAGGTTATAATGTCTTTCAAACACTGAACTGAGCATCAAAACATCACTGTACATCATGACACAGGTCGATGAATTAGGAAACATAGAAATATAGGGCTGGAAGGTGCCTCCTGCACCATTGTATTCCTTTACAGGTAATCATTAATCTAACGAATCTCCAATATTGCCATTTCATACTCCCACCCAGAAAGGGCAGTATCTGAAACACCAAAAACATTTTGTAGTATGGCGCAGATAAAAGCAGGATAGATGAGACTTCAGCCAGTGCCCCTGGCAATCTGTGCAAATCTGACTAAGGGGACATTTCTTCCTGATCCAGATTTTCTGATTGGTTTAATTCTGAGTGGAAAAGCAAGATCCTTTAGCTAGGAACCTCTTGGTTTTTCACACTGGTAGGAGCTAAGGGTTTTTGACCATCTCTAAATGCCTCAGAAGAAGGCAACAAGAAAAAAAACCCAGAAGTTGTAGGGTAGGAGAGATAAGTGGGTGTTGGCAGAAATTCCTTTCTGGACCCAGTGGGCAACCAACACAACCGTCAGGCATGGGATTAAAAATGTCTTCCTTCTGCCAGAGCTGCCAATGATAATGAATATAATGTGATAAATACTTCAATATTACAAAGATTCTTGACTTGGGTATTTTTATTGGCTTGTAAACTTGCAGTGTTGATGAGTAAGAAAAGAAAATTGTAATTCCATAACTGCTGCTGGTAACTGGAGTTGCCATCTCATGATGTAAAATTCATGTCAGTCACTCCAGTGCAGTCAAACTTTCTCTTGTAGTACATAATGAGCTACTGGGCATGTCTCCATGTGCATTTAGACCTGTCTAAATTTTAATGCACGTTAGCTTAATGCACACTAAGGTGATTTAGGCTTGCCTCTATACATGCATGTGTTAAAGTGCCACAATGCTGTGTGCGCAGACTGATATGAGACTAAAGTTATTCACAAGTCAATCTATACACGGTGTTAATGCACCTTAATGTACCTACATATGCATTAATGGACTTTAGCATTTGTGCCTAAATTTAATACCTGCTTTTGCAGGTATCAACTTTGGTGTGAATAGCCTAAAATCACCATTTTTAAGGCTCATTATGTGTGTTCACATGTAGATGTGCACCCTTAATGCACCTTAAATTGGGCTAAAGCGCCTTAAATCAGTACATGTATGCATACCCACTCTGTTATAAGCCTGCTTTTATCTGAATGTGGCCTGCTTCATAGTTTCATAGTTGGTAGGGTCAGAGGGGAGATCATCTAGCCCGACTCCCTGCCATGGGCAGGAAAGAGTTCTGGGGTCAAATGACTCCAGCCAAATGTTCATCCAGCCTCCTTTTAAAGACCTCCAGGGTAGGAGCCAGCACCACTTCTCTTGGAAGTTGGTTCCAGGTCCTAACCGCCCTGACAGTGAAATAGTGCTTCCTAATGTCTAGCTTGAAACTACCCTCTGCTAGTTTGTATCCATTGCTTCTTGTAACTCCCGGGATTGCTCAGGGGAACAAGGACTTTCCCAATTCCTGCTGGCCCCCCTTGACTAGTTTGTAAACTTCTACAAGATCCCCTCTCAGGCTTCTCTTGTGGAGGCTGAACAGGTTCAGGTCCCTCAGCCTCTCCTTGTAGGGCCTCCCCTTCTGACCCCTGATCATGTGGGTGGCCCTCCTTTGGACCCTCTCCATATTGGTCACATCCCTCCTGAAGTGTGGCACCCAGAACTGGACGCAGTACTCCAGCTGCGGTCTGACCAGTGCCTCATATCGGGGGAGGATCACCTCCTTGGACCTGCTTGAGATGCGTCTGTGGATGCATGACAAGGTACGGTTGGCCTTCCTGACTGCATACCCATGCTGTCGGCCCATGTTCATTGTGGCATCGATGACTCCAAGGTCTTTTTCTGTCTCAAAACTGATGAGAGGGGGGGTTCCCCAGCCTGTAGGTGTGCCATGGGCTCTTCCTCCCCAGGTGCAGCACCTTGCAATTGTCAGTGTTGAATCCCATCCTGTTCTCTTTGGCCCACCCCTGTAACCTGCCTAGATCTGCTTGCATCCTGTTCCTTCCTACTAGCGTACTCACTTCTCCCCACATCTTAGTGTCATCTGCAAACTTGAACAGGGTGCTTTCTACCCCTTTGAAGATGGGTAGATGAAGATGTTGAACAGCACGGGCCCGAGGACCGAGCCCTGGGGAATCCCACTGCCCGCATCCCTCCAGGTCGAATAAGACCCGTCCAACACTACCCTCTGGATGCGTCCCTCCAGCCAGTTAGTGACCCATCTGACTGTGTAGGCAACAATGCCACTGTCTCCTAGTTTCTTACTGAAACATACTTGTTCCATGTAGATTCCTATTTAGATTCTGGAAAATGGTTTTGGTCAGGTTTTTGGTTTTTTAATGGAAGGAAGATAGAGAGAGAATTCTGTTTAGTGTGGAGTCAGCAAACATGAGAGCCAAAGGAGAGGTCCACTCAAGCACTTTAGTATGTTCCTTTGATGATGCAATATACTTGCAAACTGGAGTCTAATTCTGCCTTTCTGGTGCATAATGGAGAAGGATAATATAATTTGACAGATCTGTGCCAAGCTCCTAGGCTGCAGATTGCCAGTAACTTGTAGACAGGGTTCTGCATGAATGGGCCTGACCTGGCATCCCTGGGTACATCAAGATGGAGCAGTATGGCACACAGCACTTATTGTACTTCCTACACTTGTCTTAGCTGTTCTTGTATTACTACGTCATTATTTTTTTAAAGAATTTGACTGACCTCAAAGAGTTTAGTTTGTGTACTTTCCAAATGATTAAACTTTCCCATGGCCTGTTTTACATTCACTGAAATTGGTTTTATTTTAAGGAAGCCACTCCTTGATAAGCTACTGTAATAAGACATGCATTGCTCTGCTGGATTCTTAGAAAACTAGTTTAATGCACAGACACCTTGAATATTTTTGATGAGGGCTGAAAACATGAGCTGAATTTAAAAACAAAATTGTGGGGGGGCAGGTAAAGGAGGAAAGAGTGTGAAGAAGTATCAGGTATGATAAATCTATAGAGTACAAGTGCCTCAAAAAGCCAAAGAGGAAACTTATTTCCCTTAAGACCTTCCTGGTAGTTGAACAAATAACTGGAATCTTAGTTTTGGTATCCAGAGTTAATTTAATATGTCCATGTGGCCCCAAGCCAAATGGTTTAATAAAAATATAATATGCTTTCTTCCTGCGTGAAAGATCATGTTTGAGACAACATCTTTAATTTGTGTGACACCAGGGTTCTACCCCTACTCCTTCTTGAATGTAGGTCCGCATTCAGCACCTGACCTACCTGCTACAAAGGTTGCTACCTCTGGATGCCAATGATTAGTAGTATAACTTTCCAGACTGAGAATGGGGGAGAACGACCAAGAAACTCACTCTTGGTGCACAGTGCTATCGCCAAAGCCTGGTGATGGACAAAGTCTTGGGGACAGGGCTTAAATTGACAGGTCATGTCTGAGGTCATAGACAAGTGGGGATCTGTTATGGAATTTGCAGAATGAGTGCACAGGTCATAAACACAACCATTCTGAATTGGTGTAATAGAATAATCCATTGCATGTCTTCAGGGAAGTATTGCAGTATTATTTAAAATTAGAGCTGTGGGAACTTTAAAAATTGGCTGGCAGGCAAACTGTTTGTTTTTTGAGGAATTAAATCTTCCAAGTTTGGCAATTCTGTGAGGTTGGGGACAGCCACAGCAAAACCCAGGGAGAATTCAGATTCCAAAGGAAAAGTACTAGAAGTAGACACTGGGGCTAAGAGCCTTTTTCTCTTCTCAATGCAGAGATTAGAATAGGCCTAAAATGATAAATGCAGTCATATCGACTTGGTTCCGATTTGTACTTGCCTTTCATAGGTCTGGAAGAATCTCAATTAATAGGTTCACATACACATGAAATCAGAATCTGGCCAGTAGAGACCAGATGCAAAACATGGAATGATGGGGCTTTCTGTGAGTGGGTGAACTTTTTAAAACATTGTCTGCCTCCTTTGAGTTATTTTTGTGTTGTACATTTTTTCCATGACCATACATCATCAAATGAAATATTTTTTAAACAACATTGATCCTCTTTATCATGAAAATTCTTTTATGAGAAATAAAGTAACTTGGTAAATGAAGTATCAGATGCACTGGCAGCCAGCACCACTTGTGAATCTCTTTAATTTGAGGAAATAGAAATCAGGAGTATTTTGTTCAGAATGAGTATTAGAAATAAATGAGCAAAGTTTAGTTTTCTCATTTAATGTCTTGAGGAGTAAGGTACAGTAAAAGCTGTGTTAACTGGCATTTTAGTAACCAGCATTTCCAGCTGGCTGGCCGGACACAGAGGGGGCAGGAGAAGCTTATACGCGACGGCGACCATGGCCACCCACCACCTTGCGCTGCCACTGCTCTGTGTGAAACCACCACTGCCCCTGCCCTCTGCTTTGTGTCCAACTGAAAACCCCAGCGTTGGGTAACTGGCATTTTTAGCTTACTGGTACACCCCATTCCCCACTCATGCCAAATAACAGCTTTTACTGTACATGAATCCAGAAGGAGAATATCAGCATGATAGCAAATTATGCAGATGGTTAGTGGCTGAGAGGCCCATGTCAAAATATACCTCAGATTAGGCCCTTTTAGATTTACTTGTTGGAGATGTATTTCTTTTACTTAAATACAGTTGTGGGTTTTCCAACTTTCTTTATATAAGGAAATCTTAAACGTAATTTGTTCCATCTTACTTTTCATATGGGGAAACTGAGGTTTGTTTGTTTTGGTTTTTTTTCAGGGTAACAAAGCTAGTCAGGGGGACTCAGAAATGGAGCCCAAATCTCTTGAGTCCTAACTGCTTGGTTGAATGACCAGGTAGTTCTCTAAATGGCACATAACTATTTTTTTTTCTACCTCTAGGAAAAGTCAGGTTGAAAAATGTTCTGAGATAACCTTCTCTTGGAAAAGATCAATAGACTGATTGTGGGCAAATCTTCCTTTGCTTCTAAACCCACCCATCCCACAGGGCTTCATTCTTGCCCCTGTGCTTTTAACCAGTCAAATGAAATCACTGAGGAAGGTGAGGAGATGATCAAAACTGACATGTCTGCACTATGCAGGTGGCACCCAGCTCTAAATCTCTTCCACATACAGTTTTTAAAAAGACTCCAGTTCCTAGTTGTCACTGCCTAGGTTAGCAACTTGATGAAAGTAAGACTACAGCTAACCCCTGACAAGACTGAGACAATGTGCCAAGGTAGAAGTAAAAGCTTCAGAGAACTTGTCTCCTCTGTAAGTCCACTGATGGACCTGTGACATGAGATTAAGTTAGTTCAAACTGTATGGATTTCATGGACTTCAAAGTCCTAGTAGATACCTGGGATAGTCATTAAATAAAACAAGCGCGAGAGGCCAGAAGATTGAACTCTTTCTACGCAACACCGATATCAGGTCATGGAACTCCATTTATTTGTGACCATAAAATTAAAGTCCTATAACTCTCTGGATGCAGAAAAGCTCCAAGTGGTACAAAATGGAACTGCTAGCCAGGCTGGCACTGCACATCTGATGCTTTCCCATGGCTTCCTGTAGAACAGAGCCTCGTTTGTTGTGACATTCCAAGCCCTCCATGGGATTGGCCATTAGCTACTTACAAGAGAGAACCCTTTTTTGTTTCTCTTCAGAACTGTGACAAACAACCACAAACTACTGATATAAAGTCACACTGTTGCATAACCAAATAGAATCTATTTTTGGACAATAACTAGGAAGTGTAATTAGACCATAAATCAGGCACTGCTAGCATACTTAACTGAAAATGCAGAACAGTGTGGTCAGAACATTGTAGTATAAATTTAGTTTAAGTTGACTAATGTTACAAGTTGATAGTACAATAACATCTTGAAAAGGCAATAAATATTTTTGATGGATATAGAAGACATCTTGCAATTTAGCCAAATAGAAATTGTAGGAAGGCATTTCCGTTTCCACAGCTGTCATCTCAAGCATTCCAACAGAATAGGACTTGCCTTCACACCAGATAAGTGCATTTGAATTCCAGGGCTGGACACGCCACTGTAAGCACAATGAATGCAGCACTACAAGCCACTCACTGCAGAAGACTAATTAGCATATGTTCTGTGAGTTACACTTCATTGATTGCTCTCTTTAAATTATTTTTAAAAATGGTTCCACCTCTCCTTTCTAGAACCCATCATATAAATTATATATATGATATAAGGAAACCTAAATATAAGTGGAGTAAATATAACTTAATTCTTAGTATTTATAATCTTTTTATAGACATGTTTAAATTGCCAAGAGAATTGTTTTCAGCAAATCAAGTTGAATACATTGAGTTGGCATATTTGTTTCACCTCTCCCATTGAGATATTGTGTTACAGTATCCTTGAAGGGCAGAATGAGTTTGCTAACAATCAGTCAAGTACTGAATAGTGGCCTTTAGGAGGGCATGTTGGAAGGATGTTGATGCCACATTGTTTTGACACATTCAAACTAATGTGAAAAATCTGGTTTTGGGGATGCTTAATCCCCAGTAGTGCTTTCTTAATGCCTAGCATGACTTCCTAGCAGCTGGTTAAAAATAGCAGGACTTCACTTTATGCATGGGAATACAAATTTGACTTGATGATGAGAAATCTTTCAGGGCTGGTATTGCCAAGATAAAAACAGTAGGTCAACTTATGAGGCTTTGGCTCTTTTTATTTGAAGAAGGGAACTGAAAATAAATGGTGACATCATCAAAACCTTTGTGGTAAAATTCCAAGCCAGTGTCCTAAATTCCAAGCCAATGTCCTACACTGGGCTTTACAATTAGGCAATAATCGAGACTTTCACCTTTTAGAGACCTGATTGTATAATGCTAAGCACACGCAAATCCCATGAAAATGAATAGAAGCAAAACCTTGAAAAATTAGATGCATATTTAATAAGCATCAGATTTTGTTATATACACATTGTCACTGTCCTGGTGGATTCAAGATATCTGCTATGAGACTAGTCACCATGAATGATCTACCACAAGAAAAGGTTTATTTTGCTGACTGTCAGGTGATCAGTATACTCACATAATCAGTAGAAGACAGTAAGCTCTTATATGTGTGTCCTTTTCGTAAGTTCAGAGAATTGCTTTTTTTCCCCCATGATATTAATGCCTGAAACAAATAAGAGAAAAGTGTTACACCACCTCTTAAAACACCTCTTAAAACAGTGGTGTAACAAGCAAGGCAGTAGTGTAAACTGGGCATGGAAAAGCCTGCAGAAGTGGGGGCAGGGTGCAGTTCTGACTGGGGAGGACCAGGGACTGGTGCAGCTCCAAACTTAAGAACTATTAGTAATTAAAAGATAGAAAAGAAACCTTTTTCAGGATAGCAAAATATATTCTTTTATGGGATTGGGTGTAAATATGAAGGGTTCATTTACCTGTAGGACCTAAATCAAATTTCATTTTTTTAAGTACCGTCATGTATTGAAACCCAAAACTTTAGCAGAGTCATAAATATGCACAAAAAATGGAGTAAGATGAAGACTTTTTTCACTGACTCTTTAATAAGCAGTTCTTCCCCCCACACTCCCAACATGTCTGTTATCAGGTTTCTCATAGATTAATCATTTTGAAACAAAAGTGCATTTTATTTTGAAGGAAACTTCATATTGACTAGGCACACGCTGAGAAAATAACCATTAAAAGTAACCTCTGACTCTTCAGACCAGTTCTTCCATTATATCTTAAAAACTAATAAATTACTGTGTATTGGGTGATTGTTTTTTGGCTTGAAAACAATGACCTCTAAGACCACTTGATATAAATTAAGAATTGGGAACAAAGTCTTCGAACATAATCTTCTGCTGTGCCCAATTTATACCTTCTGATGGTAAGATAATAAGGTAATTTCAGGCAAGAATAAGGAAACAGTGGAAAATATCTATCAGTTTAAACCAATAGTAGCAAGCCATTTTGCTACTATGTGAAAGAATATTTGGTGGTTTTGTTAGGTAACATTGCACCCCATGAGTGAATGAGTTGGACCATTAATTGGGAAGAATGGTCAAAAACATTGAAGAGATGTGAACTAGGCAGCAGGTTCAATATTTTCTCCAAGCTCCAATTTTATGTTGGGGGAAAAACAGCGGAGAAATCTTTGCTTAGACTAGAGTGTTAGACTAGCACATTTTGGAAGATATTTAGGATGTTGCATTCCAGTTCTGCTGCTAATTTTTCTTTCTGAACTTGTGCAAGTCACCTTTATACATCTGTGCTCATGAGTGCCATATCTCCCACTTCCAATGTATGGCAGTATTGAATACAGGCTGCAGGAGGTGATATTACCATTGGCTGCTGGTTGGCCCTCGCCGAACTGTGTCTAATCTGTGGTACTGTCTTTTAAAAAGAATTCTAGAGAAACTGGAGATGCTCTGGTTTTAAGTGACAAAAAATGAAGGGATTGGAAACTAAGCCATCTGAGAAATGGTGGTAGGAATTAGGTGTATTTTGTTTAGGGAACAGTAGGTTAGGGGTGGGAAATGGCCAAGTTTGAATTATTTGAAAGGCTGCCTAAAGAAGCTGGAAAAACAACATCCTCCCTTACCTCAGAGGAAAAGATGTATAACTTAAAACTTATTCCTATAACATAGCTTAATTCAGAAAATATTAGGAAACTGGTCACAGAATGGAGCAAATAGTCCAGGGGAGTAATGACATTTCTGTCTCTGGAGGTTTTCAAGAGGTTTGATAGGCATTTGTCTGGAATGAGTTAGGATTAGCAATTCTGCATCTGGGCAGGGACCTTTGAGACCTTTCAGTCCTATGATTCTAGGATGATAACAGCCACTGCTTAGTGGTTTTCATTATTCTTTACATATACATATAGACACTCTGGGAGGTTAAACAGGAGGTTAGATTACATTAAAAATGACCACCCAATCTAATTTAGTTCACCTAGGTACAAACCTTACACTAGTTATGTTGATCTAAGTACAAACTGTACAGAAGTTCAGGATGGTTAGATAGGTCTAAAAATGGCTGACCTGATCTAAGTTAAGTGTACCTTGGAAGTAGGGTTAACTTGTGTTGGCAATTTTTGTCGTTGTTGTTGTTGGACCTAGGTGAGCTGGGGCTGCACCTGCATAGCTAGCACCCCACACAGATGGCCCCATGGGGCACTACCACCATGGAGGGAAGAATCGCGCCCCCCTGCAGCTCAGGCTCATGCAGGTAGGCTCTGCCAGGGGAGGGAGGGAGGGGGAGTGGCGAGGGGCCTGATATTATTATTATTATTATTCCTCCCAGAGCCTGCCCACATCTCCCATGGCCAGAGAGCAAGCTGCCAACAGGTTGCACAGCCCCTGAGCTGCAGGGGTCCTGATACTTCCCTCCATGGTGGCAGCACCCCTGGGCAGCACCCACTGACACCCCATCTGGGCAGTCATGGGGGGTGCCACCACCATGGAGGGAAGCACCAGGGTCCCCTGCAGCTCAGAGGCAGCATGATTTGCTGACAGCTTGCTCCCTGGACACAGGAGATGCAGACAGGCTCTGATTGGTTGTTTCACTAAGCATTGTGATTGGCTGCTGAGACAACCAACCAGAGTGCTCCAGGCAGACAGAATAAACCTATTTATTATTATAGGTTTTGGTATACTTCAGTGTCTTTGGAGCATGTAGTAAACTGGCTCTCTTCCAAAGAGGAAGGGACCAGAAAAAATAGAACTTTTAGACACAATAGCTTCATGAACATGAGCTTGCTTAATGGTTGACTGCTTTCATACATCACAGACTGCAAGATGAATTATATACTTTATGCCACATCAAGACAGCAGTAGGTAGCAGATTTCTAGCTTAGAATTGTTTCTGTATTTATACTGTCATACTTTGACATGTTGCTAGGTGTTAGAAGGATTTCTATTCCTAGAACGGATTTTTTTTCCCTCCCTCCCAGCAGGGAGGAGGGGAACAGAATTAAAGGAGTTGTTACCTGGAGAAAAATATGAATGCATTAGCAAACTCATCCAAAGGCTCACCTTTTACTTTATTTCATACTGGTGAGCCTTGAAATGAAGCGGTGGGGTGGTGAGAAGGGGAGAGGATGGGGATCATGATATATGGAAAAAAATGAGCATAGGGTCTTTAATAAATTTTCCCTTTTGAAAAATTTTGGTTTTTGTTTTTCTGAAATTCAAATGATTATTCTTGTATCCTTTTTTTTGCAGGGGGACAGGGAAGAATCTTAATGTTTATAGTAATAGGCAAATTACCTGACGTAGACAAAAGTAAAATTCTACAGTATTTAACTGAGCAAAAATCTCTTTGGAAATGGGATGACCACTTATTAGGGCTGTTCAAAGCTTTGGTCACTGACTCAGTTTGGCCCAGTTTGGCCCAATCTCTACAAATGCCACAGTGCATGTGTAGATGCACCCTCTGTTAGGACTACTTGTATGCATACAATTAAGCAGTGACTCTGTGTGTTTGACAAGATTAGCTCTTTAATTTACATACTGGTGTTACATTTTATACTGACCTAAATAGGGTGCCCATTTGTGCACATGTTCAGGAGGGCTGTGCAAAACTTCAGGTGGTGATTCTGTTTGGGGGAGATTTGGCCTGATCCAGTTTTCCTTGGAAAAGGTTCAGAGAGCTTTGATTCAGACAGTCCCCAGTGGAGCTGGTAAGTACAAGGGTGCGGGGAGGGGACCATGGGGGGACCCATGCCAGCTCCCATCCTCTGCCCACTCCCCCAGCCCCCCATGGCTGCCCTACCTGCCCCAGCTCCCAGTGCTTTAAAAAAATGCCCAGACTCACCAGGTGCTGCTGGATGGGGGGGGGGCATCCCTGCTGCCTCCCTTTGCCTCACATTGCATGGGGGCTCTGCATGAACCCCCTAGCCCCCTCCTCACTCTCCCAGCCCCCTCCACAGGCGCCCTGCCTGGGCCAGCTCTGGTCCTTTAAGAAAAAAAAAAAAACCCAAGGAAAAGCGCTGGGACTTACTGCTCCTGAAGTGGCTTTGGGGGGCTCGTGCAGAGCCCCCTATGTGGCATGGAGCAGTGGCAGCCAGTGGAGATTGCTTCCCACTGGCAGGAATGGTGAGTCCGGTGTTTTTTCTCGGGCGTTTTTTTCTTAAAGGGCCAGAGCTGCGGCGAGTGGGACAGCCATGGTGGGGCTGGGCTAGCAGCTGCAAGCTGGGAAAACTCAGACACTCACCCCAACCCCAGGGTTGTGATCTTCCTACCCCTTGCCTCCCGACCCTGACCTGGCTATTTTTAGCCACCCAGCTACCTCACGCCACCCTTAGGCTAGACAATCCCACCTCCCATGTACCTACCAGCACCCCTCCCCCCCTTCCCACTTGTCCCTCCGCCCACCTTGAGTTACTAACTTTGGTTTCCCAGTGTAGTTCCCAGATCTGGTAATAGCTGTACACACCACTCCCAGTCTTTGTTCACATGGCTTAAAGTATGCCGTTTGACTATAAGCCAGGTGCAGTGAATGCCTGTACTCACTCTTAGAGTGGTAAGCCTTTTCAAGCAAGGATTGCAGTTTGCATAGATTTCAACAGAACCTGACTTCTCCAATTAAGCCCTACTGCAATATCAGTATAATGATCCAGCTCTGGACAGGGGGTGGGAGGAGATTCACAGAAGTTTAAGGCTGGAAGGGATCTCATGACATCATTGGGTCCCCCCCCCCCGCTCTGGGCAGAAAAGACTTCTGGGGTCAAATAACCCCAGCAAGGTGTGTGTCCAGTCTCCTTTTGAAGATCTCCAGGGTAGGTACCTGCACCACCCCCGCTGGGATGGTGTGATGATTCCAGAGTCCGGTCACATGAACAGTCAAGAAGTTTTTCCTTTTTTCCAGTCTGAAACCGTCTTCTGAGAGTTTATGACCATTGCTCCTGGTTTTGCCCTGGGGTGCTTTGGTGAATAGTTGTTCACCTAGCCCCTGATGCTCATCCCTGTTATTTGTAAGCTGCCACCAAATCCCCCGAAATTCTTCTCTTTTCTAGGCTGAACAGTCCTATATCTGTCAGCCTTTCTTTGTACAGCTCTTCAGGCCTCTAATCATATGAGTGGCTCTTTCAAGCTTCTCCACATCCTTCTTGAAGTGTGGCACCCAGAGCTGCAGCCTCACGAATGCCAAGTAGAGTGGGAGTATAACTTCCTTAGTTTTGCTTGATGCATCAGTTGATACATGCCAATGTATTGTTTGCTCTGCTAACTGTAGCATCACACTGGTGGCTCATATTCATTTTATGGTCAATTATGACTCCCAGGTCCCTTTCAGACGTGGTGCCAGCTAGCATAGCACCCCTGAGCCCTTAAGTTTGTTGCAGATTTTTCCTTCCCAGATGGAGCACTTACACTTCTCTGGTTCTGGTCCACTCATCTAACTAATCTGTCTAGGTCTGCCTGGATTGCCAGCCTATCCTGATGCATGGCCACACTTTCCCACAGCTTAATGTCTCAGTGAACTTTGCCAGTGTGCTTTTCACCCCCTTATCCAGATCATTGATGAAGATGTTGAAAAGCACTGGTCCAAGACCTGAACCCTGGGGACGCCACTGGCTATCTTCCTCCAGGTTGACGTGACCTAATAAGTGTCTTCAATCTCTTTCTAAATTATTATCTTTACAGTGGAATTTACAATGGACTCACATGGCTCACAGAATCATTCAACACAACTCAAAAGTCTGAGTAGAGGAGGTTGAGTCATAAAAAGCAGAAGCCTTCACATTATTACAATTTACGAGTGCTGCTGCATAGACATGACACAAGCTATCTCTGCAGAATTAATACTAGTTCTTATAGCTTCTAGCCCTCTAAATATTATTTGGTAAGGATTTGTTTTTTTCACTCGTTTTGTTTTCAACAGGAAGGCTTTCTTGTGACGTAAATTAATCTGATGAATAGCCTTAATATTTCACATGGGATAGGCAAGTACACCAACATGCTTGCCACTGTCAACTCCATAAGGGAATGTTTAAAAGATCTCTTTTCTTAATGAAAAAACAATGAATTAGTCTAGACTGTAGTTTCATTCACTAAATCATCTCTCAATGGGAAAGGGCAGATGTTTCAAACTAATCCTTTGCAAACCTGGGTTAGGCTTTCAGTAGACCACTGAAAACAATGCAGTTCAGCATATTATAAACCTTCAGATGAATTATAGGACTGTCCAGCAGAGAGAGATAACTACAGCAGGTTCCTAGAAACTAAATACAAAAGCAATGTAATCTTAAACTTAATTAATAATTGATTCAAACAGAAAAATGGAAAGAGTCAATGAGTGCTTACATTTCAGCCTCAGCTGAACAGCATGGAAAGGTTTCCTTTAAATTTTCAAGCTGAAATACTCAAGTATGTTAAGGTAAATGATAGGTGGTGGTGGAAAGGGGTGGAATTCTTTAAACTCTTCTTGCTTTCATAGATTTAAATTAGTCTCATACTCATGTGTTTTCTTGAAACATTTTGGAGGATATCGGCATTTCCCTCTGAAGTCATATAATTCTTGGAAATGTAATGCTTATAAGTATATAAATGCCTTGTCCTTTTTCTCTTGAAATCATCTTGAGTCTTGCTACTTATTTCAGCTGGAGCAGATCTGGGGCCCATTGGGATAGATCCAAGCTTTGACAAAGCGGGGGTGTAGAAGCAGTTCCCCCTGCTGCAAGGCTGGTTGTGCCCCTGCTCCCAGCCTTCTACCACACCAACCAGTATGGACACACCACACTGCAGCAGCCACTGGGGACTTTTTTTTTTAAGGCCCTGAAGCACCCAAGAACCCCCCACTTCTCCACGCTTAGCAGCATATCTGCTCCCCTCCTCTTCCCACCCTTCCACCTTGCAACACCAACTGCTGTTACTTTCCCTGCTGTCCTGGGGTCAGGGAAGCTTCAAAGCCACTCCTGCCCACTCCCACTGGGCTACACAGGGGGCTGGGGTCAGTGATAGTAGTAGCAGCCAAGACGGGCATTGGTTCTCCCACCCTGCTCTATCCCCCAGGAACAGATGGAGGAAGAGGATCTCCCTCCACCCATTGCCTCTTCTGCTGTCACTGTTCCCAGTTGAGCTCATCTCCATGTGGCCTGGCTGCAGTGGGCAGAAGCAGCTTTGAAGCTGCCTCTTTCCGCAACTATGGGGAAAGTAGCAACAGCAAGTGGTGGGGTGGAAAGTGGAGGGAAAAGGATGTGCCTCTGAGCAAAGAAGGGGATTCTTACTTCTCTGAGAGCTGAAAAAAGGCTCCCAGCTAGATCCAATATAGATTGGGGGTGGGGGGTGCAGTCCCTTAGAGGGCTGGCTCTGCATATAACTAAGAAGAAATAATTAGGCATTTATAGACACATTTCATTTTTCAGTGCAGGGATGCTGATGCACGTGATGCTGGCATCTACAGGAGCATGGTAATTACAACACTTCAGCAGACTCAGTTAATCAAGTCTGCTCTGCGTTGTAATTGCAACACGTTGGAGCTGCCTCTGCACATGTATAGGCACCTATTGGGCCTAAATGAATAAATCCACTCATTTTACAAGAAGCTAGCAAGAAGTGGCAAGAACACATTCTGAAAATGTGTCACTGAAAATGTGTCTTAAAAACTAGAAGAACCAATCTCTCTTATGGCTATATTCTTGCTGGTAAATGAAGTAAGGGCAGATTCTTCTGTTTGTCTCTGTGAATGTTAGTCAGAAATAAAACTATGAGTTCTGGATATGCTCCCATACTGCAAAGTTCAGATATGTGTTCAGAACCCACTTGAAACTGAGGCTTTAGATGTGGGGTTTTGCTTGGCCCCCTACTCTGCCCAGTAGTGAATCCTGGTCCAGAGTATGTGGAGCTACATGTTGGGACTACTAGTAATTTTATTACCCTTCCAAATCGTGTATAAAAATGTTTTAGTGAGTTTAGTGACTTTTGAAAGGTCAGTTAAATTTCTCAGTTTTTAGAAAAGATGTTTTATCATCTTTCAAAGTGTATAAAACAAGAGAAAGCAGCTGCGTGTCATGAAATACGTGGGGGTGCCCTGTGTTTATAGTGGATTTCAGGACAGACCCGAGCCTAACAATATCTAAGCACTTTGATTCACTCAAATCCCGTGAAGTGAAGCTGAAGGCCAGAAAGTGTTCTATCACTTCTTGCTTTTCCTTTTCCATTCTTCAATATTTAAATATAGACCCTTAACTAAAATAGTTAAATGATAGAGGCAAAAAAATTATCCTTTTGTACTTCAAGGTCCCTTTATACCCAATATAAAATAAGTGCAAGAAAATCTTAAGCAGACAAGGTTCTTTGGGCGAATCTGATATCTTTTATTAGACCAACTTAAATAGTTGGAAAATAATTATTAAGCAAGATTTTGGGTTCAAAAACCCTTCATCAGGCTAAGGAAGTTTCAGCAGTTGTTGTGTGCTCCTCCTGGATGGAATGAAAAGTAAAGAAACCAGAGACTGATCTGGTGTGCATACAAGACAGGTAGTCAGTGAAAATGTGGACTGAGGAGTCTATGAGTGAGAGACAGGCTGGGGAAGGGGGGAAAGAGAGAGAAGAACCTACACCCCTATAAAATCTTAAGGCTCTTTGAAGGATACCTCACTCATGGGTGCTTGCCCTGGTATTGCATTAACAGAAAACATATTATGAACCTTAGCAATTGGACAAAAATGCACAGTCCTTGTAAGAGATAACAGAATGCTGCCTCTAGTCATTATATGTAGCATTGCAGGTTTCTTTTCCATGAAAAGGGGAAACTGATGGTATGGGTCTTGTTTTTTCACATGCTTTGTACGTAAGGTAGTGCTTCTTTGTAGACGGTAAGAGCAGCTGTTCCTTGTGCACAACTGCCAAGTCATTTCCCTTCTATTGGTTGTGTCTCAAGAGATGCTCTCTCCTCCCTCCCAGAGTTCCCAACCTCTTCTCTAAGTTTATCCCTTACTCTCCTCACTCTCACTCAGTTTGCCAAAACTATTTTTGCCCCAGTATTTGCAACTAGGAAATGTCCTGAGGTTGCATCTAGGCTTTGATCAAGCACCCCTGACTGGGTCAAGAATCTGAGGTACCTTCTCCTGATCCCTAGCTAATGCAACTGCCCCAGTTTTCTGAAACTAGATTGACTACCAAAAGTGTCACTCGCTGGTTATAAGCACATCCAAAGCTTGACACTGCCTCTATTCTGGTAAGCTTTGAGTTTACAACTCTGTTTGGTTGTCCTGACTCGTGACCCTAGTTTAGTGTTTCCTGAGCCTGATCTTCGATCTCCCCTGAAACTTGGTGCTGCCTCCACTCTCTCTGCTTTCCCTGGAATCCTGACTCAGCTTGGTTTCCTTGACCCTGATTTCAGATTTTCACTGGAACTTGGAACCCGCTCTCTGAACCTTGGCTTACCTCTCAGCCTACATCTCTTGGATCTCCCCTCTTGACTCTCCCGGAACTGGACCATGTGCTCCCTGCTCTGCCAACCCAGGTCCTGACTCAACAATCTGGTAATCTGCACTCTTGTCCTGTTGACCCCCTAAATTATCCCTCCGGGCCTGTCTGGAAGCCCAGCTGCCTCTCATGGACCCTTACAGCTTGCATAGTTTAGGTCCTGACCTGTGGTTCAGAGTGTTTCCATCTGTCTTGTTATGTGAAGGGGCTTAATTTCTCCTTTTGCTGAGCCTAAAAGAAGCATGCTTAGTGCATCCATTGGTTTTAGTTAGCTCTGTGATTAAGTGTTGATGAAAGATCTGCTTAATAACAGCCATCAATCCCTTCTAGCATAAAATAATTACTAAGTAGAATAAAACTAATTTATTTTAGGAAAATGCTATGAGCACTGTTTACATTTTACTATACTTTGACTTGCAAGAATATCACCACTTTGTTGTTCTGTCCTGTCACTATGTTCAAATATGACCCCAAAATGGCCTTATAAAGTTCCTCGTTTGTGCATAGTTTCCCTAAATGTGGGAAGGCCAAGAGATATTCTATAATCTGAAGGTTTCCCCCACATTTGCAGACAATGTTTGCATCATTAGCGCATCCCCACAGTTGCATACTAACTTTTAGTTTTGCTGACCCCTGTTGGGAGGAAGTTCAAGCTTTTCCATGTTGGCCATCAAGCTCTGCGCCTTCAGGGAGATGTTTGGCCCTTTTGATATTTTTTTCTTAACTCCCTCCTGGTTCAACTGTAGCTGCTGACCGCCACATTTTTAATCACATGGCTGTTCTTGTTTCCTCCAATGTCTGTGTTGTGGAAAGGAAACATTCCTGTGGTTTTTAGTCTACTGGCAGCTGCCATATGGCCATGTACTGGGTGCCTCATCTTCAGTCTGTCAGGTATGTTCTGGTTTGCTTGCTACTGCTTTCCTTAGGTCTCGTAAATGGAGATTTGACATTGTTTGGTTTAAGACATTTAGTAGTGCACTGCAAATTTCATTCAGCATAATGTCTAGTTTCTTTACAAGTTCCGATGTTTCCTAAACTGAGCATGCATATTCAGCTGCCGAATGACAGAGTGCTAGTTCAGTAGTTTTGAAATGTTGTTGGGTTGCCCCAAAGAAGTTGATGAACTGCTTTAGTGTGTTATTCCAGGATCTAACTTTGCACTTTCTTTTCTACATGCATTTTATATGAAAGCATGCAGTCTAGTGTTGCTCCCAAGTAGATAAGATTTGGGCAATGGACAAGAATTACTCCATTCTGGGTTGGGTTGAATCACTTATTAGTATCTCACTTTTGAAGGTGGGAAGTGGCTTGTGTCCTGGCCTGTGTCCTCTGATCAAAGAGAATAGTCCATCACCATCCTCTTTAATAGCCACTCTCCATATTCCTTCAGTCTTCTCTTCTCTTAGCCTCTTCTTGTAAATCATGGTTTCTAGACCTCAAGTCACTTTTTATTGCATTCCAGTAGACTTTTGCCAGTTTTACGTCTCCCCCCACTTAAGTGTGGTGCCCAGAGCTGGATACAGTGCATCTGGATGAGCAATGCTAAATAAAACAAAAGGCCAATTCCTTTATATGCAGGTGACAAGTCTGTTAGTATAATGGATTGTACTATTAATACTTTTCTGTTTTGTCCAAAAGTATGTTTATTGTATGCATCAGAGGAAGACAGTTTGGCTCAGAGACCAATGAGCTGACAGTTGCTTATGTGCTCTGAATTGAGAACTGCTAGAACATAGGAATAATACTGGGAAACATTAATATTATTTTACTTCATAATATTAATAGTGATTGTAAAAACTAATAACAAAGTTGTAAAGCATTTTGCAATTGGCCTGTTTCATTTAGCAAGCTCAAGAGATATCTAACCATTGCTGATGTACCTTAATATGTTGGAGTAAGGTAGAAGGTCTTATTTAGATAAGAAATAATTTTGATAAGAAAAATCTCTGATCTTATTCTGAGATGTCCCCCCTCTTCCTTTTTGTTATTTCTTTTTCAGTTCTGATGAAAGAGTTCCCAATACCTAGTTTTTGAGAAGTGGTAATTGCTAAATAATGGACATATATTTTACAAGAGAAGATCTAAGGCAATTTTATATTTGAGATGTATTGTTCCCCAGGCCAATGCTAGCATGCCAAGTCAGAATGCTTACAGAGCAGGGCTTAATGAAAATACTGAGAGAGCTAGGTGTCTTATATAATTGCTTAAAGTTAATTATAAACTTCAAATGCAATATCTGAATCCTTCAGCAGAGATTTTGTTTTAAAGAAATGTAATTTTTATTTTAGGATGATCTTTTATCACTTGTCAAGAACACTGATTTGGCCTCAGACAGTACAATGTTTTGGCAGGTGGTTTCACCAGTTTTGACAAGTGAGGAAGTGACATAAATTAGTTTAATAAGCATTCCCATTATATCCCTTGTGGGTATACAGAAAAGAACCAGTATTGTGTTTATATACAACTTGGATAGTGGCAAATTGGCATGTGGCTCCTCTTTTTTTGTAATTTTCAAAGCTCAGTCTGATCACGCAAGCCTTGTATGCTCAACTCCTAATAAATTTCATGCAAGGATTGGGCAAATGAGGAATGTAGGAGACCTCACAGAATGGAGGACTGTAATAATTGATTGCTAGTAAAAAGCAACTCCCTGTTTTGCTAATGCAACGAATATTGCAAATACTAAATACTCATGCTGATTTAAATCTTAATCCTGCAAGATGCTGAACATCAAGCAAAGCATTTAAACAGTGTACTTAAAGTTAAGTTTGAGTACTCTTGCTGTCTGCAGCTTAAATGCTCTGCTGGATAGGCATAAATAATTCAGTAGCTTCCGATATAGAGCTTATTGTTAAATGGATTAAATAAAAATAACTAGGAGAAAAGCTAATGCAGGACATAAGAATAAGCTGTGGTCTCGATCACTTAGGATGCAAGAAATGCATCAAAGTGATAATTATGTGGAGTGGCTTACAGGGAAATACATGAAAAAATATTATAAAAGCACGAATATGGTCAGAGTGATGAAAAGGAAAACTACTGATCTTGTGGCAAATGTTTGTATATAGACAGGGTAAACTACAGTGGGTGTGTCCACACATGTAGAATTATGCAAAACAATAAACTCCAGCACTTATCAAGATGGAGTTTATTGCTTTGCATAATTGTACACGTGTACCCAGGACCAAAGTGTGTCAGAAACTCATAGGCTAGCAGGGGGCTCAGAGGTTGAGCATGCCAGCCCGGGCTGCTCTAATTCAGCTCACTGTGCTGCAGAGGGGCTGGCTGGGGCACAAGGGTGCTCCAGTAAGGGGCTGGCTAGCAAGCAGTCCCTGCATTGAAGCACCCTCATGCCCCAGCCATCTGGGTCACACATTATTTACACATGTGTTGATGCTGAGTAAAATACTTAGCAGAAGGATAGTACTTCTAATTAGTTTATTCCTGCCTAATAGCACTGCATGTGCAGATGTGAGATATTTAGTGAGGAGCTAATTGGTGTACTCCTCAATAAGCATCTCATGTAGCTATGCCCAGTAACTATTCTGTTACACTCCAGACCGTGGTTAAAGAAATAATGATGAATAAGCTGGACTTCAATTTGTTTGTCCAGTTTGTTTACAACAAAAATGGATTGAAATCCTCCTGTCTTTTTTTTTTCTGTTTCACTAGAAAATAAGAGAGAGAAAATGCGTATTTACAGCTAGATTGTATAAAGACCAAAAGGAAGAGTGGGTATTACCAGTGAAACTTAACAAGCCACTTCTGTAATATACATGAAACATACATTTAAATTTTGGAGTCTGGTGGTCAATTAATTTTTATCTGCAAGAAATGTTAGCAGAAAGGAAGCATATCCTGAATATTTACAAGAAAAGTATACTCATACAAGTATCCAGCACCAGATGTACATTCATGACCGTTTTGAACAGTCTTCATTTACAAATTACGAGATTTTTCAGTTTTCCAATAGGGAACACCAGAAGTCCTATGAGGGAGGCCGGTAGCAGACCCCTGCCTGCTCAGAGCTGGCATCTTGGACCCAACTGGATGTGGCTGACCTGGCCAACTGGGGCATGGAGGATCTGCTTTGACAGTTCAAAGCGGGCCATCACACCCGGAATATCTTCTGGGTGATAGCTGCCCAGCTGGCCGGGCAGGGGGTACACATGGCAGTAGTGCTACACAAAGGCCAACTCGGCAGCCACAGCCCACTGGCAGCTGGCCCAGAGGGGCAGATGCCTCATCTGGGTCTGGCAGGTGCACAGCAGGTCACAGCTGGGCAGCAGCCCCCACTGCCAGACTGCTGCAGTGAGTAAAGGGTGCAGGGAACTCTCAGGGCTGCTTCAGCAGTCCAGCTGGCACAAGGGATAGTGTCCCCAGGTACCCAGGCCATGCCCCAGAAGCTCCTGAGAGCGACTAGCCCTAAGCCACTTGATAGGGCAGCTTTTGTACTGATGGGACCAGGACAGGACAACTTTTTATACTGCTGGGGACAGCAAAGGTGCTGGCCCTGGGCTCTAGCCCACCCTGGCTGCAGATTCAGGAAGAGTCAGACAGGGTTATCTTGCCCCAAGTGGCACAATCTGATCCATGACAAAGTCCACATCCAAGCATACATGCTGAGGGAAAAAGCCCCAGCTCAAATTTGCCCTGCTTCTATTTGAGCTGCTGCAAACACACATGCTTGCATATGTAAATGTGCCCGTGATGTGGGAAAGCAGAGTAAATGTGACCCTGAAATTTCTGAGGTGAGAAGCACGAAGGATAGTGGCATACAGAGGCATATTCCAATAGTAGAAACTAAGGAAAATAGAAAGACTGCATTGTACTTTCCTTCAAAGCATCATCCTGAGCAGGTTTATTGCTAACCAGTAGATGGGCCCAGTATTTTCAAGGCTGATGGAATGTGTTTCATAATTTCTTTATAGAAGGGAATTTATTTTTAAGAGAGAGTTAAAAAAAAATTGATGTTACTGTTCTCCAAAACTTGGAATGGAGATAGTGAAGCTCACTGAGTTCTGTAGACTATGAGGCATATTAAAAGTGCTTGTCAACACAATTATTTATTTCTGTATCACAATTCCTTTTAACATTAGTTCATGATCTTACAAATTAGCATAAAAAAGAATGCATTACATTTTTTTTAAATTACTCCAATATTATGACCATCCAAACAGATTCCACTCAACCCTGAGTAGTATAAATACCATTTAAAAATCATAAATACTGATCTGTAAAATTAGACTTTTTTAAGTGCAGGTCCAGGGATTTATTCCAACTTGAAGTAAAAGAAGTCACATGACTGAGATAAATATATTGGGGGGGGAAACCAATGTATTAAAGTCTGTTGGATGCTTATGTTTATAGATATCTTGGAAGAAACTTCTTGAGTTAATTCTGGATCAACAGTCTTTGCGGAAGGAGGAAGAAAGCCGATACTTCTGCTATGAATAAGTGCATTATTTCTTTTTAAAATCTCTCATTTTGTGCCAGTCCTCTGGAAATAAGCAAGAGGTCTGGCTTCCCAAGAAAGCGGTGCCACGCCCTCAGGTCCAATGACTGGCAGAGGCAAAATGCAGAGCACAAGCCAACGCCAAGTGTATCTGCCTAGACATGACCCTTAAACTTCTGGACAGTTTTGGGGACCTGGAACAGTGATCATCTGCTGCTCGGGCACATCTACATGTGCATTAATGTGACTGAGTAAACTGTGGAGCAGTTCTTGGAAACAGCACCTACATGTGCACCTGGGATACCAGCAAACTGAGCCAGGGAGGAGCAGTTTCTGAGCCAGGATGTTTCTGCCCTGCTCTGCCCCTGTGCAGCAGTCAAGGGGAGCTCAAGTCTCTGGCCACAGATGCCTGGGTGCCAGCCCTTGACTGGCAGAGAGTCTGGGGGTCAGTCCCGGGCTCTAGCTGGTAGCAGCAGTGTGGCCCAGGGTCTAGGCTGGCAGGAGGCGCAGGGGCTCAGGCCTGCATAGCGGGTGGCTGTGTCAAGCAATGGAGCTTGCTGGACATGAGGCTCTTGCAGCTGACAAGCCATGCAACAAGACAGCAGGCAGAAGTGTGGTCCCCTCCTGGCTGGGCTGACCAGGTACTATTTACTCCTGGGTCAGTGTCTACACATGAGTTACACAGTAAATAATTCTGCAGTAGGATGGTACTTGTGTTTACAGGTACTACCCTTCTGTGGAGTTTCTTAGTTTCCTGCAGCCTAATAGCACTTCATGTGTAGACGTGAGTTATTTACTGCAGAGCTAATTAGTCAGCTCCACAGTAAGTGTCTCGTGTAGACACACCTCTAAAGTATTACTAATAGGTAAATCTTGGTCAGAATGTGTGACCTACGGAGAAATATTTGGCACTTTGCCAAAATAGCAGCGTATAGTTCCAGCTGTCTCTGCAGACCCTCTGCAAAGGACACTGCTGTCCTGAAGCTGCAGTATGTTTTAGTACTGCTTATCTGTAGGACTAACCTGAGGTGCTGAAAGAGGTGCAGGTATCACTCAACCAGCCCCCTCCCTAGATAATCTGTGTGGTGCTGCAGTGAGTCTGTGTGACCACCCATCTATGAAACCAAACCAGTCTCTATGTATTCAGCACAGTCATAGCTTTCTGCTGGGTCTGATAATAATTGGAAATATATTATTTTTGAACATTAAATGAGTTCTCAATTATACATTTGAACCTGCTAACTATTGTTCCTTAAACAAATTGAAGTTGCATTTAGAAGTTCAATCTTAATTCAGTTTGTCCTAGCAAGTTAAACAAGCATTATTTCCTGTTTTTCCAAAGCAGGTGTTGATTCTCTACAGGGACTCACAGCCGGAAACAATGTTTTATTTTTCCCTTTATTGGAATAAATATCTACTTTAATCTGAAATAATTTGCACACAGCTGGAGGCCATTTGGAGCTTTACGTCTGAATACTGTCTGCTTAGTTTTGCCTGATGATTATATATAATATCTTATCATTATATCTTTTTTTTTCTTTGTTAGCCTGGCATCCTGTTTTAGAATACCGGGTGTTTGCTTTGAAACCCCGCCACTGACTGTCTTTTAAAAAGAGTAGGTGTACAGATCAACACATTGCTTGTGGTGACCTGCTTGCTATTGGTGACTTTAGCACGATAACATGACCATAATTGAAGTAGCAGTGCTGTTGGAATATTGGTTTCGATAAGTTTTAGAACTTCAAAGCCTGTGGTTGGTCATCACAAGCTATATTTTGGCTTAGCCCAGAGGTTCTCAAACTGTGGTCCACAGACTACCACTGGTCTGCAAGCTCCATTCAGGTGGTCTGCAGAAAAGTTGTGAAACAATTGCGTATATCTGTACTTGTAAGGTAACACTACTGATATTAAAATATGAGTTGTGTGCTTTCATTTGAAGAACAAAAACAGTTTATTAAGTGGTCTGCTGAGACCCTCAGAAATTTTCAAGTGGTCAGTGAAAAATACTGTGAAAACCACTGGCTTAGCCTATTTTTTATGCTGTTGTGATGGAAGCCAAACATGAAAGTTGGGTCTGCGTCGAAATTCCGAAAACATCTGCATATCCCAGAGTTCAGCGTTGTCTAAGTTTCTGATTTAGGAGCCACTTCTTATTTTTCTTTCTTTATGAAAAGAAATATTTTTTGCATTCCCATGGATGGATCATCCAGATGATCTATCATTCCATTCACCATTCACTTGAAAGTAAGTTGTCATAAAGAAGAAAAATGACAGTTGTTGAATACTCATGAAAATTTACCATTTCCATTAATGTTTGTATTTAAGCAATATTGCTTGCATGCAAATATCTGCTTTCAAATAGGATTTTTTTCTAGCTGTCATCAGTATTGCTTAATTATTAAGCAGTGCTGTGTAATTTTAAAAAGTTATTGCTTAGCTTTTTGAGAAGGCAGCATCCAGCCACTTCTCACCTTGCAAATTCTTACCACCTTCTCACTTCACTTCTTGCAAATGTCCACCTCTCAACTTGTTCTTCTTTATTTTTACTAAACAATATACATTTATTCAGCTTGACTTCCTACAGATAGCTGAGCCCACTTGACAATAGTTTATCCCACCTTCAATCTCAAAAGAATTCGACCTCTCAGAGAATACATTTAGTTTGCATCCTGCCAAAAGGTGCTGGAGTCCACATTCATTTCTTAGAGTGCTGTCATTGTATACATTGCAATAATTCCACTGAAATACTTCTTTCTCAAGTAGAGAGCAGTGACCTTTAGGACTATGTAACTGCTCCTTTCCCCAATAAAAATTACTTTAATCCATAGAATACCTTTTACTTAATTTCTCAGATATGTATGTAAAATAATAATCCCCCAACTACTTTCCCATTTGGCAGAAACTAGTGCATGTATATTTTGATGCAGTCAAACTCACATTTTGCACAAGTGGCAAAGCCAGGAAGAGGATCTGGCCTCCAGACACGTCACTAGCAGGACAGGATTTTACCTTTTGTATCCTGACTGCAGGATTAGTGACCTATTCACTGTAGTAGCTTTTTCTCCTATAAAGAAGACAAAACACAGTGCTTTATTCTATGGGCCCATGCAGATCTGTCAGTCTTCTCTCTTGTGCTGAACATTGCATAAATATTTTGAAAAGGGGAGAGAGAACCTGACCCAATACACATAGTCATTAATGCCCCTTTCATAAAACAAAATGGGTCAGATCCATCTTCAGTTCTGTAGACTGGTACTAGGGGTATATTTACCCCTGTGAGTTTAATCCTAACAACAAATTTAAGGTGAACAATAAATGTTATAACCTTCCATTTCAAAAAGGCAGATTAGGGAGTTGCATAAAGCCTCAGGAGTTTCAGAGCCAGAACTGGATTGTGGAGTTCCTGTCTTGGAGTCCCGTGCTCAAAAAGAGCATGGCCAATTGCCTTTCTCAACCATGAGTTGACTTGGAAAATGAAGATATATTTAACTGGACACCACAGGGATAGATTCCATTTAATGGTGCCAGGTTCACTTAGCAGCATCTTTCCCTGCCTGCTAGCAGATTAACAGTGAGCTTAGCCTACTGTTTTTAAATAGAGATGCTACTAGCTCTTCACCTTGTGGGAGATGGTAATCTTCAGCTATAGGTAGTGGTCTGTAATGGAGATTGAAGAAAATGTGTTAACTCTACTGGCTCTGTGAATGGGGAAAAAATCCTTTTCAGTGTGATCCAAGTGGATCAAACCTCCCTGTAAAGATGCTAGTTACATGCCTACCTAGGACTTGTGAGCCTGCTGAAAGAGCAGGAACTATGACGGTCTGCTTTTTTTCATTTAGTTATTTATATTGTAATAATTTTTTATTAAAATTCTCTGTCAGAGGTTTTACAAGGCTTCTCTGATTTCCCCTGCCCCCCCCAGTGCCCCTCCCCCTGCCAATGTTTCCACTTGGAGGACCACTTGCATTAAGGAACCAGAGAGAGTCTACTGTGAGACCTTTCTTAGTAATAGAGTTCCTCATTTGTTACCTCGGGGTGGGGGGAACAACACAGCCACCTTCAATGTAAAAATTGTATTAAAACAATTGAAATAGCATTTGAGAGAGAAAATTGCATGTTTTAAATAGCACTTGAATAAAAGTTTGAGAGTCAGGTCCAGAGAAAAACTTCTTCAGTCTCCTTAGCTAAGTACAGAGGTTTAAAAGCCTAAAGTGGAATCAATTTAATCTTTGCAGGTTTTTCTAAACTGCGTAAATTGAACCAATAAACTGAACGGATGTTCAGTGTTCAAGTGGCTAAAATGGGCAGCAGCTTTCCCTGGGCCAGTCCAGGATCCTGGGAGTGCTCATGCGCGTCTCCCATATGCTGGACACTGCTGAAGGCTGTTGAACCGAGGAGATGGGCAGCCCATTCTTGATTGGCTGCTGGACACAGGCCCCCACCCCTAGCTGTCGACTCCAGGAAGGAGCAGAGCCAGCTCTCTTCCCAGCTCCACCCCCTCACCAGTCCCCTGGCTCTGAGAGGCGAGGCAAGGGGAATGCACATCCTTGTCCTGGCACCAGCTTCTCCAGATGGGATCTGCATGAAACAAGGGAGGGGAAAGTACCATGAGTTACAGTGGGGAGCTGCACATCTGTCAGCACCCACAAGAATGTTGCTGGTTTAGTTTAAACTTCAAATATCTAACTGAGCTGCCAATACAGTTTTGTGATAACTTTTTCTTTAACATTTATTTATATATAGAAAAGCAGTTAGTTTCTCATCATGTTCAGGAAACATATCCATTATTTTTTATTGCATGTATACATATATGAATGAAACCTAAAAAAAAATTTCCGGCATTGGGGCAGGGGGGAAATCTGTTTTATTGGTAGTGAGAACGATCCAACCTATAAAAATAAATAGAAAAAGAACTCTTAGGTTGTGCCAAGGAAGTAATTCAGTTCCCTCCCATTTATGGTTATTGAATTGGCATGTATGTGGAAGAGCAGTAATCTCCAAGAGATTACGTGGCATACTGTATTCATTATGGAACACAGCATTTTATGGCAGTATGTATTTTCCTTCTATTAATACAAAAGTGCATTATCTAACAACTTATTTTTTTTTAAAA
>JAGPOW010002514.1:45661054-45673693 GCA_030014935.1 Caiman crocodilus | reverse complement strand
AAAACACCTCTTCCTGAAATGGAGAAAACTCAGCTCTGGATATTAGAGCTGGTTCATCTCTAAGGCAGCCAGGTAGATATACCATAAATAACATACGTCTGTGAATTACAGGACCATCATCCCTTAGAGAGATTCAGATAAAACCATAGCATATGAATGACTATTGAGTACTTGGTGAAGTTGCTAGAACCTCGCAGTGGTGTAATAGCCCCATAATTCAAAATTTCACTTGTTTTTAATTTTTTTAAATACACAAAACTCTTCATCTGACAAGATTATTTTGTTGCCTTGCCCACGTAAGTATATGTCAGTATCTTGTTTACCACACTTCCCTTCAACTGGCAAATGCATTTTTCCCCTTTTTATTTGTTGCTAAATGAAAATGGCTTGTCTTCTGGGAAAATTATCATTACGTGTGCATCTAAGAGACTGTTATTGTCAAGAAGATTTTTATTAAACAATTGTGTTTATACATCTGTGTTAATATCTTGTCAACAGCTCAGTGATGAGCAACGCTTTTGTCTGCTCTTTGTTCAATGAGTGGATTATCTTAAGTCACAGACATGAAATCACTCTATTTAATCTAGAAGACTCGCTTTATCTCTATGACTGGAATAAGGAGGGGATAAGATTGCTTTTATGTCTTAGTTTATTGTTTTTTGGTTTTTGTCTTACTATATTGTATAGTAGGCAATACAAGGTATAGTTGATCCTCTGGATCATGGTGTACGGGTAAGAGGTCTAGTCAGACACCCTATGAATCTGTTTGTGGATGACAAATCCAATTCAAGAGCAACACAGCTTGTTACATGTTTCACCGATCCATACATTGTCTGAGTTGGAGGCCAAGTTTACAGCGTACCACTTTCTTCTTTTCTTCCTTTGCTTCCATCCTCTGGATCAAAGGTGCTTCATGTGAGATGCATCCTGTCAGATGGTCCATCCTGGCTGGACAGGATGCTAGGCATTCTTCCCAGGTTTCTACATTACTTTGTATACAGTAGCTCATCCAGGAACACAGAAAGGGGGTGTTCCCCTCCCCCCACTCTGGCTGTGCCATGCACATGCAGTGAGTTTGGAGTACACCGCCTGGTCAGCATGCACTTCTGCTGGATGCCTGCACAAGCTGCTGAAGTCCAACGGGTGGCTGCTGTTCACCCTTCCCTGCCTCCCTTTCCTCACTGAATTCAGCAGGTGCAAGGGGGGAGATGAGCAGTAGCATAATCCCTTGGGCTGTAGAGCTGCCTGAAAGCAGGTTCTCTGGACCAACCTGTACCCAGAGTTCATGTGCAGCACGGTCAAAGGAGGGTGGGGGTGCAACTGCCCCACCATACCCACTCTGGATTTGCCCCTGTTTTACATGAAGAAAATGAAAGACTATTTTCCAGCATATACAGTTTTATTATTGTAAAGTTATTTGATGGTAGATTGGTTAATAGGCTGACACACTTTAGTTAAACTGCATGCATGAACAGGTGATATGAAGTAACTTGTTTCAAAGTAATAAAAGCATTTGTGTTTAGAAGCATGCTGCTTCTAATCCAAAAGAAAGGACAAAATGAATGCCATGGGTCACAGAGAAGGCTGAAGTTCAGCAATCTCTCTCTAATTAGATGTGAGGGTAGCCCATACCATTCCCAAAAGACTATGATTTGGTAGAAGTGGGGTGCACCTTCCTATAGAGTTCTGGCTGGACCTCCACCTCTAGCCCGATTGTACAGAGGAATGCCCATGTAAGAGTAAGTGAAAGGAATGGATTTTCACTGGGAAAAATGAAGTGGTGCTCCAGAAGATGAAAGCTTGCTTCCCAATAACCTGAATTTCATTAGGTGGGGTTGCTGACACCTGGGGGGAAAACAGAAAAATGTTGCTGGGGAGATTATCACCTGGGTATTTCTAGGCTAGTCACTAGTCCTGAGGGAATAGGTGGAGAAGATGCTGTTACAAAGCAAGGAATTTGTTTTTTGCAAGGGTAGCTGGAATAAGTTGGGAGCTGTATTGGAAGAGCTGATTTAGAGAACAGTTGGAGTCAATAAGGAGCTCCAGATCAAGTCTGGGGAGATAAGGAATGGATGGTCTAGGCATTGAGTCAGAGCAGCCCTCAATGAGACTGCATATGAACGTAACCTTCAGCAAAAAGTTAGTTCTTACCTGTAAGGAAATGGAAGTTCAGGCAGGCACTATTGAGACTTAGATTAGCGTGAATTTATTAGTATGTTTAGCTGCTGGCAACTATGGGCATTACATTGTTGCTAAGGAAAGAACATGTATTACTTACAGGAGGGAACCCCTGATAGGGACACAGGATGTGGGAGAGACAAGTTAAAGTCCTTACTCTGCTTCATTAAAAGTGATAGGAGGTGAACAGCTTTGCTCTGACGTGGATGGAGCAGGGAGTGACAACTGGGTTTCCTAATGATCTATGAGGCCTCAGGCTTTTATGTGAAAGCAAGCATCAACACCATCCTGTTTTCATGAAAACGTTGAGTTTCATTCCATTATAAAAACTAAATTGTCACAGAATGGAATTGCCATTGCCTTTTGTCAACGTTAGCCATAAGGATCCAGTTACATAACTGGAAAAGTGAACAGTGCCCTGTTAGTTTGGCTAGTGCTTTTCATGTGTAATAAATCCTACAAGGTTGACTGGCCACCATCTTGAGTGATGGGAGGATGCAGGGCTCTCTAACTACTTGCTGCTATGGAGCCATAAAGGCAGGTGAGGTGCTGCAGAGGAGATAAGGACAATGAGCTGGTGTTTCCCACATGGCAGAAAAATTCTTGGGTGGAACTTAGGATGCAGCATGTCCACACTCACCCTCTTCACAGCAGGGCTGGTATCCACCGCATTCGGTGTAGTTCTGAAGCCACAGAACTCAGTGCTTTGAAAAGGTCTTTAAATGCAGCTTAAAATAAATTCTGATAACTGGAGGGAATAACTACTTGTACATGACCCATTGCATTTTTCCTGTTTCATAAAAGGGAAGTATTTGGTCAATGACAGTACATTCATCTCTAATATGTATGTCTGTTTTAAACACCGATCACGTTCTAATTTATTTAATATCTACTGAACTGTTATTTCAGGCAGTAGAAAACACTGTCTGGAACACACTGTCTTGAGTGCAGCTGAGCTGAATCGCTATTGGCTGATTAGAACGTACTGGTTGAAAAAGGACTGAGTTTTAGTTATTTTCATCAAATATATATATATTTTCTTTACTATGTGTCTTTCTTTAATGAAATAAAAGAAAAGTTTACAGGAAGTTTGTGAAATAGCCTTCTGTGACAGACACCATGGACAACTACACGGCTATAGTATATCTGCTTTAAAGAGTTGGGCATCTAAACGCACAATGGCATCTAAATATCGGTGGTGCTGTTACTGTTTGGTTCCAAAGATGAGAGGGAAACACAACTTGTGAAGTAACATCTTTTATTTGATCGACTTGTATATCTGGGGGATAGACAAGTGTTTGGGCCTCAAGCAATTTTCATCAGATCTGGTGAAGAAACAGCCACAATCTAAGCTTAGCTAATCGTTATGCACAGGCTAAGCTTTTTTACACCTAATGAGGGATACTTAAAATCCAAAAGCTTGTCTCCAGTCTCTCCTAACTGTACAGGTTGGCCAAAAAAAGATCTTGCCTCACCTCACACACCTTGCATTTCATCTAGAATTCAAGTAACGGTGGACACAGGAATTGCTTGGTATTTAAAAGGATGTTTTCAAGATGTGAAGGACAAAGAGAAGCTTTACTTGTTCTGATTATAAGTGAGGTCACAACTTTGTCATTGTGGTCACAGCAGTCACTGACGCCATGAATTTGAAGGAAACTCCGTGATTCTCATGAAGCATCCCACCAAACAGTCAGCAGGAAGAATTCCCAGGCCATGTTGTTCAGCTGTAGATGTTCACCTGTTGGAAAAACTTGGAGTGTTGGCTTACAAATAAGGCTACAATGCTGACAAGGTAACTTTTATTAAATTTCATGGTAAAAGTATTGAAAAAAAGTTTTTTTTCCATTAATATTCCTATCAGCCATGCTTTTGAATGCTTCTTGCAGCTAAACAATAAGCTTACCAAAAGCAGGCATTGCCTCATGGAACTTGTGGTTTGCAAGGCTGTTAGAGACGTAACAGCCCCACACACTTGGGGTTGCGTGTGGTAAAGTGTGTTCTGGTTTAATGTCACTGTGTATCTTATTTTTGCTGTACAATGTACCCTTTTTTTGGGACTGGAAGAGGATCATATCCCCTCTCCCTTACTCATAGGTGCTGCGTATGGGGCGCATGGGGGTACACCTGCTGAGTTCTCAGTTTAGGTGATGGGTGGGGGAGCAAGTGGATTGCTGCCTTAAGACAGTTCCTGCTTGGCCCACCCTTGCTGCCGACACCCGCGTTGTCACTTGTGGGTGGTCCCTGCTTGCTGTTGCCACACACCCCACCCTGCCACTACTGCTGTCACCTGTGGGCAGTCGCTGTGCCCCCCCAGCCTCGGGAGGCACGTGTTGCCTATGCCCTCATTGTGTCCAGACCATTGTCTTAAGATCCCCTCCAAGGGAACTGTGGAACCAGTTTAATGACTCTGGTCAAAATGCTTGCAATCAATTCAAAGTGGCCAGCGCTTCTGGTGAAGTGGCCAAAGCCCTAGCTGCAATAGCATCCATAATGAAATTCCTATTGATACCACTGGAACCAGATCATTGACCCATTGATTCAATACAGATATTTAGGAAGCAGTGCATTCTGTATAGTGTAGATGAGGCAGCAATGGGACCAAGACCATCTTTTTTTGATTTATAAGAACTACATTAAATAATTATTTTACTATTCTGCAAACCCTTTCCAGAGATTGTGGAGGGCCCAGTTCTCTGTTGTATGCTCCTGGAGTATACATTTAAACTGGATCATAGTAGGTGCAAAAGGTTTCCTTTCTAGTTTGAGAGTGGCTTATTGTATCTATTAGGTGCTCACCTCACACTGTAATAAGTGATTACACATCACAGGGAAAGCAAACATACAATCTGACTTACTGAATGATATAGAAGCATCTATCAATTTATATTTCGGTATCTATGAGAGTTAATAATTTAGGCAGTAATTTTAAGAGTTATTACAGAGGAGGAGTAATGTATTTGCTAAAGCACCTTAATTTTCTTTGAAAATGCCATGGACAATTTTCTCTAATATATATTTTCTATGGTATTAAGGCACAGTCTATAAATATGTGATATTAAATTTTTTTCCCTGTATCTACCAACTTTACAATCTCTTACCACACACAAATATTACTCTAAATATTTCAAACTCCTATAAAATGCATTGGATGGATAGTTGTAAATTAAACAGAAGCCATCTGCTTTCCTATTCTGTAGCTTTTTCTATCAAGTGTTGAGTTGATCTGATTAAGTTTACATTATCTAGGTTTTGGAACCTGCATACTGTGTTCTGCACAAGATTAACCCCATGCGACTAGAATGATTTTTATTGAGTTAAGTCTAGTCTCTTCTGCCTTCTCCAGTCAGGGCCATCCTATGCTTCCTTCCCTGAAGTTGGCAAGGCCTGAATCTAAACATAATCAGCATGTGCTTAATATTTGTTATGTGCTATTTGTGAGATATTGTATCACGCCGTTACTTTGTGCTGCCCATTATTTGCCTTCTGTTTTGGGTCCCTTCTAGAACAATAAAGCTATCAGTTTCATTACTTGTCTGGTATTCTCTCTCTCTCTCTTGGACTTACAAAGATAGAGCTAGCAGCATCTTCCTGTTGATGACACAATGTATGCTAACTAGCTTTGAGGAGGATTGTGCCTCTTTCTCAGTATGTCCCTGTAAAGAAAAGATGTTAATCTTGCCATGTTAGTTAGACCTAGCTCTTGCCATGATGATATGTTATTGAAGAATCATTCCTTGCCATTTGCATGAGGGAAATTGGAGGCCTGTATTTTTCTAGAAAATATATGATCAACAAACTATTCTCTTCTCCTTCACATGAAACTATACAGCACAGAACATGATAGATTCCAAAGTCTTTGTCAACTGAACATTTCCCCTTTTTGTTCATTAATGTCATGAGAACTAGTCTTTTCCTTTTTACCTCCATTGCAATTGTCCCTTCCTCATATGACTTCAGAGCACATACAGTACTTTGAACACTGACTCATATCATGGATAATGTTGCAACCACATTCAGTGTCAAACTTGACCTAGATAAAGCCTGCAAATGTATTCAGATGGATGAATAGTAAATAAAATTAATCATGGACAAAAGAAAGAAGGAAAATTAAAGTAATCAAAGTAAATAACAGGAAGAATACATTAGAGCTAGCAGGAAATGTTCAATAAGAATAAATAACTTGACCTTTAGGGCTTTTTATTAGCAAATTGTTCATGAGCAGGTCTTGGTGTTCACAAGAATTTGGTGCATAGTTCCTGAGAAAGGAACAAATTATAATATGAAGTTGTTCATATCAGTTGTTTATTTCATTTATTGACTGTTTCATCTGTTGCATACCTGCCCATTACATATTGAGTGATATTCCCAGTATTAACCAGTTAGACTCCATGTAAACCTCAGCCCACTGCATTTAATCCATTGTGCAGCCTTGTCTAAATCACAGTAGTGCAGTATTTCTCAAGTTTTTTAGCCTTGAGCACCCCGCTATAAGCTTTGTGAATTGAGTGGCACTTCATTTTAAAAAAATTATATTTATTTATTATGGTGCTAAGTGCTTGAAGAGAGTCCAAGGAATGATGAAAAAGAGCTGTCAGGGAAGAGGCTGCACTGTAGTAAGTTGGGGAGAAGGACAGGCTACAAGGAAAGACCCTCAATCTATTTCTTCACCCAGCTTGCATTTATTTTTATCTCCTCTTTTCTGGTGGCACCCTTCAAAGGCTGTCATGGCACTCCTGCAGGTCCCTGGTTAAGAATCACTGGAGTAGTATTTCAGTGATTTCAACTGTTTAAGCAAGAGAATAATAATGAGTAGCAGTGTATTTCCACTTAATTTTAGAAAACCATAATTAAAATCCTCAAAATTTCTAATACCCTTTTAACTACAACTGGCCACACTTTAAAAAAAAAAAATGATACTATGATAATTTCAGGATTCATTATATTTTTAGCAATAAACTGGCATTCACTTTAAAAATCACCATTACTACACTGTTATCCAGCCTTTGTATAGGAGAATACATTTTATTGGGGTATTGATGCTCTGTAGTTGATGCCCCTTGCTGAGAGTTGCACTGTGAGCATGCTATGCCTGGAGACAAAAAGTGAAGAGCTGAGGGCTAGCAGCAGACAAAGACTCATGGCTGAGTAGGAGTTCTGGTATATAGCCAGAAAGCTAGAGGTTTAGTTACAGCCAGAAGGCCTGTGTTTTTGGTTACAGTTTACAACTGTGGTTTGGATTCGGGACAATTGGGGGCTGGCAGAGGTTCCAGTAGTGCCCGAGGGTAAGAGAGTGCTGTGAACCTTGCTAGGGGTCAAGGCTCAGGGCAGGCTTAGCCAGAAGGTTGAAGCCTGGAGGAAGCATCTAAAGCCCAGGAAGTGTAGAGATTGGCCCAGGGAGCCTAGCCTGAGAAGGGCAGGATCAGGGCCTGGGGCCCAGGGCCCAGAGAAGGGTTAGATTGGGGCCAGGGGCCCACCACAAAGGACGCAGGAGCCAGACCCAAATCTGTGGGCCAGGGCTGGAGACTTGCAGCCAGAGGAAAGGGGCGGAGCCTGAGAACGCGAAAGCTGCAATGAGGGAATGATCGGACAGCAATTTTAGAGGCGTGGCTGTAGCATAAGGGATGGATGGAGCCATGTAACAGATCTTAAGACTACAGGTGCTTGGGATAGCATGGGTGGGTCAAGAGGACCCACTTAGACTGAGAGGGGCAGGACTGAGACCAGTGGGGTCCAAGGAAGACCTACTGGCATTCAGAAGAACTGGGGCTCACTCTCAGATCCTTAGGCAGCCTCTCTTTCAATCAAATAAATATATCAAGGCATGACAGGAAAGTGAGAAGGGGAGGGCACCCTAGAGCTTGAGCACAGCCAGGGTTGTGTGGTCACCAGGGCCTGTTATGGCCACCCCTTGAATGCAAACCTTGATACAATCTCCCTGTATATCACAAATATGATTACTCTGATGATGATGACATAGTGCTCTCTAGAACTATTGACAAAAATATTTGTAAGCCACATTTTTTTTAAAAAACTATTTGACCTGCTATGATGTGAATACCCTTGACAGCCTACAGAGGGCAGGTGAGGAACATAAAGGTTGTGCAGTCAGTGTTTCAGAATTTGACACCAGGTCATCTTTGTACAGACCTATTCTATTGACTTGCATTCTCTTCCTCAATCAAGATATGATTTATTTTATTTTCAAATGCATTAAGGAGCTCATTTTTCAAGATAAGAGAAAGGTATAATTCATGAAAGGTTGCTTCATAGATTAAGGCTGACGTCAAGTATGAAATTATGCAAAGAAAGTTATATACAAGGCTATTGTTTGTGTTTATCTCCTCTTTTCTTTTACATCTGCCCCTGTTTTATTACACTGCCACAACAGTTGAGCCTTTGCTAACACTTTTCAGTTTATTACCTGTCACTTCTGGTTGACATATAGCTGGAAACAGTTTTTAAGCTAAAAACCTATATGGCTTCATTTTCTGTTATAGATATATCTTTGCTACCAAATTCAGTACATGGTGAATAAAACATTGGTTCTATTTGAGGATTACAAAGCATGTAGATATCTATAATACAACATAATTTATCAAGTGTGGAGGATACAGTACTACCTTTTGTTCCTCCCAAATAGTAGGCCTTCTTCCAATGGTTAGAAACTCTAGATTTTGCCAATGCCCTTTTATTTCCTGCTTCCCCAAATCCAATCATGTGAGTGTATTAAAAGCTCTAACAGCATTCACTAAAAGGTAATTTGGACTCAATAAATAGCTGCTTCATATAAAATAAGGAAAAGAGCCAAGGAAAAGATATGCAATGTTTTGGTTCATTCAGGAAGCACAGGGACTTGCATGCCTCGCTAAGAGTGGGGCAATCTTTGAGGGGCAGGAGAAGTGCACAAGTAACCCCCCTCTCAGCAGTAGCTGACTGCACCACTGCCAGTGGTGTTACAGCTGCTGGCATTGCCCCATGTGCAGTAGCTGCCTTGATGCACTTTTGTGTGTTAACTACTGCATTAACTACAGAAGTAATTACATCAAGCAGCTGCCTCCATGCACTTTTGTTCATTACTACAAGTAGAACAGAGAAAGGAGAGGTAAAACCATACGAAGAGAATTCTAGGATGAATGTAGGGAAAATAAGTCACATGTTTGTACTGTGTTGCATGATGCATGATCTTTCTATAACAGTCCAAGGACAGAAAAGTCCTGTCTGGCTTGGGATTTTGTAACAAACCCCAAATTTGCCCAGCTCCTGTGGCAAGATTTCTAGCCAGGACAAATGGGGGAAGGAGGGTGGTTATGTTCTGCTTTCTTTTGGTTACATAGAATTCAAACAAATTAAGTGAAAGATCAAACTTTGGGCACAATCCCTTCCAAAAATAGGGGTTGATTGTGACTCCTTTCCAAGGTTACTTCTTAACCTTGCCCTGAAAGTTTTTCAGCTCCTCAGTTGGTTAGTATAGTTTTTCAGACTCCTTCCATCCAGTAGACTTCTGGACAATTGAGTAGGTGACCTAATAAATACCTCATGTTATTCTTTGAGTATAACTCTATGATCATTTATTAAAATTCTGGTGTTCTGAAGAAGGCATCAGGGACTATTATCTCCCCAGATGCACAATGGAGCATTGATAAGTTATCTTCAGAGGGGGAAAATATAAACAGTTAAAAAAAAAATCATGCTATTTGTGCCTCTGTTTGACATCTATTCCAGAAAATGGTGCTGATTAAATGAACATTTCTATATTCTAGACACCAATTCATTTTTGACAGTGTATATGCATAAACATGTTTTCATTGCAGATAGTAGATTTTCGCAAACACATTATCAGAAATACAGAGGGGTACATTAAATTTGTTGAACAGTTGACAACAGACCTTCTTTCTTCCCCAAAGATCTTATTTCAGTATCAGGACAGAAGGATTAAATTCATGCAGATGCACGTATCAGCCTCTGTACTTGTACGTGGAGTTCCAGTACTCTGAAAGGGTTGCTTGGCAATTCCTATAAGACTAATCAGTTGAGCATAGGAACAGTCCTGCAGTTTTCTGCAATGGCTGTACTACTGAGGATTACAAACCTACCACCAATTGCTCAATTAGCTTTCATGTGAATTGCATAATGCAAACACAGTGGACACTTATCAAAGTGTTTTATGAATATGAGAAAATCCTCAAGTCTGAGCAAATGCTTAATCAAAGTTAATTCACTAACCAAAACAGGGATTTTAGGAGGATAAATATACAGTAAACTCTAGTATTCTTTACAACAAGAGACTGAGAAGATGGAATGCTCATATCTCTCTTTAGTTAGCTCTTCTCCCCAAAGATTAAAAATACTACTAGCCAGAATCTAATGTGTAGCATCCTTTCACTCCTAGGCAATGATCAGTAACAGTAATCACATAAGGGAGCTTTCACATTATAGCAGAAATGTGTTGGAACAAACAATCATAACAAAATCATAACATCTAACAACGCTAGGTTTTTTAGATATCCTGTTAGCACCCAAGATGTGTGATGATCTTGCTAGTGTCAAAGACAAAGAAATTTCTTGTCTGAAGAGTATGTAGCATGGCAGTATTATTCACTTAGTATACCAACATGTTCCTTATCTGTTCTTTATAATAATTAATTTGACTGACTTTTTGGTCAAGTCAACAATGGTTTTGTGTGTGTGTGTGCTTATAATATATGGACATTATTTTTTTTTCTTTTCACTTTTGGCTGTCTTTCCTGCAAAAATAGGATTAATGGTCACAAAGTCCTGGAATATCGTTTCAGGCTCAGCATTAGGAAAAACTGCTTCACAACCAAGCTGTCCAAACTGTGACCATTACTTCTAGTTTTTCCCAAGGGAGCCTTGGTGAACAGTTGTTCACTAAGCCTTACATGTATGCTTCTGATGTAGCAATAAGCTGCTACCAAGTCCCCTCTCAGCCTTCTCTTTTTTAGGCTGAAAAGTCCTAGATCCTGCAGCCTTTCTTCATATGGCTTGCCGTGCAAGTCTCTGATCATATAGGTAGCCCTTCTCTGGACTCTCTCAAGCTTTATCACCTTATTTTTAAGGTGTGGAGCCCAGATCTGGATGCAGGGCTCCAGCTGCAGTCTCACCAATGCGAAGAAGAGCTGAGTAGAGCAGGAGAATCACTTCTTTGCAATGGTTTTGCTGGAGATGCATCAATTGATGCATGCCAGCGTATTATTGGCCCTATTGGCTACAGCATCACACTGCCGGCTCATGTTCATATTGTGGTCAATTATTACCCCCAGGTCTGTCAAGTGATGGGGGATCTTCAGTCCTGCTGCCTGATGAGAGGCAGCAATTGCAGAAGGACCCATGTCACATGTTTTGCGTGTCAGCAGGTTGGGGTGCAGGGCCCAGAACCTTCCTGCACCGATCTCCTCAACAGCTGGCAGGCTTTGTGGCCTCAGCAGGGGCTAAAAGGCCAGCAGCTTTCACCCTGCTGCCCCTTAACACACACACTGTCAACCATGTCATGAGTTTTGCTTGTCTGCAGCTTGAGGTGCAGTTTCCCCAAACCCCTGCACCTATCTCCTTGAAACTTAGCAGGCTTTGTGGCCTCCATAGGGGCTAGCACACCTGCAGTTTTGACCCCACTGTGGCTTAACATGTACATGTGACACAAGTTTTGCCTTCAGAAATTTGGGGTGCAGTTTTTCCAAATCTCCTGCACCTATCTTCTTGAAACTTGGCATAATTCATTCCCCCAGAAGGGGCTATCATTCCTGCAAGTTTCATCCAAATCTGTCCAGAAATGATAAAGATATAGGCAGTTTCAATCTTCCCCATTATAGCCTATGGGCAAAACATTTTGACTTGCCTCATTTTGTTTTGAGCCTGTTTCAACTATAGCTATTCCGTTTTGATTTTGCTGTTTTGACCTCAAAACAGGTCAAACCAGTGTAGAAACAAAACTGGTGGTGAAATTTTGCACAGCCCTAATTTATATATGGCTCATTCTGCCCGGCCAGTCCATTATTCTTATTTTCCTTCTCAATTAAAAAAGCAAACAAAAGAAACCCTGCCTTGTCCGACCGTTGTTTTGAAAATAGTTTCATAGTTGTAGGGTTAGAAGGGACCTGAGCAGATCATCCTGTCCGAGCCCCTGCCATGGCAGGAAAGAGCACTGGGGTCAAACAACCCCAGCAAGGTGTTCTTCCAGCCTCCTCTTAAAGACCCCCAGGGTAGGAGGCAGCATCACTTCGCTTGGAAGTTGGCTTCAGATCCTAACTGCCCTGACAGTGAAGTAGCGCCTCCTGATGTCTAGTCTGAATCTACCCTCTGCCAGCTTGTGGCCGTTATTTCTAGTCACTCCTGGTAGTGCTCGGGGGAACAGGGACTCCCCCAATGCCTGCTGGTCCCCTCTGACTAGTTTGTAAATGGCCACTAGATCCCCCCTCAGCCTTCTCTTGTGGAGGCTGAACA
>JAGPOW010002514.1:45637347-45660954 GCA_030014935.1 Caiman crocodilus | reverse complement strand
CATGTTCATTTTGGCATCAGTAATGACTCCAAGATCCTTTTCTGCCTCTGCACTGACAAGAAGGGAGTTCCCCAGCCTGTAGGTATGCTGCTGGTTCTTGCCCCGGAGGTGCAGTATCTTGCACTTGCCAGTGTTGAAACCCAACCTGTTCTTATCCGCCCACCCCTGTAACATGTCCAGGTCCAATTGCAGCCTATTCCTCCCTTCTAGTGTGCCCACTTCCCCCCACATCTTAGTGTCATCTGCAAATTTGAACAGGGTGCTTTTTACCCCCTCATCCAACTCACTGATGAAGATGTTGAACAGTGCAGGCCTGCGCACTGAGCCCTGGGGGACCTCACTGCCCACATGCCTCCAGGCTGAATAAGACCCATCCACCACCACTCTCTGAGTGTGGTCCTTCATCCAGTTAATGACTCATTTGACTATGTAGGTGTTGACGCCACAGTCCCCTAGTTCTTTAATGAGAAGGGTGAGAGACAATGTTGAAGCCCTTCCTAAAGTCCAGAAAGAATACATCCTCTGCTACTCCTGCATCTACGGATTTTGTGACCTGGTCATAGAAGGCCACCAGGTTGGTCTGACAGGACCTGCCTCTAATGAACCCACGTTGGTTGCCCCTAGGCATAATCTCCCCTGCTGGCCCCTCATGGATAATTCTCTCAAAAAGCTTACCCAGGATTGAGGTAAGAGTAACTGACCTATAGTTTCCTGGGTCTTCCTTTCTCCCTTTTTTGAAAATGGGACCCACATTGGCCCTTTCCAGTCCTCTGGCACCAGGCAAGAGCACCATGAGTGCTTGTAAAGCCATACTAGGGTTCTTGCAATGACCTCTGCTAATTCCATCAGCACTCTGGGGTGGAGATTGTCAGGACCAGCTGATTTAAATATGTCCAGTCCCTTCAGAAGTCCCCTGATTAGGTACTCGCTGACCCTAGGCCTGGATGCACCTTCCCTGGGGCCTACGGGGGTCCCAGTGGAGGTGGGGGGGGTGACCCAGTCCCTGCTCAGAAAAATGCAGGCAAAGACGTTGTTAAATAGGTTAGCTTTATCGTCTGGTGTGACAACCAGATTTCTTAGCGTATCTTGTAGAGGCCCCACTTTACCTGGTATCTTCTTTTTACCCCCTATGTATTTAAAAAAGGACTTCTTGTTGATCTGGGTAGCTAGTCCCAGTTCTGTCTCCGCCTTGGCCTTCCTGACAGCCCCAAGCAACCGAGGTATAGCCCTCCCTGGTGCTGGCCCCTCCCTTCCATTGGGTGTACGTCTCCTTTTTAGCTAGGAGACATTCCCATATGCTTTTTTGGTGAGCCATGGGGGCTTTTCCACCCTCTTGCCCCCTTTGATCTGTATTGGGATTTCCACCCTTTGGGCTTGGAGGATTATCTTCTCAAGGAACGACCACACTTCCTGGACACCTGACTCCTCTCCCCTCCGAGACCTCAGTACCTCCCTGACTATTCTCCTTACCTCATTGAAATCTGCTCTTCTGAAGTCCAGGGCTGCTGCCTTGCTGCAGGCCTTCACCACCTTGTGCTGGATGGTGAAATCCAGCAGCCGATGATTGCTTTTGCCCAGGTGGTCAAGCCTAACTACCTCTGTGAGCTGACTTAAGAATTCCTGGTCTAGCTCTTCCCCTTGGTTGGGTGGTCTGTAGTAGACCCCCACCATTAAGTCCCTTTCCTCTGACCCCATGCTACTTGTTGAGGATGTGTATTTCTCCTTGATATAGAGTTCCACACTTCCACTCTTCCTCCCTGTCCTATCCGTCCTGTGCAGCCTATAGCCCTTAATATTCACTGCCCAGTCATGCATTGGGTCCCACCATGTTTCGGTGAGCCCCACTACGTCTGGGTTGGTGTCAGCTAGCAGGACGGTAAGTTCCTCCTGCCTCTTCCCCATACTACGAGCATTTGCATCACTTAAGCTATTCTGAAGGAGTTAGAAAAAGTTTGTTGTACAATAATCAGTAAAGTTAAAGATCAGTTCCGTCTCCCACTGGAAAGCATCAATTTGCACCCTTCCAATAATGCAAATTATATAGTTAAGAATGGGTCACAAAACGAAAGATCAAACTTGAATCCTGTCCATCTAATTACTGGCTTACATCCCAAAGCTCTCCATTTTCTCATTTAAGTTTCTAAAAGAAGCTCAAGCCATCCTGTGTTATTTTTGAGTTTAACCAAAAATGCAACACTGTGAATACTTTTCTCAAGAATCTTGATTGATTGACGTCAGTAAGAATTTTATCTCTGAGTGCACATGGTATAGGAAGCATTTTTTCCTATCATCTCATAAACACATTCTTAATAATTCTGATAAGAAGCAGAAAAGCTTTTTCTAACACTTCTGACTAATACAAGTGACCTAGAGAGCTAGATTCCTGTGGATCCCTGTACCTCTGACACCTGTATATAAAATCAGAAATAGTATGAAAGGCCATTTTTTTTCTCCCAAGTATCCTTCTAGTTCAACTAAGAGATCAGTCACTTCAATGAAGATTCACTCCTTGGATGTTTTAGGCCCCAGCGTGTTGCATTAGTTAACACCCAATTGTCAGACTGATGGAGACAACAGTGGGGCTGCTTCCATTTGCTGGGATGGTTTCCCAACTGACCCAACACTCAGCTGATTGGTGGACACCTGGCTCTCAATTTATCTGTGTGGGAGGAGTCTAGGACCATGATCCCATGCTCTCCCTGTGCTGGCAAGTGTGTCACAATTTAAGCATTCATTTTGTGACTAAAAGTTACACCACTCTGGGGCAGGATTATCTCTAATCCATGCTGCCCAGCTCATGTTACAGTAAGGTGTAGCAACTCCAGGTTATACCTTAATGTAAGCACCACACCCCCTCTCTCACTGGCCTGGATTGGGTCCACTGCCCCTTCACCCCCTTTCTAGCACCCCAGATCCCTACTCACTGCCTTACTATTATGTTTATTTGTGGCTGCCCATGCTGCCTTTCCTGGGGGAGCAGACAGGGAAGGGATAGCCTACTTGCCTGGCTGCTGCAGCAGACTCAGCCCAGAGAACAGTAACAGTCCTGTGGTGGTAGGGTCTGGGCAAGCAGGTTAAACCTTCCCTATCTGCTCCCCAGACAGAGACAGGGTGGGCAGCCACAAGTAAAAGTGGGGCAAGACGGAAACGTGGAATGAGAAAGGGGATTCTTAATTTTCAGTCCCAGATCCCTGCTGGACTGCAGTGTGACTGCTCCCAACTCAAGCTAGCTCTAACACCAATCAACATTTGTGTGGCTCAGTGTAAGGTGTTACAAGATCCTTAGAAATGCCTAAATAGTGGCATAGGCAGACAAGATTATTTGGGTAAATCTGATATCTTTTATTAGACCAACTCAAATAGTTGGAAAAATTCTTTTTTGCAAGCTTTCAGGTATAAATACCCTTCATCAGGCTGAGGAAGCACCTACAGTAGGTGTGTGCTCTTCCTGGATGGAATGAATAGTAAAGAAGCCAGAGGCTGGTAGGCATTCAAAAAAGGCAGTCAATGAATATGCAAATGGAGGAGTCAGTGGATAAGAGAGAGAATGGGAGTAGGGAAGAGGACTGAATGTAGATGATAAATAGTGGAAAGGTACCTGGGGTGTCAGATGTTAGGTAGGTTATAATGTGTCATAAATCCAATGCCTATATTTAGTACATGATTTTTTGTATGAAGGAGGTTGATGAAATGAAATTGATATGCTTGCCTGTGAATGGAGTTTTGTAAATTCCCTTTGAGAATTAGAACTGAGAGATTGGCGAGAGAGTGGCAGTACAAGGTACGAGCATTACTTCTGCAAACAAATTATAAATATCATAATAAAATTTAAAAAATTATAAATATCTTAATTTTGTCATTTTTACTGGTTACTCAGTTCTTGTTTATTATTTATCTTACAATAGCATTGATAAGTTCCGGGTGATATTGGTGACCTGCTATGTAAACCCCTGAAATAGGACTGTCAGTGGTGCCTATGGGTGGTCACTGCTCACCACCCTGCCGCCGACACTGCCACTGCCCTGGTCACTGCTGACCACCCCCTCCTCCCGACTGTGGGAGCTCCCACTTTCCACTGACGTGCTCCTGCCACTGCCACCGCAATCCCACCACCATGCCCCCCCAGCTGCCAGAGGCACATGTCGTTCATGCCCTACCCCACCTATTGAAGTTGTAACACTTCACAGAAAAGAATCCAAGACTTATTGGGCCTGAGATGGAAAATAAGAGGTGTCCTGAAGCCTAGGGCTTAGGACACCCATGTTGTGGAGAAGACATGGGATCCAGTCCTTGCTCTCAAGACTATTTTATATACAGATATAAAATGCAGAAAGAGCCATGAAAATGGGCTAGAACTAGGACTCTGTTCCATATGCATACCTAAACGGCAGAATGGCATAGCTTCAAATAGTGAAAGGAACTAATTTCCCCCTCTCCCCTACCCCCCTGCCCTCCACATCATGCTTAGTGCCTTTTTTTAAGGAACTCACCTGGGAAGTCAAATACAAATCAATACTCTCTGGATAAGAATGGTACAATGAAGATGCAGTAAAAAAGTAGTAGTTGACAATAAAATTATATATAATATAAGAGCAACATTTATATCCGTTATAATTTTTGCTAAGAGCATACAATAAGATCATCTATTCTACCAGTTTACACAAAATAAAAACAGAGCATAGTATATAATTATACTAAGGAATTCTGTTTGATTTTGGTCCTATTATTTGGACAAATAGTGCAAATACACCTAAGGAGTATACGGCATGCTCCAAATTGTTAGAGAGAAGTCAGATTGGATTAAAAATTTAAAAATTTAATTTTTTCCATTAATAGAGATGTCCATTTTCTTCTTATTTCCTTAAAGAACAAATAAAACCAGAACTAGCAGCGTAGCTGTTTAAGTTATCTGACTCATTCTTCCCACAGACATACTTCTGTCTGATTATGGGGTTTGACACCACCTACCTGTGATAACTTCAGTCTTATTAGCATAAACCGTAGTCTAGTAATGATCTCCCGTTGTTTGTAGTTTGTACAAAAGTAGATGTTAAGATTTTTTTCAGGAACTTAAGCAAGGTAGAAAAGGATTGCACTTAAATATGTGGATGCTTCATAAATAGACTAGGATTTGGTGCTGCATTTCTGTACTCTGAACTTTTGACCTTATTGCTTAGAAGTTGTGTATCAAATTCCTGGATCTGAAAGTCCTCCGTTCCTAGGTTTTTTGGAAATAATTTTTGAATTAGGACTGAAAATTTGAACTTGGGCTCATCCCTACCTTGCTACTGTATTTCAAGGCTGATTCAAAGCTTAAAAGAGCTCTATGTTAAGTGGAAATATAATTACATTAAATGTCTAGCATAATAAAAATAATGCAGGCTTCTTATTTAATTTCTTTTGCTCCTTTTTTTTTAGGAGTAAATAAATCTGATAATTCATCCTTTTACCCCTCCCTCCCCAAAAGCACTGTTTAATTCTAAATATTTGATTCATAATTCTAAGTATTTGATTCATAATGTCCTTTTGTAGTTATAAATAATCTTGTTGTATATAGTAAATAGAGTTTGCTAAACTGGAAATGTGCCATCAGCTGAAGAAGAGCTCAGATAGCAAGCAAAGAATTATCTCAATTATTTCCAAATCTAGCAAGTGGATATGCAGTTTTAGATTCAAAAACATCACCACCACCCATTACACAGAAAATATGTATTTTATTGAAATTCCTGCTCACAAAGAGGACAATCTGTCAAGTGCATGATAAAATGTAGACATGTTTATTATATTGTTGATGATGGTAGAGCAAAGTAAAGGGCTGACTATAAACTCAGTATGTAAGGAGAATCAAACCCAGTGGTTTATATCTATTTTCCTTTCTTCTTTTGTTTAGAAATACACTGTGAAAGCACAAGTTCAACCAAAAGAAGATCTATCTGCATCAGTTCACACCTGTCCTATTAATTATGAGAAGCAGGTGAGATACCTGACAATATCACCATAACCCTCTTTTTCATTGGCAGAAGCATATCATTAACCCACTCAGCCACCTTGGTATCATTGCCTTGTCTACACTTAATTTAAAACAGGACAAAGTAGCATCTTACCTTTCAATCTAGGCTCTAAGGTAAGTAATCACTGCTAAGAATTAGCACCTGGCACCTAAGCTTGGTGCAGACATTGCATTTATCTCTGTGCCTGTGTTTGTCCCAGACCAAAAATATCCTCTGTTTGTCATGTACACACATCACCCTTCCAATTAGAGTTTAGGGAGTTGCTGAATGCAGTGCTGCTTTTCTGCCATTGATTTAACAATGCAATCCCAGGATAATGATTCAGATGCACTTCATGATATCCCAGGATAAAATCTTAGAACTTCTTATCTCATAAAACATTTGAAAATTTATCCCAGGACAATGGACATAGGCATCTGAAAGATTGAACTTTGTCCCAGGATAAAATGGTTTATCTGGGAAAGTGGAACATCTGTTTGTAGTCCTAAGTGCTTTTCCTATGATCTTTTTTTCACTATATAATCTCTTCTGAGATACAGCACCTAGTGAACCAGATAGAAGGCAGTCTCCAGTGAGACTATCAAATGATGATTTTTTGAGTAAAGGTTTCATAGCTGCTTCCACGAGAGAAGAAAGTAACTTGTCCTCCTTGAGAGAGCAATACTAACAATGTCCTCCATAACAGAATGATAACACATATTTGAATAATGATCTATAGTCCAAAGAGCTCTTGAATATCACTCTTAACTGGAACAGCCATACTTTTTTCATTTTTGTGCAATCCAAACCGCTCCCACCTTCTAGAAATATTCTCACAGTGAGAGGAGCTGAAACCAGTCATCAAATGATTAGTAGGCTGGATTAATCAAGTTACTACCAATTAATAGTTAGAGGAGTGAGCAGGAACAAAGACATCCTCTTAATTCAGGAGCAGATTTCTCTGAACTTGCTATTTTCCATGACGTAGGTAGGAGCACTGTTGGTCTTGAAATATTTTTGCTCCATTCTTTTTTTTTTTCCCTGAGTGCACTTGCTTATGAATGCATAAAAAAAATATGAAAGCAAAGTAGTAAGCACATAGGTTATTTATGGACTTGTATGCATTTATCATTATTTATGATACACCAGGTGCCAACAGCCTCTGCTCTGAAAGTCTATGAAGAGGAAAAATGAAAGCCCTGAGAAGCCTGATCAGCAGCCCAGAAATACTACTGTTAAGTAAATCAGCTCTGTTATAAACAAGAGTGGGAAGAGAAGACTTTCCATTAGGTTTAGCGTTCAGGGCTGCCTTAAGTAATCCTGGTATTTCAATGACCCTTGTGTACAATCCCAGCTATACCTCCTCTTACTGCTGACACATGTTTCCTTTGCCTCTGAATTCTCTCTGCACTGGTTACCCCTACTGAATCTCAATGAAGGTTCCCTTGAACTGTGGATATTTGTTGGTGGGCTCCTATGTATAGCTGTCTGCCATCTCTAGTATAAAGATGTCTAATGGTAAGGCTGAAATATTATCCCTAGTCATTTTTATCTGATGGAATAAGCAATGGGAAATGGCAGAAGAGGCTGGCACTGTGATGAACACAGAAAATAATAGTAATGTTTGGGCTTTTAAGGGGCTGGAAGGAAGAAATGAGAGAGATGGCTGTCCAGAGGGATGAAGAAAAGTTAGATATACATCTAGTTACACTACATAGGGCCTCCTTTCAAGTACACTCTTCATAAACACAGTGAAGACAAGCCCTCAGACAAACTAACTGTACCTAATGCTTGGGCACAAACTTGAGAGGTCCCGCACTGTGATCAAAGACACAAACTACCGTTGTATCAGATTACCTAGGAGTGTGGGCTTCAGGAATAAAGGAACCAAGGTGCTTATAAATCCCAGTTGAGAATGTCTCACTTGTGCTCAGTTGCCCTGTGTCTAAGAAAGAGAACAGTAATTTCTCAGATATTGAGCCCCCAAAGTATTTGAGGATTTATAAATCAAAACCAGTATTCAGTGGGTGTCTCTCTTAATGCACAATAAGTTTACTGCACATATTTAAAAAGGAGCAGTAAATTGCTTGGGGGGGAAGGGTCTACACATGTGCTGGCTTGTAATTTGCTCCCAACTAGAGCAGGTGAGACCAGGGATGTTCTTGCTCTCCTTCCTTGCTGTGCCCCATTGCAGCAGCCAGAGGGACCTACAGGGGGCTGGTCCCAATCCCCACATGGGGGAAAGCTGTCCTAGCAGTTGGGACTGCTACGTCCCAGCCATGTCAGGATTCAATCCAATCCCCAAACAGCTGAGAGAGGCATCTCCAGAGGGACTGGGAGGGTCCTGATCCTCACCTTGTCCCCTCTCCCTCACTTCCCACATGGTTCTCAGGCAGCGACTCGCTGAGCAGGGACGCCTCTCCCTGCCATATGAGAATTGAGTCTCAATCCCCACCTGGCTGGGATACAGCAGTCCTGGCTGCTGGGACGGTTCTTCTGGCCATGTAAGAATCAGGACAGTCCTGATCCCCATGTGGCTCGGAGACAGCTGCCCTGGTGTACTGGCTGTGGCTAGAGAGAAGGACAGGTGGCACGGGGTGCCTGAGGGGCACGCTAAGTTTTGAGCCTTGCCAGGGGCAGGGGCTCAAGCAACAGGCAGGCTGAAGCAGAAGACCATGGCCTGGGTCAAGAAGGGGAAATGGATGTGGCCATGGGGCTTCGGGAGCCTGAAGACTGAAAGGCCAGGTCACAGCTTCTAGTGTGCAGCCAGACAAACCTATAATAATAAGCCTATATAAAGGAGTAACTGGCAACAGAGTGACATCTACGAGGCACAGGCATGGCTGTAGGGGTAGAAGGAGCCATGAAAAGCCCTTAAGGTAAATGGTGCCCCATGGCACTGACAAGGCCAAGCAGGGCCCCATTTAAGGCTTGAAGAACAGGACTGGGGCTTAGCTGGGATGAGTAGGGACCCACAGGCCAGAGCAGACTAAGGCTTGCTTAGGGACCCTGGGATAGCCTCCCTTCTGCAACAGAAAATAATTTCATCGAGGCATGGCAGACAAGAGGAAAAGGGAAGTTACCTGAGGAGCTGGAGTGGGGCAGGAGCTACGTAGCCACCAGGGGGTGTCAGAGCCACGACTGAGACACAGTACAGTTGCAGGGTGCACATTGCGATTCAGATTAGAAACGGTCAGAGTGGGCTGCTCTCTTCCTCCCCCTTGCCTACTTTCTCTCTTTTTCCCTTTAGCTGGCAAATAGTCCCTTGGGGGATGGTTAATATATACACTGGCAGGGAAGCTTGTTCTTCATATGTCTTTCTTTTATACTAATACTATGGTATAGTCACTAGCAGGAATAACACACAACCTTCCCAATGCTAACTGCATTTGCTGAGTCAGAGCGTGCAGACAAGAGCAGGACCATGTTGTGCCCTGGAATGTTTCTCCCTAGGTTCTAATCCCGGACAGCCGACAAAGCGAGGGCTCTGTGAGGCTGGGAAGCCGGAAGTAGAGTAAGAAAATTTGTATCCTATTCTTGCTCTGCGGCAAATAGCATATCTGGATGGCAGCTTGCCAGCATCTTATCCATAGATTTCAGCATTGGCGATAATTTCTCTGCCAGACATAACTGTAATAAGAGATAAAAGTTGCTCATATTTTGAGGTTGGCCATAGTTGCTTAAAGGGGTTTGATACTCTGGTGAACATTTTGGGTCTCTTTTAACTCTAGTGTTTTAATTTAAGCTTCAGTGATAAGTGAAATGATAGGTTGTAAAATGTGTGTGTTGGTGTATTTATCTAATGTGATAAGATCTCTTTTATGGGTACAGTGAGCAATCCAACTAAATCAGAAGGAAGGGGAAAAGGCAGGTTTACACTGTGATGCTTGTAGCTTTCCAAGCTATACCTGAAATCAGATCCACACAAGAAATTATAGAAAGTGAAGTCTGAGGCATAAAATCCTGCAGTTCATTTTTTTTAACTTCCTCTTGTATATTTAAAAAAACTCAAAACACTGCAACCCTATTTTGGAGACTAACCTGTCCAGTGAAATAGTCCACTTATCAGATTTTAGATGCTGATTTCTTTGGTATTTTTTCCATCTAGCCAGTGAGGTGCTAACATTTTTAGCAAGGGGAGACTGTGAAAGTTTTTTCCCTTTTGGCCTCAGAAAAATCCAAGTGATCTAGGCTCTGTGTGTGTGCATATGGGGGGAAGGAGGAGGAGACAGAAAGACAACAAGAGACAGGAAGAATGCATTAATTTATTTCACTAATTAAACAAAAATAGTTGTTTAACTATTCTTACTAACAACTAAGAGAGAGAAGAACAAATTGCTAGGCAAATGCTTACATTAAACTGCACTTTGCAAGAAATGTTTGGATTGCAAGTTTAGTCCATAGCTCTTGTATGTGTATAGACCCCATTACATAGTAACCAGCTTTGTTTAGTTGAAGACTTTCAGCATTACCCAGTGTTGCCAGCCCTTGAAACTTGAGAATCTCAACTTTTTCCCACCATAAAGCCCTGGCTTCTGCAGTCAAATGACTATGAGGTATTTTAGGTTTTTTGTTTCTTCCTCTCCTGGTTGCAGAGGCAACTTCGAAACCTTGACTTGAGAGCATCCCATAAATGCACAAAACCAGAAAACAAAGGATGCCTATACACGTGCAGCAGGGCTGCTCCTATGTGTTCTAATTACAGCGTGATTAATCAAGTCTGCTGTAGAGTGGTAATTACTATACTCCAGCAGACTCCAGTGCCACGTGCATCAGTGTCCCTGCACTGAAAAATGGTGGCAGGAGCACTTTAACTAAAGCTCGTTCAATGAGCTCTAATTAACCCCCGCCCCTTCTCCCCTCACTCCCAGAGCATGTGTATAAACACCTAACACCCCCCCCCTCAAAAAACCCAAAGTATACTACTTTTTTTTTCTCTCCTCATGCTTGGTGCCAGCAGTGCTACTGATTTCCCTACGGAGTTTGCAGATCATTTAGTCAAAGCCACTTCTGACTGGTGCCTATCAAAAGTGTGACAGTGCAAAGCAGTCACTAATGACAGATCCAGCTCCTTTGGACACACTCCATCTACAGAGGGATGTGGAGGTAGAATACACTCAACACAGCAGTTTCTACATCACAATCTCCTAAGAAATGACACAGGGAAAAGAGAGTATGGCTAGAGTTCTTTTAAATCCTGCCAACCCTTGGCTGTTATAATGGTCCTGTGGGGCTGTGGACAGCTATGTATGCTTCTACTTAGGCTTGGGACTGTGCTGATATTTAATCAGTCTTAGAATGGGGGAAATGAAGCAGCTTTCAAAGCAAGCCAGGACATAAAGATTTTTCATATCATGGATTTGATTTGGGAGCATTTTCATCCAGTTGGCCTCTGGATCTAGAGGAAGCTCAGGGCTTTGAATCCCACGTGGAGGGGCATGCATAGATTCAGGAACGGGTTGGGGTTAAGATTCTGTGCCCCCCCCGCGCCTTTCTGTTTCAGCTTCCTGGATTCTTAGAAGTACTTGACTCTCCCCATGCATTGTGTGCAGCAATAGTTCTTAACCTTTTTAGACTCAAGATTTTCTTCCCCTCGCCATAACTTTTGTGAATTGAGCAGTACCCCCTTTCCAAGTCGTTCATTATTTATTACAGTGCTTACCTCATTACACAGGGGCTGTGCAGCAAGGGTGAGGGTGCAGCAAGGGTGAGGGAGCAGCAAGGTAGGGATAAGCCTGACCCTGCACTTATCTCTTCATACCTGCTTATTAGGCCTGTGCAAAGTGGAAAGTATTTGCTTTGGATTCGGATATGGAGGGACAGTGATTCAATTTGGTGATTCGAATCATATTCCCAATTTGACTTGGCCGAATCTGAAGATATTCGGTGCTGAATCTTATTCAGCCATAGACTATACAGGCAGGCAGTGCTGGCAGGAGCAGCTGACTTGAGTCTTCATATCAGCAGCCCTGGGAGAAGCCATGGAGGCTGGGGGGATCAAACCAGGAGCTAGGGGGAAGCCCCAGTTCATTCCCCCAGCCTCTGATCATTCCCCAATTTCTGGTTTGATTTTTCCCCACCCCCAGCCCTCACAGCTGCTCCTGGAGCTGCTGGCTGCTTCTCTAGCTGCTCCTGCCAGCACTGTCTAGTGCCTGCCCATACAATCTATGGCCAAATCTCTGAATCAGTTCAGAGGCTCCTGATCTGATTTAGAGATATCAGTGGGTCTCCCAGTTCAATTCAGAGTTTTGGTCATCGAATCAGGCCAAATCTCCTCTGAATTGAATGGGCTACTGAGGCAGTAGGGCTGTACGAAGCTTGGATCACTGCACCTTGTGGCAACTCAGGGTGCCTTACACCCTGGCTGAGAATCACTGGAAGCCAGGACACACAATTTGGATGGTGTGAAATCCACTGAATGGATAAGTTCCTAAAAATGATTAGCCTGTAAGGCCCTTTTGTAGTCCAAGGAGCCTGGTGGGAACGAATAGACATGCCAAAGCAGATCCTTGCAGTCATGTAGGGTTCACTTTAGCCTATGCAGTTCAGGAACAACACATCTGTTTGCATGACTAGGCCATAGTGGATAATGTAACTTTGTAGCCTGCATCTAGGTTCATGTCTTTCTCAGGAATCATTGCTCTTCCATTACTCAACCACTCAGTAAATTCTAACTTAATAACTGCGTCTTAACTCAGGAACCATCTCCCAGTTACCAAGTCCCTCAGTTTCCTCTTGAGCTTCTATAAATTATAATTTTATCACCACATCTTCCCTCTTAGAAGTAATTGCAAAAATCAATGCCCATCTATAGAGGAGTGGTTAGTATCATATCACTCTGGAGTGAATCTCTACTACTCACTTATCTGTAGTTCTTTTAGCAAGTCTGTGAGTCTTTCAGGAGATTCAGTTTCTGATTTGTTTTTGGTGGGAATGTTTTCCTTCAAGTCTTTACAGACTTGAATCCTTATACTGGGATCTGACTGCCTTGCACTTTTGGCAGCTATGTTTTCCCATAGCATGAAGTTCACTAGCTACCAGGGCTGATTTTTCTCTTTTTGCATGATAGTATTTGCATCTGTACTTATATTTCTTCCTACATGGACATGGTTGCTCCTTGTGTCCTGAAACAATTGTTTGTTTGTTTTTCTAAGATTGTGCAGATTGGGCTGTGATGGCTAAGAGGATCATTGGGAGGAATGAATGTTGTGTCTTCTTGTACTGCAAGCATGCACTTAACTAGATTTATTTTCTCACAAGCTGTCAGACCTAAAATTGGTGTCATCTCCCTGGGTACCACAATGAATGGGAGTTTGTGTACTCTGTGTGTGGGCTTTTTGTTTGTTTTTTTTAATGAATGCTAGCAAGGCATCTCCCTTTCACTAGCCAGTTATTTTCATGTTCATTAGACTCACTCCAAGTTTAATTTTCTATATCTATGCTCTGGTCAAGTTGTCACTTGTTCTCTGGTGTTTGTGTCAAGTTTAAATGTAACCATCATTCATTCTACTTCTGCTAGCAAAATCCAGTCCTCCTCAATGATATTGCTTGATTCAACTGTATATATAAAATTATCCTTCTCTACTTTATGTTCAACTATGTGCACATGAGGTTTTTGTGTTTGGGGTCTGTAGCACTTGGCAAACTGGTTCATTTTGTAACAGTTAAAACAGAGCTTTCCAAATGGAGCACAACATTTGGAGCCATGCTACCTTGCACACTTGGTACACGTCTGCTTATTTGCTCTGTCTCTCTTAGCATTTCCTTGCCAATGGAAAATTCCACCCTGTAAGGAGACTTTTTCTGGCCACGTTCTTTCATGGCTACTGCATGGATGACCCCTTTTGGTACATTTGACTGCACAGCCTGGTCCTTCACAGTTTCTGCTGTATTGCCCATTTGGACAGTGTTTTCTAAGGCCAAATCTCTCTTGTGCCTTTCTTGTAATGCAGTATCTGCAATGTCACAAGAAACCCTATCTAATCAGAGATTCTGTCAAGTTTCCAAAAGCACCGTTCTCACCCAGTCTCTTTGGTTCAGTTACACATTGAACTATACTTTCTCCTGTTGTTTGTCTGCACATAAAATAAAATTTGTCATTTAAGGGTCTCATTCTTTTTTGACATGCAGTACTCATATTTGGACAATATTTTACTTAATTTCATATTTTTACCTTTTTTGTGAAGGTAAAGTTGTTATAAACAGTGAAGCCTTCTTCCTCCACAATATCCAAGAAGATTGCAGCTTTGACTTGGTCATTTTTCTCTTCTGCCCCCATGGCAGGTGGAAATTGCAGTTTCCATAACTGTGCAGAAAGGTGACTTACATAGGTCCTTGTCCTTTCACATGGCTCTGCTTGCTCTGTTTCCAACTTCTTTTTTCAGTTTGAAACTAAAATTCTTTCCAGTTCTTTCTCATTCATCACTCCTGACACCACATAATAATTGCTAGGTTCAATAAACACATGAATGAGAACAACTGAAAAACAAACTTTAATTGTGAAGCAGTAGGAAACTTCTGTAGGCCCTTTCTCTCTCTCTCTCTCTGCTTTATAACTGAGGGATCATCTTTCCAGTCTCAGCTTCCTCAGTTTCTTGTTAGGAGCATCTCTAAACTATAACTTCTGTCACTACAGCCAGACTCACTCAGCTAACAGGGCCAGCTCAGGACTGGTTAGCCTGCCTGTTGTGCTGGCTCCTGACTATGCCAGACTCCTGTAATACATCAAGTGTGAGCCCAGATAAGAAAGGGAAGTTTTGCAGAAGTCAAAAACTGCAATCCTACTTTGTGGATGCCTGAATTTAATAGGTGACCTTAAGTTTCTGTGAACAAAGTCCTGGCCAGGTCAACCAGCACAGTTCTTATTTTATGCATAGGTCTGAAGGAAATATAGAAATTAGAAGAGTGAGTCTTAGGTTTATGCATACAAAATAATGTCAGAGTTTATAATCTAAAAATCAGAAGTCCTTAAGTCAGGAAAGGAAAATTATGACTCCCCAGTCTGAGGTGTGTATCTTAACACTCTTCTTCTCTCCCTCTCTGAATCTTGCACACTCTGAACAGGAACATTCTCCCACCCCAGGTCTATATCCTGGTATGTAGACATTCAAGACAGTTGTAGATATAGGTTTGAAGCCACTTGAACAGAGGAATTTACTGAACCCAGGTCTCTCACATTCCCAATGATTCCCTTTAAAAAGTAGGAGCCTAATATTCTTATGTAAATAATCAGTGACTTGCTATTCTTTGTATAGATACATAGAATCCTACTTTCTGAGCTATACATGCCAGGGGGAAGAGCAGTCTGCTTTGCAATTCTTGCTTACTATACTGGAAGTGGTGTGGGTATAGCTCTAAGCAAATCCAGTTAATCTGTATTGGACAATAAGAATTAAGCCACTGTTTATTTCAAATTAAATTGCATGTCCAGGGATGCCTCTGTAATAAAGAGCATTCCATACTAGAGAACAGAAGAGTTGCATGAAAACTTGGGCCCACCAAGAAATAGATTCAATTAGAATCTGTTATAGGTGAGATTAACATAATAGAGGTCTATTTTGTTAGCCGCAATGGCCTTTTTCCTGTTCTGCCCTGATGCATGTATTTAGTCCTTCGTGACATGTAGATGGCTGGATGTACTAAAAAACAAAGATTTCACCTGCAGATATTTACATTAGAGAAGAGATTATGAAATACGAGGTAAGAAACAAGGATTTCTTAGGGTTATTTTGAACCAACTGCGTAGTTTGGATAGAGTTAGACAAACTTTCAAACGCAAGACATTTTTCATCAGGTGTGAGCACCAAGAGTCAACACAGTTTTTTATTTATTTAGTTAGTTTACTATGCTGTTTTAAGAAAGGGAAAAATAAACTATGCACCAGAATGTACTCTCAGAGAAAAAATAAAAGGGATGGTTCACATACACCATTAGGGGCACGTTTCTCAGAACCACCACAGATACTCTGACCTCGTTATACTCAGCATCACTCTACCACTCCCATGAAATGAAATCTAATGTAAGCAGCCTCAAAAGGAATTGGATTATTTTGCCTGGTTCAATAGGTGGCAAGAGGTGTTCAGTGTAAATGTGTGTCAAATATAGAGTCCAAGAGCATAGAGATATAAGCGGAAAAAATATCCAGCATAGTACTCAGGTGAGGAGCTGGAGGTTATTTTGGAAAAATCGTTTAAACTGTCATCCCATTGAAAACTTTTAGTACAAGCAGGCACAGAAAGAAAGCATTTGTTTTAGGTGATCTATGGAAAGGTAATCTTTTTACTGTAAATAGCACTTTCTTGAGCCCAGCTGGAATAAAGGACACTCCTGGTCATAATCATGCCCTTGGACCAAGAAAATACTTCCCCAAAACACACATTATAGGGGCATTAAGACCTAGGTGCTTCCCCCGCTTGAGGAAAAACTGAAGAGGAGTCAGCTGGTAGGAACAGCTGCAGAAGCAACCAAAGACTTTGAACAATGAGGGAACTCATTCTTATGCTTTTCAGTGGACTTTTGTGCTGAATGACCATTTATTCTAACATTGCAGCTTTTCTCCATATCTGCTCCTTTCCCTGTACCCTTTTTTCTCCCGCCCCAACCCCTTTATCTTTGTTTTTTTTTCTTTCAGATGAGCAATTCCACTTCTAATTTTACTCCCTCCTTATGAAACACATGTATGCACACAGAATCATAGACCTAGCATGATGTTTGCTGCCACTATATTGTATGTGGAGATCCTTTGTCCTACCCCTTGTGTGTGTCTTTGTCTATTTAATCTGTTAGTTCTTTTGGAGCAGGGACCTTCAGCTGCTTTACTCTGTGCCTAGCATAATGGGCTTCATTTTGACTTGGTCCCTAACTACAGTAATGCATATGGGATATGTATGCTTATAAGGAAAAGCTGAAAGAGTTAAATTATTTGGTCTGGAAAGAAAAGATTTAAGGGGATTCAATAACAGTTTTCAAATACCTGAAGGGTGATAGTCTATTTTTTTTTTTTTGTGGCTCTAGGGGATTTTGCTGGGAGCAATGTCCTTGAGTTGCAGCAAAGGAAAATTAGGTTGGAGATTAGGAGGAACTTTTTTGACTTTGGGGATAGTTGAGTATTGGAACAGACTATCTAGAGAAGCTGTGAACTCCATCCCTGGAAACTTTCAGGAGCAGGTTAGACAAACACTTGGCTGAGATGGGTTGTTCAGGGCAGCATCCTGCCTTGAGCAAGGGGCTGGACTAGACAATCTCATGAGATCTCTTCACTTTCTCGTTTCCTAGGATCTTTTAATATTATTATTCTTTTTACTACTATTTTTAATAATAAGTGAAGCAATATTAAAATTATTTGGTCTAAGAGGGTGAAGCTGAGTACAAAACTAATATTTATACTGGGTCAGAAGATAGGAGTTCTGAGAGGTTAAGGGATCATGGCTTTTTTTCATTGGACAGCTTTTATAAGAAAGAAAATAGACATTTTAAAATAAATCAACATTGGACCAAAACCCTAAGACATGTCACTGTGAACTGTTTGCCATTGTAAAAAAAGCTGTTTATTCCTATTTGTTTCCTGTCTCTAACTCTGTGGGGTTTCTTATAGGTCTAGTAATAATGTTTATATAACTAATGAATATATGTACTAAAGACAGAGAGGCAGCGTACAAAAAGTAAAAAGTAATTCAAAATGTGCTACAGTTTGATACTAGAGAAGATTGGAATATGTGATAGAGAACAAGGAAGAGAAAAATCTGGACAGCGCTCTTTTCTTGTTCCTGCCATTTCTAATGTTTGTTTTTTGAAGGCTCATTAAAGTATACATTTCCTTATATCAAATAAGGTGTCAGGGCTGACAAAGCATACCTTTTTCTACCAAAGGTCTTGAACAATCACCTTGTGAAAACATTGGGCAAGTCCTTAAACAAATACACGAGAGTCAAAGTTCTTGAAACAAAGGGTGATTCACAGAGGAAAAATCGAACTTGGGATGGAAAACGTAGTCCTCCATAGGACTATTTCAGCATAAACCCACGTTATTCCTGCTGCCAGCATTTTGAATAGGCAGGCTGTATATTTGGTTGTTGCATTAGAAAAATGTCCTTCAAGTAGCAAGTTAGAAAATGAGAGAAAGATGCTTTCAATTTAAAAGGTATTCACTGGAAGCATCTACACTTGCATTTACTGTGCAGTAAGTTACTGTGTAAGTGTTTTTTTTAGGCCGGCATCTATGCAAGCAGCCATTAAAGTGCAGTAATGCTGTGTATGGACTGGCACAGTAAGGCATCTATACATCTATACATGTATCTATACATGTGTTACTGAGTGGTAACTAATTGCAGATATCAAGTTTCATCATGCAGATATCAAATATATGCCCAAATCAGCATAAGTCACCATAGTTACTGCACAGTATGGGTGTGCACATGCAGACAAACACTCCTACTGAGCAGTAATTTTTGGTTACTGCACAGTAACCTAGATTATTGTGCAGTAAATGTGCACTTGTAGATGCGCCCACTGATAGTCAAAACAGTGTAAATTACCTTAATCCATTAAGGATGGTCCATAGGAATAAGTATTCCCTACAAACATATGCCCAGTATGACCCCTGTGAAAAATCAAAGCAGCAGAATACATAGCTTCTAGCACTTGATATAGGACTTGAAGGAGGTAGATTACTTTTATTTAATATGCTACTTTTCTGCTACTTTGTCACAAGAAGGTCTTTAAATGAAAGGCAGTTATCTATTTAATATGACTATAAAACAAAGCTCTTGCCCTTGCCATTCCAAGTGTTGTATTTTGTAGGTATATGACTTCTAAATGGAGAGTGGTTGTTCTTGGTGGTTCTTCTTTTGCTGTTTAAAGGCAATGCTGCAGTAGTCCTAATAGGATGTTTCTTTAGCTGCTGTAATCTTGCTGATTACTTCTCTCAGTTCTTCCTTAAGGCACAATTTTGTGAGAACCAGAGAATTCCCAACATCAACCAGAGACAAAATAAAATTATTTGTGAAGAAAAGCCATAGAAATCTTTGTTTTTTCTTTTTTCCTCCAGAACAAAACCAGAACATTTCATTGTAATGAAATGAGCACATTGAAATTGTTATTTAGAAAGCAAGATAAAAATGATAGTTTGAAAGGTTTTCTTTGGAGTCATTACTTCCATGGTCTCATCATATACGGTTAGTAAAATTACTGTGCAACTGTATTCAGCAAGATATTTATCATGTTTGTGTAGTTTTGAAAAGGTAGAGAAGCAGGTGTTTAGTGGTGAGCTAGTTGATCTAAGGAGACAATGAAAGTTGGTAATACTTGAAATTTGAAAAGACAAAGTCCATTTGGAACTGAGAAGGATCCCACCTCCATGTCCCAAATATTTTTAAGCGATTGCAGTTCATGTCAAGATACCCCAATAATTTCTCTAATACTTGATAAATGTGCACACTCCTAGATTAAAGAAATATCAGCAATAAAATCATGGAAAGCTGAACCCACTTTAAATAAAGTACAAGTATTTCAGAGCAGGGTCAAGTATGTATGGGATAATTACTCAAAAGTTTTCATGAGAGATCACTGGTTTAAAGAGAAGATCCCTCTTTACTTCCTGTCCAGATCTGCAGATAAAACTTGAATTGTCTTAGATTTAGAAACTAAGGGGGAAGAGACAGTTGGACTTTCTAAAGTACTGAGTATCATCTTAAGTCTGCTGCTTTGGAGGCCAAAGAAAAAAATCCCATTAGTATTGGCAGGAACAAAAAGGCTGATGCTGAGCTCTTCTAATAATCCCTGTCTCAAGGGACCATGCTGTCTTTCACTAGCTCTCTTCTTCCATTAATGTAAGTATTGTAATAACTGTGCCATCTATAAAACCCACTTTTGGACTTCATGTATTTTTTTACTATCATCCAGTAAATTAAAGTGTCTATTACTATGCTCAATGCTGATTGTATATAATTGTCTTATATCAGGATAATGATGCTGGGCTAACCATCAATTGAGTCATATGAGAAAAGGATGCTGTAACATGCAGTTACAGTATATAAAGAAGTGGAACTATCACTTTGTTACACTTCAGCAGTCATAAGTAGTTGCAGAAATATATTAGGCTGGAGTTTATAAACTGTCACCATGCCCTAAAAGGCTTGGGCTATGCCTGTGTGGCAACTGGAGGTCTGATCACAACAGAAAAAAACTAACTAGTTCAGGCACCAGTCATCTGTAAAGGGGACTGTATAAGCCTGTCCAGAACTAGGGTGCTTATTCATGCATCTAACCTGTACTGAAACCTATCCTGCCATGGATTCATTTTATTTAGTACCCACCCTGGCCAGATTAAAACTAGCCTCATTGAGTATGCCAATATCTACTGCAATCACATCTCTAACTGCAGTGTAGACAAACTCATAGAGTCTGTATCAAACTTGCAATCTAATTTGCTGCCTGATGTTAGAGCTTTTATAAAGTTTTTTTCCTATTGTGTGTGTTCATCTTCATAGAAAATTATGCAGAAATTATTCAAATCAGCATGGGGTTTTTATTTCAGCCATGTAAAGGAAGAGAGCAAGACAACAATTTCAAAGTCTCTCTCTCTCTCTCTCTCTCTCTCTCTCTCTCTCTCTCTCTCTCTCTCTCTCTATTTATTTATTTATTTATTTTTAAGGGCTGGTTTTGCAGCCAGAGAAAGTGGTAAGATCTCTGCATCTTAACTATAAGGATATGGGCATCTTTCATTTTTAATGAGTATCACACACTCATCTTTGGATCTGTGAAGCACTCTGTAATATAATTGTCTGCAGTTTACTCACAGAACATGCCCAAAAAAAGTTCTTCAGCAATATGAAATCTCTGACTTCAACATTTTACAGTAAATACACTTAAAATTTTACCTTTTACAGTGCCAACTGTTAACTGATAAATGCTGCAGCAGTCAGATGGGAAAATATTTTGAAAAACTGTTAGGCCACATCCAGACAAATGCACCCATGTAGTATGCTCTGTCACAAACCTGTCTGCTGCGTCACAAACTGCATGTACCAAATATGTAGGTGTTTGCCATGCTTATTTGCAGTGCAATAGTTTTTTTGACACTGGGAGATCCTGGTGTCAAAAAAAACCCCACACTTGAAAAAAGTGGGGCTGTGCACATGGTGGCAGCTTGCACTGCTTGAAACCAGACCCTGGCTGGCCAGAATCACATTTCAGCTGCCAGCTATGTTCTGCACACTGGATTGCTGCTGCTGCAGCCCCAGGAACCTCCCAGAACCCTAGAGAAGCCTGCTGGGACCAGCCCAGGTACTGGACCCAGCCTTTCCTGCCTCACTTGGGGCAACTTGCTGCATGCCAGAGTGCATGTGCATGGGCATTCCCCAGGAACAAGTAGCAGCGGCACAACTGTGCCACTGCTGTTTGTTCCCAGGGAAACACACGTGTGTGCTTGTCTGAACGTGCCTGTAGAGTTCATGTTCTTGGGACTGGTGGAGCTGTTCCATCCCTTCACACATGCTCATATTCATTCTTCCTAGGGCAGTGTGAAGCTTTGGTAGCTGATTCAATTCGGAGGAGATTTGGCTCAATTTGGTGGCTGAATCTCTGAATCTGAATCGAATTGGGAGACCAATTAAAAGGTCTGAATTGAATCTGAAGCCTCCAGATTGATTCAGAAATGATTCAGTGCTGCTTCAGAGATTTGGCCATAGGCTAAACAGGCAGCAGTTCTCACCACGCTGGACACAGCTGCGTCCAGCTAGTAAGTCTCTTGTGGTGGGGGGAGGGAAGTGGTGTGGCGGGAGGGCAGATCAACACCCCTACAGTGAGGTAGGGGTTGCGGCTGGGACAAGCTGCCCAGCCAAGGTTGGGGGGCGGAGTATGGGACTTGGGGACAGGGGCAGGGGTGCTGGGATGCAGTGTGGCAGCACTGGGAGCAGGGGCTATGCCCTGTTGCTGCTTGCTAAGCTGTGGTGGGGGGTATGATGTAGGTGTGGCTCGCTCTGGATGAAAGGGGGCAAGTGGCATCAGGACATAGCACCCACTCCCAGTGCTGCTGTGCCTGCATCCCATGCCTGCCCCCACCCTGGCTGGGCAAGCAGCAGCATGGCATAGCCTGCCACTTGCCCAGCTGGGACAGGGGAGCACAGGATGCACATGCTGCTGCCACTTGCCCAGCTGGGGCGGGGGTATGGCAGGGCACCAGTGGTGCCTACCACTTTAAAGGCTAGATCAGACAGCCAGCAGGTGTTTGATTATGGTGGCCATTTCAGAACGCTGGCCGCCTATATAAACAAGAGCAGTTTGCTGCTGGGAGCCAGGCAAGAAACATTGCCTGGCTGAGCTGCTGCATGGGAACATTCTGCAGGTAGGAGCACAAGGTTCTGGTCCTGAGCATGACTTAAAGCTGCACCCTGCTGGCAGTGGTTTTCTGCTGGGGCTTTCAATGGCATGGGAACCCCAGGAAAATGTCAGGCTATTATTACCCTGGTGGAAGGTGGGTAGGGATGCCTTAACTCCAGCCCTCACCTTTGGGTAGGTTATAGGAACCATCTAATTCAGGGAAGGCCAGGTAAGCTTCTTGAAGATGCAGAGCTTGCTGGGGATGAGTGACCCCATGGGGCCTGGCATGCTTTGTGAAGCACCTGAGCCATGAATGGGGGACCCTGACCCTTGAGTGCAGGCAGGTGGCTTAGACCTAACCCAAGGGACCTGACTGGTCAGTGCTGGAGTCAGCATCCAGATAGGGGTCAAAAGGGCCAGGGGCCTACCATTTGGGATGCCTATATAGAGTCCCAACTGGCCTGAGATGGGGCCAGGCCTTAAAAGGGAAGTTGAAGGTCCTAGGGAAAGGGCCACAGCTAATGGGTGAAGGAGACGGGTGAGTTGGCTGCCTGAGATGCCATCTGCAAGGCTTGGGCCATGGTGTAGGCTGGAATGGAGCCACAGATAGCGCCCCCAATATCAGGGTGTATAATAGGCAGCCTCCCACGTAGTTATCACATCAGTATTATTACATCAAGGCATAGCAGATGAGTGAGGTAGATGGCTGACCTATAGACAGGGGGCAGGCCGGTGCTTGCACCAGGCATGAAAGCTTGCCCCGTCACAGGACGGGCATGGGATGTGGGTGCAGCAGGTCTGGGAGCAGGAGCTATGTCCTGCTGCCACTTGCCCCCTTCCACCTTGAGCGAGCTGTGCCTGCATCTTGTTTCCCCCCCTCCGCCCCAGCTGGGCAAACAGCCTCCACTCCCAGGGTTGCCACATCCACATCCCGTGCCCCCACCCACCCTGGTCCCATCTCAGCAGCTTGGCCCAGCCCCAGTCCCTCCCTCATTGTGGAGGTGTTGATCTGCCCACCTCCCCTTGCCTCTTCCCTCCCCCTTCCACCCACCACAACAGACTTACCAGCTAGAGGCAGCTGTCTCCAGCATGGTAAAGACTGCTACCTGTTTAGTCTATGGCTGAATCTCCAAAGCATCACTGAATCTTACAATCTCATAGTTTTATAGTTTCATAGTAACTAGGGTCAGAAGGGGCCTATAGCAGGCCATCTAGTCTGACCCCCTGCCAATGGCAGGAAACAAGTGCTGGGGTCACAGGACCCCAGCCAAGTACCTATCTAGTCTACTCTTGAAGACAC
>JAGPOW010002514.1:45624222-45637247 GCA_030014935.1 Caiman crocodilus | reverse complement strand
CACCCTCGGCCTAGCAGTGATTTCCGAGGGGGTATACATTCCTCCAACGGGAGGGATGTCCCGGTCCCCCCTCAGGAAGACCGAGGCAAAGAACTCATTTGGCTGAATCAAATTGGGACTGATTCAGATTTCCAAATAGCATCATTGTCCTTTTAAATTGGCCAAATCCAAATCTGAAGTGAATACTTGCTGCTTTGCACAGGCCTAACTTCCTATGATTCTTTAAGAGTGCCTAATTTTACTGCTTCTGGTTTCTACATGTTTTGCCCTTTACACTGTGTTCATCCATTCTTTACATTCCTAGGGCAGAACATCAAAGTGGACTGAAATAAAGCTTGGTTGGGCACTGTTATTTGGGCAATGGAAGAATAAACACACTAGGTAACTGGCCTTTCCCTTGAGACATATTGTAATCTGGGCTATACTGAAGTCCATGGAGCTGTGTTGAATCCTCGCACCAACTGAGGATCAGGCCTGAAATATTTTGTTTTCTCAATTGTTGCTAAATTCAAGGTAAATGTATTTTTTTTCCTAAGTTGAACAACATAAGATATATAGCACTATGCAGTACAACTTGGTTATTCAGATTAGTAATTGGTAACAGAAGTCTCCTTGCTTATTTAAAATGCTATGTAATGGTAGCTGCATACAGGCTTATCTCAATTACACAGATGCTGGAAAATGTTAGCAATAAAACTCCCATAGTCTGTATTTTCAAATAATAAATCATATCATAAATAGAAAACCATATTTCCCCCCTCTTTCATACTAAAATAGTACTTTTTTTTTTTCACTGTTTGTTCTTTTATTTATCCATGACATTCTGATTGAGATGATAGTACAGAAATAGTTTAACCAGGTGGTATAAAGTCTTTTTTCTTTAGGGAGGACTCAGTGAGATTTCTGGGTTTATTTTAAGTCTAACCAAGAGTCTATTCTCTTATGGATTAGTTAACTCTTATGCAAAGAAGAAATACACACGTTCTCCTCAGCCTTCCTTTGATTGGCATCCTGTAAAATTAATGTATTCCTGTAAAACTTGAAACTATGTATCAATATCTCTCTTAGTATAGTCCAAGGTGACCTCACAAATACATGCCCAAAACAAGTACATAAAATCTGGCTCATGATAACTAATGTAAAATATGTATATTTGTTCATGATATTGAACAAGTAGAAATTATATATGAATACAAAGGTGTTGATGGGTAGAAAAGAGGTATAATCTAGCACATTAAATATAGAAGAAGGAGGCAGTTACAGATTCTGTCCTAGTTTCCTTATGTGGAAAATGGGAATAACAATGTTTACTTATTCAACAGTGTTGATAGCTAATTAGCCAAGATAATGCAAAACCCTTTAACACTAAAATAATGATTATTTGTTAAAGTGTGTTAGGAAATAATTCATTAAATTTCAGGAAGGAAAAAACTAAATATGAGGAATGACATCAAAAATGTCTTGGACTGTGAAAGAATCTTGCAATGAAGTATCTCAGTGACTGGAACATTTAAAATTAGGCTGGACAAATATTACCAAAATATTATTGTATCTGAATAAATCTTTTACTCACAGGGAGATGCACCAAATGGCTTACCAGGACTTTTTTCATCAGTCACCTAGCCTTAGTTTTAACTGATATTATCAGAGATAATATTATACATATCTAACAGTGGACATTTTGTGAGGCTAAAAATGTTTGCAAAGTATTCTGAGAGCCTCTTAAAGTATTTCTGTGTAAGAAACATTTCCTATTTGTTTGCATCTGCTTCTGAGTTGTTAATTAAATCTCTCACAGGTATATGTATCCTATCACACTTCAAAAATAGTGACCTATCCAAACCACTAAAAAAAACCCTGTTATAACAGCAGGAACAGCAAAAAAATGTTCTTCAGGAGAGTTGTTCCTGTATTTGATTTTACTTTAAATTTAGAGATGAAAAATATGTATTTCCATTTCTGTAATAACACTAATCATACTCTTTGCATACTTGATTTGCCAGCTCTGAAAAAAACAGGTTATCTACTGCTTTCTGCTACAGTCAGAGCCAGCCTTAGGAAAGATAATGCCTGGGAAAACCTGTATTTTGGTGCTCGCCCCACTCTCCCAAGTCACTACACTGCTGCCCTGCAGAGGGATTCCATCCAACTGGTTGGGTAGCTGGGAAGAGGACATCTGCGTGTGGCAGGGACCACCAGTTGCAGCCTAATGAAGCCAAAGAAAAGGGAGCAGGAACCTTCAATGGGCAGCCAGCAAGTGCAGGTACAGGGGCTCCAGTACCCTACAGCTGCCACGGGGCTCCACCAGAGTCAGACATACAACTGGCCACTTGCAGGTGAAACTCATCTGGAGCCCTCCCAAGCTCCCCTCCGCAGACAGCTGAGCTAAGCTCAGCACAGGGCTTCCCTGTTAAACAGCTTTGAAATGAAACAGTGGCACTCGAAACATTTTGAGTTTAGAAGCCAGGCTTACTGGTCTCAGCACCAGTCCCAGCCAGCAGCAACAGTCGGACTCCTCTGGGAGTGCAGGCCCTTGGTCTGCCTGCTGGATGACAGGAGGATGCTGTTACTGGATGGAACTGGTGCTGGGAAGATCGGAGCAGCCGCTGGCCCCAGACAGCAGCACCGGCCTCCGGTCATCTGGCAGGCAGATCAGAGGCTCATCCGCACCTGTGGCAGGGCTGTGGGGCTGTGCCGGACTCCTCCCAGGGGTGCAGGCAAGTCCCTGATCTGCTTGCTGGATGACAGGAGGCTGGTGCTGCTGGCTGGGGCCAGTGGCATCGCCGATCTTCCTGGCATGGGCTGCGCCCAGCTGGCACCACCAGCCTCCTGTCTTCCAGCAGACAGATTGGGGGCTCATCCGCACCTCTGGGGGTGCTGCAGGGCTGTACTGGACTCCTCCCAGGGGTGTAAGGAGTCCTGATTGGCTTGTCAGATCACAAGAGGCTGCTCCTTCTGCCTGGGATTGGGATGCACTCAGCCTGCAGCCTGCACCCAGCACTGGGAAGATTGGTGCTGCCCCTGGCCCCAGCTGGCAGCACCAGCTTCCTGTCATCCAGCAGGCAGATGGGGCCTGCCCGCACCCCTGGGAGGGCTGTGGGGGCTGTGCTGGACTGCTCCCTGGGTGTGGGTCCCCAGTCTGCCTCCTGGATCACAGGAGGCTGGTGCTGCTGCCTGGGGCCAGTGGCAGGCAGGCCTGGGGCAAATCAGTTTGTGAGGAGATCTGCTCCCACCCCGGGATTGGGGCAGGGGCAGATCCCTGTATGAGCTGATTTGAACCGGGCCCTGCATCCTTCTTGGCTGTCTCTGGTATGGGGCCCAGGACAGGTCGGCTCATGCGGAGACCCGCCGCCCCGATTCTGAAACAAAACAAAACTCAAAATGAAACACTGGTTCCTAGAAACAGAAGTTGAAGTAGAACGGTACTGTTTTGCACAGCTCTACTTAGCATGTATAATGGCTTTTACCTTGGCCAACACAATGGGAACCTTGAAAACTAAATCATAAACTGTTACACGGAGTAAGAGTCAAAGTCCTTTACCTGAGCCTGTAACAGACTCCTCTCCTATCCTATACTGCTCAGGCACAGAAGAAGAACAGGGTTACATAGATGTTCAGAATCTATAAGTTCGCAATCCAAAAGCAGCCCCCCACAGAGAGAATGCTGCCCAGGCCCACACCAAATACTGTAGTTAAAATATTTCTCATTTGCAACTTTTCAATTTGTACACAACCATTTCAAAAACAAAATATTCATTTTGATTTGAATTAATAGGTCTATTTGGATTCAACTGAGACCTTTTCATGGGCAAAACTCCATTTTGTTGCTGGGGATATTTTTAGTACAAAAATTTCAGTCTCCTTTATTCTGCGCATTGCATACATGTCTGGGACTGATCATTTTTCAAAGTCTCATTCCTCTAAAGGAGACCAAAAGGCCCTGGCTTTGAGTGGTGAGGCTTTGAAATCATGCCCTCCCTCCTATTTGTCTGAAGCCCGCATATGGGAAAACAACAAAAATTGGTGCCATTTTTATTGGTAACATCTGCTTTGCTTGCTTTAGGGTCAGTTTTTTTTCTCTTGGAAGTCCATAGTTTTCCACTGACTTTAAAAGAATTAGGATTTGACTCTTGGAGGAGATCACAGCACCTGCATTACTGTCTTTTATTTCGTATATATAATTTTCTAATATATCAGCATCAAGGATCAAAGGAGGTGGGGCTGAGTCCACAAGCTGCTTGGGTTTTTTTTGCTTTGTCCCACCAGAAGTGTGCAATTTCCCCTCCCTCTGCTTTGTTAATGGTTGGCTTCATTTATGCTGGATGATCAAGAAGCCAAGAACCATTCTTCTTTTTCCACATACCACATTTCTCTAAGTAAATAGTTTAAAGCATTTTAAACAAATGTGAAAGACAAAGCTTCCTAACAAAATCTAGGGGAAGAAAATGAATTGAAGGCCAATGTTTTCAAAGTAATTATTGAATTTGGGTGCACAGTTCTAGATACCTTTAAAAGAGCCTGATTTTTTTTTCAGATAGTGAATACTTACCATTTTCTGAAAATCTGTCCCAATTAGGGTGTTTTATTTTCATTGCCACAAAATTTGAGGGATCCAGCATCTTAGTTTTGAAGGCCACATTTAGCCATCAAAATTATTAGGAGTTTGAATACTCAGCCCAGTTGCGTTTTTTTTCTCCTCATAAATGGCCTACCAAAATGGAACAGTTGCAACATTACGTCTGCATAATAAAAGAAATTTCCAAGTCATACCCACAGACCACAGCTAGTAGCACTGCATCGTTGACCCAGAAATAAACTTGCAGTACAGTTGGTAGTTTTCATGGTAACACATACTCATTACTAGTTATATTATTTCAAACAAGTCTTTGCTGCAGTTAACAGTCACATAATTTAATACTTGGTCTGTAGACAGTTACATTTTGTGCTCATCTGTATCCATGTGAATGAACTCACTGACCAATGATGCTTCTCAAGTACCTAAAGTTAAATACATGGGTATATGAATGATTAGTGGTGTTTATCATATGTAAATGTGAAAGCATAACTTTGAATATAGCCTATAGCTGACTACAGCCATGCAAAATATGTTTCCTGCTGTGGACTGGTCACCTGTTGAATGTTAATGGGTCATATGTTGTGTTTCTGAATTAAAATTTGTAGAACATTAATAACCCTATTGTAGTGGAGCCCAGGTGCAGTACTCTCAATGGGTGTTTCACCCCCTTTTCTCTATATCCTGCCTTCCATGATGTGATGTTAATAAAAGGATATCAGGAGATGGTATCTGACTGCATGGGGTTAATTGGGATACCCATATGCTGAGACCTGTGCCTATCTTCTGTGGGGCTCTGCCTACCCTACACCCTACCCCTTTCCGCTTGGGTGTCTAGTGAAGATTGAGATAGGTGCCTTTCTTCATGAGATGCGAGAAAAGGTCTGACATGAGAATAAAAACAAAGCAGTCTAGCACCAATATGAACTGGCTTATCCCTGTGACCTCTGGTATAGGTCTGCCGCCAACAATGTCTGTCCCATGTAGAAATTAATAAAATAGTATAAAATAAATAATCATCTTTGTCATCTTCTTATGGGCCTAGCTTTGGCCTTATAGTGTGTGTCCGCCTTCTCCTCAGGTGTGTGAGGCTCTTCAGGATTTGCCTCCAGTTGTGAGCATAATTCACAGGGCAAGCCAGTAATGGGCCAACCTCTGTTGGTAGTTTGGGGCTATGAACCCCCATGAGACCCCCCTTGTAGGTACCTGGTATCCAGCATCTGCAGGATGGTCAAGTTCATGCCATGGGAGCTGGAATCAGGCTGGTCTCTGATGAGAAGTCTTTGGCTCTGGAAGGAAGCAGCATAGCCGAGTGCCTACACCTGTGCTTCACCCTCTCTGGGGTTGGTGCTGCCTACAAGGGAAGTTCTGTGTTGGCCTGAGCCAACCCAGGCCCCTGCATGCCCCCACTTGCCTTGTGGCTGCTGCCAGATGCTGAGAGTCCCTGTGGGGCTAATTATTGGCTGTATTTACGGCTCTAGGCAGGGCTGGATATACCAGCTGCTCACTCTTGGTCCCATCCATGTTGTGGGTCCAGGTGGAGTCCAACTTCCTACTTGCAACCCTGCCTGGGGGATGGGTGTATGGAGAGTGGGTCCCCTGCTGCTTCCCTGCCCTGCCTGGGGCCTGAGCATGTGCGGGGAGAGGGGACATGTAGACTGTCCATGGACTCGTTGCCAAGCACCAGGATGGTCCAGGGTCCCACAGACCTCAGAATGGCCCAGATATCATTGCCTCGGTGAGTGCAGGGTCAGGCCAGGTCCTTGCTGCACCCATACATTGTTTAACAAAACCAGCATAACAAGATCTTTAACAAATCCTTCTGCCATATTAGTAAGGCAGAAAAATGACTGAGGTTTTGTCACCTTCTCAGACCAAAGACCTAACTGGTTTTGAGAAGAAGCCTTTTGTACCATCTTACCAGCAATAATAATACTTCTACAGTTTTGCCTAGTGATCAAAGTAAAGGAAAGCAGTATTCATGTTTAGAGATGAGGAAACTGAAGTTCATAAAAATTAAGTGACTTGTCCAAGATCACAGAGCAGATACGAATCTAAATTAATCTCCTTTCCTGAAACCTTACCAACTGCCCTATTTAATGCCATAGAGGCTCATGTGTAGCACTTCTACCTTTTGCCATAAAAATTCCATATAGAAATGGGAAATGAATAAGCACCTACCCCATAAGCTAAGTGAGGACTACCCAGAATTTTTAGATGTGTCCCAGATGTGAACACAACTCCCTTCAGGAGGTCCTGTTGCTGTAGGATGCTTTCCAGCTCCCAGGGGAAAAAAAAGAAGACATTGTGTTCTACTTCAGCTGGTTCAGGATCCACACAGTCATGAAAGTCTTAATCTTGTCATGATTATATAGTACTTTTATTTGTTTACTTTTATGAATAACCGCCTGCTCTTGACATATCTGTATATGACACTGGGGTAGCTCAGGTGAAATTCTATTTTCTTTTCCTAGTTGTTGTGTACTCTGGTTTCTAAAGGTAGAATGAATTTTAACTAACTCTGTTTCACCACCCCTTCAGGTGGCAAATTCTGCAGTAATTTAAAGTAATTTAAAAGTTAATCTGAAGTATTTTCAAAATGGTTATAAGTTTACACTCATTTTGTGCAAAATGGGGTTAATGACCATACAAGCTCCTAGTTTTTAGAGAACTGGGGCCGGACTCTACTTAGTATTTGTATATTGAGCCCTAATGCTAGCTGAGCAGCTCAAAAGGACTTGGTTTTAATGATAACATAAAGTAGTTGGAAGACTGTTAGCAGTGTTGCTGGAACAAATGAAGGAAATATTTTATAGCTGACAAGACCGTACATGACATAGAATTATGTAGGTGCCACACATATTTTGGGTGCTGTTAAAATTGAAACTAAAATATTACTCTTAAGTGACCCAAACAGTTTATGATAATCTGACATTTCCTACAAATATAAATTTAAACAAACTGCAAAGGGCACTTCCAGACCTGTGCCAAGAGTCTGGCGCTACCCGATGCCCCCTCCCCAAACTGTTAATACATCTGTACTTCAGCAAAGATTGCATCAATTGTTAGTTGAGTCTAGCAGGAAAAAAATTGAAGGAAACATGGCTCCGAAAAGCTCTGCTTATTGAAACAACATTTGATAAAGCTGTACTTAGTAGGTGCTAAAGGCAGCAAGGTATTAAAAGCCTTAAAGAATGATATGACTGCTGATAAATGGGCATGTAATCAAATCACTGATTGTGTAAGTCAAATTATTTTCTGGATATCTTGTTCTAAACCCTTTGGCAAAGGAGACAGTTAATTGAGAAAAGTGGCACTGAATACAGATTAAAAAAAATAAAGCAAAAACCCCAACACTGGAACAGATTTCTTCATAAAAAGCAACATGGTACAATTATCTTTTTTCTCCCTTTCCCCTGCCCCCTAATCTGGTGAAGCTATTTCTAGTCATAAAGAAATGATGTGTCCTTTAGAAAGGCTTTTTTTTCTCTGTACATGCTTGAAGAGGAAGTACTGTGCAATAGGGCTGTGAGAGGCTCAGATAGAGCTTCAGATCCAGAGAAGCTTTGGACGGCGTCCGAAGCAGCATGTCTGGATTGAAGTGCTGGCTTTGTTAGGCTTTCCGAAACTGCCAGCTGGTAAGGAAATCAGTGCAGGGGTTCTGGGCCCTTGCACCTCTAGCTGCTGACAGACAAAAATCATGACATGGGTGCTTGTGTCTTGGGGCATGGGAGACACTACTGCAGGCCTGTCTGCTCAACTACTGTTACCAGTTACCAATCAATCATGATTCACTGAGGGACAAGCACAATACACAGTACCTAGCTAAGGTAACCAGTTAATTACCATCAATTAACACCTACAAAAGTAGAGACTAAGATGGGGAAATAGTTAATACAGACAATCAACTGCCTCAAGACAGAGACAGTCAATTGCACAAGCACGCATGTCACGATTTTTGCTTGTCAGCAGCTAGAGATGCAGGGCCCCAGAACCCCCTACACCGATCTCCTCAACAGTTGGCCAGCTTCGTGGCCACAGCAGGGGCTACCATCCCTGCAGCTTTCACCCTGCTGCACATTAACACACACAGTGTCACCCATGTCATGAGTTTTGCTTGTCCGCAGCTTGAGGTGCAGTTCCCCCCAAACCCCTGCACTGATCTTCAAACTTGGCATGCCTTTTGGCCTCGCCAGGAGCTACCAGCCCTACAGTTTTGACCCCCCTGTGTTGTAACACATAGACGTGACATGAGTTTTGCTTTCAAGGATTTGGGGTACAGTTCCACCCAAGCCCCTGCACTGATCTTGACAGATTTCATGCTCTCAGCAGAGACTACAATCCCTGCAAGTGTCATCCAAATCAGACAAAAAACAACAAAGTTATAGATATTTAATTGATTTCCCCATTATACCCTATGGCCAGATCTCCAAGGCAGCTTCAGAGCCGCTTCAGCCAGATCAAAGTAGAAACCTGGTCCAGAGCTCTGGATCGGATCCCTGGCATTTGAAGCAGCTGCATCCAAAGCCAAATCAGATCACTACCGACTCACACAGGCCTGCTATGCAATATTAATTAAATGAGGATGAGCATTACAAAGTAATAATATGTCAAAATGAGGAATATACATAACCTAGATGCTAAATGACCTAGAGGCTTGGAGATTCATTCATGGAAAACATGACTGGCATTCTCTAACACCAAAGGGATGGTGAGCTTGGCTGAAGTCTCTGACAGACTATTTCTCTTGTTTCTCTTCTGAAGGTGAAAAGCAGGTGACAGGCAGTGAAGCGATTTGAGCTCCTCCAGCACATTTAAATAAGTATTGGGTTAAAGTACTAAAAGAGGAACCTTGCATCTGGGCAATAAAAAGACCAGCAAGGCAGATAAATGCAATCTGTTTTCTTCTCTATTCTTGAAGAGTCTGGAGCATTATGGTTTTCTGTAGATTGATGGGCTTCTTATCTTCATTGGGTCTGAAACTTCAGCTAGTCTTGCATCTTGTTAGGGTAAGTGACAAATTCTTTTCAGAGCATGAAGTCAGTGAGTGCATAGGACATGGATAGATATGTAGTGCAATAGTTAACTTGGAAAATTTCTACCATATCCCTCACAAAATGTACTTCATAATCTATGCATACACTCAAAGGAGCTACCAAATTTTCTCCATTTCTTACCCAATTAGCTATAATTTTAAGGTACATTCTCTGTAAAGTAACAGGTGAAAGCTTGTTGGACAAAATAACCTGAGTAATGCTCAATAGCTAAAAAATCTGAATGTTATTCCAGCCTGATATGTGAATAAGGAGGTTTCAGTTAGGAGTGGTCACAGATCTGCTCTCAACGGCCTAGTCCTGTCCCCTTTCCTGAAGGGAATCTAAGACTCTGCTTCTTCATAAAAGGGCAAAGGATGTACAGGACTGTCAGTGGGGAAGAGCTGATGTCTTTGCATTGGGCAGGGGTCTTCCTTAATGGGGGACACAGTGAAGAGGGAAGCCTGCTGTTCACTCAGAAATTCTGTGGCCTGTGTTTTAAAGCTAGAGAGACACCAACAGACCTCTCAGCTGCCTCACCCACCAGGTAATTTATTTTGGGAACTCGTATAGCTTCATTCCTACTAATGGTCTTCTTTACCTGGGGGTCAGTTCAGGGCTGGATTAACACATAAGCAAACTAGACACATGTCTAAGTGAAGAAGGAGCCCAGTTGTGCTTATTTTACATATTATAATTGAGTGAAAAAGAGTAATATAAATATACAGTATGAAGTAGGGGCCCAGGAGTTTGTTTACCTAGGGCCCACTAAAGAGTTAATCCAGCCCAGGGTCAGTCCTTAAAGGATGGTACAGACCTTGAGAACTTGGCAGAGATGTGTTATACACACCAAGGTGAATCTGACAGTAAAATAACATACCAAGCCTTACTCTCAAAAGGAGGGATCCAATGATATTCATGGCATAATAATAGGATTGTAGCAAGGACATTAGAAATGGTACAAAGTTGGAGTCTGAAATTCAAATGGTTTCCTGTTTTCATTTTGATTTTAATAAAAGGTTAACATTTCCATGAAATCCATCGGTACACACTGTTTTGAAAATCGATATTAATCACAAATGACATTTTTAAGCACTTTTTTATCTTGCATTTGAAATTTGTGCATAAATTAGGTTCTTTCAAATAATGTCAAAGAATTTTAATTTTCATAAAAAAACTTTCACAAATTTGATGTTTACAAAAAAAAAGTCTGACTTACTATTTTTCAGTAGAAAACGTTCATCCAGTTTCGTATGGCTGAGGTAGTGAATGGGTAAAATAAGTATATTCCAACACAGTAGATATAGACAACTGGCATCTCAATATCTGTATTCTCTTGTGTTAATACCACTCCAAAAGCAGACTCTGAGGCAGACTCTGTAAAATAAAGGATTTATTAAAGGCCAGTGTATGAATTAACACATCTCAGCACAGGGCGTCTTTGATTCTCTCAAAGCTAAATGTCATCTCAGGCATCCATGTGATAGCATCCCCTTTGATGGAAGCGCTGAAAGGATGCAATTCGAGAACTAACTCCAAGAAGTGTGGTACCAGTCAGCAGTAGTAATTGGCTAACCCAAGAAAGGACCTCATTTGCAACTATGCGAGTCTCAGAATTCACAGATAGCTTTCCTTTTATCCACTAAGGGCCTAATAACTCCTTGTCTAACCTGGAACCTGAAGTACTTCATCTCCCTTTTCCCTAGTGCACTTTTCCTGGGGTTAGCTATCATTCCCATTTTCATTGGTTCTGTCAGTGTGGCCCTCCAGTGCTTGTAGGTGTTGCAGCCAAGTTTTGGTGAAAATGATGATGTTGTCAATATATGTCACTGCATACTGTACGTGGGGTGATAGCAAGCCATTACTCATTGGAATCTGGCTGCTGTCCCATGTAGCCCAAAGGGCATGCTCACATTTTTGTAAAGGCCCCACAAGGTCCCAAATGACATCTTGGCCTGGTCCCAGAGGGCTACTGGGAATTGCCAGTACCCTTTTGATAGGTCCAGCATAGAGATAAAAATGACACTCCCCATTATGTGCTACTGATTCAGCAATATTTGGCACTGGAAAGGTGTCAAAGACAGCTATCTCATTCCTGGGTACAGGAACCAGCAGGCTCCTCCAGAGGCTCCTTGAGGGCTTGGTAGGCCCTTGTTCTAACATTCTACTGAGGTCCTTGTGCACCTTTTCATGGAGGTGGTGTAGTACTGGCCACCCCTATTCCCTCACTACTGCCCCCTGGGTGTTCATATCTCATGTTTGACATCTTGAGACCACCCTGGCTCGTTGTGGAACACGGCCTGTAATAGGGTTAACAACTTCCTTTTTTGAAGCGGGGTTAATTCTTCTTCCATTCACACTTGTTCTTTTACCACCACCTTTTCCCCTTTGGAGTGAAACTGAGGGCTCAATTCCTTGGCTTCCCCATCAGCTAGAGTAAGCCAGCCCTCAGGCTGGCTTACATGGTATATTTGCTTCTCTCAGTGTTGCTCTGACCTATGGACTTCATAATCCAGAGGACCCAACTGTTGAACAATTTCAATACCCCTACCACTTAATAAGGAGCTTACTTGTCTAACTTGGTAATCGGACCAGGATTCTCTGTTCTTCCCTAAACTCTTGCAACCAGGATTTGGTATCATACCTTTCCTTCTGTTGATGTTGCACCTCATTGAGGTTGTTGTTAGTTATCTGCTGAGCCAGGTGCAAATGATTTTGGAACTCGTACTGATAGACTTCAGCTCTCCTTACATTCTTCCCTCATGACTTGGAGCAGATTCTGAGGGGTGTGCCCCAACACTAACTTGAGGGGCAAGTATTTTGGGGAATCATAGGGAGTATCTCTGATTGCAAAAAGCAGTAGTAGAAGAAGGAGATCCCATTTACATGGGTCTTTCTGCATGCTGTGGTGCAGAATTCTTTTCAGTGTACCATTCAGCCTTTCAACAAGGCTATTAGTTGTGAGTGGTACATGAAAGACTTCAGTTGTATAATCCCAGCACATTGCTCTGTTCAGACATAAACTTTTGGCTCTAGTTTGTTTCATAGTTGTTAGGGTTGGAAGGGACCTGAGCAGATCATTAAGTCTGACCTCCCGCGATGGGCAGGAATGAATGCTGGGTTCAAATCATAGTATGATAGTATCTAGGGTCAGAAGGGGCCTAGAGCAGGCCATCTAGTCTGACCCCCTGCCAATGGCAGAAACAAGTGCCAGGGTCACAGGATCCCAGCCAAGTACCTATCTAATCTACTCCTAAAGATGCCCAAGGTAGGAGCAAGAACCACTTCCCTAGGAAGCTGGTTCCAAATCCTAGCCACCATAACTGTGAAGTAGTGTTTCCTAATGTCCAACCTAAACCTGCTGTCCAGTAACTTGTGACCATTGGTCCTAGTTACCCCTGGTGGTGCCCGGGAAAAAA
>JAGPOW010002514.1:45608996-45624122 GCA_030014935.1 Caiman crocodilus | reverse complement strand
ACCTCAGCCCACAGTTTGGTGTCATCAGCAAACTTGGATAGCTTGCTTTCCACCCCCTCATCCAAGTCAGCGATGAAGATGTTGAACAGCGTGGGCCCATGGACCGAGCCCTGGGGGACCCCGCTGAAAAACTGGACCCAGAGACCAGCTTGTCCATGCCAGGGTAGGACACCACGCTAGGGAAAATCTAGCTTCCTTTTGAAGACCCCCAAGGTAGAAGCGAGCACCACTTCCCTTGGAAGTTGGTTCTAGATCCTGGCCACCCTGACTGTGAAGCACTGCCTCCTGATGTCTAGCCTGAACCTACTCTCAATCAACTTGTGGCCATTATTCCTAGTTACTCTGTGTAATGCTCGGAGGAACAATGCCTCTCCCCTGATAAGTTTATAGATGGCCACCAGATCCCCTCTCAGCCTTCTCTTGTGGAGGCTGAACAGGTTCAAGTCTTGTAGCCTCTCCTCTTGGTCTTGCCCTGCTGCCCCCTGACCATGCAAGTGGCCATCCTCTGGATCCTTTCAGTGCTGCCCACGTCTCAGCCTTCTCTTGTGAAGGCTGAAGAGGTTCTGGTAGAATCGTAGAATATTAGGGTTGGAAGGCACCTCAGAAGGTCATCTAGTCCAATCCCCTCCTCAAAGCGGGACCATCCCCAACTACATCATTTCAGCCTTAGCTGGATCTTAAAAACCTCCAAGGATGCAGCTTTTGATCCACCTTCAATGCTGTTAAATTACAGAATGGTATCGATGAAGCATAGGATACTGACTTTTTGTTCAGTAGAAACCTGAAAACAGAAAAAGTCTGAACAGAGTAACTGAAGACTTGCCACTGTCTAAAGAGACCAACAAGCAAAAGCAAACATATGTTCACTTAGGGTCCCAGGAGGTGCCATCACTTCATGCAAATGATGCTGTGTACATCTCTACAGTTGAAAATAGTACCTGAAAACATAGCAGTATAACACAAGTAAGCCCTACAGTCATTTGAGTTTGTTGACCCAGGCAGACATTTATTATGGAGAAATACAGGACAATCTCACTGAGTCTCAAGGTGGGAAGATAATTGATGCTGAGCTGGCTGATTTGCTGAAGGAAGTCTCAGGCAAAGACTACAGCAGGTTAATATGATTGAATACAAGGATCTGACTCTGCTGGTTGGCACAGGTAAAATCTTGGGGAATTTTGGAGCCAAAAACATATTTAAAAGGTATATCCCACTGATATTGATCAATTCAAGCTGTAGTGTAGTTTAGGACTGCTCTCAGATTCCTGGCCAACAAGTGCTCATATAGAATATGTAGCCTGTCCTCATAGGGCCTGTCCTGCTGCCCCTTGACCATGCAAGTGGCCCTCCTCTGGACCCTCTCAATGCTGGCCACATCCCTCCTGAAGTGCGGCACCCAGAACTGGACACAGTACTCCAACCAATGCCTGACCAATGTCGCACAGAGGCGGGGGAACACCTCCTTGGACCTGCTTGTGATGCATCTGTGGATGCATGACAAGGTGCGGATAACCTTACTGACCGTGTCCTCACATTGGTGGCCCATGTTCATCTTGGAATCAGTAATGACTCCAAGATCCCTTTCTTCCTTTGTGCTGATGAGAAGGGAGTTCCCCAACCTGTAGGTATGCTGCTGGTTCTTTCTCCCTAGGTGCAGTACCCGCACTTGTCAGGATTGAATCCCATTTTATTCTCATCCACCCACCCCTGTAACCTGTCCATATCTAGTTATAGCCTGTCTCTCCCTTCTAGTGTGCCCACCTCTCCCCACATCTTAGTGTCGTCCATGAATTTGAATAAGGTACTATTCACCCCCTAGTCCAAATCGCAGATGAAGATGTTGTACAGTACGGGCCTGAGTACTGAGCCTTGAGGGACTGCACTGCCCATATCCCTCCAGGTCAAAAATGACCCATTCACCATCACTCTCTGGGTGCAGCCCTCTAGCCAATTTGCGACTCATCTGGCTATGTAGTCATTAATGCCACAGTTGTCTAGTTTTTTAATGAAAATGGCATGAGAGACAGTGTAAAAGGCCTTCCTAAAGTCCATAAAGACTACGTCCACCGTGACACCTGCATCCAAGGAGTTTGTGACCTGATCATAACCAGGTGGGTCTGACAGGACCTGCCCCTAATGAACCTGTGTTGGTTACCCCTGAGCATAATCTCCCCTGCTGGTCCCTTGCAAATGTGCTCCTGGATAATTTTCTCAAAGAGCTTTCCCAGGACTGAAATAAGACTAACGAGCCTATAGTTACCTGGGTCCTCCTTCCTCCCTTTTTTAAAAATGGGGACCATATTGGCTTTTTTCCAGTCCTCTGGCATCTGGCCAGAGCACCACAAGAGCTTGTAAAGCCATGCCAGAGGCCCTGCAATAACCCCTGCCAATTCCCTCAGCACCCTGGGGTGGAAAACACTTGGACCTGCTGATTTAAACACATCCAGCCCCACTAGAAGTTCCCTAGCTTGGTCCTCCCTGACCCTAGGCCTGGCCGTGCCTCTCTTGAGTCCACCTGGAATCCTGGTGGGGGAGATTTCCCCTCCATGCTCAGAAAAATGGAGACAAAGAATTTGTTAAACAGGTCAGCTTTTTCGTTTGGTGCAACCACCACATTACCAAGTGTGTTCTGCAGGAGCCTCACATTACTCAGTGCCTTCTTTTTACTCCCTATGTATTTAACAAAGGACTTCATGTTATCTTTGATCCTGGTTGCTAGTCCTAGGTCTGTCTCCACCTTTGCCTTCCTAACAACCCCCTTACAGTCTTGAGCAACAGGTGTATAACCTGCTTTGGTGATAACCTCTCTTTTCCACCAGATATACACCTCCTTTTTAGTTTTCAGACGTTCACGAATGCCTTTGGCAAGCCAGGGGACTTTTGACCACTCTTGCCCTCTTTGATTCATGTTGGGACTGTCACCCTTTGGGCTCAGAGGATCGTCTTCTTAAGGAACAACCAATTGTCTTGGATTCCCAACTCCCCTACCCTCTGGGACCTCAGTACCTCTCCTACTAATCTCCTTAACTCATTGAAATCAGCCCTCCTAAAGTCAAGGGCAACTGCCTTGCTGCAGGCCTTTAACACGCTGCGCTGAATAATGAATTCCAGTAGGTGATGATTGCTATCATCCAGGAGCTTGAGAACCCGCAGTCCCCTCACCAGGTCACTGCCTGTAGCCAGGACCAGATCCACCAAGGCATTTCCCCTGGTGGGACTGTGCACCTCCTGGGTTAGGTAGAGGTCTTGTATCTCAGCTAGGAACCTACATAACCATGGCCCTGGTCCATCAGGATCTCTTTAGAGATGCCCATGGAGGATATCCATTTTATTGTGATGGACTGGTGCAGCACAGCTTCCTCTGGGTACCAATTAGTCTAATTAACAAATACAAGAATATATTGATTACCCACCATACTTTTTGGGAGAGGCCCCACCACTTCCATGGCTATCCAAGAAAAGGGGACATCTATAACAGTCAGAGGTTGAAGGGGAGCCACATATGTCTGACCTCCTTTGTCTTTTGACATTCAACTAGACTTCCTAAACTAGACCAGACCAGAAAAACCAGCAGGTCACCTGAGCTAGTGTTTTCATAGATTTCATAGATTGTAGAGTCAGAAGGGACCACAATGGATCATCGTGTCCCACCCCCTGCCCCTGGCAGGAAAGAGGATCGAGGTCAGATGACCCCAGCCAGGTGACTAGCTAGCCTCTTCTTGAAGCCCTGCAAGCTAGGTGATAGCACTACCTCTCTTGGAAGCCCATTCCAGGTCCTGGCCACCCTTACTGTGAAAAATTTCTTCCTAATATCTAACCTAAATCCACTCTCAACTAGTTTACACCCATTATTCATAGCCACTCCCTGGGACGTCTTAGTAAACAGTGTGTCCTCTATTCCCCATTGACCTCCCCTAATAAATTTATAGGTGGCCACAAGATCTCCCCTCAGCCGTCTCTTGTGAAAGCTGAAGAGATTTTACTCTCTCAACCTCCCCCTGTTAGGGTCTATCACAAAGGCCACTAGTCATGCAAATGGCCCTCCTCTGGACCCTCTCCAGATTCTCTGTGTCGCTCTTGAAGTGTGGCACCCAAAACTGGACACAGTACTCCAACTGCAGCCTGACCAGTGACACATATAGATCAAAGGAGGTGATGCTCCCCCTCTTAGTCATACACGTGATTGGCCTTGTTGATGGCCTCGTTACATTCCTGGCTCATGCTCATCTTGGAGACAGTTATGACTCCAAGATCCCGCTCTGCCTCCGAGCTGCTGAGAAGGACACTCCCCAACCTATAGGTGCGCTGGGTATTCCTCCTTCCCAGCTGGAGTACCTTACATTTATCTTTATTATCTTTTATCTTTTGTCACACCCCAAGTGACTCTCTGTTGATGCCACATGAGCCAATCCCCATACCACTTGCTGGAAAGGCATAGGGACCATAAGCTGTGCTACCAATTCCCCTTTACCCCATATAACAAATGACCTCCTAGTGGTGGCCCCTGGGATAAGGGTCAAGTTGGGCATCTCCGTGGGCTTCTTTGACCTTAGACTCACCTAGACATCCTCCATTACTTCTCAAGCTCCATTGCTTGGTCTCAGTGTCCCTCAGCCAGTTGTGGTGCTACCACAACTTGCAGCCTGCCCTGATGCACCATCACTCTCAGGTGCACCCAACACCTTTCAAATTGTTCAGTATGTCATCCTCACTGCAGAAAACTTCAATGCTGCTCACTGAGGTATCAGGCTGGCCCAGTCCAACAATTGTGAACACCTGGTATACAGCATAGCCTTGATAGGATATCCTTCTACCCTTAAGGAATAAAATGAGTGACTGGTGCCTCCTGAATGTGGGGGGAGGCACCCACAGAAGCCACCAACAGTTGCATCCCTGTTGGGGGGCATCAGTGTCAGCCATCAGTGGGGGCACCAGCCCCATCAGAGGGAGCACATGCACCCCTGTGCACCCCCTACTAGTCACCTATGACCCATGCGATAACTATGGGTCAACTCCACATGGTATTTTCTCCCCCGCTCCCATAGCTATACTCCATAGCTTGCACTGTTTTGGACTCTTTTATCTTCTCCTCTGAAACCTGTGCCAGGCCTTCCAGCCTCCACCTCTTGCTGAAGTTGCTCTGGTAAGCTTTGGAAAAGTGGCTCACCTTGCTGTATTTAAAACATATGGCTCTCATGACCCTACCCTCTTTTAGAGCCATCTCTTCTCCACTTCTCTTGAATTACTGCTTCCCAGGTGTGGGGCCAATTGTTCTTGAGTGTATTGCCTTTCAGAAACTCCAAAAGCTTCAGCCAGCCTTAGCACCTCCTCACAGTTCAGGGACAAGTGATTTCTCACCCGCCTCTGCATACTGTCTTTGAAGTTGTTCAGAAACTGCTCAGAACTCCACCAGGCCTTCACAATCATACATTGACCATCTTAACCACTTACTCATTAGGTCCTTTAACTGAAAAAGGACCCTTGGTAACCAGTCTTCACAATGTTTTTTCCTTGCAGTAACCCCTGAGTATTATCAGCAACTATCTCTAACCTGTTTAGTATCGCTGCTTTGACCTTCTCGTAGTCATGAGCCTCCTCATGTGATAAGAGTCTGTACGTGGCCTGTACTTTTCTGATAACTAAGGCCCCAAGCTGGCCAGCCCAGTAGCCGCTCTTCAGCCCAATGCAGTATGCTCAAAAGCCTCTATATAGGCTTTGGGTTCATCTTCCTGTGTCACCTTGGGCATCTTAAAGAATGATAAATTATGTAGTATCTATTCTTGTTTTCTGGTGGCCTGCTGTTTTTGAACTTCCAGAACTTTACTAATGGCCTACGTGTGCCTAACAATTTGAGGATGGGCATCATGGCTGATTGCATTTTAATCTTGTCACATTTTGTCAGGTCCTCATCTGGTTTCCTGGCCAATGCACCACTTTGTGCCTTCCTGATCCCAAGCAATTACTCTTGAGTGACTTGGGGCCTCGTGACTCAAACTCAGGCACTTGTGACCTTTGGCAGTACCATTGCTAGGTACTATTCCTAAAGGAAACTCCTGCTGCTCATCCACCATGCCTTGATCTTAAAAGTAGATGTGAAAGGTTTCTGTGTGATGCAGATTTCCTTAGGCATGCTCCATGCAGACATCTCTTAGGTCTCTACATCCCCTACATCCCATACATGCCTCAACCTGTAGTTGTCTTGCAACATGGTTAATGGCCTGGGCTTTCACCCCATCACGCCTGCCCCTTGACCCCAGCTGGGTCAACTGCTTTCTCTGTACAGGGCTGGTTGTTTAGCTGGGCAGCCATGGCGATGCTGTGGAGTGGCCAGGGTAACTTCTTGCCACTGCTCCATATGCAAAACTTAAATGAATACTTAAATGGCACTCATAGTCTGAGTTGGCCTTAAAATCACAATCCAGCTCTCTAGGACTTCTCCCCTGATAGGACTGGTAATTTTACCCACTGGGGTTTTGGTCCTCTGCCCCAGGTTCTCCAGGAACTTCTGGCCTCCTGGCCAGGGCAGTGTTAGCAAAATAATATCCTCCAAAATGGTGAATGAAACAAAACTATGAAAGCAAAGCAGGAAACTGGAGCTGTACCCTTCATCCCACTCATGCATCTCTGTGGGTTTTCAGGTCCTTGGATTCTCAGCACCTCCTTTCCAGTCAACTTTCAAGGAAGGGGAAGCACCCCACTACCCTGGGCATCCCATTGGTGTATCCAGGATGTTATGTGCCTGGATGGGCTGTCTGGGAGCCTGTAGCTGCCACGCTGATGCTTGCCATGTTGCTGTCCTGTGCCAGCTCTTGTAACTGATTCTTGGCACTGGCTGATAATGTCACCCCCACATCATCCCAGGCGCACCAGCAGCATGCTCAAAAACATGTGGGCAGCACTGGCCATCATTCCATGCCTCCGACCACTGCACCTGTGGCAGGTAAGTCCTTTCTGGTTTTGGCCATCCCTGAGCCACTTGCTAGAGCCTCTGGCATTCTTTCACTGCCCTTCCATCCCTGGCATAGGAATTTACAGCTCCTCAGGCCAGTCACAATTAGCCTAGTTTACTGTGCATTAAGGGCGCTCATGCATAGATATGAGCCTGTACTGTGCAGTAATCTAGGCTAAGGCACACTAATGCATCTTGTGTAGACATGCCCAGTGTTCTGCATTATTTAATCCAGTACTATTGAGAAGAGAGAATTAAACCTTTATGCTATGTCATTGATTCACTGGTAATTAGCAGAAGGTTTTCCCTTCTGATAAATACTTGAGTGACAAATCTTAGTTGGTGGTGAGTATCTGCTACATTTTATGAACAGCTTGGTGATCATTCTTCAGACTAATTTTTATTCCTGTCAGTTTCTGCTTGCCTAAGTCTGTTAGCCAGGAGGTAAATAAACTAATTCAGAATATTCTTGTTCCTGAATATATTTGCATAGCTCCCACGGAGTTTCTGATGGAATTACACTGTCTTCCACCAATGTTTCCATCACCACATTCCTTTCAAGGTTACACTACCAGTATTCCTCAAGAATACAGGGAGAAGAGGATTTATTTAATTTAATTTATTAGATTTATATGCCACCCTCCCCAGAAAAGGCTCAGGGTAGTTTACAAGATAAATTACAAAAACAGAGAAAACATTAAAATAGAGTAGCATACAATAAACAACTAATTCCCCAAACAGAGCCCCAGAACTTAACCTCTCCTACTAAAATCCTGCCCAAATATAAATGTCTTACAGAGATTCTGGAAGATGTCCAGGCTGGGACTCTGATGCGTCTCAAGGGGAACAAAGCTGAGAAGCAGTTGCTGAGAATGACTGTCCATGTGTTTTTTTTATCAAAAGAACCTGGCACACTCATGGTACCTCCAGGAGGTTCCTCTCAACTGACTTTAAGGATTGCTATGTAACATAATGGAGGAGGAAGTCTTTTAAGTATGTAGGGATTTAAGTCAAATACAGCACCTTGAATTGCACCTGAAAGGTTACTGGAAGCCAGTACAGACTCTGGAGCACTGGAGTTATGTGTTTCTGGTAAGCCACCTGTCAGAAAGCAGGCCGCTGCATTATCTTCTAGCTACAGTTTCCTAACAGTTCGCAAGGGTAGCACCATATAGTTAATTGCAGTAACCCAACCTCAAGGTTATTAGAGCATGGAAGGAAGTGGCCAGATTTCTCACCAGATAGAATTGGTGAAAGATATTCCTAGCCACTGCCCCAACTAAGAATACAGTTGCAGCAAAGGATAAAGGAATATCCTCAAGGCATAACCTAAGTGGCAAGGAACAAATGAATTCCATCTGCAATGGTGCATGTGCACCTACCCCTCCACTCTGCATGTCATGAGGTCTGCTAACCACCATCTCCTCTCCCTTGTCTGGATTCTGCTTTGGTTAATTCATCTGCATCCAGGAGCAGATCAAGGGAGGTTCAGTGGCATAGAAATGCTGTCCTCCCCTCCCCCATGCAACTTTCAGTTGACCATGTCACAGGATCAGCAGCTAGAGTCTTTTTTGTCCAAGGCCCCAAAACAAGTAAGAATTCTCTACTCCCTTTCCCTTTTCTCCCCCACCTACCCTTGCCACTGTCTTTGGCTGCTCCCAAGGTGGGCATGGCAGGTGGGGAGATATACAGTCTCTCCTGCCCACTCCAGCCACACTCCATATTGAGCCAGGCTCAGCCAGAGTCAACAATGGCAGGCCAGGTCTCCTCTCCCTTCCCAATCTCCCTGGTGTCCTCTGACAGCCTGGGAGCAGGCATGCTGTCTCTGGCAGAGACTGGCTCCATGTGCCTGGCTGGAGTGGAGCCAACCCACCCTCAGTGTTCTCATTAGTACAGTTGTCTGCTTATAAAGGTCCGTCTTCCCTACCTTGGAAGAGAAGGGGAGGGAATTTCACTGGAAGTAAAATACTGAAAACCTTCAGGGGTGTATTCGGACCCTAAAAATACTCTATAGATCCAATAACCCTGTAGACCTATATCTTTTAGAGCAGTGCTACAGAATGGGAGAAGAAACCAAGGTCTGTCAGTGGACAAGATGAGTAGCAGTCAAGCAGCAGACAGTGAGAAGAGAAGGGCAGGAAGGAGAAGAGAAAATAAATAACTCAATGAAAGTAAAAAGGGTTCTCAGTGCAGGAGAAGGCTCACTGTCAACACACAGTAGCTTGTCCAGGCAAGGAAACCAGTGAATGAAGGCCATAGTGGTCAGAGATAAATTAAGTGACATCCAGCTTTGCAAAAATATTACTCAATTTCTTGTAAATTGGACTTGATTTCCAAAACATCATGTCAACTAAACAACAGTTCTACTGTGAGTATTGTGGAAGAGAACCACAATATAAAACAATGAATAGATATTAACCCTAGTATTTGGATAAAAATCAGGATGTGGTAAGCTCATTGATAAGAACTTCAGACATCTGATACTCGCCTGTTGCATTATATCCTCAAAAGATGTAGTTACTGAAAATGTTTACTGTGTGGTAAACATGTAGCAATTTACATGAAAATAAGCTTTGTAGTCTTAGTGCAGTTCCTAGTAGATATGAGTCAAATAATTCTTTCTCTGTTGGCACTAAATGAGATGAATTGGCAGGTTTAGCACAACATTTCTTGGTAAACAGAAGATTCCACTCCCTTATAAAGTCAAACCATAATCATGTACCAGATATGCTTTATATGAGGGAATACATATGGATACTGCATGTTGCTACGGGAGTCATGCCTACCACTTCTCAAGATCCTTACAATACGGTTAGAAGCACTAACTAAAAAAAATGTTCAGATAATCAGGGCTTCATGATGAAAATTACCTTCCCTTTCAAGCTTTAAAGTTGCTGGCTTACTTACTAAGGGACCCTTCTAACCCTGAGTAAAATGGCAGGGGTTTTATTCTGAGAAACACATTTAAGTTGAATTGGTATGCAGAGCACTAAATGCCCTGACAGTGTAAAATCTAAATGAAGATCTGAAAACAAATCAAAAGTAACAGAGAGGAACTTTGTCTAACCAGCTGAAAAAAATAAAAGGAAAAGAAGCTGAGTAAAAAACTGAACGTCCACTGGTATTGTTGGAGAAGTCACTGGGTAAAAATAATTCTTACAACTCACAGTTCTGTCCTTTAATTCATACAGACCTAGACTTGTTCAGGAAATGTTACAGCTTCCATTTATCATTATAAATCCTATATGTAAAACATATGGGTAAATGAAGCATGAAGTTATCCTGGCCACATCTGTACATGCGCTTAACTGTGGAGCAGGCTAATTAGATCTAAAGTAAAGCATCACCATCTACACATGCAATGATTTTAGACCACAGTAAAATACTTAATGGTGTAGTAAGATAGTACTTTTGGGGATGGTACTACCTCATGCCAAGGTAATTTACTGCAATTAAATGCACATGTAAATGCTGATGACAAACATAAATTGCACCTGGTCAGTCCAACCAGCTGGGGCCAGATGCCTGCTTGCCACCTAGTCACATGGTCCACACTTTCAGCACCACATGCTCCAGCCAGCCCCTCTGCCACTTAGAGCCAGGGGCTGACCCCTGTGCCTCCTGCCAGCCTGGGCCTGTTCCACCCTGGCTCAGATTGCTGCTGTCCCTGGTGTATGTGTAGATAGAGTCTACACATTTTAATGGCAGCAGGGGGGCTTTATCTAAAGCTAATCAAATGATAGGGCTTTTTTATCGAAATTCTTAGATGGGGCAGGATCTGGAATTTTCCTACATTCTTGCCTGTGAGGGTCAGTCCCATTAAACTTTCTCAAATGACATCTATATCAGAAATAGAAATGTAGGGATAGCATTGTCTGTATTTCACTGTTCAGTGTAATAGTTAGAGCACTCACACACAACATGAGAAAACAAGATTAGTTCTCTTCTCTGTCTATACCCCGCATCACAAGAGACTTTCCCTACATTATCTAAGCTGGGTGGTTGTCTGGTTATCAATACTGTACCATTTTGTGTATAATGAGGGAAGCTGAATGCACCCAAGCAGTCTGCCACCCCTGACTGGCTTCTGGGCACATACCCCCAACACCCTCTGACCAGCTGTAGGAGGTGAGGGGTGTGGAAAGGGAGATTGGAGGTTTGGAGGGGGACTGAGGCTTCTGTTGCATGGACCCGGCTTTGACTGTCAGAGAGATGAACTAGCACACTCTCTCCCCAGCCTCATGTCCTCCATTCTGCATCCAACCAGCTCTCGACTGCAAGCAGGGAGGGAAGGACGGAGGGATACTGTGCTAGCTTTACTCTGACAGCCAGAGCTGGATCCATGCAACAGAAGCTTTAGTCCCCATCCCTGTCCCCTTCCCCCGACACACACACACGTGTGTGCACTTGTGGCTGAGAGCCAGCTGGACACGGGATGCAGGACAGAGGATGCAGAAGAGAGTCTGTGCTAGCTTAACTCTGACAGGCAGAGTTGGGTCCAGGCAACAAAAGCCTTGGTCCCCCTCCCTCATCCCCACCTGTTCATGGCTGAGAGGTGGCTGGATACAGGATGGGGGGCTGGGGGGAGATTCTGTGCTGGCTCAACTCTGTGACAGCTCCTCGGTGAGGTGCACCGCATGCTGGGCTGGAGCAGCCGAGTGTGGCAGAGATGTAGTGCAGCTCTCTATAAGGGAGGCTAGTGGGGGCCTGCAAAGGAGCCTGGTATCCCATCAGATAGCAACCTAATGTGAACTGATAGTACACGAGTTTGATAGACTGGTCTAACCTAAACCAATTAAGTCTCGTACCACATCAATCCAGGTCAATCTTAGGTTGGATTCTGCCATTTTAAAGCCAGTCTATGTGCCCTGAACTTTTGTTCTGGTACAGGTATAGACCAGTTTCCAATCCTTTATCTTGGTTTATGTGTAATGTCTGTACCTGGTTAATGCCAATTAATTGTTTGGTGCTAAGCAGAGCATCTTCAACAGAAGAGAGAGAGAGACCCTTGCTCCAGATTACCCCATAACTTCATCACTAAGGTGTTCATCTGGGAGTGGAAGACTGGGGTACAATTCTTATGTATGCCTGAGGGAATTTAAACCACAATCTCCCCCAATGTGTGCAGTACTCTACCCACTGAATGAAATGTATGTGGGGCTGACACTCTTACTGTTTTCCCTCCTCATTTACTGGGGAAGGGTTGGCTTAAGTGCCTGACTCTAGGACAGAGATCAAAGTTTTGAATCCTGAGTGGAGGGAGGTATCTCCCTGAAACTCTGATGCTGGGTACAGGAGTCGCTCAGACGAGTGGCTTTTATAAGGCTTAGTATTTCCTATTGGCTAGCCTAGGTGTTTCAGCATGATGGCTTTTGTTCCTCCCATTCTTAGGTACCTATGTTTTCCATGAAAAACATTCCCAAGTCTTTTTGGTTTTCTCTACACCATGCTCCTTTCCCCACCCCCCACAACTCCTTGCACATTCCAAGCCTGAGTGAACCTGGTCTGAAGGTGATTGTCCCTCCCCTGCCACGGCAAGAGAAGTAACGGAGGAGCACAAACAGAGGGGCCTCAACACTACATTTATGGGTTGGAAATGTGGGCAGGGCATGCTCAGAATAGACATGCCAAGGCCTGTCCCCTTTGTGTATCTAGCTCTCACTGAGTCTATGTGCATTTGTTTGAAATTAATGTAGAGCACACTCTTAGTCAATTAAGCTAAATCTATCTAATTTTAAATAAACTTTTTGGCAACAAGGGGAAGGACCTCCTATTTTCTCCCTTTGCTAGTGGTCTCCAAGCACTGCCCGATACCTATCATACTTGCCTACTCCCTCTTAGGGGCCTCACCTTCAGTTTCAGCTGTGACATAGTCCCCTGCCAAGCGTAAAGCTTCCTCCATTGTTTTTGGCTGATGACACCTCACCCGGCATTGGGTGTTGCCCCCTAGCTCATTCAGAAATTGTTCAAGTAAGATATAGTCTACTACCTCTCCTATGGACAACGTGCCCATCATTCTACAAGGTCCAATCCCTCCACACCTTTCTGAACTTGGAACTTCTGGCAGTAGGATTCCAGGGAGATTTAGAGGCAGTATAGTATGGCCTCCTTTATTTTTCCATAGTCTTGGGCCTCTGATCGGGTAGGAGCCCAGTAGGCCTCTTGCACAGTACCAATGAGCAGGGGTCCTATGCGCACAGCCCAGCTGCTTGGGTCCCATTTGCAAGCCACTGCTGTTATCTCAAAGGGCTTTAGATATGCCTCTACATCATCCTGGAGAGTCATTATGGGAAACCGGGGCCCAATGCCTTCTCTCCCTAGAACCACTTGTTGGGTTCACTCAGGCTTGGAATGTGCAAGGAGTTGTGGGGGGGTGGGGAAGGGAGCATGATGTAGAGAAAACCGAAAAGACTTGGGCTTTGATCTTTTCACTTAGCTCTTGTTGCTGAGAGAACAGTCTGATTCAGGCTTTGGCTTCCTGGGTCCACATCCAGACTATTTCATCCAATTGTGCTTGCTGACCCTGCAGTAGCCAGAGAGTGAGATTGGACTGGCAACAGTCACACACTAGTGCATGGATGTCCATGGACTCCATGGTCTTCTGATGTCCTGTGGGGTTTTCAAAAGTTTCCCAGCCAATTCACCACTTCTTGAGAGAGTGTGTCTGCCATCCTCCCCTTCCTGCCTCAATATTCACCCTAGAAGGGCTGTCTTCTTCTGTTTTTCCACCCACAACATCTTCCAATCCTCAGGTGATCCCACTGACAATAGTTTCTTCTCTTCTCCCAGTTCCCTGAGGGCCACATCTAGTACTACATCCCACCTTTTATGTCTGGCGGTGGCCAGTAAGTCTTTACCAGCTCCCAGTATGTGTGCCTTAGCCCCCTTATCCATCTGTGAGCTACTTTCACCCTGAGTTTCACCCTTAGTAACAGGGGCTCAGCTAAAGCCCCCTGTTACAGGTACCATCTCCCACAGCATTCTTACAAGCAAGCTGAGGAAGTATGGTTTGGATGAATGGCCTGTAAGGTGGAGAGAAAGCTGGCTGGGTTGTTGGGGTCAATGGGTAGTGATCAATGGCTCAATATCTAGTTGGCAGCTGGTATCAAGTGGAGTGTCCTAGGAGTCAGTCCTGGGCCCAGTTTTGTTTAATATCTTTATTAATGATCCAGAAGATCATTCAAAAGGGCCAATTTCAGAGAGCTCAGGAGGCTGGTTGAGAAGGAGCTGCGGGATTGTAGGGTTGAGGACATGGGCGTCCATGAAGGGTGGGCGTTCCTTAAGGAGACGATCTTCCGAGCCCAAGGGGCGACCATTCCTGCCCGATGCAAGATGGGCAAAAGTGCCCAGAAGCCCCCATAGCTTAATAGGAATATTCAGGGGACCCTGAGGGCTAAGTGGGAGTCTTACTATCTTTGGAAGAGAGGAGCAGTCTCCAAAGGGGAGTACTCCTCTTGTGCTTGGGAGTGTAGGAGGGCTATTAGGAAGGCCAAGGCGGGAGTAGAGCTCCGCCTGACGACTAGGATCAAGGACAACAGGAAGTCCTTTTTCAAGTATGTGGGGAGCAAAAAGAGAGCCCCGGGCAATGTCGGGCACCTGAGGGACTCATCGGGCAACCTGGTGCTCACAGCTGATGGGGAGGCAGAGATCTTCAATGGGTTCTTTGCCTCAGTCTTCCTGAGGGGAGACCAGGACTTCCCTCCCGTTGGAAGCCTGTATTCCCCCTTGGGAATTACTGCTAGACTGTGGGTGAGGGTTGACCTGGAGGAGGGGCTTCTGGAATGGCTAGGTGTCTTTAAGTCGGGGGGGCCCAGATAACCTACACCCAAGGGTGTTGAGGGAGCTGGCAGGGGTGATTGCTGAGCCCTTGGCTCAGTTATATGAGCACTCTTGGAGCTCTGGACAATTGCCGGAGGACTGGAAGGTGGCTAATGTGGTCCCTATCTTTAAGAAGGGGAGGAAGGAGGATCCAGAGAACTACAGGCATGTCAGTCTCACCTCGGTTTTGGGAAAGATCTTTGAGAAAATTCTCAAGTCTCACATCTGTGAGGGACCGGCAGGGGACTGTATGCTGAAGTGCAACCAGCATGGGTTTGTTAAGGGCAGGTCCTGTCAGACCAACCTGGTCGCCTTCTATGACCAGGTGACCAAATCCATGGATGCGGGAGTCCCTGTTG